>CM046659.1:202740840-203940840 GCA_025594165.1 Tamias sibiricus
GAACGTCTGTGAGAGACAATCAAAATAAATAAGGAAATCAATCTGCTGATTAATGATACACCTGTGTAAAATATGTGGTCACATATTGTGTATAAAACTGAAATGTGCATAAAAGTATAAGCATGCATAGTGCCTCAAGATAAGTTTTGGAGTGGAAGCATATTTCAGTTCACTGGGAAATGTCATGCTTTCATGGTTGATAAGGAGAAGAAGGTAAATATGCATGCAACAGTCAGTTGAAGCCCACAGTCTTCGACCTCCTCAGGTGATGCATGAGAATTTGTTGCCTCCATTGAGTTCATAAGATGTGAAATCAGAACATGTTGGCATCCCTGCTGGCCTTGATGCATAGCCAGGTCAATGACCAAATGGATGGGTGAGTAGTTGGTTGGAAAAGATGGGCTTAGGGTCAGGACTTTCCTCGGTTGTCTTCTTCATCCAGGGAATTTATCCTCAGATACTCAGGGTAAAACAGAGCCAGGAACAGGAAATAAGCCACACCTGAATGGACATAATTTGTGGAGAATGAAGTTCCACCAAGACCAGGTTCTAATGAAAGGAGAGTGCATTCAGGCCCCAGAGTGTTTTCAGTATTAGATATGAAAGGGGTCCTGTGATGGAGTTTGAGGTAAAAAGGTCTCATGTTGGAGGCCACTGTGGCCAACAAGCAAGATGCTGTGATCCCACTTGACAAATGGAGAAGTATTTGAAATTTCCAATCCAAATTTCAAACCCAAAAGGCATCTTGGAAAGCTGGGTCACTCAGAGGGCAAAATACCAGCCAGTCATGCTTTTTTGGGCCTTTGTCTGTGAATGGTGTTTTTTTCAAACAGGAAGGGCGGCAGAAGTGGCCTAGCATGAGCACCTTGGGGCACTGATGTCCTTACTGTGCCAACTTGGGAAAACCCTTCAATATTGTGCTCCATTGAGGCCTAGCATAGGAGTAGTGGTGGTTGTTGTGGAGGATCTCACCTTTCTAAAATGAGTTCCGAGAGGCCTGGGCTGCCATCTACACCTCCCTGTCTTTTCCCGGGGCCCTGAGGGTGAACTGAATAGTGGTGATTCCTCAGCATAAAACCTGTACTTTGGGGCCCAGAGCAGACCAGAAGGCACTGAAGGTGCTTCCACAAGAAGTCCTGGCACTGGGCCTTGGTGGTAAGCTCTGTGTACTTGACCTGAGGGACATTATCAAAGTGATATTGAGGTGCTTTTACACACTTTGTTTTTGTCCAGGTTTATTGATGAAAGATGCAACAATGCTTTCTTTGAAGTCACCATGCTGTACTGCTCTAAGCCATTCAGGGTCCAAGGGGAACGCAAAAAACAGAACCATTGTAGGTGGCACAGGGCTGCATCAGCATCTGTGTCCAAGCCCCAAGAACAACATACATGACCCAGAGTCAAAACTCCATTTGGAAACCTGTTTTCTGGTAGAGCTGGTTGCGAGATCCATTCAAATGCATCACCGCTCTCATTAGGGAGGCCAAATCTATGCAATTGTTAAAGACAGTATAGGTAGAAATGTGTAGATCTTTCAAGTTGGCACTGTTTTTTTTTTTTTTCATTTTTAATTCTGCATATCTATCTATCTATCAGTTTTATTTTCAATGTGCTCCTGTGAAGTCACTCACAGGATTGATTATAATGAAAACAATCAATTGACAAAAAGAAAGAACCAAGGAAAAACGTCTGTGAAAAACAATCAAAATAAATAAGATGTGAAATCAAAACATGCTGGTATCAGCCGGGCGCGGTGGCGCACGCCTGTAATCCCAGCACTTTGGGTGGCTGAGGCAGGAGGATCGCGAGTTCAAAGCCAGCCTCAGCAATGGCGAGGCACTTAGCAACTCAGTGAGACCCTGTCTCTAAATAAAATACAAAAAAGGGCTGGGGATGTGACCCAGTGGTCGAGTGCCCCTGAGTTCAATCCCCGGTACCACAAAAAAAAAAAAAAAAAAAAAAACATGCTGGTATCCCTGCTGGCCTTGATGCATGGCCAGGTCAATTACCACATGTATGGGTGAGTAGCAGGTTGGTAAAGATCTGCTCCAGGGTTAGGAGTTTCCTCAGTTGTCTTCTTCATCCAAGGGATTTATTATCAGATACTCAGGGTACAAGACAGCCGGAAACAGGAAATAAGCCATGCCTGAATGGACATGATTTGTGGAGGATGAAGTTCCACCAAGACCAGGTTCAAATAAAAGGAGAGTGCATTCAGGCCCCAGAGTGGTTTCTGAATGAGACCTGAAAGGGGAACTGTGATGGACTTTGAGGTAAAATGGTCAAGTTGGAGGCCAGGGATGCCTTCAGGCAAGATGCTCTGTTCCCAATTGACAAATGGAGAAGTATTTTAAATTTCCAATCCAAATTTCAAACCCAAAAGGCATCTTGGCTAGCGGGGTCACTTAGAAAGCAAAATACCAGCCAGTCATGTTTTGGGGGCCTTTGTCTGGGAATGGCATTTTTTTCACATAATAAGGGCGGGGGAAGTGGCCTACCATGACCACCTTGGGGCACTGATGTAGTTCTTATGCCTTCTTGGGAAAAGCCCTTCAATATTTTGCTCCATTGAGGCCTAGTACAGGAGTAGTCTTGGTTGTTGTGGAGGATCTGGCCTTTCTAAAGTGAGTTGCAATAGGCCTGGGCTGCCCTCTAGACCTCCCTGTCTTTTCCCAGGGCCCTGATGGAGAACTGAGTAGTGGTGATTCCTCAGCATGAAACCTGGACTTTGGGGCCCAGAGCAGACCAAGAGAGACCGAAGGTGCTTCCACAGGAAGTCCTGGCACTGGGCCTTGGTGTTACGCTCTGTGCACTTGACCTGAGGGACACTGTCAAAGGGATAATGAAGGTGCTTTGACACACTTTTGTTCTGGTCCAGGTTCATTGGTGAAAGATGCAACAAGGCTTACTTTGAAGTCACCATGCTGTAGTGCTCTAAGCCATTCAGGGTCAAAGTAGAACAGACAAAACAGAACCATTGTAGGTGGCGCAGGACTGCACCAGCATCTGTGTCCAAGCCCCAAGAACAACAGACATGACCCAGAGTCAAAACTCCATTTGGAAACCTGTTTTCTGGTAGAGATGGTGGCAAGATCCATTAAAATGTATCACCGCTATCATTAGGGAGGCCAAATCTATGCAATTGTTGAGGACAGTATAGGTAGAAAGGTGTAGGTCTTTGAAGGTGGCACTGTTTTTTTGTTTTTCATTTTTTTATTCTGCATATCTATCTATCAGTTTTATTTTCAATGTGCTCCTGTGAAGTCACTCCAGACTGTGCAAGTTGATTTTAATTAATACCATCAATGGACAAAGAGAAAGAACCAAGGAAAAACATCTGTGAAGGACAATCAAAATAGATGAGGAAATCAATCTGCTGGCTAATGATACACTTGTGTAAAATATGTGGTCACATATTGTATATAAGACTGAAATGTGCATAAAAGTATAAGCATGCATAGTGCCTCGAGATAAGTTTTGGGGTGGAAGCATATTTCATTTCATTGGAAAATGTCATGCTTTCATGGTTGATAAGTAGAAGAAGGTGAAAATTCCTGCAATATCAGTTGAAGCTCACAGTCTTTGACCTCCTCAGGTGACACATAAGAATTTGTTGCCTCCATTGAGTTCATAAGATGTGAAATCAAAACATGCTGGCATCCTGCTGGCCTTGATGCATGACCAGGTCAATGACCACATGTATGGGTGAGTAGTTGGTTGGTAAAGATCTGCTCCAGGGTCAGGAGGTTCCTCAGTTGTCTTCTTCATCCAAGGGATTTATCATCAGATACTCATGGTACAAGAGAGCAGAAAAAAGAAAATAAGCCCCACCTGAATGGACATGATTTGTGAAGAATGAAGTTCCACCAAGACCAGGTTCTAATGAAAGGAGAGTGCATTCAGGCCCCAGAGTGCTTTCTGAATTAGTCATGAAAGGGGTTCTATGATGGATTTTGAGGTAAAATGGTCTCAAGTTGGAGGCCAATATGGCCAACATGGAAGATGCTCTGATCCCACTTGACAAATGGAGAAGTATTTGAAATTTCCAATCCAAATGTTAAACCCAAAAGGCATCTTGGACAGCTGGGTCACTCAGAGGGCAAAATACCAGCCAGTCATGCTTTTTTGGTCCTTTGTCTGTAAATGGCGTTTTTCTCACACATTAAGGGCAGGGGAAGCAGCCTTGCATTAGCACCATGGGGCACTGATGTAGTTCTTATGCTGTCGTGGGAAACACCCTTCAATATTGTGCTCAATTAGGGTAAGGGAGGGAGCAAGACGGGAGGGAGGGGGAGAAAAGAAAAAAAAAAGGTGGTTGAATGAGACGGATATCATTTTCCTTAATGCATGATTGAAGACCTGAATTGTACGAATATACTTTGTATACAAATAGTTGTATGTAAAAAGATACTAAATATATGCAGTATGAGGTGTACATATTAAAAATTATATAAATAAAATTTAAAAAAAAAAGGGGTAGTGGAGCCACAAGTGACAACTTATGAGGAATCACCAAGCATGAGTGTGCCTACACCTTAATGTAGGAGCCTATAATCAAGGAGATAGCTAAAGATTGTGGTTAGCTGAGAGCCATAAAAGATGTTCTAGTTTCCACCTGATATTAATGCATTATCCAAATAATCTTTGTATGCCCGTGAACACTCTGTTTTGCACCTGTAAGCTCGAGCTGTAAGCATTTGTCCTTGTTAAAGCTATATGTATATATCTGGGTGAGGTTGGTTAAAGTGTGTGGGAAGAAGAAGAAGGTGGTGGTTGGAGTTAGAGCGTGTGGAGTGATTGCTGGAGCCAGAGAGAGAAGAAGAATAAAAAACTTTTTTTTCATTTTCAAAAAAAAAAAAAAAAAAAAAAAAATATATATATATATATATATATATATATATATATATATATATAGTGCTCCATTGAGGCCTAGTATAGAAGTAGTCTTCGTTGTTGGGAAGGATCTGGCCTTTCTAAAATGAGTTGCAAGAGGCCTGGGCTGCCATCTAGACCTCCCTGTCTTTTCCTGGGGCCCTGAGGGAGAACTGAATAGTGGTGATTCCTCAGCATGAAACCTGTAGTTTGGGGCCCAGAGCAGATTAGAAGTCATGGAAGGTGCTTCCACAAGAAGTCCTGGCACTGGGCCTTGGTGCTATGCTCTGTGCACTTAACCTGAGGGACACTGTCAAAGGGATAATGAAGGTGCTTTGACACACTTTGTTCTTGTCCAGGTTTATTGGTGAAAGATGAAACAATGCTTTCTTTGAAGTCACCATGCTTAAGAGCTATAAGCCATTCAAGATCTAAGGGGAACAGAAAAAACAGAACCATTGTAGGTGGCACAGGGCGGCATCAGCATCTGTGTCCAAGCCTCAAGAACAACACACACATGACCCAGAGTCAAAACTCCATTTGTAAACCTGTTTTCTGGTAGACCTGGTGGCAAGATCCATTGAATTGCAAAACCATTGTCTTTTGGGAGGCCAAATCTATGCAATTGTTGAGTAAATTATAGGTAGAAATGTGTAGGTCTTTGAAGGTGGCACTATTTTTTTAAATTTCTTTATTCTGCATATCTATCTATCAGTTTTATTTTCAATGTGCTCCTGTGAAGTCACTCAGGACTGTGCACGTTGATTTTAATTAAAACATTCAATTGACAAAGAGAAAGAACAAAGGAAAAATGTCTGTGAAGGTCAATCAAAATAAATAAATACATAAATCTGCAGGCTAATAATACACTTGTGTTAAATATATGGTAACATATTGTGTATAAACTGAAATGTACATAAAAGTATAAGCCTGCAAAGTGCCTCAAGATAAGTTTTGGAGTGGAAGCATATTTCAGTTCACAGGGAAATGTCATGCTTTCATGGTTGATAAGGAGAACAAGATGAAAATGCCTGCTACAGTCAGTTGAAGTGATAAACCAGCCTAATTCCATCTTAAGACTGGGAGCCATCCTGTCAAAAAGTTATAAAAAGCCCACTTTAGTTTTCTATGAAATGCTAGGATTCTTATTTGGCTTGAGCTTATTGTCTGGCATTCATGCCCAGATCTTGCGCTCATTCAGGCCTGGCTTTCCTTGACCAGATAACAACTCTCTCTCTCTAAAACTAACGGTGCCTCATAAACTTTTGATATGGGGTTTGACTACACTCCCCTTTTCCTTGGAATGCAATACCATGTAGGTGATTAGTTTGCTACTTGCTTTGAATTACACATGTCTGACCTTGTTAGCTTTTCACCTTTTGTTTTAAAAGAGTGGATATTTGAGCCCTTTTTGAAGAGATGCTGTGGCTTTAAGGTGGTAAGCCTACTGCTGATGAGCCAAGTTTTCATAGCGTAAACAAATCAGCTAACGCAATTAGTTAAGCACAACTGCATGAGCGGCTTTGACTTTCATTTTCTATTTTCTATTTTCTATTTATGGCTTTTCTCTATCTATTTTCTCTTTATGGCTTTTTGCTAAGCTGCAATTTCTTTTGCAGCTTCTCTGTAAGCTCATGGCTTTTTTAAGCTCATGGCTTTTTTAAGCTCATGGCTTTTTCTTCTCTCTTTATGGCTTTTTGCCAAAGCTCATGGCTTTTCTCTGCATGGCTTTTTCACCGTGCTTTTTCATGGCTTTTTCACCGTGCTCTCTATTTTAGCTTTCTTCTATTTACATTTGGTGGTCTTAACTGAGTCGGAGGCTATGTTTTCTTGTTTTTCTTATTTTTACTTGCCTACCGAACTCCCTCTATGGGCACCATTTTGTAGCTGCCTGACGTACAGCCACAATACCGCGGGAGGAGATTCGGTGGCAGGAATCTATTATTCTTAGTCTCTATCTTTCTCTTTAATTCCCAGTTTACCAGCCTCTGGGCCCCAGGTTTTAGGGGGGGTTTCCAGGAAAATCTGGTGGAATGATCCTCCCATCATTCCCCCATGTCTCCCAAAAAGTGGCTGTTTTACCTTCAAGGGTTTGCTGGGAGGAAGACCTTTATGTTTCCCTGGGTTAGGCAGGAGCTGCCTGAAATTGCTGGGAAGTGAAACTCCACAATGGTTCGTGCTAGCTGTTAAAAACCACAAGAACACAGTTCCTTCTAGGGAGAACACTCTCCTCAGTCCCTGGATGAAGTAATCAAGGCAGAACTACTTGAAATCACAGGTAGGCCAATTTCACTAAGATTTGCTCTGGCAGCTTGCAGAAAATTCACAGTGAACCCTTGAAAGTAGGATGGCCAATTTGGGGGAGCCATGGGGGACTTGTGGGAGGCTCATTCCACCAGAATTTCATTGAAATCTTCCCCCAAACCTGAGAACCAATGCATGGTAAACCAGGAATTTCCTGCCATCTCCCAGAATGCTTCCCAGTGAAGTTGGGCCTGCCTGCACTTGGAACCAAGTGCTTCTGTTTTGGGCTACTCAAATGAGGGACAAAGTAAAGTGTGATCCCTTAGAAGAAACTGCATTCCTATTGTTTCAAGTAGTTAGCATGGACCATTGTGGAGTTTCACTTCCAGGTGTTTACAGGCAGCTTCTGTCTAACCCAGGGAGACATAAAAAGGCTTCCTGACAGTCCAACCTTCAAAGAAGGATGGCCAATTTTGGGGAGCTTAGGGGGATTGGTGGGAGGAATATTCCATCAGAGTTTCATTGAAATCCCCCTGAATACCTGGGGCCCAGAGGCCGGTAAACTGGGAATTTCTTCCTAGCTGCCAGAGCGCTTCCTAGTGAAAATGGGCCTGCCTATGCTCCCAAGTGGTTCTGCTTTGGGCTACCTCAACCAGGGATGGAGCAGAGTGTGCTCCCTTAGATGGAACTGCATTTATGTGTTTTCAAGCAGCTAGCAGGAAACTTTGTGGAGTTTCACTTCCAGGTTTTGTCAGGCAGCTCCTACCTAACCAGGGGAGACATAAAAAGGCTTTCTGTCAGTGAACCCTTGAAGGTAGGACAGTTAATTTGGGGAGCCATGGGGGGAGGTTGGGAGGATCATTCCACCAGAGTTTTATTGAAATCTCCCTGAAAACCTGCAGCCTAGAGGCTGGTAAACTGGGAATTTCCTGCCAGCCGTAAATCACATTCCAGTGAAGTTTGGCCTTCCTGCACTCCAAAGTGGTTCTGCTTTGGGATACTACAACCATGGATGGAGCAGAATGTGCTCCTTTAGAAGGATCTGTGTTCCTGTGGTTTTAAGCAGCAAGCACGAACCATTGTGGAGTTTCACTTTCAGGCTCTTTCAGGCAGGCCCTGCCTAACCTGGGGAGACAAAAAAAGGCTTCCTGCCAGCAAACCCTTTAAGGTAGGAAGACCAATTTTCAGGAGCCATTGGGGACTGGTGGAAGGACCTTCCATCAGAGTTTCATTGAAATCCCCAAGAAAACCTGAGAGAAGAGGACAGTAAAATTGGAATCTCCTGCCAGCCAAAAATAGCATCCCAGTGAAGTTTGGCCTGCCTGCACTACCAAGTGATTCTGCTTCAGGCTGTTGCAACCAGTGATAAAGCAGAGTGTGCTTCCTTAGAAGGAACTACATTCCTGTGGTTTTAAGCAGCTAGCACAAAACGTTGTGGAGTTCCACTTCCAGCTGGTTTCAGGCAGCTCCTGCCTAACCCAGGGAGACATAAAAAGGCTTCCTACCTGAAAAACATTGAAGGTAAGAGGGTCAATTTGGGGGCACTGTTGGGGAGTGGTAGGATGATTATTGAACCAGAGTTTCATTGAAATCCCCCTGAAAACCTGGATTCCTGAAGCCGGTAAATTGGGAATTTCTGGCCATCAGCCAGAGTGCTTCACCGTGAAATTGGTCTTGCCTGCACTCCCAAGTGGTTCGACTTTGGGCTACTTCAATGAGGGACTAAACAGAGTTTGGCCCCTAAGAAGAAAGTGCATTCCTGTGGTTTCAAGCAAGTATCATGAACCGTTGTGGAGTTTCACCTCCAGGCGATTACAAGCAGCTCCTGCCTAAAAAGGAAAGACATAAAAAGGCTTCCTGACAGCGAACCCTTGAAAGAAGGATTGCCAAGTTTAGGGAGCCTTGGGGGATTGGTGGGAGGATCATTCCACCAGATTTTCATTGAAATACCCCCAAAAACCTGTGGCCCGGGGTCCTTTAAACTGGGAATTTCTTGCCAGCCACCAGAGCACTTCCCAGTGAAGTTGAGCATGCCTGCACTCCCAAGTGGTTTTGATTAAGGTCTACTTCAACCAGGGATGGAACAGAGTGTGCACCCTTAGAAGTAACTGCATTCTTGTGGTTTTAAGCAGCTAGCATGAACTGTTGTGGAATTTCATCTCGATGTGATTTCAAGGAGCTCCTGCATAACCCGGAGAGACCAAAAAGGCTTTCTGCCAGCTAACCCTTGAAGTTAAGATGGCCAATATCGGGGAGCCATGGAATACTGGTGGGAGGATAATTATACCAGAGTTTCATTGGATTCCCTCAGAAAAACTGGGGCCCAGAGTGCGGCAAACTGTGAGTTTCCTGCCAGGCGCCAAAGTGCTTCCCAGTGAAGGTGGGCCTTCCTATGATCCCAAGTGGTTCTGCTTTAGGGGATTTCAACCAGGAAAGGAGTGTGCTTCCTTAGAATGAACTGCATTCCTGTGGTTTCAAGCAGCTAGCACGATCTGTTGTGGAGTTTCACTTCCAGGTGTTTTAAGGCAGCTCCTGCCTAACTTGTGGAGACATAAAAAGGCTTCCTGCCATCGGACCCTTGAAGGTTGGTTGGCCAATTTGGGGAGCCATGTGAGGCTGGTGGGATGGTCATTCCACCAGAGTTTCATTGAAATCCCCCCTAAAACATGGGGCTCAACAGTTGGTAAGATGGGAACTTCCTGTCAGCTGCCAGAGCACTTCACAGTGAAGTTGAGCCTGCCTGTGCTCCCAAGTGATTCTACTTTGGGGTACTTCATCCAGGGACAGAGTAGAGTGTGCTCCCATAGAAGGAACTGTGTTCCTGTTGTTTCAAGCAGCTAGCATGAACTGTTGTGGAGTTTCACTTCCAGGTGGTTTCAGCCAGCTCCTGCCTAACCTGGGGAGACATAAAAATGTTTCTTGCCAGCACACACCAGAAGGTAGGGCGGCCAATTTGGGGGAGGATTGTGGGACTGGTGAAAGAATCATTCCATCACAGCTTTATTGAAATCCCCCTGAAAACTTCGGGCCTTATAGCCAGTAAAGTGGGAATTTCCTGCCAGCTGCCAGAGCACTTTACAGTGAAGATGGGCTCCCTGTGTCCCGAAGTGGTTATGTATCAGGTTACTTCAACAAGTTATGGAGCAAAGTGTGCTCCCTTACCCAATTTTAAGGAACCATGGGAGACTTTAGGGTGGATCATTCCACCAGAGTTTCTTTGAAATCACCGAGAAAACCTGAGGTACAGATGTCAGTAAACTGGGAATTCCTGCCAGCCACCAAAGCACTTCCCAGTGAATTTGGGGCTTCCTGTGCTCCCAAGTGGTTCTGCTTCAAGTGATTTCAACCAGGGATGAAGAAAAGTGTACTCCTTTAGCAGAAGTAGGTTCCTGTTGTTTCAAGCAGCTAGCATGAACCCTTGTGGAGTTTCACTTTCAAGCAGGGCCGGGCAGCTTCTGCCTAATCTGAGGAGACCTTAAAAGGCTTCCTGCATGTGAACCATACAAGGAAAGATGGCCAAATTTGGGGAGTTATGGAGGATTGGTGGAAGGATTATTCCACCATAATTTCATTGAAATCCCCCCGAAAACCTGGGGTCCAGAGGCCATTAAATTCGAAATTAACTGCCAGCTGCCAAAGGGCTTCCCAGTGAAGTTGGGCCTGCCTGCCCACCCAAGTGGTTTTGCTTCAGGCTACTTCAACCAGGAATGGAGTGAATTGTGCTTCCATAGAAGTAACTGAGTTACTGTAGTTTCAAGAAGACAGAACGAAACCCTGTGGGGTTTCACTTCCAGGCAGATTCAGGCAGCTTTTGCCTAACTTGGGGAGATATTAAAAGGTTTCCTTCCAGTGAACCCTTGAAGGTAGGATGGCCAATTTTGGGGAGCCACGTGAGACTAGTGGGAGGATTATTTCACCAGAGTTTCATTGAAATACTATCAAAAACTTGGGGCCCAGAGCTTGGTAAATTGGGAATTTCCTGCCAGCAGCCAGAGTGCTTCCCAGTGAGTTGGACCTGCCTCTGCTCACAAATGATTCTGCCTCAGGCTACATCAACCAGGGTCAGAGCAGAGTGTGCTCCCTATAAGAAACTCTGTTCCTGTGGTTTCAATCAGCTAGCATGAAACATTGTGGAGTTTCATTTCCAGGTGGTTTCAGGCAGCTCCTGCCTAACCTAGGGAGAATTAAAATGCTTTCTGCCAACAAATCCCTCAATGTAGGATGGTTAACTTGGGGGAGCCATGAGGGAGTGGGGGGAGAATCATTCCACCACAGTTTCATTGATTACACCCAAAAACCTGGGCCCCAGATGCTTGTGGAATTGGAATTTTTGCCAGCCACCAGGGCACTTCCCAGGGAAGTTGTGCATGCTGAGCTCCCAAGTGATTCTGCTTTGAGAATACTTCAACCAGGGATGGAGCAGAATGTGCTCCCTTAGAAGGAGCTGCATTCTTGAGGTTTCAATCAGCTAGCATGAAATGTTGTGGAGATTCACTTCCAGGCTTGTCAGGCAGCTCCTGCCTAACCCAGGGAGACATAAAAAAGTTTTCTGCCAGTGAACCCCTGAAGGTCAAATGGCCAAGTTGAAGGAGCCATGGGAAGTGGGTGGTAGGATCATTTGAACAGAGTTTCATTGAAATCCCCATGAAGACCTGGAGCCCAGAGATGCCATCCTGGCTCAGAAAGGGAGGGGAACAAGCCCCAGCCTGCAAGAGTTCCAGCTAGGCCCTCTTGCATGCTTTCCCAGCTTGGCTCACCCACTTTGGAGATGTCCATCCCTGCTGGGGACTGCGGAGAACAAGCCCCAGCCCACGAGCGTTCCTGCTAGGACCACCTGCAAGCGTTCCAGCTCTGCCCACCTAGAAGTGTTCCAGCTCAGACCACCTGTGTGTGTTCCCAACTCTGCCCACCCACTCAGGAGCCACAGGTATTCTCTGCCTCTTCCTACAGGTCAGGGAACAGGCCCCAGACCCAGTAGTAATGAACATTACATGGGGATACCTATCTTTTGTTTCTCCTACTAACACCCTAATTTCCATGATTACCCTTTCACTAGTCAAATAATCTAATGCCTCTATATTCTCACATCATACCTCACAATGTTTTAGCCAACCCATAAGTCCCCCCTTCTGCCATTAGATATTGTGAACCAGAACACAAAAATATTGACTAAATGGAAGAAGATAATTGATCTCATCATTTATGGTTAAAGTGTCAAAATTGTAAATATAAAAATAGAAACTAACTGATATATGGGAGTACGTTGGGTACTTTGCTGTAATATTGATCTTTTCCTTAAAAGTTATGCATCGGGTAACCTATAGGGAAGATATAAGACAATAAGACAGAAACAGGAATACCTCAGACTTACACTGCAGGAGAGGAAAACACATAGATATCATGAAAAAACAAGGGAGGAAAATGCCCCAAACAAACCAAGATACTATAACAATAGAATCCATGGGAAGCACAGTAGGTGAAATGTCCAAAAAGGAATTCCAAATATACATAATTTAAATTATTCAGGATTTTAAAAATGACCTAAGTGAACAGATACAGGCAAAAATGGATCTCTCCAACAAAGAGATAAGAGAACAAATACAGGTAGCAAAAGATTACTTCAAGAAAGAGATAGAGAGTCTGAGAAAAAAACCAAACAGAAATACTTGAAGTGAAAGAAACAATAGGCCATTTAAAAAACTCAATAGATAGTATCACCAATATATTGGATCACTTGGAAGATAGGACCTCAGACAATGAGGACAAAATACATAATGTTGAAAATAAAGTTGACCACACAGTGAAGACAGTAAGAAACAATGAACAAAATATCCAAGAATTGTGGGATATCATCAAAAGACCAAATATAAGATTTATTGGAATTGAGGAAGGTGCAGAGAATCAATCCAAAGGAAGACAAAATCTCTTTAGTAAAATAATATCAGAAAATTTCCCAATCAAGAAGAATAAATTTGAAAACCAAATACAAGAAGCATACAGGACACCAAATGTACAAAATTACAACAGATCTACACCAAGGCATATTATATGAAAATGCCTAGCACACAAAATAAGGATAGAATTTTAAAGGCCATATAGAGAAAAATCAGATAACCTATAGAGGAAAACCAATTCACATCACAGCAGATTTTTCAACCCAGACCCTCAAAGCAAGAAGAGCCTGGAACAACATATACCAGGCTGTAAAAGATAAGGGATGCCAACCAAGAATCTTATATCCAGCAAAATTAAGCTTTAGTTTTGATGATGAAATAAAAACCTTCCATAACAAACAAAAGCTAAAAGAATTACAACAAGAAAGCTGGCACTACAAAACATCCTTGGCAAAATATTCCACAAAGAGGAATTGAAAAACAACAATGAAAACCTTCAAAGGGAAGAACAACAATTAAGGAAAACTAACCATAGGAGAAATCAAGTCAAGCTAAATACCAAAAATAAAATAAAATAAAATTTAAAATGATAATACAAATTATATCTCAATAATAACCCTGAACATTAATGACCAAAACTCACCAATTAAAAGACATAGGCTGATAGATTGGATTTAAAAAACGACTCAACAAAATGCTGTCTTCAAGAGACACATCTCATTGGAAAAGACGCCCACAGACTGAAGGTAAAAGGATGGGATAAAATATACCACTCACACAGACTACATATGCAAGCAGGGGTTTCCATCCTCATATCAAACAAAGTACACTTCAAGCCAAAGGTAATCAAAAGAGATAAGAATGGACATTTCATACTACTAAAGGGAATCGTACATCAACAAGAAAAAACTATCATAAATATATACACCCCAAATAATGGAGCATCCACTTTCATCAAACAAACCCTTGTCAAGATCAAGAGCCAAATAGACCACAACACAATAATTCTAGGTGACTTTAACACACTGCTTTCACCACTGGATAGATCTTCCAAACAAAAGCTAAATGCAGGAGCCCTGTTTGGGGAGATAGCTAAGATTGTGGTTGACTATGGGCCATAGACATTTTTGGGCATTTCCGTCTTCCGTAGTCTCACGGGACTTGGCCTGGGATCTCGCAGGACTTGGTTGAGGATCTCGAGAGATTTGAACGGTGACTCAGCAGATCGAGCTAGCGCCATTGCTGCTCGGGCGCATGGGAAGAGACCAGAGAGAGAAAAGACAGGGTTATCGCTATTGTATAGATATATTGTAGTTTCTTGTAAGAGTAGGTGCCTTGGTTTCTTGTGAGAGTGTGTATGTGGTGTTAGAAATTACAAGAGACAGAGACAGAAAGATTAAAGAATATTTTCGTCTCCATCCTGTCTCCGGACTCCTTCCCATGGCGCTGCCATTCCAGGCTGCAATCCCTTTCCGGCGACAACAGCTAAATAAAGAAACTGTAGAACTCAATAATACAATCAATAGCTTAGATTTAACTGATATATAGAGAGTATATTATCCATCAATGGGTGAGTACATTTTCTTCTCAGCAGCACATGGATCATTCTCTAAAATAGATCATATATCATGCCATAAAGCAACTCTAAGCAAATATAAAAAAGTAGTGATACTACCCTGCATACTATCAGACCATAAAAGAATGAAACTAGAAATCAATGATAAAATAAGAAATAAAACCTACTCCAACACCTGGAGGCTAAATAATGTGCTATTGAATGAACAATGGGTTGCAGAAGACATCAAAAAGGAGACTAGGGGCTGGGATTGTGGCTCAGCAGTAGAGCAATCGCCTAGCACGTGTGCAGCCCGGGTTCGATCCTCAGCATCACATAAAAATAAAAATGCATTGTGTACAACTAAAGCAAATAAATAAATATTTTAAAAAAAAAGGAGACTAAAAATTTCTTAGAGGTAAATGAGAACACTGATACAACATATGGAAATCTCTGGGACACCATGAAGGCAGTACTAAGAGGAAAATTCATTGCATGGAGTTCATTCCTTCAAAGAAGAAAAGGTCAACAAATAAATGAATTAACATAACACCTCAAAGTCCTAGAAAAAGAAGAACAAATCAACCCCCAAAGCAGTACACAACAGGAAATAATTAAAATCAGAGCCAAAATCAATGAAATTGAAACAAATTGAAAAATCGACAGAACCAAAAGTTGGTTCTTTGAAAAAAATAAATAAAATTGATAAACCATTAGATATGCTAAGAAAAGAATAGAAAAGACTCAAATTACCAATATATGTGATGAAAAAGGAAACAACACAACGGACACTACAGAAATACAGAAGATAATCAGAAATTATTTTGAAAATCTATACTCCAACAAAATAGAAAATAATGAAGACATTGACAAATTTCTAGAAATATATGATATGCCCAAACTAAATCAGGATAACATACACAATTTAAATAGATTAATTTCAAGCAAAGAAATAGAGAATGCCATCAAAAACCAACCAACCAAGAAAAGCCCAGGTCCAGATGGATACACAACAGAGTTCTACAAGACCTTTAAAGAAGAACTAACACCAATACTTCTCAAACTAGTCCATGAAATAGAAAAAGAGGGAACCCTTCCTGACTCATTCTATGAGGCCAATATCACCCTGATTCCAAAACCAGGCAGAGACAAAACAAAGAAAGAAAACTTCAATATCACTAATGAATATAGATGCAAAAATCCTCAATAAAATTCTGGCAAATTGAATACAAAAACACATAAAAAACATAGTACATCACGATTATGTGGGGTTCATTCCAGGAATGCAAGGTTGGTTCAACATAAGGAAATCAATAAATGTAATTCACCACATCAATAGACTCAAAAATAAAAATTATTATGATCATCTCAATTGATGCAGAGAAAGCATTTGACAAGATACAGCACCTATTCATGTTCAAAACGCTAGAAAAAAATAGGGATAACAGGAATATACCTCAACATCATAAAGGCCATCTATGCTAAGCCCCAGGAAAACATTATCCTAAATGGAGAAAAGCTGAAAGCATTCCCTCTAAAAACTGGAACAAGACAGGGATGTCCTCTTTCACCACTATTATTTAACATAGTTCTTGAAACCCTAACCAATGCAATTTGACAGAAAAGAAATAAAAAGGATATGGATGGGAAAAGGGGAACTCAAATTATCACTATTTGCAGACGATATGATTCTCTACATAGAAGATAAAAAAAAAAACTCCACCAGAAATCTTCTAGATCTAATAAATTAATTCATCAAAGTGGCTGGATATAAAATCAATACCCATAAATATAAGGCATTTCTAAACATCAGCAACAAATCCTCACAAAGAGAAACTAGGAAATCCTCCTAATTTACTATAATGTCAAAAAAATAAAATAAAATACTTGGTAATCAACCTAACAAAAGAAGTGAAAGACCTGTACAATGAAAACTACAGCACACTAAAGAAAGAAATTAAAGAAGATCTTCGAAGATGGAAAGCTTTACCTTGTTCATGGATAGGTAGAACTAATATTGTCAAAATGATTATTCTACCAAAAGCACTATACAATTTCAATGCGATCCCAATCAAAAACCCAATGTCATTCCTCATAGAAATAGGAAAAGAAATAATGAAATTCATCTGGAAAAATAAGAGACCCAGAATAGCCAAAGCAATTGTTAGCAAGAAGAGTGAAACTGGTGGCATTACTCTTCCAGATCTTAAATTGTATTACAAAGCAATAGTAACTAAAACAGCATGATATTGGCACCAAAATAGACCAGTAGACAAATGATACAGAATAGAAGACACAGAAACTAACCCACACATCTACAGTTATCTTATATTAGACAAAGGTGCCAAAAACATACATTGGAGAAAAGACAGCCTCTTCAACAAATGGTGTTGGGAAAACTGGAAATCCTTATGTAATAAAATGAAATTAAACCTCTATCTCTCTCCATGCACAAAATTCAACAAGTGCATCAAGGACCTAGGAACTAAACTAGAGACCTTGCACCTAATAGAGGAAAAAGTAGGCCCAAATCTCCAACATGTTGGATTAGGCCCCAACTTCTTCAATAATACCCCTATAGCACAAGAATTAAAACCAAACATTAATAAATGGGATGGATGGATTCAAACTAAAAAGCATCTTCTCAGCAAAAGAAATAATCAGTGAGGTGAACAGAGAACTTACAGAATTGGAGCAAATCTTTACCAAATGCACATCAGACAGAACATTAACTTTAAGGATATATAAAGCTCTCAAAAACCTTTACACCAAAAAAAAAAAAAAAATCAATAAATGGGCTAAGGAATTCAACAGACACTTCTCAGAAGAGGATATACAACCGATCAACAAATATATGAAAAAATGTTCAACATCTCTAGCAATTAGAGAAATGCAAATCAAAACTACTGTAAGGTTTCATCTCACACCAGTCAGAATGGCAGCTATCAAAAACACAAACAACAAAAATCCTGGCGAGGATGTGGGAAAAAGGGCACACTCTTACATTGCTGGTGAGGCTGCAAATTGGACCATCCAATTTGGAAAGCAGTTTGGAGATTCCTAGGAAAACTTGGAATGGACCCACCATTTAACCCAGCTATCCAACTTCTCAGTCTATACCCAAAGGGCTTAAGAATAGCATACTACAGGGACACAGCCACATCAATGTTCATAGCAGCACAATTCACAATAGCTAGATTGTGGAAACAACCCTGATGTCCATCAATAGATGAATGGATAGGAAACTTTGGTATTTATACACAGTGGAACACTACTCAGCACTAAAAGAGAATAAAATAATGGCATTTGCAGGTAAATGGATGGAGTTGGAGAAAATAATGCTAAGTGAAGTCAGCCAATCCCAGAAAACCAAAGGTTGATTGATTCCTTTGCTATGATAATACTGAATTATAGCGGTAAGGGAGGGGGGATGAGAGGAATGAAGGAATGTTAAATATAAAAAAGGGGGGGAGGGGGAAGGAGGAAAGGGAATAGAAACTATGGCAGAAGGAGTTGGACATCAATATACTAAGTGCGTGTATAAAAACTCAAATGATATGAAAATATGTTGTATAAAACCAATGACTTGGAAAACTGCTTTTTATATGTAATATGAAAGGAATTGTATTCTAAAAGCATGTATAACAAATTAAATTAAATTTTAAAAATTAAAAAAAAAAGGAAAGAAAACCTGGAGCCCAGAGGCCAGTATACTTGGAATTTCTTGCCAGCCACCAAGGGCCTTCCAAGGAAGTTGGGCCTGCCTGTGCTCCCAAGTGATTCTGCTTGGGGCTACTTCAACAGGGAATAGATCAGAGTGCGATCCCTTAGAAGGAACTATTTCCTGTTTTTACAAGCAGCTAGCACATACCATTGTGGAGTTTCATTTCCAGTCAATTTCAAGCAACTTTGCATAATCTGAGAAGACAATAAAAGGCTTCCTCCTAGCGAACCCTTGAAGTTAATATGGCTAATTTGGTTAGCCATGGAAGACTGGTTGGAGGATCATTCCACCAGGGTTTCATTGAATTCCCCCTGAAAAACTAGGGATCAAAGGCCAGTAATCTGAAAATTTCTTGCCAGGTGCTAGAGCACTTCCCAGTGAAGTTGAGCCTTCCTGGGCTCTCAAGTGGTTCTGCATTAGGTGATTTCAGCCAGGAACAGGGCAGAGTGTTCTCTCTTTGAAGGAACTGCATTCCAGGGTTTTCAAGCAGGTAGCATGAACCATTGTGGAGTTTCACGTCCAGGTGGTTTCAGGCAGTTCCTGCCTAACCTGGGAAAAATTAAAAAGCTTCCTGCCAGCATACCCTGAAGGTAGGATGGCCTATTTTGGAGAGCCATGGTGGACAGGTGGGAGAATCATTCCACCAAAGTTTCATTGAGATCCCCAAGAAAACCTGTGGTACATAGGGTTTTAAAATGGAAATTTTATGCCACTGCCAGAGGGCTTCCCAAGGAAGTTGGGCCTGCCTGTGCACCCAAGTGTTCCTGCATCAGGCTACTTCAACCAGACAGAGCAGAGTGTGCTCCCTTATAAGGAATTGCCTTCTTGTGGTTTCAAGAAGCTAGTGAGAAACTTTGGAATCTCTCTTCCAGGCAGTTTCAGGCAGCTCCTGCCTAACCTGGGGAAACATAAAAAGGCTTCATGCCAGTGAACACCTGAATGTACAGGGGCCAATTTTGTGGAGCCATGTTGGACGAGTGGGAGAATTATTCCAACAGTTTCACTGAGATCCCTTTGAAAAACTGGGGACCAACAGCCTGTAAACTGGAATTTTCTGCCAGCTGCCAGAACACTTCCCAGTAAAGTTGGGCCTTCCTGCCCTCCCATGTGGTTTTACCTCGGGCTACTTCAACCAGGGTCAGAGCAAAGTGTGCTCTCTTAGAAGAAACTGCGTTCCTGTGGGTTTGAGCAGCTAGCATGAACCCTTGTGGAGTTTCATTTCTAGGCAGTTTCAGGCAGTTCCTGCCTAACCTGGAGATATTTAAAGACTTTCTGCTAGCAAACCCCTGAAGGTAGGATTGCCAATTTGGGGGAGTGATTGGGGACTAGTTAGAGAATCATTCTACTAGATTTTCATTGAATACTCCTGAAAACATAGAGCCCAGATGCCAGTAAGCTGGGAATTTCCTGCCAGCCCTCAGAGCGCTTCCCATTGAAGTTAGGCTTACCTGTGCTCCCCAATGGTTCTGCTTCTGGAGACTTCAACCAGGGTCGGAGCAGAGTGTACTCCCTTAGGTGGAACGGTGTTCCTGTGATTTCAAGTAGCTAGCAGGAATCATTGTGCAGTTTCACTTCCAGTTGTTATCAGGCAGTTCCTGCCTATCGTGGGGAGACATAAAAAGGCTTCCTGCCTGTGAACCCTTGAATGTAAGACAGCCAATTATAGGGTGATATGGGGGACTGGTAGGAGGATCATTCCATCAGAGTTTCATTGAAACCCCCCTGAAAACCTGGGGCCCAGAGGCCAGTAAACTGGGAATTTCTTGCAAGATGCCAGAGCGCTTCCCAGGGAACTTGGGCCTGCCTGGGCTCCCAAGTGGTTCTGCTTAAGGGCTACTTCAACCAGGGGTGGAGCAGAATGTGCACGCCTAGAAGTAACTGTGTTCCTGTGGTTTCGTGCAGCTAGTTGTGGAATTTCACTTTGAGGTGATTTCAAGCGATCCTGCATAACTCGGGGAGACAAAAATAGGTTTCCTGTCAGCTAACCCTTGAAGTTAGGATGGCCAATTTTGGGGAGCCAAGGAAGATTGGTGGAAGAATAATTACAACAGAGTTTCATTGGATTTCCTTTGAAAAACTGGGGCCCAAAGTCCAGTGAACTGAGAATTTCCTGCCAGGTGCCAGAGTGCTTCCCAGTGAAGTTGGGCCTGCCTGCGGTCTTAAGTGGTTCTGCCTCAAGCTACTTCAACCAGGGTCAAATCAGAGTGTGCTCCCTTATAAGGAAGTTTAGTTCTGTGGTTTCTAGTAGCTGGTATGAACCGTTGTGGAGTTTCACTACCAGGCAGTTTCAGGTAGCTCTTGCATAACACAGGGAGACTAAAAGGCTTCCTGCCAGCCAACCCATGAAGGTGTGTGGGCCAACTTTGAGAAGCCATGAGGATGGGTGGGAGAATCTTTCCATCAGAGTTTCATTGAATACCCCAAAAACCTGGGGCCTACAGGCTTGTGAAATGGGAATTTTCTGCAAGCCGAGAGAGCACTTCCCAGGGAAGTTGTGCCTGCTGTTCCCTCAAGTTGTCCTGCTTCGGGCTACTTCAACCATGGACAAAACAGAGTGTGCTCCCTAATATGGAACTGTGTTCCTGTGGCTTAAAGAAGCTAGCACAAACCATGTAGAGCTTCACTTCCATGAGGTTTTAGGCAGCTTCTGCCTAACCAGGGGAGACATAAAAAGAATTCCAACCAGCAAATCCTTGGAGGTAGGATGGCCAAACTTGGGGAGCTAATGGAAGACAGTTGAGAGGATCATTCCACAAGAGTATTGTTGCAAATGGAATGCAGAGCAGTCCAGCAGGGTCTAGGAAGTTGAGTGCGATGGCAAACACACCACACAGGGAGCCAGGTTTGGTGACAGACTCAAATTTAATGCAGAACTAGCATAGCTTTATACCATTCAGTAGCCAATCATAAGTTACCATTCAGTAGCCAATCAGAAGCTAGGAAGGTTAGCATGATTCCCTTGTGCTAGGCTCATGTACACTTCATATAGGAGAAGAGGAAGTGCTTGCAGCCAGTGTGCCTGAAAAGAGCTTAACTCACAGCCGAGTTGTGCCTCTGACTTCAAGAGGATGCAGGTGTGCCTGCTCCATAGTCAAGCATCCTCTTTCAGTACCAACCACATGGCCTGAGGAATTCCTTCAAGTTTCATTGAAATCCCACAGAAATCCTGGGGCCCAGAGGCTGCTAAGCTGGAAATTTCTTGCCAGACCCAAGAGCACTTCACATTGAAGTTGGGCTTGACTTCACAGCCCAGTGTTTCTGCTTTGGGAGAATTTAACCAGGGACAGAGCAGATCCCTTAGGAGGAACTGTGTTCCAGTGGTTTCAAGCAGCTAGCATGAAAAATTGTGGAGTTTCACTTCCAGGTTGTATCAGGCAGCTCCTGCCTAATCCAGGGAGACCTAAAAAGGTTTGCCTGCAAACCTGAAGGAGCCTATAATCAAGGAGATAGCTAAAGATTGCGGTTAGCTGAGAGCCATAAAAGATGTTCTAGTTTCCACCTGATATTAATACATTATTCAAAGAATCTTTGTATGCCCGTGAACACTGCGTGACGCACCTGTAAGCTTGAGCTGTAAGCACGTGTCCTTGTTAAATCTATATGTATATAACTGGGTGAGGTTCGTTAGTGTGTGTGGGGGAAGAAGAAGGTGGTGGTTGGAGTTAGAGCGTTTGGAGTGATTGCTGGAGCTGGAGAGAGAAGAAGAATAAAAGACCTTTTTTCATTTTCATCCTGCCTCCGAATTTTCCTGTGGCATTCACTGCTCCAAGCGAATTCCGCTTCAGGCAGCGACAGGTGGTGGCCTGTACGGGTAATTCGGCGACAAGGTAAGAAAAAAGAAAATTTAAAAAGATGGGAGCAAATATAACAAAAAGTCGGTTTATAAAAGCCATGAATGAAATTTTTGATATTGAGAACTCAGATAGTGAGAAAAATGAACAAGAAAGCATATCCTCTGATTCAGTTGAGACCAGCAAGGAGAGTAGGAATGTAAATTCAAAAGTAAGATCTGCAAAAGCCATCAGAAGCTTAATAAAATTAGCTGAGGAGTATGTACTCTCCTTAGAAGCTGAAACTCAGGATACTAGTGAAAGTGATAATAGTAACAAGGAGCCAAACCATGAAAGTACGGTCTCCTCTACTGAGCCGGTTAGGAATTATGAAGCTAGTGGTGAAGAGGAATCAAAAAGCGATTCGGAGAGCACAGTCTCCAATAAAAAGAACAAAAAGAAATTAAAAAAGAGAAAAGACCGTCAAATAGAGGAACCACTAGTGCCCTCTGCTCCTTCATGGATAGAATCCCTAACAGAAACAATAAAGAGTATTGATCAGAGTGTACGTGCCCTTGAGGTAGAAATTGGCGGCCTTTCTGAGCGCTTATACGCTCTCGAACAACATAGACCGCAGGAGCACCTAGAACTGCCAGTATTTCAAAATGAACAGGGACAAAGATATCACGAGTCCCTAGACTTTAAAACAATAAAGAATTTTAAAGAGGCGGTAATGACCTATGGGCCTCAAGCTCCGTTCACATTAAGTATGATAGAGTCACTTAACACCCTAACCTTAGCCCCCTCAGATTGGAAAAGTCTATGCAGAGCGATACTAAGTGGGGGAAAATACCTAATCTGGAAAACTCAATTCCAGGAACTTTGTTCAGAAATAGCAAAGAGAAATGCTGCAGCAGGTTTCCCTCAACGCAATATAGATATGCTCACAGGGGAGGGTCAGTTCGCCGAACTACAAAATCAGCTACAATATGATCCAGGTGTGTATGCCCAGATACACACTGCAGCTGTGAAAGCCTGGAAGACAATCTCAGGCACAGGGGATCTGCAAGGCAGCCTATCAAAAGTTATACAAGGGCCTAACGAACCTTACGCTGACTTTGTAGATAGGCTCTTAAAAACAACATCTAGAGTTTTTGGCAAAGTCGAGCAAGCTATGCCTCTAGTTATCCAATTAGCATACGAGAATGCTAATAAATATTGCCAGGATGCAATAAGGCCGTGGAGAAGTAAAAAAGACTTATCAATTTATATCAGACTGTGCAAAGACATTAACGAGGCTGTTATCACAGGCAACGTAATTGCTGCAGTGATGAAAAATTCCTCCCCTCAAAATTCCCAAAGGATTCAACCTAGAACAGGATATTCCAGACAAAATTATTATAATCAACCAAGATATGCTAAGCAATATCCCCCAAGGGTAATAAAATCAAATTCATACCACGCTCCAGGCCGATGCCCCAGGTGCAAAAAGGGTATACATTGGGCCAATCAATGCCATTCTAGATATAATATATATGGAAATGATTTATCAAGGATTTCAAAAAACGGGGCACGGGGCCCAATGCCCCGGGGCCCACAAATGTACGAGGCACTAGAGGAGGAAGGCCCTCAGATTCAAATGATTCCTCATCACAGTTCCTCCTACCCATTAACTCCCTTATCAGAGGGACAAGAGGAAGTGCAGGATTAGATCTCTGTTCTACTGCCCGGATGGTCCTGACACCTGAAATGGGAGTTCAGCTGATTCCTACGGGAATCAGGGGACCTCTCCCTTCAGGAACTGTGGGACTAATCCTTGGGCGTAGTTCCAAAAGTTTATTAGGCTTTAATGTTATACCAGGGGTTATTGATTCAGATTATAATGGAGAGATTAAAATAATGCTAAGTACACACAGGGGCATCATCTCCATAAATCAAGGAGACAGAATCGCACAGCTGCTCCTCATTCCCAGTCTCCATAATTCTTTTAAAAGCATGCCACAAAATAGAAATAGCAGAGCATTCGGTTCCACTGGTTCAGGACCTATGGCTTTCTGGGTCCAGGACTGTTCACGGAGGCCTATGTGCAAATTAAAAATTCAAGGTATAGAGATGGAGGGGCTGATTGATACAGGAGCCGACTCTTCCATCATAAATCTACAACAATGTCCTAAGCACTGGCCTCTACAGAAAGCTTCAACCAGTTTAAGAGGCTTGGGATACAGTAATACCCCAGCTCAAAGTGCTGTAATCTTAAATTGGCAAGACAATGAAGGCCATACAGGAACATTCAAACCCTATGTTTTAAACAGCTTGCCAGTTACCCTATGGGGAAGAGATATCTTACATCAAATGGGGCTACACCTAGCGACCAAGCCTGCAGGTGTTAAGAATAAAAATCCTAATCATAATAAAAAAGGCAAAGGACATTTTTTCTAGGGGCCACTGAGAAAACAATTTTAAAAATACCATGGCTCTCTAATAAGCCAGTTTGGGTCCCTCAGTGGCCCCTATCCAAAGAAAAATTGCAAGCGGCCCATCAATTAGTTAAAGAACAATTAGAAGCAGGACACATAGAGCCTTCCACCTCTCCCTGGAATTCTCCTATATTTGTAATTAAGAAAAAATCAGGAAAATGGAGACTATTACAAGATCTAAGACAAATTAACAAAACAATGCAAATTATGGGCCCTACTCAACCTGGACTTCCTAATCCTGTAGCTATTCCAAAAAACTATTACCTTATAACCCTTGATATAAAGGACTGTTTCTTTTCCATTCCCCTACATCCTCTGGATGCCCCCAGGTTTGCTTTTTCAATTCCTTCTATTAATAATAATGGCCCTGATAAAAGATATCAATGGAAAGTATTGCCGCAGGGAATGGCAAATAGCCCTACACTGTGCCAACTATATGTGGACAGAGCTATACAGCCCATTAAAAACAAATATCAAGACCTCATGTGTCTACACTACATGGACGATGTTTTACTAGCTCACCCTAATCAACAAATCTTATTTAATATATTTAGTGAAATAACAAAAAATCTAAAAAAATATGGATTATATATAGCAGAAGAAAAAGTTCAAAGCAGATCACCTATACTATATTTAGGCTTTAAAATCATGGATACTTTTGTTAAACCCCAAAAAATTCTAATAAGTAAAGAACATTTGACCACCCTCAATGATTTCCAAAAATTACTGGGTGACATTAATTGGCTTCGCCCTACACTAAGCCTCACTACTGGACAATTAAAACCCTTATTTGACATCCTTTGTGGGAACCCTGACCCATCCTCACCTCGAACATTAACTCCTGAGGCCAGGAGAGCTCTAAAATTAGTAGAACAGGCCATTGAAAGATCCCATTGCGATAGATTTGATTTTGCACAACCACTAATATTGATTATTATTCCTTCACAATATACTCCAACAGGAGTATTTTGGCAACAGGGACCTATATTATGGATACATTTGCCTGTCTCTCCTAAAAGTACAATTGAGTCTTATACCTCCATGGTGGCTAAATTTATTCTTCAAGGACTTAAAACCTCTACTAAAATATTTGGAATTCATCCCGCTACTATTATTACTCCTTATTCATCGTCACAGGTTGAATATTTGTGCTTCAATGATAATGATTGGGCTATAGCTAGATGCTCTACTTCTGCAAATTTTGACAATCATATTCCTAAATCTCCTATACTGTCCTTTTGTATCAATCATCCTATCATATTCCCACAGGTAATAAAAAATCAACCCATTCCTAAAGCATTTAATGTATTTACAGATGGATCCTCTAACGTTACTGCTGCAGTAGTCACTCAAAATGAAAAAATGATTCATATCACTAATCAAAAATCAGCTCAATTAGTGGAACTCGAAGCTATAATAATAGCTCTGGAAAATTTTAAAGAACAGCCTATGAATATTTTTTTCAGACAGCCATTATATTGTACATGCTGTCCCAAAATTGGAGCTAGCAGGTCCAATAGCACCACATACTCCAGCTTTTAAATTGTTTTCTCAATCCAAAATCTCCTGTGGCAATGAAAAGAACCTTTATTTATAGGTCACATAAGAGCTCACACTAATCTGCCTGGTCCTCTCCATGAAGGTAATCAAAAAGCTGACGCCCTCACTAAAACAATATTTATATTTACTACAGTACAACAAGCTACTTTATTTCATTCCCAGTTCCACGTTAACAGCACTACCTTAAGACAAAAATTTAAAATCACAAAAGAACAAGCTCGTAGAATTGTAAAAGAATGTCCATCTTGTGTAACACTTTTGCCCAATCCACATTATGGGGTTAACCCACGAGGTTTGATGCCCAATCATTTGTGGCAGATGGATGTCACACATGAGCCAAGTTTTGGAAAATTACAATTTATTCATGTCACCATAGATACATGCTCAGGCATGATTTTTGCTTCTTTACATTCTGGAGAAAAAGTTAAAGATACTACATCTCATTGTCTGCAAGCTTTTGCTGCATTGGGCATCCCCAAAATGCTTAAAACAGATAATGGCCCTGCATATACATCCACATCCTTCAAACAATTTTGTACAAAGTTCAATATTATCCACAAAACAGGTATCGCTTATAATCCTCAGGGACAAGAAATAATTGAAAGAGCAAATCGGACACTTAAAAATATGTTCCTAAAGCAAAAAGATGGAAACTGGAAAAATCCTAAGGACAGATTGGCAGTTGCCCTGTTTACCCTAAATTTCTTAACTTTAGATTCTAATGGACATTCGGCTGGAGATAGACACTGGAACCCACACCAACAACATAAACCTTTGGTTTACTGGAAGGATGTTCTCTCAGGTACATGGAAGGGTCCAGACCCAGTATTAATTTGGGGGAGAGGATCTGTTTGTGTTTTTCCAAAGCACAAATCCTCTCCAATATGGATACCATCTAGATTGATAAAGCAGGTACAAAGTCAAAAGGATCAAGATGAAGTTATTGAGGAGTCTAGATTGAATAAACAAGTACAAAATCAAGAGGACCAAAATGAAGGTATGGAGTGATTCCCTTAAAAGAGTCCTCCATTAAATTCACAACTTAAATTTCATTCTTCCCGGCCGGGACAAGAAGATCTATCTTCAGTGTATACACAATTGTAATTTTTTTTTCTTTTTCTCTTTTATATATGTCTTTATGTCTGTGCATTTGTCTAAATTTCATGTTAATGTGATGTCACAAATATGTTTATATGTGTGTCTGTCTAGTGTGACGTCACAAATAATTAAGCGCTTAAAAAAAAAAAGGTAGATAGATATAGATCCAAATAACAAATAACGTTAATTCATTTAAGCTTAGAATATTCTAATTTGATAATCAATAGATAGATAGATAGATAAATAGATATTTATATAAGTTCAGAATATTTTAATTAGGTAATCAATTATAATGATAATCAATTTTGATTTATAGTTGTCTCCGGGACTTCTCTTCAGCTGTGAATATGTTTAATGTTGTATAACCTGATATTTTGGTGTTCCGACAGAGGATCATTTATTTGTTATTAACTTCATTTGTTTAATAGCTGATTAATTTGAATTATTTCAACAGGTATAGGATTGCTGTGTATATAGAGACTCGAGGATTCCAGCTAACAAATTATTTTTCCAAAATGCCTTTAGCTTTTCTTTATCTTTAATGCAGTAAACACCCTCAGTTTCTCTTTGATTATTTCTGAATGTGATATTTTGCCAGCTTATGTTTGTGGGAGCTTAAGCAGCAATGTGTGTGAGCAGAGACCAACTTTTATTTTCTACTCTAATAATTCTTTTTTTTAGTTTGACAGCTCACCTTTTGATCTCAGTGCTGGAATAGCACTGCCTTTCCCTTAATAATGGATGCTTGAGTTTTTAGGTAGCGGGCCCTGAAGATTTGCCGGTGGAAATGTCTAGACATAAAAAAGATGGCTGCTGCTACAACTGCAGGGACCGCGGTCGCTGCAAGCATCCCTGCTGCTCAAGCATCAACAACCTAACCAGCAGTGTGGCCTCTGCTCTGCATGCATGGGGCCTCCTGAATCTATGTGTTATAACTTATGGACATTTTGATTTTCCATTATTTTGGGACATTACGGGACAATGCCTTGCGGGTATTTGTCTAAGAGAACTCAGTGCGTTACTTGATGAAACTAAGGGCAGCTGATTCGCTTAAAGAACTTGATACGATATGGAAACTTGGCTCGTCAGCAGTAGGCTTACCACCTTAAAGCCGCAGCATCTCCTAAAAATTGGACGGCTGTTAGTCAACACACAGTCGATCCTGAAGGGCTCTATTGGATGGCTGGTTAGCCTATGACGGGTAAGATCCCCAGAAGGGGACAACCTAAGACACGGCACAGTCTCACGGGACAGTCTAATGTGGCCGGCATGTCAACCTAAGCCAGGAGTCAGGACAGCCTAGACTCCCATGACGGGTAAGAATGTCGGTTGCACATGGACGTCCTAGAACATCCCCTCTTTTAAAACTAAAAGGGGGAAATGAAGGAGCCTATAATCAAGGAGATAGCTAAAGATTGCGGTTAGCTGAGAGCCATAAAAGATGTTCTAGTTTCCACCTGATATTAATACATTATTCAAAGAATCTTTGTATGCCCGTGAACACTGCGTGACGCACCTGTAAGCTTGAGCTGTAAGCACGTGTCCTTGTTAAATCTATATGTATATAACTGGGTGAGGTTCGTTAGTGTGTGTGGGGAAGAAGAAGGTGGTGGTTGGAGTTAGAGCATTTGGAGTGATTGCTGGAGCTGGAGAGAGAAGAAGAAGAAAAGACCTTTTTTCATTTTCATCCTGCCTCCAAATTTTCCTGTGGCGTTCACTGCTCCAAGCGACTTCCGCTTCAGGCAGCGACACAAACCCTTGAAGGTAAGATGGCCAATTTGGGGGAGATATGGTGGACTGGTGGGAGGATCATTCCACCAGAGTTTCATTGATTCCACCCCAAAAATCTGAGGCCCAGAGGCCGGTAAACTGGTAATTTCTTGCCATCTGCCAGAGTGCTTCTAAATGAAGTTGGACCTGCCTGCACTCCCAAGTGGTTCTGCTTCAGGCTACTCAACCAGGGATGGAGCAGAGTGTGTTCCCTTAGAAGTAACTGCTTTCTTGTGGTTTCAAGCAGGTAGCACAAACTGTTGCGGAGTTTCACTTTGAGATGATTTCAAGCAGCTCCTGTATAAGCCTTGGAGACATAAATAGGCTTCCTACCAGAAAACCCTTTAAGGTAGGATATCTAATTTTTCAGAGCCATGAAAGACTGGTGGGAGGATAATTACACCAGAGTTTCCTTAGCCTCCATCTGAAAATCTGTGGCCCAAAATCCATTAAACTGAGAATTTCCTACCAGGTGCCAGAGTGCTTCCTGGTGAAGTTGGGCCTTCTTTACACTCACAAGTGTTTCTACTTTAGGTGATATCAAGCAGAAATGGAGCAGAGTGTGCTCCCTTAGAAGGAATGCATTCCTGTGGTTTCAAGTAGCTAGCATGAACTGTTGTGAAGTTTTACTTCCTGGAGATGTCAGGCAGCTCCTGCCTAACCTAGGGGTAAATAAAAAGGCTTCCTGCCTGGGAACCCCAGAAGGTAGGATGGCCAATTTGGGGCAGCCATTTTGGACTTGTGGGAGGATCATTCCACCAATGTTTCATTGAAATTCCCCCAAAACTCTGGGACCCAGAGGCCGGTAAACTGGGAATTTTCATTCAGCTGCCAGAGTGCTACCCAGTGAAGTTGGGCCTGCCTGCACTTGCAAGTGGTTCTGCTTTGGGCTATTTCAACCATGGAAAAAGCATAGCGTGCTCCCTTAGAAGGAACTGCGTTCCTGTGGTCTCAAGCAGCTAGCACAAAAAGTTGTGGAATTTCACTTCCAGGCGGTATCAAGCAGCTCCTGCCTAACCCAGGGGATTTAAAAGGCTTCCTGCCAGGAACCCTGGAAGGCAGGAAGGCCAATTTTGGGAATCCATGGGGTACTGGTGAGATGATCATTCTACTAGAGTTTCATTGAAATCCCCCTGGAAAACCTGGGTCCCAGAGGCCGGAAAACTGGAAATTTCCTGCCAGCCGCCAGAGTGATTCCCAGTGAAATTGGGTCTGCCTGCTCTCCCAAGTGGTTCTACATAGGGCTATATCAACCAGGAATGGAATTGAACCCAGGGGTGCTTAATCACTGAGCCACATCCTCAACTCCTTTTTCATTTTTTTTTTTTTTAATTTTGAGACAGGATCTTGCTACGTTGCTAAGGTTGCTTTGAGCTTGCAATCCTCCTGCCTCACCCTTCTGAGCCACTGGGATTACAGACATACTCTGTAAGCTTTCTTTATTCCACTTCATTCCTTTTTTCTTTTCTTTCCTGACTATATATTTTAATGTATCTTGTCTTCAGGCTTTCTAATTATTTCTACTGTTTATTCTGTCCTGCTGTTAATGATATCACATTTTTAATTTCATTAATTTATCTTTAAGCTCAAAATTTCTGTTAAGTTTCTCAGTTTAGAAACTTAAAATTATTTCTCTGTACTTTCTTCAAGTCTACTTAGTCTCCTTAAAATATTTATTTTAAATCCTCTGACAGTTCTCCCATATTGTTTACTATCTGTCCAGTCTTTAGCACCTTTTTTTTGGTTCTTAGGTAAGGTCATGGTTTCCTAAAAGCTCTCAGTGCTTGTTGTTTGACATCTTCTGGGCATTGAAGAATTAGGTATTTATTCCAGTCTTCTTCATGTGACTTTTGTTTTGTCTATCTTTCCAGACAGTCTAAATTGAATGCTTATGTCTCTGAACAAGTAATTACTTCCACTATTTCAGCACTGAATTGTTCCCATTACTGGTGTGCTGTGAGTCTGTTGATGATGTGTATTATCTCTATTTTAGCAGTAGAGGGTGATCCAAGACCAAGTTTGTCCCAAAGCTTCAGTTGGTATGCTGTTCAAAATAACAGGATAGTACAAAAAGATAGTCCATTCCTATACTCCTCTCTGTGGATGAAGATTAGGGCTGACCCTAATTTACATTAAATTTAATTTTCCTCATTTTCTTCCTTTATTTATGAGCAAAACCTTTAATGTGATGCTGAATGAGGTGTGGTAAAAATGAATATTTCTGAACTCTTCCAATATTAGAAAGAAAATATGCTTTCACCATTAAGTACAATGTTTACTTTAGGTTTTATATACATGTCCTTTATCAGATTGTACAAGTTCCAATAATTTGTTTGGGTTTTTAATCATAAATGGGCTCTAGATTTTGATTGTTTTTTTTCTATGTTGATTGAAGGTAAAATATATTAGTATTATTTATTTTATTTGTATGCTGTATTAAATTAATTTTTAAATGACCACTGAAATGTAACTGATATTTACAATAAACTTGCATGTTTAATTATACAATTTCAGATTGGATAGCTTCATATACACCTGTGATACTCTCACTACAATCAAGGTAATAAGCATACCCATGTTAAGTATTCATATGACAACACACACACATGCACACAGGGACTCATGAGAATATATTGGGCAATTACAGATATATTAATAGATTTTTGGATGTTAAACCAAATGTGTATCTTTGACAAATACCACTGGATCATTGAATATAATCCTTTCTATATGTCATTGGATTCAGCTAAATAATAATATACTAAGGACTTCTTTGTCCACATTCAAGAGAGATATGTTTCATAGGATTTTTGTGATGTTTTTTGTGTGGTTTATATGGTATGAAAATTCTGGCCATGTTAAAAAAAAATTGAGAGGTCTTCCCTTCTCTTCTTTTTGAAAGTTTTATAAATGATTTATTTTCATTAAAAATTTGCAGAATGAATCAGTAACACCACACTGGTCTGAGTATTCTTTGCATGAAGAATTTCACCTAAATGTCTTTAGGTGAAATTTTATATGTCTATTAATCTACTCATGAGTCTGTTTTGATTATTTCCATCCCTACATAAATTTGTTTATGATTTGTAATATTCAATGTTTCTGCTATTATCATGGAAGTTAATGTATGAAATAATGTGAAACAGTAAAGTTTTGGGGTAGTACATGTTTCAGAGGTCGTTGATATAGGAAGGAAAAAATGACTATAACCACTGTATCTGCCACCCAGAGCTATTTGACTATAGAAAGAAATAGCAGGCTTCCAAATCAGAAATTAAGATGTTAAATTATTTCTATTGGAAAATAATATGATCTTATAGAAAACCCTAAAAAGTACATGAAATCAAAGATAGTGGATTAGGAAGAGTGCACTTTCTGACTTGGGATTCAAGCAGTGGAAATATTGCTTCTCAGTGAGGTGTATAACAGAGAAAATTCACTGAAGTTCATTATTGAACAGTCAGAGATTCATAGAGATCCAGAATTCAGATCCAGATTCATAGAGATCCAGAAATCCATGTCCTTTAAACTAAGGACAAGAAAGAGTACATTGGGGTTAAGCCAGTTGTGGTAGCAATGCCAGTTCACTGCAGAGGGGAGGGTAACACAAACAGAAAGAGAAACCCAGTTGACAAATTTGGTAAGGAAAACCAATGGAGTAGAAAAACGGTCTGAACTTAGCTGATTCAGAAGCTCCACAGTGAGCTGGTGTTTGAAACTGTTCCATGTTTCTCAACTTATAAGTGGAGTACCTAATAGGGGAGCAATCTCAAGTAGGTCATGATGGAGCAAGGACTTGGGAGACCACAGTGAATATGGCAACCCTGTTCCAACTAGTGCTTATCTTGTGGCCTACTGTGTACCTGCAAGACCAACTAAAACAAGCACAGAGAAGATTGAGCCCAGGGGAATTCAGTTCAGACATATGGAGAGTGACTCACAAGACTAACTAAAGAGGGTCAGAAAAGTGAACAGGGGGACCATATCCTTTTATTTTTTGAGGGTTAAGGAAATTTCTTGTTGGTTTTGTTGTTGTTGTTGTCGTTGTTTTTATTTCTCTTCTTCTCCTTCTAATAACCAAACTCTCTTGTTCTTCCTCTATTTATTGTTTTATTTATTTATTTTTCTCTTCCTTCTTTTTAGCCTTCACTTATTACCTTTCTTCTGCTTTCTCCCTATTCACTCTTTAAATATTCTAAATTTTTGTTTGTGTTCCTACCCCATTTTCATTTCTCTTGATGAACTATATTTTACCATACTTTAGAACTATTTAGTTTATGTAAATTCTGCCCCCAAGTTTCATGTTCTTGCAATTATTAGTACTGTGGATAGCATAGATGACACCAAACTGTTTTCTTTAATGCTAGAACTAGTTTGTATTTGTAGTTGTTTGTCGTTGCTATTGTTAATTGCTGAACCAACCATTTATGTTTTTGTGGAAATTAATGTTGTAGAAGTTATAGTAGGCACCTGGTGTTTATTTTAATGTTACATACTGTTCACTGCTATTCTTGTTGTTGTTTCCCCTTTTCCGTGAGATGCTGGGAATCTGGTGTGACACTATGAGTTCACAGGATGAAGATCTGCTGCTAAGCTATACCCACAACCTAACCAAGAGACAGCATACATTGCAACACAAAACCTAATCTTACTAAAACTTCAATGATATTTCAACATAAAAGAGAGGGGACACAAAAACTCTTAACTTATAACCAGGCTCCAATTAGGAATGGTTGGGGGAAACTGCAGGTACCACTCACGGATAACTTCTCCTATAGCAAGAACAGAGAGAAATGATATGAAGACAGTGAGCACCACTTCTTTGAGATGTTTTAATGTAGATCATTTCCATACCTTTTTAGAATATACAGAGTTGTCAGGTCTAGATAAGGAATCACAGAGGGTGTACACCATATGCCCTACTTAAGCAACACATTGACCTAATATACAAGAAGGACCACACTCTGTGAGGTCTAAAGAAAAAGTGGGCTCTCAAGCTTTGATACAATGTACACATCAAAGTACTAGCAGCAAAACTTTTACCAAAGAAGTAACAGGGAAACTATATTACAAAGCACATTTAGAAACACATTAAAATTAACAAAACCTGAACACTTTGTCAATAGAAGGCTCTGTCCTAAGAAGGCCCACAGATAAGAGTTGAAGAGATATCCAACCCAATAAACCCACAAACATCAACACAGGAAAGCAAGAAATATGAAAAAGCAAGGTAACATGACACCTCCTAGTTTCATAATTCACCAGCAATTGACCCCAAAGGCCTCAAAGTGGATAAAATGCTGGTTAAAGAATTCAAAAGAATGATTCTAAAAATTATCAACAAATTCCAAAAGAACACAGAAAAATAACTAAACTGAATTAAGGAAGTCAGTACAGGATATGAATGAAAATCTAACAAAGAGATAAAGATAATAAAAAAAAACCAAATGAAAATCTTATAAATGGGGCTGGGGTTGTGGCTCAGCAGTGGAGCGCTCGCCTAGCATGTGCGCGGCCTGGGTTCAATCCTCAGCACCATGTAGAAGTGAACACATTGTATACAAGTAAAGCAGATAAATAAATTTTTTAAAAAATCTTATAAATGAAAGACACAATAAATCAAAATTTTAAATTAATTGACTATGTACAGGACGGACTCTCAAAGCTGAAAAACAAAGTAACTAGCTTTGAATATTCAGATAATATTAAAGAAAATAAGTAATCATGATCAGAATATACAAGAACACTCCATGATATATTATAGTTGAAATGCCTAACATAAAGAGAATAAGAGTAGTACAAGAAGTCTGGGAATCAAGTCAAACATGATCTATTTATTGAACCATCAAAGATGGCAAGTGATAAATTTCAGCCTGAACTCAAACATGCTTAGATCTGGTGCATTTGGTGCAAGATCCATATGGTCAGTGGGAGGAAAATCACCACTTTATCATCAGATAATATTTGACTAATAAAGTGTTCCACTGTTTGAGAATAAAAACATAACATGTAAAAAGTATACTAGGTGAACACAACCAGGTTTAGAGCTGGAGCCTTCTGTGAAAATGATAAATATCACACTTTGAATATCAAATGGTATTTTATATTTAAAACTGGGACTGCAAATATGACAATCATAATTAAGTATAATTCTAAAATTAGCTAGAATAAAGGTGTGGTTGATGAGTGTCACAGAAGTGATTGAAATTTGGAGTTCAAAGCCAGCCTCAGCAATGGCAAGGCACTTAGCAACTCAGTGAGACCCTATCTCTAATAAAATACAAAAAGGGCTGGGGATGTGGCCCAGTGGTCAAGTAACCCTGAGTTCAATCCTCAGTACAAAAAAAAAGAATACAAATAACAATAAATGTTGTAAGGGAATACAAATAACAATAAATGTTGTAAAGGGAATACAAATAACAATGAATGTTGTAAAGGATGTGAGGAAAAAGGTACACTCATGCATCACTGGTGGGACTACAAATTAGTGCTACTGCTGAGGTCTGAGGGGGTGCAGAGCAACATGATGGAGGTACAAACACAAGCACTCAATGCAGTACGAAGGTAAAGGAGTCAGTGACAGAGAAAAAATCAGCATACAGACACACGAGTTTGGGCTGCTGAATCTTCTCTTTTTTTACTTTCACTTTGTACAAGTATATAAGCATTTTTCTTGGCAGTACACATTCTTTTGTGGTTACATCACAGTCATAAGACTTAATTTACTGATTTCATATTAGACATATTAAAAAATTATTTTATCTTACACATCTCAAGGTTTTGTACACATCTCAAGGTCCTAAACAGATGGAGATTGTATGTGACTGTCTGGGCATATTATAATTTTGTCATATTTACCTAACTAGTCTGGGTAAAATTAATTTCTCATGGATTCCCTGAAGCCATATCCTCTGCACACTTGACTGATATAAGTTAATTTTTTCTGTCTGGAATTCAAAGCACTATTTTTTTTCTAAAGTAGTTTATCTAAAACCTAGAGGCAGGGAGGGGAGGCAAAGCCAAATGTTAGCTCTGAAGGACTTCTACTCTAAGGAATTTATATGTACCTATTTTAAGCTACTCTGAAAGTAAGAGAAATCTTTTCTCAGTCACAAAAAGACTCTTAAAGCTTATTAACTAGGAACTAAGTGCTTAAATACAATTATAGAAAAGGTTTTTTTAAGTTTTAGCTCAGATTCCAAAGGGTTAAAATTTAGACTCAGTCTCATTCTAAATAATTGAAATAGTGACACCTTGTGGCCATATGTGTGAACATACACAGGTAGAGTTAACTCTTTCAGCACCGTGGTATCTTTCCATGAAAAAAGGGGGGTTCTGTTTCATACCGTGCCCTTTTATTTTTAAGGACAAGGCTTTGCCCAGCTCTGTTGCTTGACGGGGGGCTTTCAGCCCAGCCCTGTCTCATGGAAAATGCCACTAAGATGCCACTATGGAAAGCAGTATAGAGACTCTTTAGAAAACTGGAATTTGATCCAGTTAGTCCACTCCTCAGTCTATACCCAAAGGACTTAAAATCAGTATACTGTGGTGACTGAGCCACATTAGTGTTTATAGCAGCCCAATTCATAATAGCCAAGCTATGGAACCAACCTAAGTGTCCATAAATGGATGAGTGGATAAAGAAAACTGTATATATATACACAAAATGGAATGTTACTCATCCATAAGAAGAATGAATTTATGGTATTTGCTGGTAAATGGATGGAAATGGAGACTATCATGCTAAGTGAAGTAAGCCAATCCCTGGGGTGGGGGGAAGCTGAATGTTCTCTCTGATAAGTGGATGCTAACCCACAACAAGGGAGGGTGGGAAGGGGAAGAATAGAAGTCCATTGGAAGAATAGAAGTCCAAAGGGAAACAAAGGGAAGGGAGAGGAGAGGGGAATATCCTTCTGGACAGTAGAATCAGAAATAACTTGTATTTGAATACATGACCGGGATAACTCTATATCATGTACAACCACAAGAATAGGATCTTAATTAGAATAAGTTATGCTCCATGTATGTATAATGTGCCAAAATACATTCTACTGTTTTGTATAACTAAAAAGAACAAATAAAATATAAATATAAAATAAGAATTATTGTTTAACAATATTGACAGGGACTGAGTCCAGTCAACGTACCTGGGGGACATTTACTAAAGAAAATGAGCTTACACATGATAAAATTTGAATTTCAGCTGTTCCTACTCTACTGATCTTCAGGAAATAAGTAAATAGTTTTCCCTTTGATTACTTTCCTAACAATTCAGGGCCAAGACTTGCTTGCTTTTAGAAATGACTTGAAAATTATGAGCCTGCAAGGAGATGAACTGACAGCATCCTTTCCTTATAACCATGTCCTCAGGGGCACAATTCTCATATACAAAACAACTCCAAGATTCAGCTGCACGAATGTATTTTTCAGCTTTATTAAGAAAAGTACTAAAGACTAAGGTGGGTTTTCAGAGGATGCAGGGTGCTTTCAATGACATATATAATTCTCTCATAATTTTATTCTTATATCTCACTGAATTGTAACTAATCCATAGATATTTCCAGATATAATACAAATAACATTAATATTATGGGCACATAAATTTATACATTTGTGGAGGGAAGTTTGTAATATAGTGATGATATAGTTGAATAGAAATTTTATTCAATTATTTCTCATTTTAGTAAATTAGTACAACAAATTGCTTATGCATTCATTAAAAAGGTCATATGGTAAGACAAAAAAATATGAACTGATTTAGAATCATTTTATCATAATTCTCTGGTTTTTTAAGTTTGGATAGAATTTACTATATTTCTATGACTAAAGTTAGGACTATTTAAATAATTATAACATAAAGTATGAATTTTTAAAATAGTTTGCAGCAATGAAATTTTAGAATATGACCATAGGGGCATTATGTTTTATTCTATCAATAAAATTAATAAATGGATTTTTTACTTAAAACTATCTATACATAGCACTTTCTGCTATATATTAAATGCCTATAGGGTGAATGACTATCTTAAGAAAGGTCGAGTAACTTGACTGAAGTTACAAAGAAACTGAGTGGCAGAGTCAAATTTGAACCTACGTCTGTTGAACTTCATTCCCGTATTCTTCCTCCCTGAGACATGTCTGATTCAATATTCACCCCTCAGTCTCACTGGCTAAACAAAATCCATGACTTTTGTGACCACAGTCATTAGTCTCATTTATCAAATGAGGGGAATAATCCACAAGTTACCTGAAGAAGCAGAAGACATTTTGGAAGTTATTGGACAGGGCAGGTAACTTTAAGAAGTTAGCAGGGGATGAATTTTAGAAGTTGGACTTCGGTCTATTATCCCAACTGCTAAAGATTCCTTGGTACTTAGAGGGTAAGTAAAAGTCCTTCACTTACATACTGCTATGGACTGAAAAACACACTCCAAATTTTGTATGATAAAATATTAATCCCCAATATGATATTATTAATGAATGAGGCCTTTGAGAGACAATTAAATTAAATAAGGTCATGAGGGTGGGCCTTCATTGTAGGATTAGCACCCTTATAAGAAAAAGAGACACCGTAGTTATCTGCCCCACCCCTACCATAGAAGGACACAGTGAGAAGGCAGCCATTTATAGACCAGAGAGCCCTCACAAGAACCCAAACATGCTGGTGATAGATAGGCTTGGGCCAATGGGCCACCTCCCCCATGGGAATTTTTATGAGGAGCAACCTGGTTTCATTTTCCCCAGGCAGGAGCCAATCAGCTTAAAGGTTGCCCTATTCCCTGGGAAAAAATCCAATAGCGTTAAAGGTCACTCTGGTACACCCCCCACCAGAAATCCCTATTTAAAGCTCCTGCCTGCCTGGAGCTCAGACACAACCGCTCATCCCTGCTGAGAGGAAACAGCCACTGCAACAGCTCCAGACTCATGGTCTCCAGCCCGACGGCAGCTGCCCAACAGGCAGCTCCAGAGACCACAGCTGGCATGACCAGGAACAGACCCTCCGTCCAGAGCTCACACACTTCCCTCTCCCTGACTCTTCTCTCCCTGTGCTTCTTCTACCTCCAACCAGCCATAAAGGCTGGTGAATAAATCTCCTGGCTGCACAGTTGTCTCTGGTGTAATGGTGTGATTTTTGCCCTTCAGCTGGCACCCTTGTTATCAGATGTTCAGGTTCCAGGATTGTGAGTAAAGAAAGTTGTTTAATCCATCCAGTCTCTGATGTTTTCTTAGGACAACTCAAGCTAGGATTTTAACTTGTGATGGTTTATTTTATGCATCAATTTGTCTGAGCACAGAGTGCCCAGATATTTGATTAACTATTCTTTTTTATTTGTTTTAATTAGTTATACATGACAGTAGAATGCATTTATGCACTTTGATATATCATACATAGATGGGATATAATTTCTTATTTTTCTGAGTGTACATGTTGCGAATCATATTGGTCATGTAGTCACATATATTCATACAGTAATAATGTCTGCTTCATTCTACTATCTTTCCTATCCTACACATCTCCTTCCTCCCCTCTCATCACTTCCTTCTACCTAATCTAAGGTAATGCTATTCTTCCCTAGTGTTCCCTGCCTTATTGTGAATAAGCATCCACATATTAGAGAAAACATTCTGCCTTTGGTTTTGTGGGACTGGCTTATTTTGCTTAGCATGACATTCTCCAACTCCAATTATTTACTGGCAAATGCCATAATTTCACCCTTCTTTAAAGCTGAGTAATATTTCATTGAGTATATATACCACATTTTCTTTATCCATTCATCAATTGAGGGACACCCAGGATGGTTTCATAGTCTAGCAATTGTGAATTGAGCTGCTATAAACATTGATGTGGTTGTGTCATTATAGAATGCTGATTTTAAGTCCTTTAGGTATAAACCAAGGAGTGGGCTAGCTGGGTCAAATGGTGGTTCCATTCCCAGTTTTCTGAGGAATCTCCATACTGCTTTCCATAGTGGTTGCACCAATCCAGCAATGCATGAGTGTACCTTTTTCTCCCACATCCTCACCAACATTTATTGTTGCCTGTATTCTGGATGATTGCCATTCTGACAGGAGTGAGATGCAATCTTAGAGTAGTTTTATTTGCATTTATCTAATTGCTAGAAATGTTGAACACTTTTTCATATATTTGTTGATCAGTTAGTTGTATTTCTTCTTCTGTGAAGTGTCTGTTCAGTTCCTTAGCCCATTTATTGATTGAGTTGTTGTGGGGTTTTTTTGGTTTGTTTGTTTGTTTTGGTGTTGTTTTTTGGGTTCTTTAGATATCCTAGAGATTAATACTTTATCAGAGGTGCATGTGGTAAAGATTTTCTCCCAATCTGTAGGCTCTCTTCTCATGTTATTTTTTTCTTTGCTGAAAAGAAGCTTTTTAATTTTAATCCATCCCATTTATTGATTCTTGATTTTACTTCTTGCACTTTATGAGTCTTGTTAAGGAAGTCAGATGCTAGGCCGGCATGGTGCAGATTTGGGCCTACTTTTTGTTTTGTTAGGCACAGGGTCTCTGTTCCAGTGCCTAAGTTTTTGATCCACTTTGAGTTTATTTTTGTGCAGGGTGAGAGATAGAGGTTTAATTTCATTTTGCTACGTATGGATTTCCAGTTTTGCCAGCACCATTTGTTGAATAGGCTATCTTTTCTCCAGTGAATGTTTTTGACACCCTTGTCTAGTGTGAGATAACTGTATTTATGTGGGTTTGGCTCTGTGTCCTCCTATTCTGTACCATTGGTCTGCAAGTCTATTTTGGTGCCAATGCCATACTGGTTTTTGTTACTATAGCTTTGTAGTATAGTTTAAGGTCTGGTATTGTGATGCTTCCTGCTTCACTTTTCTTGCTAAGAATTGCTTTAGTTATTCTGGATCTCTTATTTTTCCAAATAAATTTCATAATTTTGCTTTTTCTATTTCTATGAAGAATGTCATTGGGATTTGAATAGGAATTGCATTAAATCTGTATAATGCTTTTGGTAGTATGACCATTTTGACAAAACACCCATAATAATCCTATACATCAGCAATGATTATTCTTTTGGGAGTCCATGAGGGTACTTCCAGATAAGAATAGCATTTCATTTGGACAAGCAGACTGGGTAAAAGAGATTGCCTTCCCCAATGTGGGTGGGGTTTATCTAATCATTTGAAAGCCTGAAAAGAATAAAAATTTGAATAACAAAGAATTCTGTCCCTCTGTCTGACTTCAAGCTGGGTTATTTTTCTCCTAGTTTTGGACTAGGACTTAACTGGAATTTATATCAATGGCTCTCCTGATTCTCAGGCTTTTAGATTCAAGAGTGTAACTGCATCATTTGTTCTTTTGGATTTGCAACTTACTGATTATAGATCTTGGATTTCCAGAGCTATGAGAAAGTTATGTTGTTTAAGTCACTTAGTCATAATATTTTGTTATGGCAGCCAATGCTGACAAAGGTCAAATCCAGATCACCCTTGGAAATTCATTTTTACCAGTTTTACTTAAATGTGTGTTCAAGGAGAGAGAAAGAGATAAGGGATCTCCTAGCTAGTTCTCTAGGCACAGGTCATATCCCATTATCCAATATTCATCATAGAAATCAGAAAAGGCAAGATACAGCCCCTAAAGACCATCTGCTCTACCAATAGAAGGCTAGGGAGAAACAAATGACCAGGAAGGGTTATAGGGTTTCCTGCCCTTTTCTCCATCAATTTTTTCACTGTATTAATTAGTTCATGTGTTCTTTATTGTCTTTCCAGTGTCCTTATAATAACTTCCTGGTTGACCTATGTGTCACCTACTTCTTGCTCTCCCACTCATCCTTCATTATGCATCTAGAGAAATCTTGCCTGGACTACTCCCTTCATTTCTAGGTGGCTAAGAACATGAGCTTTAGAGTCAGATTGCTTAGATTCACATTTCTGCTCTGCTATTACTAACTGTATTGTTTTAGTAAGTTACTCAAATCCTTATCTCTAAAATAGGTTGATTGGTGACACCCAAAATAAACAAACATGTCCTAAGCCCCAGAATCTACTATGAAACTTCTAATCAATCCATCCATCGTAGTTTGAATGGATTGACTGGGTGGTAACTGTGGGCAGGTGGGGTGTGGCTGGAGGAAGTGGATTACTGGGGTGTGTCCTGAAATGGTTCATCTTCCCTGGGCCCCACATTGTTCCTGACCCCACCATGCAGGGTGTAGCTCTCCTCCATAGCACCCTTTGATCATGATGTTTTCCTTCCATCTTGGGTCCAGAAAAATAGAGTGGATCATCTATGGATTGAGACCTCTAAAACTGAGCCAAAATCAACTTTTTCTCCTCCAAAATTTTCTTCTCAGGTATTTTGGTCACAGCAATGAATAGCTAACTAGAAACATCACTTTTTTTTTCTTTTCTTCTCTTAATTATTCTTTTCTTGTTTTCTTTACTAGGATGAGTTTCCTATTATGTATTTTTATTACTCTATGGCCTGAAAGAGGTAGTCATCTGTCCCCTGTTCTCTTCCACTCTTGACTCTCCCTGACACCCATTTCCATTCTTTTATTATGAGGTGAGTGTAAACTTCATCAACATCATCACTTTTTATTGGCCTCTCATTATATACTGTCTGCTTTAGGATGAGCATGTCCAGTTTTATGTGGACACTAGAAAGTATTTTAGATTTAGAAGAAAAATACAGGATGCCAAGACAGGAACTAAAGAATTCATTAACGACAGTGAGCACATGAATGTTTTTATTGTTAGAATTAGGTAATTATTTAAATGTAGATTTGCTTGCTTATCAGTTCCTCAGACATGCTTACTGCCTGTCTCTCTCATCACAGCCAAGGAACACTCACCTAGACTGGGGATATTTGTAGGTTCATTAACCTTGCATAAGTTCTTTGTGCTTTCATGACAGTAATGCTGTGGCATTTTCTTGTTCATGAGAACATATTCATGTGGAAATTTGAAATATCTTTGGCTTTTCAGTGAAGTTCAACTTGATAATACAAAAAAAAATCTTTTTTGTGCATATGTTGTGTGAATCAAGTTTTTTGACCCACATTCTTATATTTTATGACACATAACCCTAAAATGTCCTTAATCCTTCAAATTAAAATATTTTAATGTTTTTATTAGTACATTATAGTTGTATATAATACTGGGGTTCTCATAAGTGGAAACTAGAGTAAAATTTTTAAAAGGGAGATCCCATGAAGATGAAAGGGAAATCAGTGGAGTAGAAGAAGGGGATGGGGAGAGGGACGGGAAAGGGCAGTAACTACAGAATGAAATTGACAAAACTATTCTATGTACATATATGAATACGCCTCAGAGAATGCTACCTTTATGTGTATCTGTAAAGCATCAATTTAAAAACCAATAAACAAATAGGAGGAAAACCAGTTGAGTGGAAGAAAGGAAATAGGGGGAGGGAGAAAGGGAGAGAAAATGAAGATGCATTTTTTTTTTTTTTGATAGTGGGAATTGAATCCAAGGGCACTTAATCACTGAGCCACACCCTCCGCCCTATTTATTTATTTATTTAAATTTGCTAGAGCTTCAATAAGTTGCTGACGCTGGCTTTGAACTTGTGATCCTCCTGACTCAGCCTCCTGAGTTGCTGGGATTACTTAGGCATGTAACACCATGCCCAACTGGGACTGCTTTTTAAAAAATGTTTTTTCTTTTAGTTTTTGATAGAACTTTACTTTTATTTATTTATATGTGGTGCTGAGAATCAAACTCAGTGCCTCACACATGCTAGGCAAGTGCTCCACCACTGAGACACAAACCCAGCCCCTGGGACTGCATATTTTAAAAGCTACTCTTCATACTTCTTGGTCATGCTGACTTAAATTGAACTTTTGTCTAAATTAGTTCATGTAACATTATTCCATGTATGTATTAATGTCTTCACACTAGATCATAAAGTACTTGGAATTTTTATCATGCCTTTATCCATAGCAACAAGAACAATTCTGATTCTAAAATAAAAAGTTTATAATAGTATTTTTAGTACTTGTACTAACATTTTCAGTATTTGCACAAATTTAGTTTTTGTACAAATGCAAGATGTTTTCCACCAAGACTTTTCTTTCTCCCTTCATATAGATCACAAAGCAATCTCTATCTTACATATGACATGCAAACATAGAATAAACTACCACGAGTCATGTTCTTGTGACCCAGAGCTGATGATTTAAGAAAAAATGTGCCGTTGCAGGAGTTGGTGTCATCTGAGAATGTAGCTATGAACTTCATCTTACAGGAGTGGCAGGACCTAGATGGTGCTAAGAGGACCTTGTACAGGAATGTGGTACTGGAAGCTACAGCAACATATTGTCACTGGGAAAGTGAAATTCTCCAGTAATTACTAGGAGCAAGCACTTTCTTTTGTTGATAAATACAGGAATAACTTCTAAGGTTCCATGTTATGTAAGTATAAGATTCCCAGTTCATGAAGAATGTGTGTCACAATTTTTTAAGAAAATATTAAATTTAGCCCCTTCAATGAACAGTTAGTTCCTAAAGTTAAGCATGTCATTCTTCAGAAGACATGAGTTAGCAATTTGGTAAAGTCCTACTTAATTTCCCATGAAGAAGTTCAGTAGATTAGACAAAGGGTAATTAAGGGAAGGGAGCAGGGATAGGAAAAGAAGACAATGGAATTAATCTTACATAATTTTTCTATGTACATATATGAATACACCACAGTGAATCTCACCATTGTGTACATCCACAAAACTGGAATCCTAATTGGAATAAGATATAGTCCATGCTTGTGTATTTATATCAAAATGCACTCTACTGTCATATATAACTAAAAAGAACTGATAATTTTTTTTAAATAAAGCTAATTAATAAATATTAAAACAACAACAACAAACCTGAGGTGATCTTCAAGCCAGAGCAAGAAACAGAGACATAGACAGTGAAAGAACCATACAGAGCCTTCTGGGTCAATAATCATACATTGACAAGATTGGCTAGGGGGAGTAGAGGCCAGGAGATACAGGTCAAGTTGAGTTATTTTCACCCAGGTGTCAAATCTGCATATAGCTTGTCTCAGGGCCACCAGACACAAGTATTTTCAGACAGAGGCAGATTCTTAAGTGTAAATCTACATTCTTTCTTTTTTGTCAAGTATTTTCTTAAGCTTACCATAGAACTAATCCCTTTCTAGTACTTCACAGATTTTTCTTTGGTTAGTTAATTTCACCTAAATTTTCAGTTTATTGTAATTTTTTGTATCAACATTTATTGACATATATTAATTGTACACATTAATGGGATTCACTTGGTAGTTCCATACATGCAGACAGTGTGCATTGATCATATATGTCCAGACTTCTTTCACCCATTCCCTATTCCCCATAGCACACCTCCAAATCCCTAATAATTATCATGTTACTTTCAGGTTGACTTTTTAAAATTATTACCACATATTAATTGTACAAATTAACGGGCTTCACTATGACATTTCCATACATGCATATATTGTGGATTGATCATATTGATCATGTCTGCCCTTCTTTCTAGTCTCCTTTGCCCTTTCTTCCCTACCAGCTCCTGCCAGTCTTCTTTATATCCCCTAATAGAACCTCTTCTGCTTTCAGGTTGCTTTGTTTTGGTTTTTGTTTTATCTCCACATACGAGAGAAAACATGTAAGACCCATAGGAAAGTCATTGTCAACAACTTATTCCTTGACCACTCCACTATAGCACATTTACATGCAAAAATCTCCCTCTCCTATACTTTTATTCACATGAAGTAAATAGGAAATACAAAAAATGAAAAGATACAAAGCTTTCCCTCCTTGTCTTAAAATAAGAAAATGGAGGCACCAAGAAGTGAGGTGACTTGCTCAAGGTCACAAGACTTTGAACAGCTAAAGCAGGACTGGAGCCCAACTATCCCAGTCAGATATTCCCCTCATGAACTGTGCACCCTTAAAAGGTGACTGGATGAAGTAATTTTGTGTGAGGAGAAATTAGTGGAAAAGTTAAATGAACAACCAAAGAAGATAATTATTAAATCATGACCTAACCCCCTGAGGGAAAGCTTTTCAGGCACTAAAAACAAGTGATAAAAGTGATGAAATGGGAGGTCTTAGAGTATGAATTTGACTGAAAAATATGTGTAAAACAGGGTGGAAGAAATATATCAAAACAGAGACTTCTGGAAGGTGGGATTGTGCTATTTTCTCCTTTCCTTTAGTTTTCTATATTTTCCCAGGTTTCTAAAATGCACATTTAATTTATTACAGGAAAAATATATCCCTCTACATTTTAGTTTAAAAAAATACTGCTTGGAAGCAGCCTCTGTGCATTTTGTGAATTTTCAGGGAAGCACTCTGAGCCTCCTTTCATCCTTTACTGCCTGCTCCATTGCTAGCACATGGGAAGGAGCTTGGTTTCTGGGGGGACATCTCTGCTGGGAGCCTCCATGTGCTATTTTGCATTTTAAGGACAGAGTATCCTCAAAACAACACCCACTTTTGTGTGGTAGGGGTGTCTAGGTGACCATCCCACAGTCTTATAGTGGCACCCCAGAGTAGAACTAGCCTCCTGAGCCCCAGACCAGTGCTCTTCTCTCCAGGGGTCCTAGTTTCCTGAACCTTCAGTACTGGAGCATCTCCCCTGGCACTCCTGTGAGAGTAAGCAAGGCTAAGGTGAATCTTCTCCATCTCTGGTGGCCAGATCCACTCCTTGCCTCTGGGGGCTGGCAAACTGGTAGCCAGGCACACAGAAGGGCATGCTGGGGCACCACTGCCCAGAGAGCACCAGGGTCTTGCCCCTCTGGCTGTCCTGTGCCTCAGTCATCCAGGTGCTGCTCTTCCCAGGTGGATGTGGGGATGGCACTGTATGGGTCCATGATGACCTTGGCACAGCGAATAATCATCACTATGAGGAAGAGACAAAGGAAGACAAAGCAGGCCAAGGTCAGCCCCTTGTCCACATCAACATAGACAGGCTCAGGCGTGGGCTCCTCCATCTCCTGGCAGCTACTGTAGGCTCCTCCTGTGGCTCAGGCTTGACTGGTACCATTTTCCACCCCTGCGGAGAGGAGAAAGTTAGGGCTACTTCTTTGGATCAGTACAGAGTGCTAATGTCTTTTTTTTTTTTTTTTTCTGTCCACCCCCCACACCCCAAGCAAAAATTTACTGTTCAGGGAACCCATAGGAAGGTAAGGAAGGGAAGAGGTTGCATGCATACCTTTTAAGGGAACCACATGGTCATAGCCTAACTGGTGTCTCTAACTGTGCAGCCCGTTCCTACCCAGGGTGGGATGGGGAATGTGACAATGATTCGCAACAGGGGTGGGGCTCAGGGCATCTTGGGATTAGAGCCCCTCAGGAAGAAAGTGAAAATAATGCTTTCCAATTAGTCAACCCAACAACTGAACACAATCAAATGCATTTTTAAAATTAGGCAATGAATTTTTCAAATGAAACTGTCAAGCACCAATGTATGAACAGATAGAAAAGGAGCTGCTGTTGTTTCAGGGAAAGGAGCCATGCAGGGTCTGTGTTTCCTTTCCTTCTGTACAGGCCTCAGGTGACACCATTTGAAAATTGCAGGTGCAATGGGAAGTAGAACTTTGGCAGTCAGAGGGAACTGAATCCCCATTGCTGCTTTGCAGTGCAGTTCTGACAACTCACCATCACTAACCACTCATTTATCTTAAGGAGGTTTACTGACTTTTTGAGGGCCTGATTTTTCTCCCACAGAGTGCAGGAAACAATGAATGCTTTACAAGGGTGTGAATATTATAAGCAATCAAAATTAAGTGTGAAAACTCAACACAGTCCCTGGCCCCAATGAGCAGTCAGTAAGTACTTGAATTGATACAGGAACTCTGGGAGCAGGTAAGGGTGGGCAGATCTGCTTCCTGCAGAGAAGAACCTCAAGAAAAAGGGCTGGTTGCAGCTCTCTCCATTCATAATAACAAGCATTCCTGTCCTCATCTCTGAATTTGCATAGCACTAGTACTCATACTGTGCTGTTACATCCAGTTTTGTTTTTAAACTTCATGACTACCCTGGAAGAAAATTAGCCAGGCATCAATAGGCCCATTTTATGAATGTATAAACTGAATCATGGAGCAGGAAAATGACTTACCCAAGGTCCCACACCCCAAACCCTACATCTCTACATATCCCTTCCTCCTCTGGTGGAAAGGCAAAGTGAGGATGCCCCCATCTGGGCTTTGAGAACATGGCTGTGTGAACTTATTTCAGAGCCAGCTGGCCTGGAATATCTGTGACCATGGGTCCCATGCTTTCCCCCTCTTAGACCTTGCCTCTTCTTATCTACTCACTGGGACACCGACCTGCTTGTTGGAGTGGTCACCACTTCATAAGGACCAGGGTCAGGCTGTTCCAGGAGGAAGGAAGAGCAGCAGGACATCACAGCCCAGAGCCAGTGAGAACAGTGTGGCCTTTCACTCAGAGAGCAGCACTGTGCTGGCAGTGGTCCTGGAGCAACTGAAACAGAATGGGACAGAGAAATAATTGTTATTTCCTGAGATGCTCAGCCCTAGTCCTGATCTCTGCTGGCAGAAAGCACTGGCCCTGGCAGCTTCTTCCTGGTTGCAGGGCTGGGAGCTGCCTCACTGTCAGCTCATGCTGCTTTTCCTTTTCCTTTTTAAATATAATTTTAGATATTATAGCAAAGATGCACATAACATAAAATTTATCACTTAACTGCTTTGGGGGAAATCAATTTGCAAGGAATTTTGTTTTCTTTTTGTTTTGGTACTGATACCAGTGATTGAACCCAGGGGTGCTTTACCACTTAGCTATATCCTCATCCCTTTTTATTTTTCATCTGAAGATAGGTTTTGCTGCTTAGGGACTCACTAAATTGCTGACAATGGCCTTGAACTTATGATCCTCCTACCTCAGCCTCCTAAATCGCTGGCATTATAGCCATGCACCACTGCACCCGACCCCTTCTTAACTGCTTTTCAGTGTACAATTCCAGGGCTGGAGATGTAGCTTAGAGGCCTGGCATGAGAGAGGCCTGAGTTTAATCCCCAGTAAGTACTGGGAGGGGGGGGGATGTACAGTTCCAGTGGCATCACATATGTTTATATTTGGGGGCAACCATCATTACCATCCATCCCCAGAACTTCTTTATGTTCTCACACTGAAAGGCTGTACCCATTAATCAGAACTTTCTGTTTTCCTTAATCCTAATCATTGGCAGCCACCATACTTTCTATCTCTATAAATTTGACTAATTTGGGGACCTTGTGTAAATGGACTCATTCAGCATTTGTCCTTTCATGACTGTCTTATTTAATTTAGCATTCTGACTTCAGGTTTCTTCCATGTTGCATCTTATGCCATAATATTCCTCCTTTTTTTATTTTTTTATTTTGTCCCTTCAGTGGAAATCTCTGGTCTGCTTGCCCAATATCCTTTATTCTTTATAAAAATTAAATTGTTTATTTATTCTAATTTGTTATACATGCTTGCAGAATGCAATTCATTTCATATTACATATATAGAGCACAATTTTTCAAGTCACTCCTTCTACACAAAGTATTTTCACATCTTTTGTGTCTTCATACATGTACTTAGGATAATGATGTCCAACTCATTCCACTGTTATTCCTATCCCCTTCCCCTCCCTCCCCTTTGATCTGTTTGAAGTTCCTCATCCCCAACCCCTTGCCATTATAAGTCAGTATCCTCATAACAAAGAAATCATTCAACCTTTGGTTTGGGGGGATTGGCTAACTTCACTTAGCATTATTTTTCTCCAACTCCATCCATTTACCTACAAATGCCATAATTTTATTCTCTTTTGGTGCTGAGTAGGGTTTCATTGTGTAATATACCAAAGTTTCCCTATCCATTCATCTACTGAAGGGCATTGAGGTTGGTTCCACAATTTAGCTATTGTGAACTGAGCTGCTACAAACATTGATGTAGTGTGCTGGTTTTTTTTTTTTTTTTTTTTTTTTTTTTTTTTTTTTTGGTACCAGGGATTGAACTCAGGGGCACTTGACCACTGGGCCACATCCCCAGCCCTTTTTTGTATTTTATTTAGAGACAGGGTCTCACTGAGTTGCTAAGTGCCTCGCCATTGCTGAGGCTGGCTTTGAACTCACGATCCTCCTGCCTCAGCCTCCCAAAGTGCTGGGATTACAGGCGTGCGCCACCGCGCCCAGCGTAGTGTGCTGTTTTTAAGTCCTTTGGGTATAGACTGTAAGCTGCCTGTCATGGCCAGCCACAGCGCCGCGGGAGGAAAACTCGGAGGCAGAGTAAAGCTATTACTACTTTTACTTCTACTTTCTTAGAGAGAGCTTAGAGAGAGAAAGAAAGATTTTTCTTCTTCTTAGAAAGAGCTTAGAGAGAAAGATTAGAGATAGCTTTTTCTTCTTCTTCTTCTTAGAGCTTAGAAAGAGCTTTTTCTTCTTCATCTTCTTAGAGCTTAGAGAGAAAGAGAGAGAGCTTGAAAGAGAGAGATTTCTTCTTTAGAGAGAGAGAGAGCTTAGCTTTTAGAGCTTCTTTCTTCTTTGTTCTTTCTTCTTTCTTCCTCGGGAGCCTCGGCCTGACTCTGACCAGGAATTACTTCTATCTGGTTTCTCTTCTGTAACCGCTCTGCCTACGTTCTGGCCGCTCTGATTCTTTTCTTCTTCTCCGACCCGAACTCTTCTTCCGACCGAGCGACTGCATGACTGACTGAATGAATTCATTCTTCTCCTGACTCCGACCGCTTTCACACGGTTATATACCTTTAGCTTTGCGGGTGCCTCACGTGCATTTACAGGTGCGTCACATACATACTTATTATCAGGTGGAACTTATGGCTTCCAGCTGACCGCAATAGCCATCTCCCTAATTGGGGCTCCTTCAATAGACCAAGGAGTGGGATAGCTGGGTCAAATGGTGGTTCCATTCCAAGTTTTCCTAGGAATCTCCATACTGCTTTCCAGATTGGTTGCACCAATTTGCAGTCCCACCAGTAATGTATGAGTGTGCTTTTCACCACATCCTCACCAACACTTTTTGTTGTTTGTATTTTTGATAGTTTCCATTCCTGACTGGTGTGAGATGAAATCTTAGAGTAGTTTTGATTTGCATTTCTCTAATTGCTAGAGATGTTGAACATTTTTTCAAATATTTGTTGATCAATTGTATATCCTCTTCTGAGAAGTGTCTGTTCAGTTCCTTGAACTATTTATTGGTTGGGTTATTTGGGTTTTTTTAAATATTTATTTATTTGTTTTAGTTGTACACAATGCCTTTATTCTTATGTGGTGCTGAGGATTGAACCCAGACCGCACACTTGCTAGGCAAGCACTCTACCGCTGAGCCACAACCCCAGCCCCAGGGTTATTTGTTTTTTTGGTGTTAAGGTTTTTGAGTGCTTTATATATCTTTGAGGTTAGTGCTCTATCTGATGTGTTTGTGGTAGAGATTTGCACCCATTCTGTAGGTTCTCTATTCACTTCATTGATTGTTTCTTTTGCTGAGAAGAAACTTTTTAGTTTGAAACCATCCCATTTATTGATTCTTGGTTTTAATCCTTGCACTATAGGGGTCTTATTAAGGAAGCTGGGGCTGAATCCAACATAATGTGGATTTGGGCCTACTTTTTCTTCTATTAGGCGCAAGGTCTCTACTTTAATTCCTAGGTCCTTGATCCACTTTGAGTTGAGTTTTGTGCATGATTAAAGATTTCATTTAATTTTAATTTAAATTTAATTTCATTTTGTTACAAGTGGATTTCCAGTTTTCCCAGCATCATTTGTTGAAGAGGCTATCTTTTCTCCAATGTACATTTTTGGTGCCTTTGTCTAATATAAGATAACTGTAGATATGTGGGTTAGTCTCTGTGTCCTCTATTCTGTACCTTTGGTCTATTGGTCTATTTTGGTGCCAATACCATGCTTTTTTTGTTACTATTACTTTGTAACACAATTTAAGGTCTGGAATAGTAATGCCACCAACCTCACTCTTCTTGCTAAGGATTGCTTTGGCTATACTGGGCCTCTTATTTTTCCAGATGAATTTCATGATTGCTTTTTCTATTTCTATGAAGAATGTTATTGGGATTTTGATTGGGATTGCATTGAATCTGTATAGTGCTTTTGGTAGTATGGTCATTTTGGCAATATTAATTCTACCTATCCAAGAATAAGGTAGATCTTTCCATCTTCTAAGATCTTCTTTGATTTCTTTCTTTAGCCTGCTATAGTTTTCATTGTAGAGATCTTTCACCTCTTTTGTTAAGTTGATTCCCAAATATTTTATTTTGGGGGAGGCTATTGTAAATGGGGTGGATTTCCTAGTTTCTCTTTCTGAGGATTTATCACTGATGTATAGAAACACCTTTGATTTATGGGTGTTGATTTTATTATGTCCAGCTACTTTGCTGAATTCATTTACTAGTTCTAGAAGATTACTGGTGGAATGTTTTGTGTCTTCTAGGTATAGAATCATATCATCTGCAAATAGTGATAATTTGAGTTCCTTTTTAAGGTTGAATATGTCATTATATAAAAACATGACATTTTGTTATCCATTCATCTATCATTGGATAACTGAGCTGTCCCTATCCTATCAGCTATGGTAAGTAATGCTGCTATAAATGTGTGTACAAATCTCTTTGAGCCTCTGCTTTCAAATCTTTTGGGTATATACACAGAAGTGGAATTGCTGGATCATCTGGTAATACAATTTTTAATTTTTTGAGGATTATATTTTAACATTTTTGTATAAATGATACTTGTGCACAATTCAAAGGTGTAAAAAGAAAACAAAGAAAAGCAGGGTTTTAAAATTTTTATTAACATATATTACTTATATATATTAATGTGGTATAGTGTGATGTTTCAATACAAGCATACAGTGTGCACTCATCAAATCCAGACTCCCTTTATCATCACTCCATTACTCTTTCCCAACCTCAGGTAACCCCTATTCTATATCCAAGTCAACTTTTTTAACTTCCACATCTGAGAGTGAATATATAATATATGGTACTTGTCTTTCTGTGATTAGCTTGTTTTATTCAACATAACATAATGTTCTCCAGTTCCATCTGTTTAAATGCAAATGATGGGATTTTATTCTTCTTTATGGCTTTAATATTCCACTGTGTGTCTGTACCATGTAGTCTTCATCCATTCATGGAACTCTCATACACTGTTGGTGGAAATGTCAACTAGTAGAACAATATGAAGTTTCCTCATAAAACTGAAAATAGATCCATCATATGATCAAATTATCCCATTTCTGGATATATATCCAAAGGAAATTAAATCAGCATACCAAAGAAATACCTACATATCCATTTTTATTGTAGCACTGTTTGTGATAACTAAGATACAGAATCAACCTAAGTGCCTAAAAATGGAAAAGCAGTTTTTAGTGATCCAGTTCATCTTCGGAAAGGTAATAATTGTTTTTAGGTCCTTCTACATCCTTCTGGTCTGCAGGTATCCTATGCTTATGAAAGGAAATTATATATTATTTGTTTTTCATACAAACACAAGCCTATTATACAAACTGACCCACATTTACTTTTTAAATTTTTTTTATCTCGGAGATTATTACATACCAATTTTACAAAGTCTGTCTCTTTCTTTTTAATAGCTGTATTATATTTCATTGTATGGATATACCATTGTATGGATATACCACAACCATACTTCTGTAAAATCATTTTTCTATAAAGATGATTTCTAACATTTTTTAATCACAAAATGATGGAATAAATATCCCTGTAGCTCTGTCATTTTGCATATGCTTGAGTAATACTGTCAATTAAATTCCTATAGAGGAAACTGCTGTGTGTAAGGATAAATCCATTTTAATTCTGATTGGTATTATTCTTTTTAGAAACTGTATCAAGGTAAACTTCTACTGTCATGACTGAGAAGAGCTGTTGACCTACAACATTGTAAACAGAGTTAGCAAGCTTTTTCATTTTTGTCACAGTGAATTTTTTCCTGAACATTTTCAAACATAAAGAAAATTTGAAAGAAGCACACAATACAGCAACGTTTTACCACATTTGTTTTATTGATAATAAGTCTCCTATCCATTCTTCTTGCTGTTTAATGCATTTCAAAATAAGATAAACATCTGCATGCATAGTTATAACTAAAATTCAATACTTGTTTATAGATTTTTAAAGGCAAATTTTAAATACAATGAAATGCACAGGTAATATATATCACTTTTGAGATCTGACAAATGCATGCATTCTTGTAACTCTCAGTGTAGCTTTAATTTTGATTTCTTTTGGTGAACAAGATTAAACATTATTTCATATGTTTAAAGTCCATTTGCATTCCCTTTATTGTGGACTCTGTTAACATCCTAAATCCATTTTCCTCCTGAGTTTTTGGTCTCCCTTTATTTTGGCCTTTAAAATGGAGTTTAGGTAAATATACTTTTAATTTTCTGATTTTTATTTTATTTTATTTGTGTTTTATCCTTCATTCCCAATTGCTCTTCCTATTCCTCTTTTTCTTTTCCAACATCTAATTTTAGTAACTAGTATTAGTTTTCTTACTGTTTATCTTTGGTTTTTAGATGTGCTTCAGTCTCTATAGTTTGAACTGTCAACTTCAAATATCTTTCTATTTCCCACTATTAGATATTAGGATATTAGGGATTTTGTTCAGGCTTCTACCTTCTTTCTGCATTCTCTTCCCATTGGCCATTGCTCTCTTATTTCTACTTTATTGGGGTATGTAGCACTCACAAATTACTATGACATTTATGTCCACCTTTATTTTCTCCCAGTTTTGCAGTGAAGTCAGCTTAAGTATCGTCCCCACCCCCATATTTCTTTTCTTTTTGTGCTGTAATCTGAATATTTCCTAATAAACTAACTTCCAGTTCATGCATCTGATCTGCTGTGTCCATCAGTTGCTAAACCTATAATTTCAATTTCATTTCAGCCATACTTTTGTTTTTAGATATACATGAAAGTAGGCTGTATTTTGGCATATTATACATACATGGGGTGCAACCCATTAGAATTTTGATCCCATTCTTGTGGTTGAATATGACGTGGACTTACACTGGTCATGTGTTCATATATGAGCATAGGAAAGTTATATCTGATTCTTTCTACTGTCTTTCCTATTCTCATCCCCCCTTCCCTTCCCTTCATTACCCTTTAGTTTTAGAATTTCTATCTGATCTTTTGATCCTTTGAAATAATCATCAGGCCTCCAATGAAATTTTCTACCTTGTCACTTGTTTTCCTGATAATATTTATCATGATGTTTTTGTTTGGGGTTTTGCTTTGTTGTGCAGTACTGGGGATTGAACTCACAGCCTCATGCATGGTAGGCAAGTGCTCAACCACTGATGTACATTCCCAAACCCTTATCACAATGTTTTTAAAGTCCACACTTTAGAACTCCTATGTCTGGGTCTTCTGTGAGTCAGCTTCTATTGTTTTGAATTTTGTGTGTGTATGTGTGTTTTCCCTTCGTTTTGTTCAATTTCTTGATAACAACTGATAAAAATTTTGGTGGGATACTGAACATTAATATGAAACACTGCATAGCTAGGATGATATTCTCCTGAAGAGAGGGTGCACCACTTCCCCTGAGAAGGAGTTGGAGTACAGGTACAGCATCTTAAGCCACTGTGCGGCTGAGCCAAGTTGAGTAGTTCATTTCTTATAATCGAGGCTAGTGCCTACATCAGTGCCTGGTGTGTTGCCCTCTAGGGTTCCAAACTGAGAACCTGGGGTGTTTCCTTAAACTATTCATTCTATTCAATGTCTTGAGATAACAGAAAACTGTTTAGAGAAACTATTCAGGATTCTTCGGCAATTGGTGTCTGATTCTGTGCTGTGGATTGCAAAACCATGAAGCTTGAATATGTGTACTACTTGCTATTAACCACTAATAAGTACATGGATAGGGCTAGGAATGAAGAAATGTGTGTTTGGTTGAAGTTCTGCTGCTTTTGGCTCTGGGATTTAAAAAAAATATATATTTTAATTGGCATAATTATTATACATGGGGTACAGTGTGATATTTTGATAGATGTATACAACAGGTAATGATTAAGTCAGGGTAATTAGTATGTCCATCATCTCAAATACTTCTTTGTGTTGAAAATATTCAAAATTATTTCTTCTAGAGATTTTGAAATACACAATAAATTATTAACCATACTCACCCTAATGCACTCCAGAACACTAGAACCTATTCCCCCTATATAACTACATCTTTGTTCTCAATAACCAACCTCTATATTCCTTCTCCCCATTTCTCTTGCTAGCTTCTGGTCATCACTGTTCTACTCTCAACTTCTATGAGATTAACTTTCTTAGTTGCCACCTATGAGTGAGAATATGTGGCATTTGCCTTTCTATTCCTGGCTTACTCACTTAGCATAATGTCCTCCAGGCTCACTCATATTGTCACAAATGACAGGATTTCTTTCTTTTTATGGCTGAATATTATTGCACATATAGATTCCACATTTTCATTATTCTTCTGTAGATAAGTAACTAAATTGATTCCTGTGGGAATCTGAAAGATGTTCACTGAAGCATTGTTGTAACGGTGAAAAGATGGGAACAAAATTAATTTCTGTCAATAGCGGGATGGCTAGAAAGCCGAGTATGAGTTGGGCATGGTGACACATGCCTGTAATCTCAGCAACTTGGGAGAATGAGACAGGAGGATTGTCAGTTCAAGGGCAGCCTCAGCAACTTAGCAAGACACTGTCACAAATTTTTCAAAGAGGACTGTGTATACAGCTCAGTGTTAGAGCACCCCTAGGTTCAACCCCCAAACCACAAAATTAAATGAAATAATAATAAACAAACAGTTAAAACAGTCCTGACATATCTGTGACATGAAAAACTTTGAGGCAATTAAAAAAGAAATATACAAGTTTTTGTTGTGGTGGTGGTGGTGGTGATGGGGTTTTTTTCGTTTTTTTATTTGTTTTTTCCCAAGGCTATTGTGAATGGGGTAGTTTCCTAATTTCTCTTTCAGAGGATTCATCACTGATATATATAAATGTATTTGATTTATGGGTTTTGATTTTATATCCTGTTACTTCGTTGAATTCATTAATTAACTCTAGAAGTTTTCTGGTGGAGTTTTGCTGGTTCCTCTAAGTATAGATTCATGTCGTCAGCAAATAATGATAGTTTGAGTTCTTCTTTTCCTATTTGTATCCCTTTAACTTAACAAAAGAGGTGAAAGACCTCCTCAGTGAAAACTACAGAACACTAAAGGAAAAAATAGAAGACTTTAGAAGATAGAAAGATATCGCCCATGCTCTTGGATAGGCAAAATTAATATTATCAAAATGGCCATATTACCCAAAGCACTATACAGATTCAATGTGATTCTAATTAAAATCCCATCATCATTCCTTATAGAAATAGAAAAAAAAATCATAAAATTCATCTGGAAAAATAAGAGGACCAGAATAGCCAATGCAATCCTTAGCAAGAAGAGTGAAGTAGGAGGCAAAACAATACCAGACCTTAAACTATACTACAAAGAAATAGTAACAAAAACAGCATGGTATTGGCACCAAAATAGACATGTAGACCAATGGTACAGAATAGAAGACACAGAGACAAACCCACATAAATACAATTATCTCATACTAGACAAAGGCACCAAAAACACACACTGGAGAAAATATAGCCTCCTCAACAAATGGTGTTGGGAGAACTGGAAGTCCACATGCAGCAAAATGAAAATAAACCATGCACAAAACTCAACTCAAAGTGGATCAAGGACCTAGGAATTAGACCAGAGACCCTGCGCCTAATAGAGGAAAAGGTAGGCCCAAATCTTCATCACATTGGATTAGGCCCTGACTTCCTTAACAAGACTCCTAAAGTTCAAGAAATAAAATCAAGAATTAATAAATGGGGTGGACCCAAACTAAAACCTTCTTCTTAGCAGAAGAAACAATCAATGGAATGAACAGAGAGACTACATTTTGGGAGCAAATTTTTGCCACACACACGTCAGAGCACCAATCTCCAGGATATATAAAGCACTCAAAACCTTAACACCAAAAAAAAAAAAAAAAAAAAAAAAAAAAAAATCAATAAATGGGTACAGAAACTGAACAGACACGTCTCAGAATAGGATATACAATCAATCAACAAATATGTGAAAAAATGTTCAACATCTCTAGCAATTAGAGAAATGCAAATCAAAAGTACTCTAAGATTTCATCTCACACCAGTCAGAATGGCAGTTATCAAGAATACAGACAAAAATAAATGTTGGTGAGGATGTGGGAGAAAAAGCACACTCAGACATTGCTGGTGGGACTGCAAATTGGTGCAACCAATCTGGAAAGCAGTATGGAGATTCCTTATTGGAATGGAACCACCACTTGACCCAGCCATCCCACTCCTCAGTCTATACCCAAAGTACTTAAAATCAGCAAACTTTAGTAACACAGCCACATCAATGTTCATAGCATCTCAATTCACAATAGCTAAACTGTAGTACCAACCTAGATGCCCTTCAATAGATGAATGAATAAAGAAATCGTGGTATATATATACATAATGGAATATTACTCAGCAATAAAAGAGAACAAAATTATGGCATTTGCAGGTAAATGGATGGAGTTAGAGAATATCATGCTAAGCAAAGCAAGCCAATCCCCAAAACCAAAGGCCAACTGTTCTCTAAGTGGATGCTGATCCATAAGGGCACAGGTGGGGGGGACATGGGAAAAGTGGAGGAGCCTTGATGGAGTAAAGAGGAGGGAGAGTGATGGAGGGGGCATGGTGGCAGAAAAGATGGTGGAGTGATAGGGACATCATTACCCTAGGTACATGTATGACTGCACATATGGTGTGATGCTATATCATGTACAACCAGAGAAATGAAATTTTGTGCTGCAATTGTGTACAATTAATCAAAATGCATTCTGCTGTCATATATACCTAATTAAAATAAATTTTAAAAATAAATATACAAGCACACAGGTATATAAAAGAAAGATAAGAAAATCTGTAAAGCAAAAAGATGAGTTCGGGAAAAATACCTCAGATATGATGTATCACATATATAACACAAAATAAGTCATAAGTTGCTGTGTGCACATGTTTGTGATGGGATGGAAGGTTCTTCTCACTGCTAGGTCAAGATCTGTTCCTGTTTTGATTATTCTATTGTTTGAGAAATTTATGGCCTTAGAAAAGTTCAAAAAACAATATGCCAAGCACCTACATGGTGCAGAATTTGCAATAATTATGTGACTATATTTGCTTTGTCTTTTCTTTTTTTAATTAATTATTTTTTATTTGTTTTAATTAGTTATGCATGACAGTAGAATGTGTTTGTGCAGTGTGATATATCATACATAGATGGGATATAATGTCTTATTTTTCAAAGTGTACATGTTGCAGAATCATATTGGTCATGTAGCCACATATACACATATAGTAATAATGTCTGTTTTATTCCACTGTCTTTGCCATCCCCATATCTCCTCCCTCCCCTCCCTTCATTTCCCTCTACCTAATCTAATTCTATTTTTCCCTAGTGCCCCCCCCCCCGCTTTATTGTGAATTAGCATCCACATATTAGAGAAAACATTCAGCCTTTGGTTTTGTGAGATTGGCTTATTTCACTTAGCATGATATTATCCAGCTCCAACTATTAGGGCAAATGCGTAACATTCCATTGAGTATATATACCACATTTTCTTTATCCATTCATCAATTGAGGGACATCCAGGTTGGTTCCATAGTCTAGCTATTGTGAATTGAGCTGCTATAAACATTGATGTGGCTGTGTCACAATAGTATGCTGATTTTAAGTCCTTTGGGTATAAACCAAGGAATGGGATAGCTGGGTCAAATGGTGGTTCCATTCCCAGTTTTCTGAGGAATCTCCATACTGCTTTCCAGATTGGTTGCACCAATTTGCAGTCCCACCAGCAATGTATGAGTGTACCTTTTTCCCCACATCCTCGCCAACATTTATTGTTGCCTGTATTCTGGATGATTGCCATTCTAACAGGAGTGAGGTGAGATCTTAGAGTAGTTTTGATTTACATTTCTCTAATTGCTAGAGATGTTGAACACTTTTTCATATATGTGTTGATCAGTTGTATTTCTTCTTCTGTGAAGTGTCTGTTCAGTTCTTTAGCCCATTTATTGATTGTGTTATTTGTATTTTTGGTGTTAAGTTTTTTTAGTTCTCTATATATCCTAGAGATATATCTCCTCACATTATTAATTGTTTCCTTTGCTGAAAAAAAAGCTTTTTAATTTGAATCCATCCCATTTACTGACTCTTGATTTTACTTCCTGCACTTTAGGAGTCTTGTTAAGAAAGTCAGATCCTAGGCCAACATGGTACAGATTTGGGCCTATTTTTTCTTCTATTAGTTACAGGGTCTCTGTTCTAATGCCTAAATTTTTGATCCACTTTGAGTTGATTTTTCTGCAGGGTAAGAGATAGAGGTTTAATTTCATTTTCCTACATATGGGTTTCCAGTTTTGCCAGCACCATTTGTTGACTAAGCTATCTTTTCCCCAGTGAATGTTTTTGGCACCCTTGTCTAATATGAGATAACTGTATTTGTGTGGGTTTGTCTCTGTGTCCTCTATTCTGTACCATTGGTCTACAAGTCTATTTTGGTGCCAATACCATGCCGTTTTTGTTACTATAGCTCTGTAGTATAGTTTAAGATCAGGTATTGTCATGGCTCCTGCTTCACTTTTTGTGCTAAGGATTACTTTAGCTATTCTGGGTCTCTTATGTTTCCAAATAAATTTCATGATTGCTTTTTCTATTTCTATGAAGAATGTTATTTGGATTTTAATAGGAATTGCATTAAATCTGTATAGCGCTTTTGGTAGTATGGCCATTTTGACAATATTAATTCTGCCTATCCAGGAGCATGGGAAATCTTTCCTTCTTCTGAGGTTTTCTTCAATTTATTTCTTTAGTGTTCTTCAGTTTTCATTTTAGAAGTCTTTCACCTCTTTTGTTAGATTGATTCCCAGGTTTTTTTTTTTTTTTTTTTTTTTTTTTTTTTGAGGCTATTGTGAATGGAGTAGTTTTCCTAATTTCTCTTTCAGTGGATTTATTGCTGATGTATAGAAATGCATTTGATTTATGGGTGTTGATTTTATATCCTGCTACTTTGCTGAATTCATTTATTAGTTCTAGAAGTTTTCTGGTGGAATTTTTTTGGATCTTCTAGATATAAAATCATGTAATCGGCAAATAGTGATAGTTTGAGTTCTTCTTTACCAATTTGTATCCCTTTGATTTCTTTCTTTTGTCTAATTGCTATGGCTAGAGTTTCAAACCCCTGGCCATGCTAAGGAAGAGAAAAGAGAGAAAACTCAAATTAATAAAATACAAGATGAAGAAGGTGTCATCACAACAGACACATCTGAAATACATAATTAGAAATTATTTTGAAAATTTTTACTCTAATAAAATAGAAAATATCAAAGACATTAACAAATTTCTAGAGACATATGACCTATCCAAACTGAATGAGGAGGTCATACATGATTTAAACAGATCAATTTCAAGTAATGAAACAGAAAATGCCATCAAAAGCCTACCAACCAAGAAAAGCCCAGGACCAGATGGCTTCTCAGCAGAGTTCTAGAAGACATTCAAAGAAGAATTAACACCCCTACTCCTCAAAGTATTCTATGAAATAGAAAATGAGGGAACCCTTCCAAACTCATTCTATGAAGCAAATATCACCCTGACACCAAAACCAGACAAGGACACATCAAGGAAAGAAAACTTCAGACCAATATCCCTGATGAACATTGATGTAAAAATTCTCAATAAAATTCTGCAAATCACATACAAAAACATATTAAAAAGATAGTGCACCATGATCAAGTGGGATTCATCCCAGGGATGCAGGGTTGGTTCAACATACGGAAATCAATAAATGTAATTCATCAAATTAATAGACATAAAAATAAGAATCATATGATAATCTCAATAGATGCAGAAAAAGCATTTGACAAAATACAGCACACGTTCATGTTCAAAACACTAGAAAAACTAGGGATAGTAGGAACATACCTTAACATTGTAAAAGCTATATATGCTAAACCCAAGGCCAGCATCATTCTAAATGGGGAAAAATTGAAAGCATTCTTTCTAAAAACTGGAACAAGACAAGGATGTCCTCTTTCACCACTTCTGTCTTTTCTTTTTTTTAAGAAGAAAATATTTATGTAATTCCTAACCTTCAGAACCATATCTCTCGCTCTCCTCATAAGTACCACTGTTGTAAGTACACTCCAGAGGCCCCCAAAACTTCTAGAGTTCCTTGGACTACACTCTGAACACACGATCTAGCCACCTACCTCCATTTCATAGAGGAAGAGATTGTTGACTAGGGAAAGAAAGGGGTCTCAGAGCATAGAGGAGGAGATCGTTGAGTAGGAAAAGAGAGGGGTCTCAGAGCAACACCACAAGTGAATGTGGATTTGGATCAAGCCCAGGTTTCTGACTTCCTGCTGTGCCTGGAGCCCTGCAGTGTGGATTTCACCTGGTCATTAACTGACTTTCAGATGAAGATAAATGTGTTGCGCTTCATGCTCCTGTGTTTCACAGTAAGATCCAGTCTGTCCTTTCAAACTCTGACTCTGAAATTCCAGGCACAGAGTCTGCCTCAAATTAATCTCACACACCTCATATATCATAGGGGTGGGACTTCAGTGGAATCTTCTTGTGACCCTCCTCTGTCTTGTCTGGGGCCAGAATGGAGCCCCAGAACCTGGCAACATAGCCCAAGGGAAGGTTATCAGTGTCTTCTAGATCCATCCTGCTGGGGCAAATCCCAAGAATGTGGACTCAAAGAACAGATTTGTCTTTCTGCCCTCCAGATGGAGTGTGCTCATTAACCTTAATTACCAGGCCAGCACAAGTCCCATTCAGCTAGAAGTGAGGACACAACACTTAGGAGGGAATACATCGAACGCTGCTGCTGTTCCCTGGGACCTGAGCTGCTGACCTTCCCATGGCCTGCTCAGTGGTCCCCAACATAATGTCACCTTCAGTCAGCACCTAAGTCAAATGTTTCATCTGCCATCTTCTTGGGGTGGCAGAAGGTGGCTGCTTCAGTCAGGGAAAGCAAATGACTCTCAAGGGAAGTGGCTCCTGGTGACCAAGCATACTTGTCAAGGTGTGCAGTATTAGGGTAGCAGTTTCAGTAGCAGCCCCAAGTGGAAGAGTCCAACCAATTGCTGTGAGAAAAACCAGAGAACAAAATGAAGAATCCAAACACAGGACCTAGAAACAAATACCTGAGTCATGGTTTTAGGAAAAAACTAGAAATGAGACAGCCATAATTAAAAGGGCACACAAATCCAGGATTTATATACAAATTTGTGTACTTCCTCAGGGCTAGGGTGGGGATGGTTGGTGCTCAGGGAAGGCACATACATTTGAATTGTCTAATCTCATCCTCTATTTTTTATATCTTTTTGTTTTGGTCAACCTAAGTTAGACTCACATGTAACTTTTTTTAAAGTCTATTCATTTATTTTTTTAAATGTTTTATTACATATAGTTATGCATAATTCTGGGGTTAATTTTGACATATTCATATATTCATAGAATATAATTTGCTCCATTTCAGTCCTCAATACTTCCTCTTTCCCTCTTTCCTCCTCCCACTGTTCCCCTTCCTTTGTTCTATAGGTCTTCCTTCTATTTATTTATTGTTTTTTTAAGTTGATATTTTATAGATATACAAAATATATTGTGATATATAGATATATAGATACATAGATAGATAGACACACATAGCATAATTTGGTCAATTTTATTCTGCAGTTCTTTCCTTTTCCCATCTCTACTCCCTCTTCCTCAACTCACTTCCTCTACTTCACTACTCCACTGATCTCCTTTCTATTTGTGTGGAATCTACCCACCTTTGTTTTTTTCCTTATTTTGCTCTAGCTTCTGCATACAAGAGACAATATTAGACCCTTTACTTTCTAAGTCTGGCTTATTTCACTTAGCACCACATGCATCTTTGATAATATTTACTAAAATGCCAAGCAGGGCAATTTTACATTTCATAAATTCCACAACTTATTTTTTAAAAACATTTATGTAACTATTAAGGGGCTGGGGTTGTGGCTCAGTGGTAAAGTGCTCGCCTAGCATGCAGGAAGCACTGGGTTCAATCCTCAGCACCACCTAAAAATAAGATATTCTGTCCACTTAAAACTAAAAAATAAATATTAAAAAATTATGTAACTATTAATACAAACAAACTAAAAAAACAGTTATATTATAAACCTTCTTGAAGAGATATGAAAAATGTTCTTATTTATTTATTTATTATTTTTTTCTAATTTGTTATATACGACGGCAAAATACATTGCAATTCATATTCATATTTTTCATATCTCTGGTTGTATACAAAGTATATTCACACCATTCATGTCTTCATACATGTACTTAGGGTAATGACGTCCATCTCATTCCACCATCTTTGTTATCCCCATGCCCCACCCTTCCCCTCCCATCCCTTTTCCCTATCTAGAGTTATGAAAAATGTTCTTACTGTTTAGGTTGCTTCGGGAATTTCACCAATCATCTGTAAATGTAAGCACAAGCCTGGAATGTCAGACCTTCTCTTCAACTGACCTCAGAATATCTTCAGATCCATTCACTCACTGCCTCCATAATTGTTCTTTGTTCTCTGGTAACAAAGTTACCAGGAGGCATATAGTCAAGCTTATTCTAACCAGTGCACTAATGGTTAGTATTAATCACTAATACCAATTTAACTATTAATATTACTGAGTATTTGTACTCATTAAGCATTTCTTCCCAAGTAAGTAAAACTTGTTCCATCTTCAATCTGCTTGGTTGGTTCAAACCAGAATGAACCAAAAAGCTGTTTCCAGTTCTGTGGTTTTCTTTTTCTTTTTCTTTTTCAGGGGTGCCAGGGATTGAACGCTATGCCTAAACATGCTTAGTACACAATCCACCACTGAGCTATGTCCACAACCTAGTTCTGTGGCTTTCTTCCCTCCCACAGCCAAAGGGCATATTCAAGCAAGGAGGGATTTTCCCTTTTTGCACAATGTCTGGACTTTGTGCATGTCACCTCTCTGTTCCTGGACAGGTATCTAATGAAACAATAAGATGATGGTTGGTGGAGCTTTGATATCTGTTTGGAAGATCAATCCTTGGGATGCAAGCTCAAAGCCACCTCATCCCCAGTGACTCAGACTCAGCAGGCTCATTTTCTGTGCCTCACTTTCTGGCCCTGTGTGTTTCTCAATCTGCTCAAGCTCGATAACAAAATAGCACAGATTGAGTAGCTTAAGCAGGCACTTATTTGCTCACAGTTCTGGAGGTTGGAACTCCCAGATCCAGGTCCAGCAAGGATCTGGGAGTTGCTCATCAAGGCCCTCTTCCTGGCTGGCAGATGGCTGCCTTCTCGCTGTGGCCTTGCATAGCCTTTCTTTGGGGTGTGTGTGTGTGTGTGTGTGTGTGTGTGTGTGTGTGTGTTCTTATAAGGCCACCAATGCTATTGAGTTGGGATCCCACTGCTATGAACTTATTTAATCTTAATTATTTTCTGAAAGCCCTATCTCCAAATATCATCATGTCATATTAAGGGTTAGGACTTCAACATAGGGGTTTTTTGTTTATTTGTTTTTGTCATATTTTGTTTTGTTTTGTTTGGGGCAGGGACAAAACTTAGTTCAGAGCAGTAAGTTCCTTGAGGGTAGCATCTGACCCTGACTGAGGAGTATGGACTTGGATCTATATCTTCTAGGCTAACTCACAGCAAAAGTCAGATGAGAACTGTTGTCTGCCTGTTTCTCTCCAGTAATCAACAGGAGGAAAATGAGGGTGTTGAAGAATCCACTTATCACTGTGGGGATAAACAGTAGGCTGTAAGGACATTGTGCATTCCCTCCCAGTAGCATAAATCCATCTGACCACGACACTAATCAGCTGGTTCTATAAATAGAAGTGGAGCCATTATGAAAGGTGACCTGTGAGAATGACATCCCCAGCTGACAAATGGGTTAAGTGGATGGCATTTACTCAAGTTAGAGGAGACTCCAGTGTCATAAACCCCTACCACTCATGTTGTCCTATGGGACTGCACCTTGCGGTCTTGCTCCTCTATCAGAACAATTACCAGGCCTGTCAGAGGGAGATGACAAAGTATCTGGTAATAGATGATTAAAAGCATGATGGCTATTGGGATTGCAGAGGTACATGGAAGGAATGTATTGTGCTTAGGACTTAGCTTTCAATACCTGAATATCCCTAGTCTCTTAGAAGCCTTCCAGAATAAGGAAGCAATATGAAACAGCACTGTTTTTAGATATAAATAAGGGACTATTTCTGCCAAGAGAATGTATACTATGTAACCCACCATTGCAGTTCTGCTGTGCCAATTTATGATATGATGCTCTTGCTGTTGCTTTCCCTCAGGTCTTTCTGGGTTCCCTTCACCATTCTGCAGCACAACTCCTCACCCGTGCATGATTTTCTTCCAGAAGCCCACACCTATGACTTCCTACAAGCCTATCCTGGGTCTACCAGAGTTTTTCCACCCATGTATGCAGAATGTTGCAAGTACCCAGGAGATTGTGTCACCATGGTGTGGCCCATAGCTAATGATTACCTCTTGCAGGAGAATGAAAGTCCAGCTCACTGACCTTGGGGGTGGGGAGGAGACAGCTCTGTACTGTAATTTATACTCCAGGGCATCTAGCACCAGGTGAGAATTGTCTTTCACCTGAAATTGCATCTTTGCTGAGATTCTAGTCCCTCTTGCCCTGCTTCTTCAGTTTTCTACTAGATTCATGTGGGAACTCTTCCCAAATACATCCTTGTCTGTGAGTTATTGTCTCAGAGCTTGCTTTGGGTAACCTAACCCAAGCAGATAAACATTAATCCCCTGTGTTTATCCCATACTTTAATTCAAGATATCAAATATCCACTGGAAGTCAGATAGGTAGCATTAATATGTTCAAGATTAAATAAGACCCAGTTCTTGCCCTCAGGATTCTTAGCCTGTCTGAACAGAAACAGATGCAAAAATTAGGATATTCATAGTCAGAAAAATCATGTGTTAGCGAGAAGTCCAAAGGTGAGACTGGACAATCTTTCACCAGAGCTGAATATTTAGATTGTCACTCATGGATCCCCCCAACCATCTTGTCAGAAGCCAGCAATTGAGATGAAACTATCCAGAAAAGATCTTTGGAGGGCCCTTTGGTCTAATGAATTGAATCCCCATTACATACATGGGAGAGCTACAAAACTTTTGAGAATGTTGTATCAGCAAAAACACCACCAGGTTGGACTAAAATGAAGAGACAGATGAAACAAGAAAGCTGTTGGGCTCCTAAAATTCTACAAGTGGAAAACATGCTGATAAAACCAACAAACATATGTTACCCTTCAAGAAAAAGGATAATTCTGTAAAAAGAGTTGTGGCCCAAAGGGCAGAGAGAATAAGCACAGAGGGTAGCACCTTGAACTACATAGGATTAGCCTCAGGCTTTGAAAACTAATGGAAGTTTTCTGATTGGATTTTGAAATTTCTTGGGACTGGTGAGTCCTTTCTTCCTTTAATTTTTTTTCTCCTTTGAAATGGTAATTAGCTTGTCTGTCCTACCATTGTATTTTCAAAGCAGATAACTTGTTTTCTAGGTCCACAGATGGAGAGAAATTTTTTCCAGGATGAATCATACTCGAAGTCTGAGTCTCACCCATACCTGATTTAGATGAGATTTGAGGCTTTGAAGTGATGGGTTGAGACTCTTGGCAATGTTGGAATAGGTAGGGTGAATGTATATAAGACACACATTAACAATTGGGAGCCAGAGAGTAGACTGTAGTAGGCTGAGTAACACCCACTATAAATCTACACAATATATTCCTTGGAGCTTCTGAATATTACCTTATATGGCAGAAGAGACTATTAAAATGTGATTAAGTTAAGGATCTTGAGATGGGATATAAACCTGGGTTATCTGGGTGGGCCCAAATGTAATCACAAGTGTTCTCATAAGAGCCAGGTACAGAGGGAGATTTGACTACAGCAGCAGAGAAGGCAAAGCGAGCACAAAAAGAGACTGGGACAATGTGGCCAGGAGCCTAAGAAATGTTGGCAGTCTCTAGAAATGGAAGAAGCAAAAAAAAATGGATTCTCCTCTGGAACCTTGAGAAAGAAACTGACATCTTGATTTTTACTCTTTAAAATTCATTTTGGATTTCTAAACTTCAGAACCATAAGCAACATTTGTGTTGCTTTAAGGCACCAAGTTCATAATAATTTATTACAGGGGCAATGGGAAAAAACTTACACAAGCGGTCACTGAAGAATTTTAATATAATGCATTTCTGTACATAATTCTTTTAATTCTTAATATTCAATCTATAAAAGACATGGGCTATTTTTGCTCTATTCCCCCAAGTTTAGAGAAATGAAAACAAATCAATCAAGGGCACACAAGAACATGATGTTTGGCTACTAGATGAGAAATGACTCACCATTCCTCATCATTCCTAAATGAATGTCAGAAAAATGCACCTTAAAATGGAACCAAAAACCAAAATGATATGTGCCAACTTTGAGCACTGGCTGCCAGACAAACCATCTAGCTGGGGAAAAGGAAGAGAAAGAAGTTGCACAAGGCTAAGGAGACCTTCATCAGTGCTGTTGCTGAGATGTGGACCCCTTCCTGACCTGCTGATCTACCTGGTCATGTGGTCCCATCTCTAGTAGTGGCAACAGCAACAAATGAACTCAGAATGAGAGCATTAGTAAAGACTATGAGAGGAGAATTGAGGTGAGGTGGCTGCTTATATTTGTACAAAAAGATCTATTCCTTGGGCTGGGGTTGTGGCTCAGCGGCAGAGCGCTAGCCTCACACGTGCGCGGCCCGGGTTCGATCCGCAGCACCACGTAAACATAAATGCATTGCATTGTGTACAACTAAAGTAAATAAATAAATATTTTTAAAAATAAAAAAATAAAGATCTATTCCTTGAGGAACCTTAGTGACCCTTACAGAATCCCTCTCAAGCATAAAACAGCTGGCAAAAATCATCAGTGCTAAGAATGGGCTCTAGCTTCCCACCGGTTATGAAGGACAGAGGTGGGAAAAACAATGATACTCTACACTAGCTCCAAAATACCTCTTAAGGCAATGTGATACCACAGAAAAACACACAGGATGCACGTGCTTGTGGGTCCAAATCTTGCATGCATTAGTGAGGGATCTTTAGAATGTTGCTCCTGTTAGTCTTCAATCTCCTTGTTTGTAAAATAGGGCTAGCCATGACCATTTTATGGGGTTTCCATGCTAATCAAGTGAAAGAACTTTACCATGTCTTTTCCCATACTCCCATTAGTGTCAGGATGCACTGTGGAAGCTCCTGGTTGCTTTTAGTGACCCTGGTCTGCTCAAAGCTTCCTTTCTAAGTTTTACTACCTGTGGTGACTCCAAATTTGGACCTGTGCCTGCTTGGATTTGGCTTGCTGTGGACTCTCTTGTGTCCCTGAGTCATCTCCTTGCCTCACAGACTTAGTATGTATATGAGGACTTAGTGAATTTTTATGTTATTTCAAAATTTTAATTATGAGAAAATGCTCCAGTGAGCATTCTTATATAGGTACTCTTAGGCCAGGCTTTCCCCTTAGGAATTCCTGAGTCATAAAATAGGCATCTCTCTAGCTTTATTAGTTATTTCCAGTTTTTCCTTCAGAGTGGTTGTCCTGATCCACAGTTATACCAGCAGTCTTAGGAGTACCTGCCCCTGCCTATCCTTGGCATGATTTGGTACTGTCATCCTTGAATTTCTGTCGTTCCATTGGGTGTGAATGAAATGTCATTGTAGATTTAATTGGCATTTCTCTAATTTCTAATGATAAACATCTCATCATTTTATTGGGTATAGTGTCATTTCTTCTTTGGTACTGTGTTTTGCACTTTTTTCCCATGTTTTTTTCTTTCAACTTTATTTATAGAACCTTATTTTTTTAATTTTATTTTTATAATTTTTAATATGTACAACTCATAGTGCATATATTTAGTATCTTTTTACATACAACTGTTTGTATACAAAGTATATTCGTACAATTCAGGTCTTCAATCATGCATTAAGGAAAATGATATCCGTATTTATAGAACCTTATTTGTTCTTGCTTAGCTGTTTTAAAATTTTAATGTAGCCAGCATTATTAATGTTTGCCTATAATTTATAAAATTGATGAATTATAAATTGATAAATTGTAAAGAATTTTTTTCCTTTCCAAATATCATAAATATATTCTCCTACATATATACTCTAGAATTTTGAGATTTTTGTTCCTTCACATTTAGGTCTATAATCCATCTGAAGTTGATTTCATTTGGGAATTTAGATTGAACTCTTCCCATATGAATCAACAATCATCTCATCCCCATTTATCTCATCCCCATTGTAATATCAATTCTCATTTCCATCTACACAATAATCCATTTCTGCGCTCTCTATACTTTTGGACTTGTTTACTATCTATCTCTATACCAACACTATACTGTCTTAGTTTGCAGTAAAATGGCTTTATCACATAGCTTGCTATAGGCTAACCCAAGTCCCACACCTTGTAATTTTTATTCAACGATACCCTGGCTACTCACTGTTTCACATATGTCAGGATTATCTTGTTAAGTCCATGAAGAGATCTATTGGGATGTTGCATTGAATTTATAATTTAATTTGTAGTGAATATCATCCTTATGATATTGCATCTTTCATTTATGAAAAAGGTATTTAGACTCTCACCATACCCATTAATCATGTTTTATAATTTTCTTTATGAGGAAACACACATTTTTCTGTTTATCTATTACTAAGCATTTTGTGGTTCATAGACTCAATTTTATTAGTAATAGTCTTTTTATCTTTCTCTCTTTTTTGCATTTTATAATTGGTCCTTGATGGTACATAAGATCAACAGAGATTTTTATATATGAAAAAGAGACAAGGTGACTGCTTCAACTGGTAATTCCCTGATGGACTCAGGGTAGAACTTCATAAGCTTGTTCTCTGATGTCAATCACTCAAACTGCCCTCCCCTCCAGACCCTGCTACTGAGGTCTTGGGGTAGTTGTGTTAGGTTGAAGATATATTTCAGCAGGAAATAAGGAAACTATTCCAATGAAGGTTGAAAACCATTAAGACATTTTCCTTTTTAAGAGTCCTCTTCCCCTTGAATAAGATATTAAATCTCTGTATACTGAATAAGATATTAAGTCACTTGTCTCCTCCATGTAAGGTATATGGTAATAAATACTGCCATCCTTAAAAAAAAAAAAAAAAAAAAAGAGTCCTCTTCCCCATTGTTTGCTGTGGTGGCCCCATGTCATCCCTCGCTCATCTATCTATAGCCCTCCTGGTGTTAGGAGTCATCCAGAACATATCCTCTGGTTCATTTAGGAACCAGTTCATGTACATGACCCTGTGGCAAGTGGCAAGATTTCCATTTTTGGAAAGGACCCTCTCAAATCAGAGTTCTTCCATTTCTCCAGCCCCTCTATAGCTTAGTGTTCCAGGTCCCCCTTGATGAAACACCTGACCTTTGAGCCTGGAATCTTCTGCTGCTCTATTGGGCACATTGTCTTTTTCATGTCTTCCAGAAATTCCTGTGAGTTTTCAGTTCCTCCAACAGCACCCTGTATTTCTTCAAGCATTGCTACAGACTTTTGTACCTATTTTTTTTTATTTCTTTGATAATTTTAGTGGGATGTAAAGAAAGCAGAGAAAGAAACAATTAATCACTGTTTTGAAAGAGTAGGACTTCTCCTCATCTCTTTGCTCCTTTGCCTATTAACTAGTCTACTCTTCATATTTTATTCATTGAAATCATGGTTTATTGAGTTTTATTGAGTGAACCAAGCAGATGCTGTTTAAAATTTACTCCTGTTTTGTGAAATACATCATTTCTTACATGTTTCCTCTGGCTCTTGAATTCTAGCTTCTTCTTTAAAGTTATGAAGAAAAACAATTTAAGTAACTGGTATACAAGAAATGTAGTCCAGAAGCTTTTCTCCTGTTATTCCCAGTGATCTACACCCCCCATGTTCTTCTGCTTTTTGTTTTGTGGTACTGAAGATTGAATCCAGTGCCTCGTGCATACTAATCAAGTGTTCTACCACTGAGCTATATTCCCAGTCCCAAGTCCATGTTCTTGAGCTTCTCACATGTAGCTGGGTATTTTGAAAGCCTCTGGTGGGACCCTGAAACTAGGGTGAAGCGGGAAACAAGACCCCATCAACTGATAATTTGACTTTCTCTGTCTCCTCCCTCCTTCCCACAGTCCAGGCTATACGGTACCATTTTCAGGCTTTCTGGATCATTTACATTGTGCATCATCTGTTGTTACTGGTTTACACTGAGGTAAACACAGAATTGGAAAGCAAGTGTTCATAAACTTTCAGAGCAATACAACACTGTGGTGACATCCCAGTGTGTGGTAGTGGACTCTTCTTGAACAGAACACAGACCAGTTTTGTGTGAGTCACATGTAGTCTATTCTGGGTATAGGTCACATGCAGTAAAACCGTGTACAGTCCGATACAGTTTGGAAATTTGTGGGAAAGCTTAATAACAACTGTTCAATTTCCAAAGACTTCTAGGAACATTGCTTTTTGTCATACTCTCCTTCTATTCTAACTAGGCCTGCCCACCACAATGGGGGCACCGACCCTTCCTTGAAATGGAAGAAAACAATGATCTTGATATTCTAATGGAAATAAAACATGTTACAACATCTGTTTTTCCTTGGTATTCTGGCTTTCCACAGAAATTACTGACTTGACTAAAAACAATCTAGTAGGGTGTGTGATAGCCCAAAAGCTAAATAAGCCATTCTTTTTCTTTGCATTCTTGTTATAGAGTATACTTTGGGTGGACTAGAATAAAGATTAGGTGGAAAAAAATACAAAAGATACATTATAGATTTTTTTAAAAAAAATTCTATGTTACATTTCTCTTTCTCAAAAAAAAAAAAAAAAAAAAAAAAAAAGTTCTATCCAGACTGGAATTTGCTGAGTATGAAAATTGTCCTTTCACACTCACTACAGGCTGGAAGTCTGTTTACTGAAGTGAGGTCAGAGGAGAAAATTAGAGCAGGGGGGCATGTTTCTCAATTGGGGAACAAGAACACTGAGATGTAGGATCTCTGGGGGTGTTCAGAATTATTTGAAGCACTTGCACCCTACATTCTTACATAAATCAGGCTTAGTTAGGTATTTTCTGAGAATTTTATAGGCATTGCCCACATCAATTGATTAATTTCTAGAATGAATTTCTAGAATGCTTGTGTCGATAGCATTGCATAGGTTAAAAAAATCTATTCTGTTTCCAGATCTTCAGCAGTATAATTGCAAATTGTATCCTGCTGGGCTGGCAATTGTGACGGCAAGCTCTAAACACCTCTGTGGAGTGGGGCCATGTCTTTATTCATAAGGATGAAGATTTTTAGTTCCTACTACTTAAATATTCATGACCTCCCAAATGTCACAAACATGAGCACATGCTCACATACTTCTATTCAGAAAAATTGTCAAAGATTTTAAAATGGACTGAACGGATTCCTATAGTTCTTTCTGTGTCTTGCTGGGCATGTCTGACCAGCAGCTTACAGTAGGGTTATCTGATTCTCTATGTTTCTGTGTCTTTGATTGATCTGCTTCTTATTATTTATTTGAATTTTTAACAACTCTGAAGGATAAATGTAATTTGCAGAAAACTGATAGAAATGCAGATGATCTTTGCCTTGATAGCAATGCAAGGAATTTTGCTACCGTTTCCCAAAGGCTATCGTTTCATTACCTGTGGGACAGAAACAAGTTCTATATGTAAATTAGCAATCTGATTCAAGCAACTTTTATTTCAGCAACTATAAAGATTCACTTTCTCTAGTTCTCTCTGACTAGCTGTCTTAGTCAGCTTGGGATGCTATAACAAAAACACCATAAACTGTGTGACTTGAAAAAACAAATGTATATTTCTCACTGTTCTGGAGAATGGAAAGTTCCTGATGAAAGAGCTCACAGATTTAGTCTGGTGAGGGCCTGTTGCTCATAGGAAATGTCTTCTCAATGTGTTCTCACATGGAAAGTACAAGGCAGCTTTCTGGGGCCTCTTTTATAAAAGCACTAATCCCATTCCTGTGGGCTCTGTCTTATTACCTACTCACCTCCCAAAGTCACCACTGTTATTACTATTATATTGGAGATTCTGTTTCACTCTATGAATTTGGGTTTACATATTCAGACCATAGTGCCAGCTTTACCATATTACTTGTTCTCTCACTAATTAACTCAATACATCATTATCACTTGCTTACTTTGCATATTTGTATGATATTCACGACTTTACCTTTTTGGAAGATCATACTCTGTGCCCTTGGAAATAAGGCAATGTGTGAAAATTGAACATCATTCATACCAGAGTGTTGACATTCAGAGAAAATGTACTATATCTATTTGGATTATAACTGAAATAATCCTTTTCTAAGCATGTAATACAGTTTGAATTTCTTCCAATGATCTTGTGATTTTCAGTACCTGAAGGCAGCATCCAGGCTTTCCAGGAAAAAGTGTGAAACCTTCCACATGGTTTCTCATTTCCTGAGAAAGTGTCTAAATTCGAGAGATTGTGACTATATGGATTATGAGCCTTGTGACACCGGGAGAAAATGCCCTTGTGGTGCTATGGCCTTTGTCCACATGGTCTCTGGAGTCTTTGGTTGGCTTGGTCTATGCACCCTACAGGCCTCTACTGCTCAGGCTGTTGGCTGCAGCAATTTGGGCTTTGCTTTTTGTTTTCTTGGTTTTTGTTGTTGTTGTTGTTGCTGCTGCTGTTGTCATTTGCTTATTTCTGCTTTTCAGCTTTAGTGTTGGGGGAGCTTTGGTTTTTGGTTCCTCGGTTGATATGGATTTTCACCAGCTCTCCCTTGCCTCCAGAACCTCTGATCCACTTGCCTCTTTACCATCCAGCCTGGTGGCCCTAGAGCTCACTCCAGTTTCTATAATGAGGTGCTAGGCCACTGTGCTGACCTCAGGGCTACAAAGAAACTAAGAGTAGTTTTATAAGCCTAGAGACACCTCACTCTAACCACCACTTTCAATAAGCTGTGTTTTTAAAGAAATTTGTCCATTTCACCTAAATCATCAAACTTATTGCTATAAAATTATACATTTAAACTGTGTACATTTAAACTGCATTAAATACTTGGAAGGAGATTACTTCAGTTAAAGACCAAATAGGGATATTACATTTTTTCTGAATATCAGCACTTTGGTATGATGTTCAATTCTGACACAGCACCATGTGTCCAAGGCCACAACAGAAGTGTAATATAAATGTCCAAATTTTAAAGTCATGACTCTTACCCAAATACCTAAAGTGAACAAGTGGAAACTCTTACTGTTATTAAATGTTGCCAAATCTGTAGTGATGCCTCTTTTTTATTCCTGATATTGGTGTTTGCATTTCTTACCTTCCTTTTCTTCTCCTTAATCAGATTATCAGTTTTATTGATCTTTGAAAAGAATCAGCTCTTTACTTTGTCCTATTTTTGCTTTCTATTTCATTAATGTCTACCCTTGTCTTTATTATTCCCTGCATTTGATGCCCTTCGGATATAATTTACCATTCTTTTTCTACTGCACTGAGTGGGAAGCTTACATATATTGCTTTTAGACCCTCCTTCTTTTCTAAAATATGCACGTTGAGCTATAAGTGTTCCTCTAAGTAGTGCTTTAGCTGTAACCCACAAGTTCAAATATTTTCTACTATAAATTGCTTTCTTCTTTGACTTGTAGGTATTTCAAAGGATGTTGCTTAATCTCCAACATTTAGAGATTCGGTAGCTACCTTTCTATTACCAATAGCTGATGTAGTTCCATCCAGTCTAACTATGACTTCTGTGGCTCTATCTCACCCCAGACTCATAGGGGCAGTCTTCAAAGTGGCTTTCTGTCAGCCCCAAATGTTCAAGGACCTTCCCCGCCCCCAGTCCTCAGTGTTCCTTCACCTTTTCTCATGTGCCTTATTCCCCCCAAGTTTAACTAGAAGAGAAAGTGGAAGAGACCTTTTCTCTCTCTTTTATCATACTTTCTGCCATTTTTGTCCTGCCTTTTTAATTTAATTCCCCCTGTATCTACTTCTCCTTCCTGAACACAGCTAATATCTCATTAAGGACATGAACATAGCACTAAACCACAGGAGAAATTTATGAGCCAACTCCTCTAAATTGGTTTGTGATATGCTAAATAATAAAGGAAATAGGGGAGTTTGGAAAATTCCCCTGGAGAAAAGAGCCTGGCCTACAAGGCTATTATTCTGCTACATAATCATATTTTTGATTATCAGGAACTGACTATCCCTGTGGCCTTTCTTTCCACATGCCTCCGGTAATGTTCTGCTTTCCTTCCAGTCAAGCTGCAGAAGTATAGGATGCTCCTATCCTCCAGGCTGTGGGTCTACCTGGTTCTGTGTGGTGGTTTCCCCACAACCCAGTCCCAGGTCTCTTATAATAAAGGGACATGCCACAATGATTAGGTCTCCCAAGGATCATTCCTGCCAACCCAAAGTGAGCTCAAAGGGCTGGGGCTGCAATCCACTGGTCAGGATCAGCCCATGCCAGGCTGGGACCCTTTTGGTACAAAAGTCTGGGGGAAGCTACACAAACCCACATCCCCCACAATGAGTCAGACCAACTACAGTAAGCAGCAAGGGACTGACTTGGCTGTCTCAGAAGTAATTAATCTCCCTGAAATTAATGACCCCTCAAAGGCAGGCATCCAAGTTGAAAGATTCATTTATATCTGCAAAGATGTTTATCAGGACAGACAATCCCCTACCCAACCCACCTCCACATCCCTTGGGCACCATGGCCCTCAGAAATCCACAGAGGTCATCTATGATTCAGCAAATACGCAGGGGTCACCATCATCAGGGCCCCTGCCTACCTCCTCCATGCCCATAAACAGAGGAATCAGCAAAATAGGAGTAATTCTGCTGTGGAGAAGCTGAAGTGACCTTGAGCAAGTCACTAAGCCTGGATCCTTACCAGCAAATGATCATGTTGTTTTGGCATGCAGGACAGCATGCAGAAATAAGAAAACAAAGGCAACCTTGCTGTCTTGATTTGATGCATTGATAAACCTCCTGGGGGTGCAAGGGATGTCTGGGGACAGAGGCTGCTCCTCTGAGACCAGGGGCATTTGGATGAAACTTAGAAAACAAATCATTAAACATGTTTTATTTCATTCAATCAATGTGATGAATCTGTGCTAAATAAGTAAAGTGGTTAGGTCAGGAAAGAGTGAGAAGCAGGGCAAAGGTAGGCTCATAGACAGAGTGGGATGGGGCTGTGCATAATACACAATATGTAGAAATAAAACCTCTGATACCATGCTCTTTTGACAGGGCTATGTGAAATCACTTGTGTCAAATGTCTCCCTTATCAAAATTGCCATGTCCAATGTCCTGCTCCCCAGAATTCCACAGGGAATCATTCATTGTCCAAGCCAGTTCTGGACACAAACCTACCATGTTCCATTCTCTGCTGCATGACCATGGTTTTTTTCAAAGAGACAGTGGCAGTGAGGTGTAAAGAGTAGTAGGCCGAGGGTCAGTCCCCAAGCAGAGCAATGGCTCTGTCCCTTAGTAGTTGTATGATTTGAGGCATACTGCATAACCTCTCTGTGCCTTGCAGCTGGGGTTCTTCCCCTGCCCCTTAGCTGATCTTCCCTGGAAGATTAGAAAGAAGGGAAGGAGGTTCCTGTACTAGTTGGCTAGAGAAGTACAAGGCAGCCCTTCCAACCTGACTGAGCAGATGGAAAACCAGTGCACCAGCCTCCTGTGTTCCTCCAGTCAGGGTATTCTGGGGGTCCCTCTTTAGCTGCTTGGCAGGCAGTTGATAGGAAGCCTGAGCCTCAGAAGCCTAGGAAACAAGACTGTCTCCCAGTATACAGAATATGTCATAAGGGAGGCTGTGGAAGGATGCAGGACAAGAGTCCTCCAGATCCAAGAGCAATGGTACACAGAAGCCCTGTGGTAGAGCACTGACCAGGAAGACTGGCACCTCAGAAACAGCTTGCCCTAAATCATGCTCATTTGCATAACTTGTTTGTGGGCTTGGTTGACAGGGACAGCAAGCTGCAGGGAAAATCAAGTCCCAGTTTCCGTGTTTGGGCTGCCCTCTCTCCTGAAGGCCAATCTTACTCACTGAACATCTTCACTGGAGGGTTCCAGCATATGACTCTGGGGCCATAGTCATCACTGTGTAGTTCCATATCCAAGACCTAGAGCCCCAGCTATCCTACCATGACCACCTGACTCTGCTATTCCTATTCTTCTCAATAGGCTTGTATGGGCCTTAGCCCCTTGTATGGGCCTTAGCCCCTTGCCCACACTGGGTGGCATGGAGCCAACCTCTTAGCTCCTTTGAAGCTCAGTTTGCTCATCTACAAAATGGAGACACAATGGTAACCACCTCAAGGGGTGGTGGTGAGGACTGGGAAGAATGAATGAGAGTAAATACTTAAGAGAGTCCCAGGCTCACAGTAATCACTACACAGCATCCCTCAGCCAGCTGTCAATTCAACTTGCCTATTGCTGGGAATCACACCGACTCCTGCAGGTCAAACCCTTAGTGCTACATTTCCCACAACATGCTTAATGGGACAGGGTGGGACTCTCCGAGTGCTGCTTGGGAGTGTGGGAAGCCCCATGTCATGGTCCCCACTGGGGTATTCCCATTTCAATGGAGTGGTACAGCAGGGTTGGAAAACTGCAGGCTGCAGTCAAATTTGGTCCACTGCTTGCTTCTTGTAGTTTTCTGTTTGTTTGGGTTTTGTTTTGGTTTTGTTTCTACAGCCCGTGAAATAAAAATGGTTTCTACATTTTTAAATAATTGAAAAATATTCAAAGATTAAAATCATGACACATGAAAGTCATATAAAATTTCTTGTCCTTATCAGTCTCAGTAGAACACAACACACCTATTCATTTTCATGCTGTCTGTGTCTGCTTTTGCACAACCATGGCCCAGTTCGGTACTTGTGATAGACTCCACACAACCCGCAAATCCTAAAATAGTCACTATCTGGCTCTTAACTCAAAAGTGTGCTGATTTCTGGGTTAGAGGTTCTGAGAGATCCAGTTTAATTATTTTATAATCAGCATTTCCTAGATATCTGTTACCCTATCCTTCTTTCAAGTCACATCTGTCAGCATTGTGAGCAATCAGTGATGAGCCAAAGCTGCCCCAGGATTTTCCTTGATCTCTCCCTCTTCATCCACTCACCTTCAAGCCCTTCAGACTCTGAATTTTGAAGCTCATCCCACTCAGTTCTTGCTATGGAGGTCCTTGCTAAGCCCAGAATTCCTCTTCATGGTCTCCTGCTGCCACCTCTCCACTGCCAGAATCAATACCCCAAAAGGCCCCATTAACCACCAGCTTGCTTGGCTCTCCACTGTTCACAAGATGGCATCCAGCCTTCTTTGGCCAAGCACAAAAGACTTTCCATGGTCTGACACCCCTAAGCCTCCTGTCTCCTTTCCTATGTGACCCCCATTACAGTCCAGCTGCCTTTCCCCATTGTTCCTCAACATGTTGGTGCCTCTTCACACAAATCCCTGCACCTGGAACATCCAGGCTCACTACCCAGTCTGTCTCCATTGTCCCTTCCTTCAGGAAGCCCACCTTCACCTTCCATGTCCCATGTAAGAGGGGCATTTACTGTGAACTAATGAGGCAAAAGTCCCAGAGTCCCTCACTTACATGAATCCCTTCTAAGACCCTGGGAAACATATGCCATAACAATAAGTTCATGTCTGAAGTAAAATTTCTGAAAGTAAAATATACTAACTTCAATTGACAAAACCACTGCTCCTTTCTGTTCCAGCTCCCTACCTGTGGGCTTGCTTTTCCTCCAATGTGGAAGATTTCAGGAATCTGCAGCATTTGGGGGATCAGGTCAAGAAAAAAGCTGGGGGATACATTTTTGTGGGAGTTAGTGGCATACATTTCTTTGATCCACAGTGACTTCTGCATAAAGAGGTTATATGTAGCAAAGTTTCACAAGCTAGTAAGTGGCAAGGAGGATTCCATCCCAGGTTTTCCTGACTGTTGTCTAATGGCATATGGAATATACTCTCTTGGTGTTTGTATGCTTGGAAATTCATTGATAGGCCTTTGATTCCTTAATTAAAAGCAGGATAAGGATAGTGCGTTTTCAGAAATCTTTCAGCATTTGAATCTGTTCTTTCTCCTCTGTCTGCTTCCATATACCTCCTTGCCTCAGTACCCACTGCATCTGCCCGGATACCCCAGATGGACTCCTCTGCTCTTGCCCATGCTCTTCCTCTGGCCTGAAGTGGCCCAATCATCTACGAGGCTGTTAAATTTGCACTGGTGTGCCAAGAAATACTGAAACCTCAAAGGATAAGATGTAGTATAGACATCAAAGACAACTAGCTAACAAGTATCTTCAGTTCAAAGAGCAGTTAAAATTCAAAAGTGCCTAAGAAAATGGAAGTGCCTAAAAATCTTACAGTTCATATATGGAAGAACCTAATTTCCTCACATATCATTCACGTGACATTATCAGTAATGAGTTATTATGCTAAAAAAGAATTTCTAAGCTAAGCCAATAAAAATCAAAGTTTGGCCAACTATGTAAAAAGACTGAAAACATTTTTATTTTATAGAAGTAATTTTATAAAAGTAATTAAAGTATTAAGAGATCAAATATCAGCTAAAATATATATATAAAAACTTTATAGAGGTAGATCAGGCAGTTAACTTTTAAAATATATTTTAATTTACAAGTATTTTATGATTCTATGGTATTTTTACAATTAATTTTTATGTTTTTATTAGTTCATTATAGTTATATGTAATAGTGGGGTTCATTTAACATAATCAGAAATGCATATAACATAGTTTACTTATTCTCAATCTCCAGTACTTTCTCTTCCCTCTTTTCCTCCCTCTCCCTGATCCCTTTCCACTAATCTACTGGTCTTCCTTCTATTTATTTATTGTTTTTTAATTGATGCATATAGTTATACATAAAAGTGGAATTCATTGTGAGGTGTTCGTGCGTATAGCATAAGTTGGTCAATTTCATTTTATATTTGCTGTGGTTTATTTTCTCATTCTAAGTATTCACTTCTGTACTTACTTTTGAGTTTATGATTTTGTATTACATTTTTTAAAAGGACTCCCCATATTGCATAAACTTTAGGACCCATAAAACCTGAACCTGCCCCTGGTGCCTCATCTCCAAGTAGGACCAAGTTCTCTGTCACAGCCACTCTCCTTGCCTGTCCTGCCAGGCATCCCATTGGGGACACGGCTCAGCTCCCCTAGTAAACTGACTCACAAGTTTGTACCATTTGTTCCACAGAATTGTACACTCAACCTACTTCTGCCTTTCTACCCTCCATACACACTCCCCCCCACCCCCTTCACCCAACAGCTCTCAGCAAAGAAAATCAGCTCCTGAAATTCTGAGAACTTTCCAGACATCTGTTAAGGGGAACAGGATTTTAGAAACTAATTTGTTTCCCCAATTCACTGATAACAGCTCTTAAAAATGCATCTGTCTGGGCTGGGGTTGTGGCTCAGCGGTAGAGCACTCGCCTCGCACATGCGCGGCCCAGGTTCGATCCTCAGCACCATGTAAAAGTAAAGGCATTGTGTACAACTAAAACAAATGAATAAATATTAAAAAAAGAATGCATCTGTCTGTTGGAGATACTCTGTACAAGATATAAAATTCAGTAGCAAATGTCACTTGAAGTGAAAATAAATTCAATGAATAAAGACTACACAGTCCTTAACAAGAGATGTAATTTTCATATAAGCAGGGAGCAGTAAAAGTCCAAATCCAGGCACCTGGATATCCTGGGGGCTAGAGAATGCCCAGGACGGACCTGGCTTGCTTTACCTTTCACCCTGCTGGACGCCAGACCCTGAGAGGAAACTGCTGGAGACACAGGTTCTACATAGACTAGCTCTACATTGTAAAAAGTACTGAAACACAGCAAATACCAGCTGCTGTTCACTGGATTCTTAAAATACAATGTGCTTCACACTTCATTGGACCTTACCATCATGGCCTTGTGAGGGAAGACAAGCTATCCCTCCTTTATAAACAAAGTGATGAAGGTCATTACCAGCCACTGCTAAGTGAGACATGGAGCCAGAACTGAACATTCAAGAGTGGCAGGCAAGACCCCTGGGTGGCCACTAACTTGGGCTCCTCCCCAGGGTAGGAGGGGCCTCACAGGAACAGCTGTTGGAGGTTTCTCCACTAAGAGGTGTCCCCACTCTGGAGACTGAGGGGTTTGGATGGGGGAAGGTAACAAGTAGCACTTCAATTTCCCACAGTCAAGATCTCCTAAAAATAGTGGGCATACAGGCAAAAGAATCTGCATCTCCTCTCCAATCCCCTTTCTTCCTCCCACACACTTCCCTCTCCTCCTTTTACTTTCCTGCCTCCAGCTCCTCCTTTTCTCTGTGAGCCAGGGCAAAAAGTTAATTTAGAAGACTCAGCATAGAGACCTCAGGGTCAGGACACCTTGTGGCAAGAAGAGGAGGCTAAGCTACGGCTCCATCTGGCTCCCCTTCAACCAGAACTGCTCTGAACAGTCTCTTTTCTAAACTGGGGTACCCCTGATGACTGTTTTTGAAACAAGTTTTCTCCCCATTCCCTAGTATCTACACGAACAACACTTCGTTTTCAATGTCTAGGGAACACCTGAATCAAAAGTCACAAAACAGTGGCTCTCAGTTGATCTGTGCAAAGATGCTATGTTTGGGCTTCAGGGTGGCTTTAGGTTTAATTTTGAGGACTACCTGGGATGTAGCCCAGGAGTACAGCATCTGCCTAGCATGTGCAAAGCCCTGGGTTCAATCCCCAGCACTACCAAAAAAAAAATATTTAAATGTTCTTACTTGAAAGAGTTGGCCACTGGAAGTTTTCACATAAATTTCTTCATTAGTTTGGCTATCCTGGGACTGTTTCTGCATGGCAATATGCAGCTGGAGCCGAGTGGCCAGTGCCCTCTTTAGATTGCTCATGGAGCTGGTTTCCACAATCCCCACATTCCCTATCGCTCAGATCCAATCTTCATCATCATTTACGTCACCTGACTGGTCTCCATAAGCATTTGATTTTTCCATTCCATGCATGTGTGGCTTTCAAGAAGCAGGCTATGAGTTAGAGCCTGCCCACTTTGTAATTGGGAGAGTACAGGAGCCTTGGACTTGTAAAAGGGTTGACCTGCGCCCACATGAGCTGCCACTCCCATCTGCCAGTTCCCTGATTCCTCTGAACCGCCCCCTCCTCCTCACTCAAGAAGGAGGCTATGTGAAAGGCATCCATCTGCCTGTTTCCCTTAACCTGCCGCAGAGAACAGATACCAGTCAGTACTTCCACCAAGGCCTGGCTTTGGGGATCTCCAGAGTCTCCTATGTGGCCTAGTTGTGAGGGCTGCTGTAAGCTATTTCACGTTGCAAAGTTATATTTCCCCAAGTTATATCCCCAAGCCTGGGGTACGATGTAAGCTACGCTAGAGACAGTAGCTATTCCAGTGGGTACCAAAATACTTTCTCACTTAGGGGATTCCCTTTGCCAGTTGTCACCTTGGAATGTTCTCTGGGCCAAGCTCCAAGAGTCCTAGAAAGGAAGGCATGTCTGGCCACTTTGGGAATGAGTGGTGAGGAGCTTGGGTAGTGGAATTCTGCCAAGGCAGATTCTTCAGAGTAGTGCCCTAGCACTTACAATACAAGAGGCCAGAGTTATTTTCTAGGCCAGACACGTTAAATGAATCTGGACTGGTTGCCATTTTCCTTTTTTCTTTTCCCAGTAATTATAATACATCTCTTAGACAAGAGGTCAGAGTTACTTTCTAGGCCAGGCAAGTAGTGACACATTAAAAGAATCTGGACTGGTTGCCATCATCATCTTCCTTCCTTCCTTTCCTACAAAATTCAGATGCAAAGTCGCCTTTCTCCTTGCTCCCCATGGGTAAATAATGCTTCCAACTGACAGCCAGAAAGATGAGGTAGGGACAGAGTTATAGACTTGGCACCTCACACTGGGCTTGGTCCACCAATCACCAGGGAGGTGAGTCCCTGCAGTACCTTCGTCTCTGTGCCCTTCTGATGTTGATGGAGCAATGACACCCCATCTCTAGGGCTTGTGGCTTAAATGGTGTAGTCAACATGGGAGAGCATTTTGCATAAGTGGAAAGAGCTGTGTTGCCAGCTCCTGGGAGGAGAGCAGTGGATGTTGAAGGAAACTGATGCCCCCGGCCATCCAGAGGGTTCTGCTGGAGCCCCCCAAAGTACCGGAGCTCAGACATCCCAGGGACTTGCCCCTCTCCTGCATCTCCACATCTGAGCACAGAAAACCTTCTTCTCATATCCTAGTCACCAAGGATGTGGGAAGATCAATCCAGCCATTATTACTCAGCACCTTTCTCTGCTTAGAGTCCTTGAAAATGCCTGCTTGTTTTCTGCTGAACATAAAGCAATACTACTCAGACTCTGCTAATGCCTTCTTTCCTCTGAACCCAGCAAGCCAGATTCAAATGAACAGACGAGGCCTGAGAATGGATGTGCAAAGCCCCATGCTCAAGACAGTAAGGGATACACTATTAAAGGATGCATCAAAATCAAGAGAAACTGTAAAGATCTTTTTAGTATTCTTGATAAAACAAACCACCAGGAGGCAAAGCCTGAGGCAGGTTTGGTTGTGGGAGGCTGGGCCAGTAGCCACCTGCTTCTCAGGTAAGTCACTGGCTAGACAAAGCTAGATCATATGCTCCCAGGAGGAGTGCAGCATATGAAGAGGTCTCAATTTCAGGAACAGTGAAGGATCACCCTTGTTGGGGATCCAAGACATTGCCGTCTGAGTCAGTGCAGATGGGCTCACACCAAGGAGTGATGCATGGGACCCGGGTGGCTTTAGTGAATCAGACTGAGACATTACCCTCTGCAGTTGGTGCAAAGGAGATTCAAATGACTAGGAATTTCTCTCTTACAAGTTTCCCATTGATGCTAATATGCAGGTCCAGGAACCCATGGGCTGGATCTTTTCATCCGAGGAGGGCAAGCTCAGACCCTAACAGTGTCAGGCACCTCACACAGTATAAACATTCTCAGGTACATAAGTTCTCACCTGTGTAGCACGTGTAAGTGTTGAGAATAGGGAAAGAGCCAGTCTTTGGGTTTTGAATCCCAGCCCCAATTCCAATTATTAGCAAAGCAACTTGAGTGAATGCTTTCATTTATCCTGTCTCAGACTTCCCCTGGATAGAATAGGAGCAATGTCCAGAGTTTCAGCCCCAGACACTCAGAACTGGAGGCATGATGTCATGTGGACCACTGAGAAAAGTGCCTGCACAGAGATGGCAGCCATTCTTGTCCATCCCTCTACCGGCTGGGGCTGGTAGCTGAGCAGGTGAGGCCTCTGACAACCCTCAATGCTGTGAGCATCAAGGCCTCTCCACTCTGCCCCCAGCCCACTTCACAAGGTATATTGCCCTTGGCAATCTTGTGTTTATCTCAAGACTAAGGTAAGTCTTTTTCTCAAAGTAGTTATTCTTGTTTTATTTGAAACTAGTAACAATCATTTATCTTGCTCATGAATTGGGGGGTGCCTGGATTCTCCTAGGCAGTCCTGGCATGGAATTCTTCCATGTAGAGGTGGTTGGGGCTCGGGTTCTCAGGAAGGCCCCTTCACTCATACTGGTGCCAGGCTGAAGAGACACACAGCTGGGCCTTGGGAAGCTTCTCAGGCTTCATTGTCTCCACATGGTCTCCACACAAGGGGGGCTCCAGAACAGCCAATTCCTGTCATGGTGGATCAAAGGTCAAAGAGGAACCATCCCAAGAGAGACTAACAGAAGCTCTGTGGTCTCATCTACCTCAGTTCCAGAATTCACTGCAGTATCATTTCCATCCCCTTTATCTATCGCAGCAGCTACAAAGAACCAACCAGTTTCAGTGGGGGAGGGCATGGACTCCACCGATAGGTTGGGGTGACTGTCAAGGAATTTATGGACATGTATTAGAACTACTCTGAGTCTCTGTCCTTTCCACTTCTGCTTCCTTCTGCCACCTCTCTCTCCCCCTGCAATACCACATGCCAACTTCTATTGCCTGATCCTGCCTGTGGTTTAAGGCCCTCCTCAAACTCTACTCTCTCCAATATCTCTCCTGGCCTGGCCCCATTGTGTGTGTGTGTGCACGCATACACACACACACACACACACACACACACACACACACACAGAGTCTCCAGTGCTCATGACTAAAACTTACTGCATTTCATTCTCACAGGCTCCAATTTTGTCAAAATACAATAATAAACAAAACAACACCAATAATGTACACAAAGGAGAGCAAAACTGTAGGAGGTACTAAAGAATAGCTATGTGTCTGAGATCACAGATAGCTATTGTTTCCTTTTTTATATTCTCCAGAATTTTCTGAAGCTTCCACATAATATACCTATAACTTGTATAATCAGAAAAATGCTTTTTCCAGACAAAAATGCTTAAAAATTAACAGTAAACTTATACTGCTTTGGATCCAAAGAACTCAGCTATTAAGCTATTAAAATCTTTGTTCTCCAAAAAGGCAAATTATAATTCCAAAGTTCACTTTATTTAAAAATGAGCAAAAAAATCCACCATGAAGTGACCAAAGCTGAGCAAAGAATTTTTCTACTGACCAGATTGAAACTGAAGCAACTCTGGATCGTCTTGTAGAAGTACCAGTTAAAAAACACAGTGGCATCAGGTCTAGAAGCACAGTGGTTTCTTTCCAGATCTGGGCTCTGCTGTTTGTTCTTCTGTGATTTTCCAGGGCTGAAGCAATGCAGATTGGGACCAGGTCAGCCGGACAGGGAAGCTTCAGCTTTAGGCAGTGCTGCCAGCTCACCACATCCTGATATTTGTGGAAAGGAAGAAATTAAGAAATGTCCTGTGGGAAGCCCATTGTGGAAATGCATATGCAACATTGCATTTAGAATGGGTAGACAGTGAGCAATTTTTTGTCCAGACACAATGAGCTGTGGACTTTAGAAGCTTAAGAGTTTGTCAAGTAAGTGTGCAAACTGCTAATTTGCCCAAGATAGGTCAGTGACTCTCAAGAGTTTAAACTCTACATTTTCTGATTAATAATCTCTCATGGAGTGTTTAAAACATGCATTGTCAGTGCCAGGAAGTTCTGGTTTAGGGGTTCAGGATAAGGGCCCTAAATCTGCATGCAATCTCCTAAGTGATTGTTTGAGCATCTCTCTTCTGCCTTCTTACTCTGTAAGGCATGTTCTCACAGCCAGATCAGTCCACATGAATCACCCCAGGCCTGATGTGTGACAAGTATGGCCTTTTTTTTTTTTTTTTTTTTTTTTTTTTTTTTTTTTTTTTTTTTTTAGTATTTATTTATTTTAGTTGTACACAATGCCTTTTATTTTTATGTGGTGCTGAGGATCGAACCCGGGCTGTGCACTTGATAGCTGAGCGTTCTACCACTGAGCCACAACCTCAGCCCAAGTATGGCCTCTTTAATTTCACATTTTCTCCTCTGTAATCTCCCCCTAAAATTTAGGAGGTCAGTATTCCTAACTCTGTTTTACCCATAAGAAAGGGTGACTCAGAGCAGCAGGATGATGTCTGTGGTCACCCAGATGGAAGTGGTAAGATTTGAAGCCAGATTAGGAAATCCAACAATGGAGGGCCCTGTGTTTCCCCAGGGAGGATTATCTCTAAGGCTCTATGATTGGTGAGTACAACCAGCAAAGGTATTGATTACTAGGTCACTCCTTTCCCCATTTGATCCATCTTAACAACACTACACATGCAGAAAACCCTTTCCTTAAATTGTCCCTCATCCCCTACCTGAAACTTCTAGATGTCTTAAGAGGGGTGACTTTTGTCTTTGGGAAGGAGTAGAAAGGTTAAGTTGAAAGACCTTGGGTGCTGGTCTCCAGAGGAAGCAAAAGTCCCCTGCTTGGCAGGGTGGTGGGGACACCTCCTCTGAATTGAAGGTCGTGGCTGACTGAGGGTGAGGAGAGTGGAAAAGGAGAAATTCAGTTGAAGATCGTGGTTGAGCTGACTCTTCTACTCAAAACCACCTTCCCCACACTAACATACAAACTTGTTATTTTTTTAAGGGAAAATCTCAAACTGAAGAAATTGCTGAGCATAAAGATGTATTTTAAGAGTTAGATTTCACTGGGCATGTACATTGATTAGCAATAATGTCCTTGTTCACTTGGACACATGGCTGCTGGGGAAAGCAGGATTTTCACTGCTCCACTTGCTAAAAGTAGCAACTTTCCTTGATTCTTTTGCAGAAGCTGAGAATGAGTATGCTACTATTATAACTGGAGCACGAAGAAGGGGAACACAGGTTTTGATTGTGACTGAGCAATTTTGCCATAGCATTGATGCCAATGGAACCAACCTCACTTCCTGGGAGTTGAGTTCAGAATGTCCATTTGTCAAGTCATTTGGCCCAATGAAGGCAAGAATCCCTCTGACACATCACTTAAAAAGAGGAGGAACGGACTATTTTCCAAGAAGAGGGCCATCTTGGAAGCTAAGCAGTCATACTCTTGATGGAGATTTGGATGGCTGGTCCACCCCTACCCTCCAGGCACTGGCGCTTCTGGCTATTATGATGCATGGGGGTGTCCTTGATGGGCTGGCATGGTCTGTGCCCTCTCAGATGCAAATGAACCAAGTCTCAGGTCTCTTCTGCCTAATAGTCAACTATGGAGGGCACAGACACATTCTCTCAGGCCTTCGACCAGTGCATTGAACAAGCTAGAGGCCCTATGTCTGCCTGGAGGAGTCTTGGGCATGTTTAGCTCCACAGAAATAGTTTTTATATATCTGCCCCTTTTGCTCTTACGGGGCGCAGGGGGAGAGGGTTAGGAGGTTAGGAAAGAAGAGTGAACACTTTGAATAATTTTGCCACCACATTACTAAACTGACTTAAAACTTTTTAATCTTCCCATCATCTACAGTACCTACCTAGATACCATTTCCTAAGCCAACTTCAGTCCACATTCTAGTTTGGTAGGAAAGAGTATCATAATCAGCTAGTAATGTCTGCTCTGGGTAGGAGAAGGAGGCATGACAAGCATGTACTTTTATTTTATTTTATTTTTAGTATTTTTAATTGCAGATGGACACAATATCTTTATTTTATTTATTTATTTTATGCAGTGCTGAGGATCAAACCCAGAGCCTCACACATGCTAGGCAAGCAATATTCCACTGAGCTACAACTCTAGCCCACAAGCATGTGCCTTCTATTTAAGGACTCTTAAACACAGGGAGATCTACCTGAGCCCAGGAGGTATCTGTGTAGCCAGAGGAAGCAGGTTATGACCACTAAGGCCCTGTGGTATCAGTCCACTTGTCAGCTATCAACCTCTGGATGACAAATGGGTGTCATAATGCCCACCACCTCTAGTCAACTCATCATGACCACCTGAGCACAAAAATTCACATCTATGGGAAGAACACTATTCTCTTAATCATCTGTGTCTGCCCCAGCCTGCTTTGTAGGGGCAACAGAACAATCCCTGCCTTCCTGACCCTGATCCAACCTTGAGGGACACTCAGGGTCCTTTCCCTTCATGCCATCCCAAGGGTATGGATGGACTATTTTGAAGTCCTTTGGATTCTGAAGGACTAGAGAAAAATATAAAATCCCCATAAGGACAGAGCATAAACTCTATATTGAATTCAAAATATGTAGCTTGAGGACATTTCCTGAGACCCCAGGGTCACATCTTCTGTCACTAGGGGAAGCTGAAGTCTAAGTAGAAAGTGGCCTTTCTTTTCATTCCTCTGTCTGAACCTGTCCTTGCTACATGAGTGTAAAACCTTAAAGCTCTACACCATAAATATGTGTAATTGTTATGAGTCAATCAAAAATAAAATAACAGATTTTTTTAAATCCTAAAATAATCTCAAGGGTCAGGATTGTAGGGTGGGCACTAAGGAGAAGGCCAGGGAAACACTTGCTGTGCTTCCGATCTAGACCTTGAGTGAGGGGCAAACGCATTCCTGGAATACCACCAGGCTGGACACCATAAAGGAGCTTGATGCCAAAGCTTATAGGAACACTGGAGGATGCCCATTATGTGGAAGCCACTCTTTGCTATGAGGGCCTCTTAGAAGTCTATGGCTCTAGAGGCAAGCGATGGGCTGGGGATTCTGGAATGAAGTGTCCCAGCCTAATCTCTTCCCATCACTGACTCTTGTCTTTCCAAGGAATTTCTCTTGGAATGAGTTTCTCAGGAGGGCTTCACCTGGAAGGGCTTGAAACATCACAGCCAAGGGGACTCAGCAGTGACCCTTCCAGGAATATCCAGCCACAGAGGCATGCATTCAAGGACACATGCAGGAAATCTATTGAGCACTGGTGTCCACAGAAAAATGACAGGAGCAGACTATGGGAGGGAATGCTTGGCAAGAACTATGTTTGAAAAGCACATGCTCCATGCTAGGCTAGATCATTCATATGCATCATCAAACTACAATTCCTGAATCAACACAACCAGGAAGGTAATATTGCCCTAAGTTTATAAACGTGGAAACTGAATCTTAGGACAGATTCTAGGACCTTGCAGGAGGTAACCAGTGCAGTCATGACCATTCACAAAGGGGCCACTCCCTAGGCCCCAAAGATTAGATTATCTCAATTTAATCTTCAAAATATGAAACTGGTAATAATAATTAAGTAAAAAGCTACATTTTTTTATTTAGTGCCAACCCTAGATCAAAGATTTTTTTTCTTTAATCAATCTCATACAATAAGTACAACACAGAGGAGAAGAATGTAGGCTTCCAAATCAAATAGCCCAGTTGGTACACAAGTTTTTCTACCCTCAATTAACCTTAGGTAACTCAGAACAATTGTCTGATTACTAGTTTCCCTGTCAGAAAAATGGGGGAAGCGGGGAGAGGGGGAATGGTTATTCTGAGAATTGAATGATATCATATTTAAAATGCTTGGTCTACAGTTAGGTGCTTAATAAATGGAACAGACTTGATATTAATTAAATTATACTGGGACTTTATAAATAAGAGAACTGAAAATCAAAAAGGCAACTAGTTTAAGCCATCTAACTAGTGGCAGAGCCAGGACTAAGCATGGATCAGACAGACACCAACTTCTTGTTCTCCTATGAACACAGGATAACTGATTTCCTCAGTGCTGACTCTGAGTTGGCAAGAAGCACACAAATCCCCATTAGCCAACTCTCTAATGATAGGAGGCAAGTCATGCACTTTAGGAATATTTCCTTCCAAAGCAGTACAAATATTCAAAAATGTCACTTTTAATAATGAACTTCAATTATTTAAAAAATCCCCAGACATGGACCAATTCGAGATCCCTCAATGCCAAAATTCAGAGCCATTATGAACTTCATCTACATGGAACTTATTAGAAGCATTAATCTCAGAGACTTGGAACCTCATCAATTTCATAAACATTGTTCTTTCTATTGTGGCCAGACAGGATAATTTAAGGGCATTTTCCTTGATAACATTTTATCTTTCATTTAAGTCTTGCAAACTTAACAATAATACACGTGAACCATCTTAGGGCTACAGATTTTGAGTCTGTGCTGTGGCAGTGTGTTCTGAGTATAAATATTTGTCAAAGAAAGATTAACTAGCATGAACGTATATTCAGAATGGCTGCTCTTTCATTAACCCAGTAGGAAATTAACTGGAAAGATACACAGTTCTCTAAATCACACTTATAAGTAGTCACCGAACTTCTAGTTATTTTTTTCAGGCTTATCAAAGTTTAGATTATTTTTTAAATCATTTTCCCCAAAACTTTGTTTATTTTAAATTTACATCTTAATAATTAACAACCAGAAATATGCTGTAATATTCCACACTTATTTGAATTCAGAGATACTTTATACTTCATGTATTCATTACTTACGTTTCATTCAGAAATAATAAAACGTATTACTGGAAAAAGTGATTGGGAAATTAATCCTTTGGAACAAGAGTATATTAATGCAAAGATTACATAAATAAATGGACAGCTTACTCAAAATTTCTCTTTTGAATAAAGGTGAAGCCATTTGTTTCAGAAGGTTTCCTAAGGAAGTAAGGTTTTGCTTGCGTAGTATTCCCCCTAATTCGTCCTCAAAGTCCTCAAAGCTGGTACATACCCCATGCTGAGCCATCCCTGATAATGTAGCCTTAATCAAAATTCAATTTGTAAATCAGATCTAAAGCCTATTCAAGGCTTTGGCTTGGTTTTATGACATCCTACATCTACTTTGTAGGTCCACAAAGATCAAAAAGTGGCTTTATGAAAGTAAGGAAATACAAGACTCCAGTCCCAGAGCCTCTAGCATTAAACCCCCTAATCCATTGGATACATATTTGATGCGAAGTAGTGAGATTGCATCATAGTGTCCAGCCAAAGGCTCTGGTCCTCTGGCTGGAATCTGAGGATACTCGGGTAAATCCAGAGGATGACTGAGAACCTCTCAGCCAGTGCAGAGGGGGTCAGAATGGAACCTATCCAGGGAGGGCAGCAGAAAGGTTGTGATGGGACTCCTCTCCCACCCCCAGGAGACAAACAGGCCATTGTGACACTATTGTGCATCCAGTGACAAAATACCTCACCTTGGACTTTCTGACAGTTCCTTTTCCAGAATTTTCCCTGTGGGCAATAAAAACCCCAATGATCAGATCCATAATACATTCCCCAGAATCATTTTTCACTTCTCCACTGATGGGGGAAAATAAAATGAAAAAATGTATGTGTGTACACACACACACACACACACACACACTTACGTATAAAACACTGGATTAGGCTTTTCACAGCAGATCAAGACAAAACACATCTCAGACTTGACATTTCTTTAGAAAGAGTGCTACCAACAGAACTTTTCCCAGAAGTTTCATCAATTATGACCTTCATCAACTATGCTGAGAAAAATCTGTTCTACGTTACTGTCAGCCACAAGAAGAGACTGAAATTTAGGCGCTGTACTTGAGGAGAAGGAATTTCTAACTTTGATTCAGTTTCAATTCACGTTCCCCCAAATCCCCAGGGGCAGAGGGAGCAAGAATCTCCCAAACCGGAAGATAATGGCTCAGCACAGCGACGGTGGTGCCTGAACACAGCACGCACTCTCCCAGGTTTTAGACCCGAACCCATAGCCTAACCGGTTGCTGCAACACGGGCCCCTGCGCGGTTCCCACTGAGACACTCCAAGGGTTGTGGTTACCTGCCGCGCTGGTCTGATCCTCCCGGCCAACCGAGGAGCGCTGGGGGCGCAGTGCCGCTGAGCGGAGGGTCCCGGCCCCGGGGTCCACGCGGGTCCCCCAGCAGTTGCGGCGCCTCTCTGCCCGACTTCAGCTACAGATCCTCTGCCTGAGGCCGGCGGGCTCATTCAGCTGCGGGAAGCCCTCGCAGCGCCGAAGATCCTGCGCTCCAGCCCCGCAGGCACCGCGGCGGCAAGTCCCGGGATCCTCTTGGGATGCTCCCGCAGTCTCTAGCCGGCCAGGCCCACCCCAAGAGCTTGCGGAGCCCCGGACCAGCCAGCTCCAAGCCCGGGACTACCGCGGTACCTTCGCTGCAGCGCTTTTCTGCGCTGGGGACGCGGGGCGTGGGGCCGAGGATACGGCGAGCCCCAGGCCCGGCTGGGCAGGCAGCGGCCGGGCTGTGGCTGAGTCAGCGCCCCGGCGGCGCGGGCGAGCCCGGGCCAGCCGTTGAGAGGGTGCTCTGAGCGGAGCCGCGGCCGCCCTGGCATTTTAAAAGCGAGGCAGCTGGACTCTGTTCAAGCGGAAATGGAGGGAGAAACTTCGGCCCCCGGGGTGGAGCTTTGCCAGCGCGAGGAGTGGGCCCTGGAGCCAAGCTGGGCTACTGTGCGATGTTCTTCAAAAGCGTTCCCTTCAGAGACTCCTTTTACAATGGGAAAAAAAAAAAAAAAAAAAAAAAAAACACAAGGGGGTGTGGGCAGAAAAAAACATTAAATCCATCTCAACGCCTGCATTATGCTTAAATAGCAAGACAAACGTTTCCATTAAAGTTAGAGGAGGAAGCCCAAGTGGAAAGTCTGATCAAGGCAATCAAACAGAAGGAGGAAATCAGGTGTAAAAAGTTGTGCTTTTTAAAAAATATATGTATATACAGTTTTTGAATTGGATAGCAGGAGGAAAATTATTGCTGTTTTCAGCAGAGGTCTGGTTCAAGAATCCAAACTGAAGATTGAGTGAAATCGATTTTCCAATGAATTGGCAGGTTATAAAATAAACTTATTCTTGTACACTTATTCACCAGTGAGAAAGGTGAATGACAAATTCCATTCTCACTAATAGCAAAAACATAAATAACTAAAAATATAAACTTACCAGGAAATGTGTTCTGTAAAAATAAATAAATCTATTCTTTTTTTGTTTGTTTTTTTTTTTTTTTTTTGTACCAGGGATTGAACTCAGGGGCACTCGACCACTGGGCCACATCCCCCAGCCCTTTTTTGTATTTTATTAGAGACAGGGTTTCACTGAGTTGCTAAGTGCCTTGCCATTGCCATTGATGAGGCTGGCTTTGAACTCGTGATCCTCCTGTCTCAGCCTCCCAAGTGCTGAGATTACAGGCGTTCGCCACCACACCCAGCTAATAAATCTATTCTTTACCAGAGGACTAAAGGAGATTTGACTCCATTAAGACACAAACCTTATTTTAGGACAAGAAGTAAATATTGTGATCCTAACAGGCCCTCTTCATCTGTAAAGTCAATGTAATATTAATCAATTACAAACAGAATTTTCTTTTAAACTCAATGATTCCCTGTCTCTTTAGGAAGAAAAAAGAGAACAGTAAATAAAATGTTAATAAAGATTATAAGGGAAACTAGTCCTACTGGGCATATAAATAAAGTCATGCTTGCACACATGATTCATAAATACAAGGCAGCATTGGTTGAGTGCTTACTGTTTAAGGGAATGCTTTACATGTATCATTTATCAATGTGTTTATCATTTATCACCACAACTCTGTGACACAGATGATATTGCTGGCACTTAGAGTAGAAAATGGAAGGCCATTAGAATAGGTATCACCCAATTTCACACAGGCAAAAGCGGGGACTAGGTTTTAGATGCAGGCATTATGCCTACAGAACCCCTTTTTCACGCTGTCACAGAGCAACAGCAATTAGAACCACTCACCACTGGCCTAGAGATGGCTATTCAATGGAGGAGGATCAAGAGCCCAAAATTAGAAGTACACAAGAAACTGTGATATTTTAGGTGGTACTTCCAGTTGATGGAATAGAAGGATTTTTAAATAAATGATATTTAAACAATAGGGAGCTATTAATAGGAGGTAGAGCTGATTTTCTACCTAGTGCCTCAGACCAAAGTAAATTCCTGATTCATCAAATAGCAAATGTCAAAACGTAAGGCAAAAAAAAATAAATAAGTAGGTGAAACCCATGAACCTGGGATTCTCAAAGACTTTCTAAATAGATCATGAAACCATAAAGGAAAAAACTGATAGATGTGACATAAAAATATAGATAAACTTCTTTATGGGAAACACTGCAAACAGAATCCAAAAATAAATGACAAACTGGAAAATATTTGCTGTGCCTGTGACGGGGGATTGTTAAACTTAACAAATTCAAACCCATGAACACCCAGTTGATCTGAATTTCAGTTTAGCCACGAATTAGTGTTTGTCTCATTCACTGTTGTCTGAAAGTCAAATTTAAATGAATGCCCTGTCTTGTCTCTGTCGGCCATATTATGACAGCAACATTTTAACGTAGATAATTTGCAAAAAAGTTCTTATAATCATTAAAAAAAAGTACAGATGCCTAAACCACTAGAACAAGGAGAAAAAGAGATCAGCAGGCAATTCACAAAAGAAGAAATCAAATAAAAGAACAAAATAAGTATCCTCTCTAGCAATGAAACAAATGCAAATAAAAAGTACAGAAAATTGTACTTTTTAACTTACTAACTGGAAAATCTTAAAATATTGGTAAAATACTGAACAGGTGAACAATTTGGAGAATGGGTATTCTCCCTCACTACTTATGATAATGTGAATTAGTATATATTTCTACAATACAGTTTGAGAATAATTACCAAATTCAATACTTTTGTTCATAGTAATATACCAAAAAAAAATCTATTTTCAAGAATTTTTCTAAAGGGATCATTTGACAAGTGGAAAAATGCATACAGCATATATTTATTGCTTTGTAGAAAACAATTTATAATAGTAGAAAATTTGACACAAAATTGAAGATTGGTTAATTAAATATAATTAAATAAAATAATATTATATATGATGACTTAAATGTGATATAGTTATAATTCTAAGCACTTCCTATATAATAATTTACCAAAACCAAAAGAAAAAAAAAATCCTCATTAAGAAGGTACAACTAGTATCTCCATTTTATAGGAAAGGAATCAAGACAAAGATCTAAGCAACAAATTAGCTTAAACTTCTACAGCCATCATTGACTCTGAGGCTTCCCTCCACTCCTTGTCTCTCCTTCTGGCAGGGCATTAGTTTCATTCTCCTTTTAAATTCTACACTGGCTTTCTCACCTACTTAATTCAAGAAAACATGGTAGCCTCCTGAGCTTCAGGTAACAACATCAGTCAATCAAAGAGAGTAATGTTCGTGGTTCTTAGTTTTAAAAACCTAGGTTGGGGTGAATGCCCACTGGCCAAAGCATTAGTCAGAATAGGCTGGGTTTTGCTGTGTTTAGCAAACAAACAGCCCCTAAATCTCATCTTTTATCTTATGATAAAAGTGTTTCCCTCTCACTTGCCATGTACATCCATAGTGGGTTGACTGTGGCTTGGCTCTATTACAGGAATTCCGCTGGGGAATCCTGGCTGGAAAAATAGTTTATATCTAAAACACCTTGGTCATCTTGCACCTTGCACCTTGACACCTTGGCAATTTAGCAGAAAGGAAAAGAAGACACAGCCAACCACATGTTCTTAACATTTCTATCAGAGCAAGTCATCTGGCCAAGCCTAATGTTGTGGGGCAAGAAAATCATCAGCTTCCCCAGAACAATAATATGGGCTCACACATCCAGTAAATCTCGTGAAGGAAATGGGTTTGTAACTGCATATAATATTGAAGACCTAAATTATTGGATGGGAATAGTCAATGATACTGTGTTCTGACATGTCTCCATTTGGAAAAAATGAAGTGAGAAAATTGGGCAGAAAATGGACAAATTTTGACCACAGAGATTATACAGTTAGGCCTCTGGATTGAATGCTGGACTTGGAGTCAAACAGTCCTGGGTTCCAGCTCTTACTCTTTAATTTACTCAATATATAACCATGGCCAATTCATGGCAGCTAACATCTTCTCAGTCATGAAGTAGAGAGAACAATTCTTGCAACATCAAATATTAACCATCTAGCAGAATGTTATAGGGTAGGCTCAGTCCTTACTGTTAAGCTTGAAAAAGAGAAGCCACAGGCTTACTCTAAGTAAACCAGTCAATCCTGTGCAAAGAAATTTCTAATTTCTGTCTATTCCTTGTAAATTATTTAAATAATTAATTTTAATTTACAAATCATGCTTCTATAGCCATGATAGCCAATGAGAAATTCCCCTGGCACTCCCAGTTCATTCTCATTCTGGGCCTTTGTACTTGCTGTTGCTTCTACTTGGTCTGCTGCTCCTCCACAGACCTACAAGGACAGCTCCCTCTCTTCCTTGCTCAAAGTTCAGGTAACTTTCACCATTTCAGTTATCTTGCTCCATAGCATTTTTCCTTTCACCTGTCATATTGAACACTTGTGTATTCTTTGAGTTTGATCTCTGTCCTCTAAAATTCATGACCATGAGGGCAGGGACTTTGTTTTGTATGATTCTATGTCATTAGTGATTGTCTCATGTTGAGAGCATGAATACCCAAATGGAAAGGTGAGCTCCTACCCCAGAGGGGTAGATGTTAGGTTTTAGCTCCTCAGAGAGAATAGCCATGAGAAATCTTGGTTTCGAGTTTCTGTCCTGTTTGGCCATGTCCTAGTTCAGCAGCACAGGGCTAGTTTTCTCTTAGACCTAAGAGAGGATACCCAAAGACCCTCAACAAATATTTCTGATACTAGCTCAGGAGCAGCTTAGAAGAGGCACACTTGACAAGGCTCTTTCCACTCATGACTTTGGGCCAGCCCCTGTGTCTCTCCAGTCTCCTTTTCTCGATTAGACAAGGGCATTGGGGAACTCTGAGCTTCCTGTCAGCTCTGGTATTCCTGTTCCATCCCTGGATGGTATGAGGAGGCAGCTCTTGATAGAAGATTTGGGAAATCCCCAGCTGTTGGCCATTGTCACAAGGTGCTGTTGATGTCTCTGCTCTGGGCTTCCTACCTCTACCAAATGACAAAGTAAGGCCATTAAGGGGTCAGCTCCTCCTCTAGCCCTTCCTTGTGCTTCAGAGCCACACCCCCTGCCTGATACAGGCTCTCTTGTTGCTGGAAAACAGAGGGAAGCACACATGAGTGACACCTGTCTCTTCTCTTCATTTCAGGAAGGCTAATAGATGATCCAGACTTCTAAATGAAGGAGAAAATTCCTGCCAGCTAGACCAGTCTCAGGGTGTGCAGAGTCCTTTCTCATATATCATCTGCATTTCTAACCATCACTCTATAGGAGGGCAGATCAGGCAGTAATGTATACCCATTTTGCAGATGAGGAAACTGAGGGCAGAAGCCAGTTAAGATGCTCATCAAATGTCTTAAGACTTTGATCCCAAATCCCAGAAGTAGTACCACCATTGCTGCTGCCTCTGATTCTGCTGCTGCTGGTCTGAGGTCACCTGGAGGTTTTCTTTCTGGGCTGCTGCAGAAGCTGATGCCAGTCCTGGAGGCCTCTTCTCTGGGCACACTCCAGTTACCTCAGACATGAAGTCCACACTACCTTTGTGGTCGCTGTGGCTGAACAAGAAGTCACCTATCAATCAACCACTGTCTGCACCACTACCTCCATTGCTGCTGCCTCTGATTCCCCTGCTGCCAGCCTGAGATTGCCTAAGGGTCTTCTTTCTGGGTGCTACTGCCACAGAAGAAATAGCTTCCCTAGATGCAACTGAAGCTGACACCCAGAGATCACCTGGAGATACTGTCCCCACAGCTGCAGTTGCAGCTACTGCTGCAACCACCACTACTGCTGACCCGCTACCTGCTTCCATCAAACACCACCACTACCACTGCTACCAAGGCCTACAGGACTGCTGTGGGTGAGACTCCATGTTTGGTTTCACATGGCTGCACCCATTTTGGGACACCAGCTAGGGCCTGGGACCTGGGTACTAACAGGTTTACCCACCACAAAAGCCTCTGTATGAGGACTCCAGCTGGAACCTGCAGGTCCAGTGTGGAGTTGCTTGCAGGTTCAAAGGAGCCTGGGGTCTTCCTGCTGAGAGTGCTAGTGGCTCTTGTCTTGCTGTTGCATCTCAAGGTTGCTCCTTTGCATGAGTGTATCCCTGGTGGTCTCTCTGCAAGTAGGAGTAGCACTGAGATCTTGGAACTACAGTGTGACTGAGACTGAGGTATCCTAAGCCCAGATCAGTGGGACAGAGACTGTGTTTATGAGGGCTGATATGGGTTTGGTGATCCAGAGAGACATCAGAGGCAGGGTTGAGAAACTGTTGAACACTGACAGAGACAGTTCAACTTTCCAACAAGATTTATTTTATTTTACTTTTTGATTCACCAATCTCTCTACCATATGTGGAACAGGAGGTTTGTTTTGTGCATCAGTGTGTGGAGGACAATGATATATGAATGGTATTTTGCATTTTTGTTGTATTCTTATGTCTTTATGTTGTATTTTTATGTCTTTTTTTATTCTGTTTGTTCATATTCTTTCTCTCTTATCTATTTTCTTGGATTTTCTTTCCAACCTTTCTCCAACCAACAGCCAATCTCGGTTGGCTCCTCTTCCACTCTTCCTGTGAATTTTTACTTCTAGCTTCTCTCTTCCTCCCTCATGAATATTCCATACTACACTACCTCTGTTCTCTCATGCACCTTTTGAAATTGTAGACACCTTAGTGGGAGATCTTAGGTTTAAGGATATAGATTGTGCACACTGGGTGTTGTTGATATTGGTCTCACCAGTAAAGGTGAAGCACTAGAAACCTTCAGGGACACTATAGGTGTATAGGGTATAATTTATCCTGCCTTAGATCCATACTTTTAGATGGGAAATCATACTAACAACATGAAAAAAACAAGGGAATAAAGCACTTCAAACAAACCAAGATACTTCAACAAGAGAAGCTACTGATAACATAATAGAAGAAATGTCCAAGAAGGAGTTCAGATTGTAAATAGTTAAATTGATATGGGAGTAAAGGATAGCATAAGGGGTGAAATCAAAGAAAAAATACAGGAATAAAGAGTTCAATAAAGAGTTAGAGGGCTGGGATTGTGGCTCAGCAGTAGAGCGCTCGCCTAGCACGTGGGCGACCCGGGTTCGATCCTCAGCGCCACGTACAAATAAAACGCATTGAATAAAACACATTGTGTACAACTAAAAGCAAATAAATAAAAATATTTTTTTAAAAAAAAGAGTTAGAGATCATGGAAAAAAAATAAGCAGAAATCCTGGAAATGAAGGAATCAGTAAATCAAATTATAAATTCAATAGAAAACATCACCAACAGACTAGACCACTTGGAAGACAGAACCTCAGACAATGAAAACAAAATATATAATCTTGAAAGTAGAGTTGAACATGTGGAGAAGATGGCAAGAAACCATGAACAGAACATCCAAGAATTATGGGATAACACGAAAAGACCAAATTTAAGAGTTATCGGAATAGATGAAGGAGCAGAGATACAAACCAAAGTAATGCACATTTTTTTCAATGATATAATAGCAGAAAATTTCCCAAACCTAAAGAATGAAATGGAAAATCAAATACAAGAGGCTTACTGTAACACAAATGTACAAAATTATAGCAGACCCACACCAATACACATTATAATGAGAATGACTAACACAGAGAATAAAGATAAAATCTTAAAGGCTGTGAGAAGAAAAAAATCAAATTACATATAGGGGGGAAACCAATTCGGATCTCAACTAGTTTCTCAACCCAGACCCTCAAAGCAAGGAGGTCCTGGAATAATACATTTCAAGCTCTGAAAGAAAATGGATGCCAAACAAGAATTTTATATACAGCAAAATTAAGTTTCAGATTTGAAGATAAAATTAAAACATTCCATGATAAACAAAAATTAAAAGAATTCACAACTAGAAAGCCTACACCACAGAGGATTCTCAACAGAATATTCCATGAGAATGAGGTGGGAAAAAAAGTTAAAACCAGCAAAGGGAGGATGTACAATAAAGGGACATTCAACCAAATGAGAAACTAAGACAAATCAAAAACCAGAAATAAATCAAAAAGACAGGGAATACAAATCACATCTCAATAATAACCTTGAATGTTAATGGCCTAAACTTATCAATCAAAAGACAAAAACTGGGAGATTGGATTAAAAAGCAAGACCCAACAACATGCTGTCTTCAAGAGACTCACCTCATGAGCAAAGATATCCACAGGCTGAAGGCAAAAGGATGGGGGAAAACTTATCACTCATATGGATTGTGTAAACAAGCAAGGGTTTCCATTCTCATTTCAGATAAAGTAAACTTCAAACCAAAGTTAATCAGAAGAGATAAAGAAGAACATTTCATACTACTTAAGGGAAGTATATATAAACAGGACATAACAATTATAAATATTTATGCCCCAATCAATGGAGCATCTGTGTACTTCAAACAAACCCTTCTAAATTTCAAGAGTCAAGTAGACAATAATACTGGGTGCCTTTAACACACCTCTCTCACTACTGGACATATCTTCCAAACAAAAACTAAATAAGGAAACTATAGAACTAAATAATACAATCAATAATTTAGACATAGCAGACATATATAGAATATTTCATCCATTAATGAGCAAATATACTTTCTTCTCAGCAGCACATGGCTCCTTCTCTAAATCAGACCATATATTATGCCAAAAAGCAACTCTTAGTAAATACAAAAAACAGAGATAATACCCTGCATTCTATCAGATCACAATGGAATGAAATTAGAAATCAATTATAAAATAAAAAATAGAAGCTACTGTAACAAATGGAGATTAAATAATACACAATTGAATAATGAATGGATAGTAGATGAAATTAAAAAATCTTAGAGGTAAATGAGAAGACTGATACAACATATCAAAATCTCTGGGACACTATGAAGAGAGTACTAAGAGAAAAGTTAGCATTGAGTACATTTATTAAAAGAATAAAAAGTCAAACAAATAAATGACCTAATACTGCATCTCAAAGCCCTAGAAAAAGAAGAACAAATCAACACCAAAAGCAACAGAAGACAGGAAATAATTAAAATCAGAGCTGAAATCAATGAAATTTTGAAAAAGAAACAATTGAAAAATTTGACAAAATAAAAAGTTGGTTCTTTGAAAAAATAAATAAAATAGATAAACCCATGGCCATGCTAATGAAGAGAAAAAGAGAGAAAACTCAAATTAATAAAATACAAGATGAAGAAGTAAATATCACAATGGACATGTCTGAAATGCAGAAGATAATTAGAAACTATTTTGAAAATTTATACTCTAATGAAATAGAAAATATCAAAGACATTGACAAATTTCTAGAGACATATGACCTACCCAAACTGAATGAGGAGGTCATACATGATTTAAACAGATCAATTTCAATTAATGAAATGGAAAATGCCATCAAAAGCCTACCAACAACAAAAAAAAAAAAAAAGCCCAGGACTAGATGAATTCTCAGCTGAGTTCTACAAGACTTTCAAAGAAGAATTAACACCAATACTCCTCAAAGTATTTCATGAAATAGAAAAGGAGGGACCCCTTCCAAACTCATTCTATGGGACTAACATCACCCTGATAACAAAACCAGACAAAGACACATCAAAGAAAGAAAACATCAGACCAATATCCCTGATGAACACACATGCAAAAATTCTCAATAAAATTCTGGCAAATTACATATAAAAGCATATTAAAAAGTGCACCACGACCAACTGGGATTCATCCCAGGGATGCATGGTTGGTTCAACATACAGCACTAGAAATCAATTTTTAAAAAAAGAATCATAGGATCATCTCAATCAAGGAAGAAAAAGCATTTGACAAAGTACAGCACAGCTTTATATTCAAAACACTATAAAGCTAGGGATAGTAGGAATATACCTCAATATTGTAAAAGCTATATATGCTAAACCCAAGGCCAGCATCATTCTAAATGGAGAAAAATTGAAAGCATTCCTGCTAAAAAGTGGAACAAGACAAGATGTCCTCTTTCACCACTTCTATTCAACATCATCCTTGAAACTCCAGCCAGACCAATTATAAAAAAGAAAGAAATTAAAGGCATACAAATAGGTAAAGAAGAACTCAAACTATCTCTTTTTCCTGATGACATGATTCTATATCTAGAAGATCCAAAAAAGTCCACCCAAAAACTTCTAGAACTCATAAATGAATTCAGCAAAGTAGCAGGATATAAATTCAAAATGCATAAATCAAACACATTCCTATACATCAGTGATAAATCCACTGAAAGAGAAATTAGAAAAACTACTCCATTCACAACAGCCTCAAAAAAAAATAAAATAAAATACCTGGGAATCAATCTAACAAAAGAGGTGAAAGATCTCTACAATAAAAACTACAGAACATTAAAGAAATAAATTAAAGAAAACCTCAGAAGATGGAAAGATCTCCCATGCTCCTGGATAGGCAGAATTAATTTCGTCAAAATGGCCATACTACCAAAAGCATTATACAGATTTAATGCAATTCCTATTCAAATCCCAATGACATTCTTCATAGAAATAGAAAAAGCAATCATGAAATTTATTTGGAAAAATAAGAGATCCAGAATAGCTAAAGCAAACCTTAGCAAGAAAAGTGACGCAGGAGGCATCACAATACCAGACATAAGCTATACTACAGAGCTATAGTAACAAAAATGGCATGGTATTGGCACCAAAATAGACTTGTAGACCAATGGTGCAGAATAGAGGACACAGAGACACACATAAAAACGGTTATGTCACACTAGACTAGGGTGTCAAAAACATTCACTGGAGAAAAGATAGCCTATTCAACAAATGGTGCTGGCAAAACTGGAAATCCGTATGTAGCAAAATGAAATTAAACCTCTATCTCTCACCCTGCACAAAAATAAACTCAAAGTGGATCAAAAACTTAGGCACTAGAACAGAGACCCTGTGCCTAACAGAACAAAAAGTAGGCCCAGCATCTGACTTTCTTAACAAGAATCGTAAAGTGCAAGAAGTAAAATAAAGAATTCAATAAATGGGATGGATTCAAATTAAAAATCTTCTCAGCAAAGGAAAAAATTAATAATGTGAGAAAAGAGCCTACAGATTGGGAGAAAATCTTTGCCACATGTACCTCTGATAAAGCATTAATCTCTAGGATACCTAAACACAAAAAAACTTAGAACCAAAAAAACAAATAACCCAATCAATAAATGTCTTTATGGATTTGCCTATTCTGGACATTTCATACATGGACTGATATTGCATGAGTATTTTTTATCTGGCTTCTTTCATACAATATAATGTTTTCAAGGTTCATCCACGTTGTGGCATTTATCAGAATCTCTTGCTTTTTCGTGCCTGAATAATATTCTGAATATATCACATTTTGTTTATCCATGCACCAGTTGAAGGATCTCAGATTGTTTTCACCTTTTAACTGTTGTGAATGTTTGCACATACACATTTTTGTCTGAGCACCGTCTGCAAGTCTCTAGATGTATCCCTAGAAGCGGAATTGTTGGGTAGCTGCCATGTCTGGTTTCTGAGGATTACTGGCAGGTTCTTTTTTTTTTTTTTTTTTTTTTTTTTTTTGTGGTACCGGGGATTGAACTCAGGGGCACTTGACCACTGGGTCACATCCCCAGTCCTTTTTTGTATTTTATTTAGAGACAGGGTCTTACTGAGTTGCTAAGTGCCTCGCCATTGCTGAGGCTGGCTTTGAACTCACGATCCTCCTGCCTCAGCCTCCCAAAGTGCTGGGATTACAGGCGTACGCCACTGCGCCCAGCTACTGGCAGGTTCTTAGGAGGGTAAAAGTGCTTGTGATTAGAGGAGCTTCAGGGGCTGTGTAGGAGATACCTTTCCAGACAGAAAAGATTGTGTCCCTCTGACCCTTCTCATTTGTTCCTGCTGCCAAAATCTTTGTCCAGGTTCCAACCCCAATGTTACCTGCCAGTTTCCAGGGCTCCTCCTCTCTGCTCCAGGCTCTTTCAAGATCACTCCCAAAGTCTACACCCCACACTGATCTTCTTGCAGTTTGGTCATTAGAGTCCAAGAATGCAAAGCATAGGCCTGGAACCCCAGGATCTTCACCAGCATCATCAGAGAATTTCCATTTTTTATTAGCAATACACATTCATGGGCTCCCACCCAGATCTGCTGAATCACAATCTCTGGGCTTCACAGTAGGCCATCTTGGTTCTAATGTGACCCCAGAGAATTATATTACTTAGCCCTATGAAACCTATTCTCCTGGGTGTCTGCCCACCCTCAGCTACCCTTCAACCCATAATGGCTGACCACATTGTGTATGATTTATGGTGCATGTGTGTTCTTGGAGACTGGGGACTGTTGAGAGGTGGTGTTGAAGCATACTGTTCCCAGGAAGAGGTGATGAGTTGCTGATGCCCACAGGAGCCCTGAGGCTACAGAGTCCTTATTTACTGAGGGCTCTTTTTCCATTCTTCTAGAGACTATGGAGGTCCTCTTCCTTTGGGAGCTTGGCCCAAGCCTTGACTCTTGGGGTTTCTCTTGGAGTAGGACTCACTACTTCGCCCCAGCCTGCATTGTGCTTCATCCAGAAAACAGCATGCCAGCCGTGTGCTTCTGAGGCTTCCTCCCACCTTCTGGGCAAACAGAAGGCAGTGACAATGACAGGGGCAGATGTTTGAACCTCAGTTCTGGTCCTGGGTCTGTGATTCTGACTCTCCTCTTGTGAGTCAAGACAGATGTCTCCTGGAAGGCCCCGCTCATGCAGAGACCATGGTCCCCTGGGAAGTCATAATGGACCCTACTCCAAAGAGGACCTGTGCCTGCTCACCCCTTGTCCACCCTCCTCCTGGGTGCTCCACACCTCAGCATTCTCTACCCAAAGGGATGCATTTTTAAAAATGATCTTTGTCTCTGGAAAGGTAAGACCACAGAAGAGAGAAGAAAATCAGGGAAATAAGGCTTTTCAAAGCTTTGAATTTGGTACAGGAAGAGGGAGAGCCTGAAATTAAATCTCAGGCCACTCAAACTTGGTCTGTGATATAATCTTATCTCCTTATCATTATAGTAGTCATGAATCTGCCATTGAAAATGGCCAGACACAGCGGTAGGGTGAGGATCCCAGGTATTCCTTATCGTGATTCCTGCCACCACCACTCATATCTCCAGAGATGGCCTGGTCAGGAAAGCCTGGCCACTCAGACTGCTGTAGGGTCCTAACCTGCCACCTCTACCCATGGGAGAAAGCAGGACCCCCTTTATTTTTATCTTATATCCCCTATCATAGTGCCTGGTAATTCCATATTCTCCACAAGCCTGCAATTGGATGACAAATCTTTCACTCTTCTTTTGTCTTTCCAATACCACATCTATCCCCTCTCTGCCCACTGATATGCCACACACTCACTAATTCAATAAGCATCCATTGAGTTTTCACTGTAGGTTCAGTGAATAAAATAAGGCACAATCCACGCTCTCCCTGAAATTTGTAATCCACTGTGTTAGAGTAGCATTCAAGAAACATTTACAAATTATCTGGTTACAGCCGCATTAATGCATGAGAGAGAAGTGAGGTCATGTGGAAGAAGGTAATAAGAGACCTTATCAAACCTAGATCATTGGGGAAGCTTTCTGGAGAAGGGACATTCCTGCTGACATCTTCAGTAGGAGCAGGAGCTGAAAAGGCAAAAGTGAAAAAAGAGCAGATGGTTACAGTAGTGCATGCCAAGGCCCTCAGGGAGCCAGGAGTTCAGTGTAAAGGAAGGTGGGGTAGGGCAGGAGAGGAAGTCATAACTGTGATCAGGAGTGAAATGCAAATGCCCTTTGGAGGCCTTGAAAAGGGTTTTGGCTTGAAAATGGCAGAAGAAGTGACCTGGTCCTATACATATCTTAAAATAATGTCAGAGAATGCATTATAAAGCAGCCAGGATGAGGGTAGTGGGAGGGATTGATGACACTGGAGTGCCACCATATTTGTTTGGAGGCAAAACCAACTCTACCTAGCTGTTACTACCTGTGGAAGCTCAGCAGCAGGGGTGTTGCCAAGAACAGTGCTCAGGTTCTTAGCTTCAGCGGGTCCATAGCAGTGGAGCAAGGGCTGAAGGGGACTCATTTGTTGAAGTAAGCAGAAGATTTGATGAATGCATCATGAATTCAGACTTGATAGGTCAAGTGTGAGATGTGTGTGAGATGTTTAAATGAGGATTTTGTAGAAAAAAAAATAGATGCATGGAGTTGGAAATAATGCAGAGGGAGAAGTTTGGGGGTTCGAGGGGTTAACTGACATCATACATTAGTCTGATATTGCAGGAGAGAGAGCAGAGACTACAAGGAGGATGGGTGTTCATAAGACAAAACCCAGGACGCCATTGTTTAAATACAGAGCAGAGGAGAGTGAACAGGCTGAGATTGACATAGAGTGGCAGAGTGTTATTAGGGGAAAACCTCAAGAGAAAATTGCTGCCCAGAGCAAGGAAGGTTCCTTCAAGCAGAGGGTGTGACGGATGCCAGCAAATGCTAAGGAGGTCAAGTACCATGAGAGCTCTAAAGTATCTCTAGTCTGGGGCTTAGCAATATGAAGGTCAAGGGTGACTTCACAAGGACAGTTGCAGTGGAATAAGATTGGAATTGACAGAGGATCGAGCAAGAGGGATGAGATGGAGAAGCTGAGGTCAGACAGCTCTTGAAAAGTGAAGAGAATGGAGGACCATGTGGGGTACTGGAAAAGTACTTATCTTCGCTTTTTACTTTTTCCCAAAGGGGAATGACTTGGCAATTTGGATGCTGATAGAATGAATGTCATCAGCAGCAGAGACAGAGAGGCTGGTGAGCACAAGGGATTGCTCTGGAACCTGAGAAGGCTAGGCACAGGGTCAGGGGATAGGAGGGAGAGGTGGCTTCCACTTGGAAAAGAAAGCTGCCCTAATAAATCAGCATGCAGATGAAAGTACCTCCCTAGAGGATGAAGCAGATGCCGACCAGTTTCCTGTCTGATGGCACCTATCTTCACTGTGATGAATGAGGCAAGCTTCTCCTCTAAGAATGAGGAAAGCAAAGTAGAGATCAGAGGTTTAAAAATGGAGAAAGTATGAAAAATGTGTTACCTGGTGATGTTTGTCAAAGATTAGAATTTGGGGGAGAAAGCTTTGGGGATAACGAAATGGTTATGTTAGTTGTGTTAGTCAGCTTTTCATTCATTGCTATGACCAAAATACCTGATAAGAACAACCTAGAGGAAGAAAAGTTTATTTGAGGCTGATGGTGTCAGAGGTTCAGTCCAGAGGCAGCCAATTCCCATCACTTTCAGTCTAAGGTGAGGCAGAACCTCCTGGTGGAAGGGCTTGTCAGAGGAAAGCTTCTCAGAAGTCTGGAAGCAAAGAGAGAGTGTAAGATGACAGGGACAAAGTATTTAATCCCCAAGACACCCCCCAAGAATCCCTCTACCTTGAGCCACACCCCATTAGTAATCCACTAAATAAATTGGGTTGTGGCTATTTTAATCTAATAATTTGCCTCCAAAATTAACATAAAAGTTTTGGGGGGACACCTCGTCATCTAAACCATAACAGTGGCCCTCAGGCACCAACCACTCTGCATGCTGGATGAAACTGATCCCCACTCTCAAATCCACTCTTCCTACATCCATCTTTGGTGCCACAACCCACACCCAATTTCTAAGCTCCACAATACCTAGTCAGCCCAGATTCAAGCCTCCTGGACTTCCTGACAGCAGTCACCAAGGGCAGGTGACTCAAGATATCCCCACCCACCAGTTAGCTTTTTCTCTGTTCTGACTTAAAGACCTGACAAGAATAATTTTAGAAGAGGAAAAGTTTATTTGGGAGCTCTCGGTCTCAGAGGTCTCAGTCCACAGATAGCCAGCTCCATTTCCTCAGGGCTGGAGGTGAGACAGAACATCATGACAGAAGAGCTTGGCAGAGGGAAGCAGCTTACATGATGATCTGGAAGCAGAGAGAGAGAACTCCACTCACCTGATAAAAATATATACCCCAAAGGCACGCCCCCAGGGACCTACCTTCTCCAGCCACACCTTATCCACCTTCAGTTACCACTAAATTAATCCCATCAGGGAATTAATTCACTGACCGGGTTAAGGCTCTCATAACCCAATCATTTCTCCTGTGAACTTTCTTGCATTGTCTCACTCAAGCTTTTGGAGGACACCTCACATTCAAACCATAATACCACCATTCTCTCCACAAACATAACTGCCTCCATTGCATTTTCCATTACATCAGCACAGTTAGAAAAACCAAAGCAAAACACAGAGTTTTTTATGACAAATGCCCACATACCTACTACTTAGATTTAATGAACATTCACACTTTGCTCTATCTTAATTGCCCCTTTCTTAAGACAATGAAGAAAGTGGATAGTCAAAACCTATGAGAGTTCATTCATCTATCCAGTCTCCCAACTGCATTATCTGATTCTGTGAGTGTATATTTTAAAGAGGGATGTTTCTCAGTCTCTGATCCAGTCAGGTTGTAATAGAAATGGGAAAGAGTAGTTAAGCACCAACACACCAACGACCCCCTACATCCTTCTGTGTGCCTCAAAGAATCCATGAGAACTGAACTTCTATTGACAATCCATTTTGTGTTGGTTAGCTTTCCATTACTGTGACAAAAAGACTCAAGAAAAACAACTTAAAGGAGGCAAGATTTTTTTTTGTCTCACAGTTGCAGAGGTTTCAGTTCAAGGTCAGCTGGATCCATTGTTTCTGGGCCTAGGTGAGGCAGAACATCAGGGTAGAAGGGTGTAGTAGAGGAAAGATGCTCACCTCATAGCAACCAGGAAGCAGAGAGAGGGAAAATAAGAGGATTGCAGACAAGTCATAACCTTCCAGGACATGGGTCCAATGGCCTACTTCCCCCAACTAGGCCCCACTTCCTAATAGCTCATTCAGCTATAAATGCATCAACTGACTAATCCACTGATATGTTTAGCACCCTTGAGATCCAATCACTTCCCAAAAGTCCTGCTTCTGAACATTGCTGCATTAGGGACCAACCCTTCAATATATAAGCCTTTGGAAGACATTCTGGATACAAACCATAACAGTGTTGTCTTTGTTTGGTTTGCTCTGACAAAATACCTTAGACTAGGTAATCAATCAACAGCATAAATTTGTTGATCACAGTAAGTAGAGGCCAGGAAGCCCAAGATCAAAGCACCAGCAGATTCTCTATCTTGTGAGGGCCTGTTACTCCTAGGGGTACCTCCAATGTGTTCTCACATGGCAGAAGAGGCATAGGTTTCATCATACCTCTTTAATAAGGGCACCGATCCCACTCATGAGAGAGGAGCCCTCATGACCTAATCACTTCCCAAATGCCCACTTTTTTAACACCACAACAATGCATATTGAAACATCTAGACCATTGCAAGTATTATTTGAAATCAGAGGTGGGAGTTGGCTCAGGTCTGTCTGATTCTTAGTCCCATGTCTCTTTCTCTACCAAATCACCCAGGAGAATAACATGGCAATGTGTCATAGTCTTAGCTGATCTCAGGATTGTGATCATTGTGGGTAAGAGTTGCAAAGGGGCTTGGGTGACATTTCCACAGAACTTCCAACCCAGCAAAGTCCTGGCAAGTTCAGAACTGTCATACAAAATACCAGATGAGGGGCTTTATAGCACTAGTTGCCAATGCAGCTTGATCTCCAGTGTCTGGAATAAGCAAAGTGCAAGGCCCTTCCCGCTTCTTGCTATTATAACCCTCACTTTGCCCCACTTCATGAATGCCATGGGACTTGTGGGAGCTGGAAGCCTCTACCCACTTGTCATCAGCACCAGACCATATGGTGGCAAAAACAATGACTTCCTCCCACATGGCTGAGCCAGTTCCATGTGCCTTTTGTACCAGTGGAGGAACATGAGTTGTCTCTGTCCAAATCCCACAGAAGCAAGTCACACTACCTGCACTTTGTCCCTGGAGTGAGTGTGGGTGGTCTTATCCAGACATTAACAGTCGTTCAGAAAATACAAATCAAACCCTCAGATTGCTTCTTGGTCAGCTCTTGGGTGTTAAACACCACTGGGACTATAGGTATGAGAAAGACTACTCCTGGATTTAAGGTGTTAAGGAGCCAGTTTTTATAAGACTTTGTTTTATAGAACAAGGTTTAATATCAATGCATTAACTTCTGGACAACCAAGAAAAGAGAGCTCAAGGCAATATGGTGCCTGTCCCTTAGCTGCATCTCTCTCCAGCTTCCTCAGCACTCTGCTCCCCATCTTGGATATTCTGTCTAACCTGCCACTCACTACTCACTTTATTGAAACCTGACTTCCCACTCACAGGGTTTCAACTTATCTCAACCAATAGTATCAGTGATCCTGAGCATCCCTCAAGCCAAAGTTTCTCCTTCCCTTTTGCCCTCCTTTCTTCCTTGTTAAGAATATGCAAATAACTCAAACAATAAGCAATGAACCACAATAAAAGGGCAAACAATCCAAGTACGAAGTGGACAAAGGATTTAAATAGCCATTTCTGCAAAGACACAGACACACACACACACACACACACACACACACACACACACACAAGATAGACAACAAATACATGCAAAGATGCTTAACACCATTGGTCACTAGGGAAATAAAAATCTTAATCACAAAGACACTTTACATCCACTAACAATATAAAAAAGATAGTTTTGATAAGGATGTAAAGAAATTGAAACACTAATGCACTAATGGTAGAAGTGTAAAATGGTACATTCACTTTGCTAAACATTTTGGCAGTTTCTCAAAATGTTGAACATAAAAGTTAATATATAGCGAGAAATTCCACTCTGATAGAACTGAAGGCTTATGTCCTCAAGAAAACTTGTACATGAATATTTATAATAGCAATATACACTAGTTAAGTAAATGAAAATAATCCAAATGTTTATCAGCTGGTGAATGAGCAGATAAAATGTGGTATAAACATGGCATGGAATATTATTGGGCCATAAAAAGGGATGAATAAATGAACTTAGAAAATATTATGCAGCCATGTTTTTGAACTGTGTGAAATAAACAAATCTATAGAGACAGAATATAGATTAGTATATTCTATGTGTTGGGGAAATGGAGATGGACTGCTATTGGGAATGGTCTCTTTGGAGGTAGTGAAACTATGCTGCAACTAAATAGGAGTGGTAGTTGTACAAATCTGTGACCACTGAACTGTGCATTTAAAAGGTAAATTTCATAGGATGTGAATTATACACAATAAAGCTTTTTATGCACAACATTAAACAATGAGTAGGGAAGAGTGGATGGCACAATGCAGGATGAGCTAGAGCCAATCACAGAGGTGAGGTCTGTCGGGGACCACAGAGAACCCTGAACATGGCAGTGTCTGCACAGCTGTGTCCTGCCAGAGTGCATGCACGAGGTTGGTCAGGGATAGTGAACGTGAGCACCATCGTGCTGGTGTCTGCAGCCAGCCGGGATGGGTTCCAGAGTGTCTGTGTTCAGGGAACTGAATAATTCCTGATCTTGGCCTTAGTACCATCTGCCAAGTGCTAAGCTGGATGGAAAGGCCACCCAGGCACTGGAAAACGACTCACAGTGACTCACCCCTTGTCAGCCCTCAGTATCCTAGAGATGTCTTATTCCCCAGCTCCTCTTTCTTGTCCACACCATCTGGGTGGCAGCATGGTTCATAGTCATTCTCCCACGACAAGAATCCTAGCAGTACACTGGTGCCAGGGAATCCAGCCCCTGGCCATAGGTGACTAGTCTCTAGTCACCCCTGACTCCAGCAAGGACATGTGATTCTCTCTCCTCTGAGATACAGAAAGAACTACAAACTGAGTCTGTCCATGGCAGTGGCATTGATGTGAGTCCCTGCTGCCAACACCAAGATTCCTTACATGTGCTAGCTCCTGGCCTCCCTGACACCTGGATGCCTAACTGTACCATGGAGGACATCAGCTGCCCCAATTCCCCTAATATGTCCCATGTTGACTCCATGAACTGAAGAGGTTTCTGACTGGAGCAGCTGAGCCCCTCATGTGTTGACAATTTCAGTCACCACAGAAGTCCAGTCTCAGGGACAGAAACCACGAAGCAGTCACCAGTTTCCTCAGTAAAGGAATATGGCAGATCTTCAAATTCTGATTTTTTTTCTAAGACACTTTCTCTCTGCCTCAGTCTTGATGAGGGATCAGGTCCAGGGTCACCCCAGGAAGTAGGAGACATGGTATGGGGAGAGAGGAAGCTGTCTCTCCCAGTCAGTGTATCATAAGAAAAACAAGGGAAGCACATGGCTAACTGCTGGTCAGGGCCTAAGGGAGAATGTCCTATAGCTGATGAGGTTCCTTCTGTTGCAATCTGAGAGTCTGACAGGAAACTCTTTGTGCCCAAACATCTCCAACATGGACACATGGTCTGCCTCCTGGATCTCCATCTCTGGGGAGGATTGCTCTGGCCTCAACATCGCAGAAGTTTCACAGTCTAGCATGGAAGACAGGGGATGCACTGCTGGGGTCCTCTCAAGGAAGGGCCTGCTGCCCACTGTGGGAGTGCAGCCTCTGCAGGGGCTCTCTCAGTGACCACCCCAGTCTCAGCCTTGTGAACCTGCCTTGCACAACTGTGGACTTCTAGGAACAGACCTTGTCTGGAAACAGAGGCAAGGTATATACACCATTCTGATGCTGGACAATTTCAATGACTGAAATTTGCTGATCCTGCAGCAAGGCCACCTTCACTCTGCCAATCCTGCTTCCCTGTTCTTCACACAGGTGTGATCCCTGATAAGCACTTGGTGTCCCCAACTCCTTTTGTCCAGCATCTTATTCTAGGGAACCCCCAGGCAGTGCCTGCAATACCAGCAGAAGATCTGGGTAGCAAGGGCTCCCGAGTGCAGAATTTCTGCCCTACATGAGTGGCCTCCAGGGGTGGTCGTGGGTAGGGAGACAAAGCATTGGCTCTTGTTCTTATAACCCAGAGCACAGCTTCTTCCTCATGGGCTTCCATGACAACCCACTTGTATGTCCTGCAGGAGATGAGCAAAGTAGGGAGTTCTGGTTGCTGAAATTCACCTACCAGAGTCTGTTCAAGGAGAAAAGGAATTGTTTAAGCCACAAGGGACTCAAATATTATGGATGTAGCCAGGGATGTGAGGCTCATGAAGATTAAATCACAAGCAGATCATATAAAGAGATTGTCTATTCTTAAAGCATCTGAGTACCCCCACGCGTGTTCAAAGTGAACTCACATTGTCACTCTGAGCCAATTGCATTTTACGTAGGGTTTTCAGGGAGGGCCTCTCAGGCGGTCATCTATATTTCTCAGTCTCTTTCCATGACCCCTCTTTGGTTTTCAGAGAAGGTGAGGGAGATCAGAGGGAGAAGAGAAGAGGGACAAGGGTACAGGAGAAAGGGAGAGAAGAGAAGGGCAGGAAAGAGAGAAGAAAACAAGGAAAAAGAAGGAAATAAGGAGGAATAAAAGGAAGATTACATATGACTTGGGCTGTTTAAGGACAGACAGGCATGATGGTAGTTCTCATTACCCCAGGAAGAAGAAGAATGCTATCAAGTCCATTCCCGGAAAGCCCAATATCCATTTCATGGTGAAGTTTGCATATGTGTAATTTCTTAAGTTCCCTAAGGCTAAGTCCCCAGGAGTCAGCACCTTGCACCAGACCTTCCTTGATAAAGCACGAAGTACTGGGCACTTGTTAACTGTGCTGTGATGGCTCTGCCTCTGGCCTCTACCTGCTTCCCTTGCTCAGGTCTATGCCTGCATTGGCCAAGAGTCTTCTGAGAAGGCTTAGGCCTCCCTTCCATCTCACTTGCTTTCTGCTTCAAATCAATATCTGCAGGGAGCTGCCAGGACCCACAACAGACATGCTGCCAATGTGCTAAGAGAGAGGCAAAGCACAGCCACTCATGCAGGTGACAGGAAGGAACAATTTGTCCCAAGGTTTAGTTTGGTCTAAATAAAACCAGCTTTGTGGTGTGCAGTGAATTGAAATCTTAATGAAGAAAACTTTCATGGTCAACAATGAACTTAATCACATTTGGTGGAGTCGGGGGGAGGGTTAAAAATAACTTTTTGGGCAATACTGTCTTTCTTCCAGACACAGGAAAGGTACCATCCAAAGTGACACAGCGAGGTATTAACAAAGTTGGGGACAGGAAGCAATTACTGCTCTTCTGATGGCCCACCCTGTAAGAATTTTAACTGGAGTACTTGTAACAATGTAAGGCTGGGCCACCAACTGAACTATGTAAGGTGTAATTCTCGGAGTACAGATGGGGCTAGGACCTGGATGGGGTGGGCCTCAGGACTAGGGGCATTGAGGGCCTCAATTATGACTTTGGACATTGTCTCCATTGTTTACTTAAACATAGATGTGTTTCTGTGTGTGTGTGTGTGTGTGTGTGTGTAAAATGTAGTTTTGGTAAATATAGACATTTAAAGCATAATTTTCCTTAACCCATTCTAGCATTTTTCAAAAATTTTTCCAGGTAGGAATGGTGTAATCTGAACAACTTGGGAGGCTAAGTAAGGAAGATTGCAAGTTTGATGCCAACTTCAGAAACTTAGCGAGGCCCTGTCTCAAAATAAAAGAATAAAAAAGGATCGGGGATGTGGCTCAGTGGTAAAGCACCCTGGGTGCAATCTCCAGAACCAAAAACTCAAAAGAAAATTTCCATACATCAGCAATCTTACGAGGGAAAAAAGCAGCTGGTTCCAACCCTTCTCAACATTGAGAGGCCTGGCAAATTATTACATTAATCCATCATCACGTATTCAAATATTCATATAACACCCACTGGGTGCAAGTAGGAACAAGAAGTATAGGTTATGCAAATTAGACATTTCAACCCTTTTAAAATAATTTCCTCTCCATATGTGTTCTGTTCTTTTAATCTTCAACCAAATGATACAACTTGTCATTGGCCTGTCATGCTGTTTCACTTCTCTGTGAGTTTCAGCACCCTGGGAGCTGCTGAAAGGCCAAAAAAATTGTAGAGTCTCCATGTACAGGTGTCAGCCCTGTCCATGGGGAAGCTGCCTGGGCCACACTGGACCTCCCAGCACATTCGTCTCTTACATCAAAGGGACCCTTATTATTATTATTATTAAATTGTATCCTCCAGTTTGGACAATGAGAGAAGGGGGCTTAGTGGGTTTGGTAGAGATGTTCTTGTCCACCCTCACTGTTTAAGGAGCTTGTCTGATTGTCAGCTGAAGGCGATTTGGTGGCAAGAGGAGATTCAAACTCAGTTTTCCTGACTCCTGCTCCTGCATCATTTCTAGTAAAATGTGCAGAGTTGTGTGGATCAGTCCAAGTCCTTATGAGCTTCTCCAGCAGGAAAGCATGTGCTACCACCACCCCCCCCACCACCCCATTTCAGCCCTCCAAGCGGTGGATCCAAGTCTTTGTTAGTGCCAACAGTGGGCCCAAAGTGTCTCTCTAAAGGGCATCCTTCCCTGGGAGGAAGTTCTTTTCCAATTCTAACATCCTCAGCTCCTCCCTTCTCAAACACCACTGCTCTGCTCACCTGCATTTGTTCCCATGAGTTCTACTTTCCTGCCTGATACCAGGAATTGACCACCGGTTATTGGATTGTTGGCCCATCCACCTCTACCCAAGAGCCCATTCACCTTTACGGCCTCAAGGATTTGGTGCCTGCAGTTCTCTTCTCCCCTGCATCAACAGTTGTCCACTTGCCACTGGGTGGTTCCTGCCAGCTCTGATCCAAAGTGACAGAGTGGGAATGTCCTTGAACAGGACAGTGGATCTACAGGTAAGGACTGTGGCAGTCTGAGTGTGGCAACCAAGTTAGAGACTCTCCTCCCCTCACCCAGTCCACCCTTTTAGCCATACAAATGTTTACCTGGTATCCATTATGTCCCAGGCTCTATTTTAGGAGTAGGGGATACAATAAGAATAATCATAGACCCAACTTCCTGGAACTTAGAGTTTATTGGGGGATGGAGGACTGGATATGGACAAGTCAACAAAGGGTATTCAGGAAGTGGCCAGTGATAAAAGAACAAACAGGGCAAGGGGCATGGAGAATAGTGGGACATGGGGGCAGGTGGTGGATTTGCTGTTCATGTGGCATCACCAGGGAAGGTCTATGCCAGGGACTTTCCATCAGATCCCATCTCAGATGTTACCTCCAGGAAGCTTGTTTCTGCTTGGACTTTGGACTCTTAGGTTCAAATCTCATCTCTGAATTATTTTAAATTTTCTTTTTTTTTATTCAAAGTTGTTGTATATGACAGTAGAATGCATTACAATTCATAATACACACATAGAGCACATTTTTGCATATCTCTGGTTGTATACAAAGTATATTCATACTATTCCTGTCTTCATACATGCACTTAGAGTAATGATATCCATCCCATTCTACCATCTTTTTTTTTTTCTTTTTACCCCCTTGCCCCCTCTCTTGCCCTCCTTCCCCATTGACCTTTCTACTGTTCCTCTAATCCTCCTATGCTCCCCGTCCCAACCCCACTGTGAATCAGCCTCCTTATATCAGAGAAATCATCTCTGCATTTTATCAGCTGCATAAACTCAAACAAGTAAACACCTTAGATTCTTCAGCTATATGGTACAAATGAAAATGGGTCTTAGAATTATTATAATGAATAATAATTATAATAGTTGTTATAATAAATTAAATAAGTTAATACAAGTGCACATGGAGCACAAAGTATGGTACCTGACCACAATACCTTTTTTTGCTGATTCTTATACTTTGTGCTTTCACTTTTTGCTTTCTATTTCCCTTTCTCCCAATTATTCTTTGCTATGTTACTAACATTTTTCATGCTGCTTTTTTTCCTCATGTGTTTCAGAAGCTATACATCTTATTTTATTACACTGGTTATTACCTTTAAGGAAAAACAGAGTTGAACTTGTGTTTTTCTGCTTAAGTGAAAAATAAAATAAGATAAAAAATTTAACACAAACCATAAATCTCTCATTTGCCCCTTCATTTAACACTATTTTGTGTTAGATCTAGATTATTAACATCCTTTTATTCTGTAATTTTTGAAGATATATTAATGTTTGCATTAAGTTAATATCTATATTAATAGAAGCTGTTCAAACACTATCTATGCACTGTAAATGTTTAACTTTTATAATTTGTTTCCACAATTCTTTTTTTTTTAATTGGCGCATTAGAATTATACAAAATGGTGGGTCCATTTTGCTATGTTCATACATGCACATAACATTATTTAACCAATCTTGTTCCCTGGTTCCTTTGCTTTACTCAGTTGGTCTTCCTTCTATTGCTGTTATTATTATTTGAACTAGTGAATTATAGTCATACGTAACAGCAGGATTCTTTGTGGTATATTCACATGTGAACACCTCATAATTTGGTAGACTTTGTTCCCCAGTACTTCCCCATCCTGCTCTCCCTCCCTCCTTCTCAATTCCCTTCCTCAGCCCTATTGATCTACTTTATTTTTTTGTGAGATCCTTTTTTTTTAATTCTTTTTTTTTAAAAATCTCTTTAGCTTCCACATGAGAGAAAACATTCTACACTTGACTGAGTTTGGCTTATCTCACTTAGCATGATGTTCTTCAGTTCCATCCATTTACCAGCAAATTACATAATTTCATTCTTCTTTATGGTTAATTATATACCACATTTTCTTTATCCATTCATCTGTTGATGGACACCTGGGCTGGTTCCATAATTTGGCTTTTTTAAAATTGTTTTATTCTAAGTTGTTATATATGATAGCAGAATGCATTACGATTCATATTACACATACGGAGCACATTTTTACATATCTCTGGTTGTATACAAAGTATATTCACACCATTGATGTCTTTATACATGTACTTAGGGTAATGATATCCATCTCATTCCACCATCTTTTTTACTCCCATTGCCCCTTCCTTTCTCTCCCTCCCCGCTGCCCTTTCTAGAATTCATCTAATCTTCCTATGCTCCCCATCCCAACCCCACTATGAATCAGTCTCCACCATTCTTCAAGTCTTATTCTATCAGTTTCCTTTTGGGGACAATGGAGCAGGCAGAGCACTGTCAGTTCTCCACTGAAAATTGGTTCTTTCTTAGGGAGGCAGAGGGGGCCAAGATGAACAGCATGGGCTCTGGGGCCAGATTGCTGGATTCTAGGCCAACTCTACCTTCTCCTACTCTACTGTGGTCATACCTTTACTATAGCCTCATCTGGAGTGGAAGTCACTTCTCCTTCCCTTGACTTTGACTATAAACGTGTGGCTTATATTGGCCAGTGATGTGTTCATTAAAATGAAAAGCTGAGTTTGGATTTCATAGTCCTATTTCTGCCTTTCTTCCTGCCCCTCTGCTTGCACCAGGAGAACAGAAGCCCTTGCTCACATATTGGTCTCAGGCTGAGGGTGACAGATGTATATAGCAGAGCCTCTCTGTCACCCAGCAGACCTGTGAGAAGAAGTAGTGCTGTTCCACCATGTCCCCAGTATCTGCCAAACTCAGGAACCACAAATTTGTGAGTTCCAACAAATGATTGTGTGATGGTAATTTTATGTGTGGCTCTGAGTGAGCCACAGGAAGCCCAGGCCAAAACACAGTTTCTGGATATGCCTGTGAGAATATCTTTGGATATAAAATGAGTAAAGTGTGGCTTTCCCAATGTGGGTAGGCATCATCCAATCCATTGAGGGCCTGAAGAGAACAAAAGGTAGAGGAAGGAGGAATTTTCCCCTTTTTTCCTGCTTCCCTGCTTGAGCTGGGACATCTCATCCACTATTCTTCTGCCCTTGAACTGGAATTTATACCATTCCCTCTCCTGGTTCTCAGGCCTTTGACTTGGACTAAATCATCAACTTTCCTGAATCTTCACTTGCGGATGGAAGATCATGGGACTTTTCAAACTGCATAATCATGTTACCCAATTCTTCACAAATCTCCTCTCTCTCTAATATATATCTCTATCTCTATATATCTGTCTTTCTGTCTTTCCCTCCTATGGGTTCTATTTCTCCGGAGAATCCTGCTAATATTAGTTTTGGGGTAGTTTGTTATGAAATAATAGGAATAATAGTATATGGGAATTCTCCTAGAAAAGGATAAATAGATGGTATATTTTCTAAACTCTAATGTGAAAACATTAGAAAGTCTTATGCTCTGTTGTTTGGGGCATTTAATACTGTGAAGAAGCCACTGAATTTATACCTTTTACCCTTGATAGTTCACTTCTCTCAACTTCTTGGCATTCCCCCAAATGAGATGCTTGACGATCTCTTTTTTCTTCAAGATGTCTGGGTACTAATCTACTTTCGTTGTCCTTGCTCTTTCAGTCTTGTCCTCTTGATTTTTGTTTTTGGGCCTCAACATAATTTTTTTCTTTAAATATTTTCCTTCCCCATACCCTGTCTTCTCTATTTCTGCAATCACTTTTACACCCTTATTGGAGCTTATACCATGATCTTCACACTCAGCCATAAATCTTTTTCACCTGAATTGTGAGAAAAGTGGCTGAGTTCATTTTCTTATTCTGTGATGTTGTTTCTGCAAAACAATCTGTCCTCTGTCCACTAACTTTCATCACCTGTTGTTTTAAAAATTCACAATAGCTTTCTGCATCTGAAAGCAATCTTTCCTGTTGTTGGATTGTTTTCTCTCCTTATGTATAAATTTTCCATGTAGTATCAATAAAAAGAAGAATTAGAAATTCTTTTGGTTTTTTCATTTTTTCCTCCTCTTTCTTTAATGTGTTTCATGGAGGAATCATGCTTTTATTCAATGGGTTGGTTCCTTCTTAAGGAGCAAGCAGGTGCAAGGGTGAACAGTCTGGCATCAGACTGCTGGGTTTGAGGTCAACCACTTTGGGCCATGTGGTCTAAGGCAAGTTACCTGATTGCTCTGAGTCTCAGTTACTACATCTGTTAAGTGGGAACAACCATAGCTTTTGCTTCATTAGACAGTTATGGTAATGAATTTAATATTCATTTAGCCTTAGGACACTCCTGACATTTAGTATCATTACAACAGCATTTGATAAAGGAAATGAAGGTGTGGATTCATTCACATTTCTCTTTGCCCATCTTCATCTTTGCCTACTACTAAGAGTTTATGTGGGATCCACCTTACTTAAAGCTTATGCTGTATATATATTTGCATTGCTACTTGGCAATCTCATGGGCCAGGAACAGGAGAAGGAACACAGAGCCACATGCAGAGAAGTTCTCAGCAGGCTGTTGTTGGTTGCTGTCTCATGGTCGTGGCAGCTCCTGGTGAGTAGGACAGAACATCCTGATCCAGCTGTGTCCTTGTGTTCCTCAGTTCGCACCTGCACTAGGGTAGACCCTAGGAAGCCTATGGCCATCCCAAACAGATACTGGCTGTTTGCAAAGGTTTTTCATTTGCACCACACCAACCTTCATACTCAGTCTCTATTGTACACAACAAGTGGAACAGATGGAGAGTCCAAGAAAGGTGAGCAGTTCAATAGTCCTAGTAACACCTGAAGAAATTGCTTTGTTTCTGACCTGTTGATGGACCTCTTTCATTTTACCTGGCATCAATGCAGATTTTTTAAAAATTTTTAAAAAAAAAAAAAAATATATATATATACATATATATATTTCATTTTCTTAATTTCAGCAAGAATTTGGGAGGATATAGAGCTTAGCTGTGGATTCGAATCTCTCTTGTTGGAAAGGATGGTTACAGTCTCCTAACTAGTCCTCTTGGCACACTCTCCTTCTTCTCCCTCCATCTATCCCACTGCAGGTGAAGGAACTTCTTCATGTAGCCTGCCAGTCTCTCTTCCTTCATGGCATCTGCTGCATGATGGACCAATAACTCAGCAAGGACACAGGCCCCCATACTCTGGCTTGCTGGACTCAAGATTTTTCCATCTCTGTCTAGCCCCTTTCTCTAACCACATGGATTCATTGTGCCTCTTGTACCTTTTGACTTCTTGTGTGCTAACAACAGTGCTTACACCCATCCTCATAGTCCTGCCAAACTCCTGCCTTTCCAGGACTCTAGGTAAGTTCAGGAGTCCAGCCTCTCTTGTGCATTTACTGTCAATTTGTTATTATTTATCTACAAGCCTGTTCCCTTGCTGGACCGCCAGTCCTTGGAGAGTAAAAATTGTGTCCTTTTTAGTTTTAGAAGCTTAGTGCCTGACAGAAGGCTTAATACCTACTAATGGATCTTTTTCTGAGTATTTTACCATTCCCCAGAGTCCTTAGTGACAGTCATGCTGTTTTAGCCAGGTTTTGCACCACTGTGATCAAAGACCTGACAATAACAACATAAAGAGGGAAAGCTTATTTTGGCTCATGATTTCAGAGTTTCAGGCCATGGTCAACCAACTTGATAGCTCTGGGCCTGAGGTGAGATAGAACATCATGGCAGAAGGGTGTGGTGTAGCAAAGCAGCTCAGGACCTGGGAACAAGGAAGAAGAGGGAGCTCTATTCACCACGGATAAAATATAAACCCCAACATCAAGCCCGCAATGAACCAACTCTTCCTGCCACAACCCACCTGTCCATTTATCCAGTTAATCCATTATCAACAGATTAATCCACTGATTAGGCTACAACTCTCACAATCCAACCACTTCACACCTGAACATTCTTGCATTGTCTCACATATAAACTTTTGGGAGAGAGCTCATTTCCAAACAATAACACATGCTTTCTGTGTTAACCGCCTGCTTTCATCATTCCTGGAAATAGGAATGCAATTATCTTCACCCTCCAACACTGGGTCCTGCTGATAGGACCACTTCCTCTGGCCAGTTTTCTCACTGTGCTTTTTGCAGGTCTAACAGAGAAACCCTCCCATAGTGGTTTGTATAATGTCCTGAGACCACAGAAATAGACAGACACCTGGAACCATGGTCCACAGACATAAAGGTGACAGAATCATTCACAGATCAGATGCATAGCCTTCCAGCAGTTTGGCCATCTGTGTTTAAATCTCATGTATCACTGAAAACACCCTGAACTTCAGTGTATAAAGGGTCTGACTTTGGTATGACTTTGCTGCTCATTTCTAATGTGATTTATTGTTGAAAATCACCTGTTTCCCTGTAGAGTACCTGTCAGCTGGTCATCCCCTGGGAGATATGTAATGGTCACAGGTGATCTGGTCAATGTGTTCAGGTGAGAATGTTGGAGATTCAAGTGCTGGTACAGAGGCGGATGTGGAAAGAGGAGCTCAGGAAGGGAGAAAGGAGGCTGCTTAGAGAAATTCATCAAAATCAAGAAAACACTGCAATTCATAGGAGCATATTCACAAAAGCCAAGAAAGAGGTGGAAGAGCCTAAGTGTCCATTGACGAATGAATAAATAAACACAATGTGGTACATACATATGATGAAATATCATTCAGTATTAAAAGGAAGGAATTCTGATACATGAGTGAAATGAAGATATTATGGTATGTAAAATAAAACAGTCACCAGTGGATAAATATACTATATGATTAACTCATATGAGATACATAGAGTGGTCAAATTCATAGAGACAGAAAGTGAAATGGTGGGTGCCAGAGGGTGGGGGAAGGGGAATGGGGAATGTTTTATTTAAAAATATAGAAATTCTGGGTGGGGGCTGGGGCTCAGCCGTAGCGCACCTGCCTGGCATGTGTGAGGCACTGGGTTCAATTCTCAGCACCACGTATAAATAAATAAAATAAAGGTCTATCAACAACTAAAACATATTTTTAAGAATAATAAAAATAAAAATATAGAAATTTAGTTTAATACAATGAAAACATTCTGAAGATTGGTTGCATAACAATGAGCATATACTTTTAACACTACTGAAGAGTATGCTGTAAAACAATTAGGACAGGGCTAGAGATTTAGCTCAGTGGTAGAGTGTTTGCCTAGCATGCCTAAAACCCAAGGTTTAAATCCCAAGGGAAGAAATGTTAAGATGATAAATTTTCTGTTATTATTTTTAACCATAAAAAATAAAAGTCAAGTAAGCTGAATAAAGACTAATTTAGTGATCTGTAGGACTTGAGCAGGAAATGAAGATTTGAGATCTGGGAGGAACTTGGGGAATTACACTGGATCCTAAGTTTATCTAGGAATGTGGGAAACTCTCATTAAGACCAATGGCTACTTTTTATAGTAACACAGTGCTGTAATGTTTAAAGTAAATGACTTTACTTCCAAGATCTACTTGTTTATTCATCTTTCTCCATAAAGGATTCAACTCAGCTTACAAATATTAATACATGTGTAAAATACAAAAGTATAATATTTTAATTTGTGTAAACATGAAATAAAATTGCATTTAGGAGAAATGGAAATTAAAACAGAATGATTTTCTATTATAACACATGTCTATTAGTCATAACATAAGTTTAATTGCATATAACAGAGACCCAGAAACAAAAATTTGAAATAATAGAAATGTATTTCACGCTCTTTACAATCTAGGCTAGACAGACACTATGGCCCACACCTATAATCCCAGCAACTCAGGTGACTAGGAAGGAGAATCACAAGTTTGAGGCCAGCATCAAAACTTAGCAAGACCCTATCTCAAATAATAAATAAATAAATAAAAAGGGCTAGTTGAAGGAGCCCTAATAGGAGATAGTTAATTGCGGTTAGCTGACGGCCATAAGAGATGTTCTGGTTTCCACCTGAAAGAATCTTTGTATGCCCATGAACTATGTGACACACCTGTGGTCCTTGTTAAAGCTAAAGATATATAACCGGGTGAGGAGTCAGACTAAGAGAGAAGAAGTAGTCGCTGGTCAGAGTCAGGCCGAAGCTGCCGAAGAAGAAAGAAGAAAGAAGAAGCTATCTCTCTCTCTCTCTCTCTCTCTCTCTCTAAGCTCTCTCTAAGAAAGTAAAAGTAAAAGAAAGTAAAGTAAAGAGTCAGTAGTCAGAAGAAGTAAAGAGTCAGAGAGGTTGCTGAAAGAGCCAGTGTTAGAGTTTTGAGAGATTACTAAAGCTGAAGAATAAAAAAACCTTCTTTCATCTTCATTCTGCCTCTGAGTTTTTCTCCCGCGGCGTTGTTGCTCCAAGTCAGGAAGCAACAGCTAGTGATGTAACTCAGTGGTAGAGCACCCCTGGGTTCAGTGCCTAGTACTGCAAAAAATAGAAGTGTAGGCTGTTACCATAGCTCTGCTCATAGTCATTACACTAGCAAGTCTCTGGTCAACACGTCCTATTGATGCTGACTTGTGACCCCCTTTAGCCAGTACAATTGGGTGTTATTCTGGGCATAGACCTTAAGAGTACTGGAAGTTTTGCCTTGTCACTATTTTGGAATTCAGCCTTCATATAAAAAAGCTCAGATGAGACTACTGAACTCCAGGATATATAAAGAACTCAAAAAACTTAGCACCAAAAAAAACAAATAACCCAATCAATAAATAGGCTAAGGAACTGAACAGATATTTCACAGAAGAAATACAATGGATCAACAAATATATGAAAAAATGTTCAACATATATAGCAATTTCAGAAATGCAAATTAAAGCTACACTGAGATTCCATCTCACATAAGTCAGAATGGCAATTATCAAGAATACAAGTAATAATAAATGTTGGCAAGGAAGGGGGAAAAGGTACACTCATACTTTGCTAGTGGGACTTCAAATTGGTGCAAACGATATGGAAAACAGTATGGAGATTCCTTAGAAAACTGGGAATGGAACCACCATTTGACCAAGCTATTCCACTCCTTGGTTAATACCCAAAGGACTTAAAATCAGCATACTATGGAGACTCAGCCACATCAAAGTTTATAGCAGCTCAACTCACAATAGCTAAACTATGGAACCAACCTAGGTGCCTTTCAACAGTTGAATGAACAAGAAAATGTGGTATATATACACAATGGAATATTACTCAGCCTTAAAGAAAAATGAAATGATGGCATTTGCAGGTAAATGGATGGAGCTGGAGAATATCAAGCTAAGCAAAATAAGCCAATCCCAAAGAACCAAAGGCCAAATGTTTTCTCTGATATGTGATATGGTTAAAAAAAAGAAAAGATGAGGTAGCTGGTAGAAGAATTCACCATCTGTGGAAAAGATTAGACATATTACGACTGGGGGTGCAATCCCACGGTGTGTACTTGCCTATCCTGTGAGAGGCCCTGAGTTCAACCCCCAGTACATAAAAAAAGAAAAGAAAGAATGGAGGGAGGGAGAGAGGATCAGAGGAAGGTAAGGAGAGAGGATCGGAGGAGGGTAAGAAGGGAGGGAGAGAGGGAAGGAGGGAGGGAGGAAGGAAGGAAGGAAGGAAGGAAGGAAGGAAGGATGGATCATTGGACAGATGATTAGTATAAAGGCCAAGTCTTCCCCATCCAGGTCTTTCTCAGCAGTGAGGTCCTGAACACTGTGCCTTCCTTAGCCAGCTTCCCTGCTATCCTTGCTCCTGAGACCTATTTCTAAGAGGTCCAGGACCTTACCTGGAGAAGTCTCCATGACTCTCCTAATCCACCCACCCAACAGTCCACCTGCGCTAGGACTTCTGGCCATCTAAGACTCATATATCAAGTTGAGTTATCATTTTGACTTTCACTTTTAAGATTAGAACAAATTTTTCATTTAATGGAAGACTTAAATAAATATCATATGCTATGTATTGTATTCTCATTGCAAATTTAGCCAATTCTGCCTTTTGTAGCATTTGTCCCAAATAAACTTCTTTAATACTGTTTTCTTTCATTCATTCATTCCTTTTTGTTGTTTTATTTTAACAATGGGAAATAAGATTTCTGTGACCTAACAAACAAGTCTTAACAAATAAGATTTCTGTGATCTTGGGCGCCAGGAGGCATCTGAGTACCATATGTTTCAAATCCCATCCAGGTCACTCCTTTACAGGAATACACTGAAGCTCAGAGAAGATAATTTCTTACTATCCCAGTCAGTTGACAGCTGAATCTTTTCTCTGAATTAGGCACCAGAAGTGCTCTGTCCAACTGTCCACTTCTCTTCCACTTTAAGTCGCTTCTCAGCTAGAAAATCCCACCAGCTTGTCTTCTGGTAGCTATTCTAATTGGTTAGAGTCTCAAAGTCTCTTTGTCTTTTCTCCTGCTATGAAAAATCTTTGCTGTGATGTGCATAAGAAACTAGATAGCCATGACCACTGATGCTGAGTCTTCAATGACTAAATCACAGCCTGGGTTAAATCCCTAGTACCACAAAAAGAAAAGCAGGGGTGAGGGGGGGGGGGTAGCTTCTTTCTAAATGGTTCCCTTTCCTCTGCAAAGGAGTTGAAATCATGTGTAAAGAGAGTGAAAAGGGAGCCAGGTGCAATGGCGCATGCCTGCAATCTCAGAGACTCAGGAGGCTGAGACAGGATCACAAATTCAAACCCAGCCTCAGTAAAAGTAAGGCATTAAGTAAGCAACTCAGTGAGACCCTGTCTCTAAGTAAAATACAAAATAGGGCAGGGGATGTGGCTAAGTGGTCAAGAGCCCTGAGTTCAATCCCTGGTACCCCAACAAAAATAAATAAATAAAAAGAGTGAAGAGGGAGGAGTGTGGGGCAGGGAATTTGAGCCCTCATTTATACTCACTTCCATTTATCTTCTCCATCAGGGTCAACCCTGTTTGACCTTAACAACATATATCCCATGAGGAGAAGTGACTGTTCTTAGGAAAGGCAATAGTGGCCCTTGGAGTTTGCCTGGAGCTCAGCCACACAGCAAGTAGCAAAATGAGACTCAACCGCAGAACCCTAGAGAACTGTCCTGTGTCCGACACCTATGCCTAGTGGCTTTTTATTATGCGATTCTCTTTCATTTTCCCTCCTCCTGCTGGTTATAAATATCAGTGTATACATTATCTTTCTTAACTTTATTCTCAATCTTATAATCTCCTTCCAGAATTGTGAGTTCTTAATTCTTTTAAGTTCCTCAGTGGTACTTTCCATTCTCCTCCTTGAGGTTTTGCCACTTTTCTGATTGTTCAACCTGTTTTCATCTTTGCACTCTCATTACCCTCCTCTTGTGATGATATTCTTCACAAATACTATTTTTTCTTAATCTGATCATTTTATGTAATTTTTTTTGGTAACAGCTTTCTTGAGATATTATTCGTGTGGCATATAATCTACCCATTCAATTCAATGGTTTTTAGTACAGTCATAGTTAATGCAAATATCCACACAATCAATTTGAAAACATTTTCATCACTGCTGCCAAACACCCCCACCCCCCCCCCCATTATTAGTGCCTATTCATTTCCCCACATCCCTTATTCTCAGGCCACAAGTTAACTATGTCCATCTTTGTGGGTCTGCCTATTGGGGACATTTCATGTAATTGGAAACATATGATATGACTGGCCTCTTTCACTCAGCATAATGTTTTCAACGTTATTTCATGTCGTAGCGTGTGTCAGTATTTCATTTCTCTTTATTGCGAAATAATAATCTGATCTATGGATATATGTTTTATTTATAGATTTATCAGTTGATGGACATTTTGGATTATTTCAATTTGGAGTCATTATGGATAATGCTGCTATAAATATTCAAGTGTAAGTTATTTGGTGGACAAAAGCTAAGAATGGAATCAATGTGTCATATAGTAACTCCATATTTATCCACTTGAGGGGCTGACAGACTGTTTTCCAAAGTGGCTGCACCATTTAAATATTTTTATTTTTATTTTTTCCTCCTTATGTGAATATTTTTTAAAATATTTATTTATTTGCTTTAGTTGTACACAATGCGCTTATTTGTACGTGGTGCTGAGGATCGAACCCGGGCCACGCATGTGCTAGGCGAGCGCTCTACCGCTGAGCCACAATCCCAGCCCCGTGAATATTTTTTTAAATTGACAAAAATTACATATGTTTATAGTGTGTGATATGATGTTTTGAAATATGTATTATTTATATGTATTATGGAATAACTAAATCAAATTTACTAACATATCCATTGTCTCACATATTTATCTTTTTTTGTGGTGAGAACAATTTACTCTCTTAGCAATTTTCAAGCATATAATGCATTGTTATTAAGTCCTGTTTGTCCATTTTTTCTTGAATTGCTAGTGTTTTTGGTGTCTTGTCAAAGAAACCGCCAAATCACAGAGATTAATGTACATATGACCTTGTGAAAATGTTGCACTTTAACTCTTTGATTTATTTTTTAGCTATATAGTATGAGGTAGGGATCCAGTTTTATTCTTTTAAATATAAATATACAGTTGTCCCAGCATCAGTCATTAGAAGACTATCATTTCCCCCATTAAATTGTCTTGTCAGAAGTCAATAGACCACAAATATAAGGATTTATTTCTGTGCTCTCAACTGTATTCTACTGACCAGCCCTTATGCTCTAAGTCGATCCCCATTGACTCAAGTCTATTGACCAGTCCTCAAAATCACACTAGCTTAATGACTATAGTTCGAAGCAAGTTTTGAAATCATTAAATGTGAATCCTCCGATCTTGTTCTTTTTTCAAATCTCTTGATTTCTTACAAATTTTAGACTTAGATTATTAATTTCTGCAAAGAAGTCATCTAAAATCTTGGTAAGATGGTGTCAAAACTGTATGTCAGCTTGGGATTTATGGCCATCTTAACAATAAATCTTTCAATCATAAGTATAGATTGTCTTTCCATTTTTTTAATTTTATTTCAACAATATACTATAATGTTTAGATTATAAGCTTTAAATTTATTTTATCAAATTTGTTACCAAGTATTTTATTCTTTTTTTAATGTTATATTAAACCCAATTTCTTTCTTAATTTTCAGAGTGTTCATTCCAGTATGGAGAAATGCAACTGAATTGTTATTGCATGAATGTAAACACAATATTGAAGTTGTATCATGCAAATATGTTGAACTTGTTTATTACTGTTGGCTATGCCTTCTTGAATTGTATTTCCTAGTCTACTTCATCTATGATTATATAATCTTCTTTTTGATTCTTCCTCTTCAGTATATTTTAGGCAAATCTACCTCTAAAAGAAGACAAAGTCAACTTAAATAGGCCAATGTGCAAAATAAACTGAAGGAACCTAAAGTGTTAAAACTTTAACAGAGTCAGAAGCAATCCAAATTGCTGGCAAAATCAGGATTATATTTGCCTTAAAATTTTCTAAAGTCAAGATTTATTTCTAATCAATGATATTTGAAGCAGATGTAGAAATAAGAGTAAGTGCTGGGGCTGGAGTTGTGGCTCAGTGTTAGAGTGCTCGCCTAGCATGTGTGAGGCTCTGGATCAGATCCTCAGTACCACATAAAAATAAATAAATAAATAAAGCTATTTTTAAAAAGTAAGTGCTTTTTATTCCAATGGAAATGTTTCTATCTTTGATAACACAAGAATGGGTCCTCTTTGAAATTGTGGCTTATTTCCAACCAAAAGACCAGTTTCTTCTACCTTTAGTACATTCCCCAGTGGTGATATTTCCAGGATTCTAATAATAAATTTGCAATCTTCAAAAAACTTCTCCCAATCCCAGCACTTTGGGAGGCTGAGGCAGGAGGATCGCGAGTTCAAAGCCAGCCTCAGCAATGGCGAGGCACTTAGCAACTCAGTGAGACCCTGTCTCTAAATAAAATACAAAAATGGGCTGGGGATGTGGCCCAGTGGTCAAGTGCCCCTGAGTTCAATCCCCGGTACCACAAAAAAAAAAAAAAAAAAAAAAAAAAAATTCTCCCAAGGACCTAGGCAAAAATGAAATTGTGGCCATTCTGCATTTAATTCCAGCCGCATGTGAACATTGTCAGACACTTGAATTGACAAGATCTGATCACTTTCAGCATCTTCTACCTTCATTGGCCTTACTTCTCTTCTTGGTATCATCTGAAGGCCATGTCAGCTCTCATATTTCTCAGACAGATGTACAGATAAGATTCAATTAGCTCCAGCCAGTTGGAATAGTTGAGGGACTGTAACGAAAACATCAATGCAATTGAGTTCTACAATGCAATGAATTATCAATAGTGGACGACTACATGTCATGCTCTGAAGAGATTACTAATTCTAGTGTATCATGAGGAGCAATTTCTGATACCAAATGAGGTGGAGAATATGGATACTCATAAACTTTCCCATATACTTTCAACTTTTGTACTGAGATCATCAGAATTGATTTACTGGGAGTCTCTGAGACATTTCCAAGTTTATGAAAGGAAGATTAAATTCATTAGTCATAAAGACAAAATGAATAGGTTCTTAATTAAATATATAAACTCAACAGATTAAAATGCACAGCTACTATTTATCTGTGCCAGAGAGTCAGTGTGGCAAAGCAACTCTATATCGAAAGTTGTTAAATTACTAACTTACAGCTCATTCCTTTGACTAAGTTGAATTTGTGATGTTTTGTAAACAGGAGGCCTGGGGTGTACATCGTTTAAGTGACATATGTAAAGAACACCTGAAGAGGCTCATCTCTAGGGTCTCTTCATCTCCTAATGACAAGACTAGTGGACTTCCTCTAGAAATTTCCAAGTTTAAGTCAGAGCCCTCCAGCAGATGAAATGCTGCATTGAATCCATTTTCATTCTCTCCCTCACTTTCTCATTCCCTTTCTCCTCTGTTTCACACATTGTGCCTTATAAGCCTACGAGTCTTACTTTATTCAGCCTTTGGAGATACATGGAACAAATATGAAGTGAATAGTCTCTATAAATAGGAAGGTATCTCATATGTCTCCTCTTTTCAAATCAATCTCTTTCTCTAATATTCTCTATTCTTCCATCCATCCATCTTTCTATGTATTTTCTCACTTCAGTTCCACTGTCATTAATTTCTTACATACCTCTCCAGAGTACAAATTCAAATATACATTTAAGTTCTCATTCTCTCTCTTTTATATAAAAGGCAGAATGTTATCCACAATGTTCTGCATTTTTTTTTGTTGTTAAAACTCTCTAATTCAGCAAGAAGATTTATCTATTTTCAACCCTTGGAGGCAGAGTATTCCATCATAGAGATGCACCACAATATTTTCAGATTTTTAACCTGTTTTAGTTTGATGGGCATTTTAATCATTTGTAATCTTTTGATATTACAAACTTAAAACTGCAATGAGTAATTTAGTATGTATGTTATTTTGTACATGTGCCAGAGTATCTGTGGGATGCATTCCCAGAAGTGGAATTGCTAGATGAAGGAGAAAGTACATTCATAACTTAGATATGCCACATTATCTTCCTGAAGAGGGAAAATGCACCAATTTCTACTCCTGCCCAGCAGCATAACAAGGGCATAGAGATACAGGAAGTCTGCCCCCCGTGCAGGTAATAGAGATGCAATGTCTGTATAAAACTTAGGAGCCAGCAGCAGGCACTGGGGATGTAGCTCAGTGGGAGAGCACTTGCTTAGCATGTGCAAGGCCCTGGAGTCCATACCCAGAAATAGAAATAATAATAATAAAAAAATCAGTGTGTTTCTTATTGATACTCTGAACTAAAAATATTACAGTTAGTGATTACACATGGCTTCCTCCTGTGTTAGATTGTCATTGCCGTGACCAAAGTACCTGAGGATAACAACTTAGAGAAGGAAAAAATTTTCTGGGTATCATGCTTCCCAAGGTTTAGACTAGGGTCAGCCCACTCTATTGTTCTGGGTCCAAGATGAGGCATCACATCATGGCACAAAAACAAGGAGGAGGAGTGCTGTTCACGGCTACCGGGAAGCAGAGAGAGAGGAAAGGAGCCACAGGGAAGATGCAACCTTCCAGGACATGCCCCCAGAGACCCACCTCCTCCAGCCACTGCCCACCTGCCTTCAGTTACCACTCAATCAATCCATTCTAGTTTGAATGGACTGATTAAGTTTCAGCTCTCATAATCTAAAATTTCCTCTCCTCTGAACATTCCTGCATTATTAACACAGAAGCTTTTGGGGGACACCTCATATCCATACCATAACACCCCTCAAAATCTTTGATTAATTTCCATTCTAAATAATTGCTATAGTTGGGGCTGGGGCTATGGCTCAGTGGTAGAGCGCACGTCTTGCATGTGTGAGGCCCTGTGTTCTATCCTTAGCACCACGTAAATAAACATAAAGGTTTGAAAAAGTTTTGTCAACTTCTTTACCACATTTCACTAACTCTCTATGATTTTGAGATCATTTCCCCTTTATTTAAAAAATAATAATAATTGCTATAGTTACTGTGGGGTTATACCAACTTACATGTCATCATTGCATTTTAGCTACAGGGAAGTTAATTTGGAGAAGTCTTAGTCATATGGGTGGCCTTCTTTAGACCTGATTCTATATTCATGTTATACAGTAAGAACAGAAAGATTCTGAAATCAAAGTGCACAGGTCTACAGGGGCTTACTTCAAGCTCACTTCAAGTCTCCAGACCCTAGTCCTACATATGCCTACTTTTTAAAGTAGACTCAAAATGGTCGGGACAATGCAATGAGTACAAAGAAGAAATGGCATGCTAGCTACCTGTTACCTCAATTCTGCCCTTCTGTGTGACCATGGAAGCTTCAAGTTGCATTTAAAGCTTAAGCCTTAGAAAAATTAAGGCTTAAAAAGAGAAGCCTCAATGGTATTATTTTTACTGTGACATAGCAATATGTGGACTAAAAATGTTAATGAAATTAACATTTGCTTTCTGTATGGTAATATTTACTTTTTTTAAAAACCTTTTTACCTTTCTTACTGGTATGATTGATTATGAAAAGGAAATTCAAGAACAACAACAAAAAAACATTTATTTGCTGACCATAATCATAGACCTTGCTGCTTTATTTCATTTTTACTGAAAATAATTCATAAGTATAATAATTCATAAATGATGCATAATAACTCACATATATAGAGGAGGTAATATTTAAAGTTATCTGCTATGGATGTCAAAATATACCTTCTATCTACACTTCCCCAGCTAAGTATCAGGGCTCTGTCAGTAACCTTAGAAATTAGTTGTGTCGTGTAAGATTTGGAATGTAGCTCAGTGGTAGAGCATTTGCCTAGCATGTACAAGGCCCTGGGTTTAATTCCAAGTATTAAAAAAATAAATAAATTTTGTCTTGTAGCATTCTGCCCTCTACCCACCTGGATGAACATTGTGTTACTTTATTTTCTATTTTTCCTATTATGAATGTTATGGTTTGGACTTGTGGGGTCCCCCTGTATTGACAGTGGATTGTGAAAGCTGTAACCACATCAGTCCATCCTAGTTTGAATGAACTGACTGAGTGGTAACTGTAGGCAAGCGGGACATGGTTGGAGGAGGTGGGTCACTGGGCATGCACTGGAAGGGTGCATCTTCCCTGTGGCCCCTCCCCACCCCTCTCTCTTTCTGCTCCCTAGCTACCACGAGCAGTTTTCCTTCACCATGACCTTCCCCCATGATGTGCTGCCTCATCAGCTGACCATGGACTAAACATCTGGAACTCTGAGCCCAAATAAACTTATATTCCTCTAAGTTGTTCTTGTCAGGTATTTTGGTCACAGTAATACAAAGCTGACTAGCATAGTGAATATTCACAGATTGAACAGCCCTTTGCATTTCTTCTGGTTTACTAAACTTGGGACACTAGGCTTTTTAATTCTTGAGTTGTTCCCTCTCCCTTTTTTCTTCTGGTTAAGTTTCACTTGATTAATCTCCCTCAAAAACTGTATCCAGAAAAAAAAAAAGTGTATCCAGAGCAATGCAAACTTTCAGCAGCTGTCTGAGCAACAAATGAAGACCCAGGTCATCTCTTCCCTTGTTCTGAACACTCCACTTCTATTACTATAGCCTCAGTAGCCACTGTTAGCAGCTTGTTCAATTGTTGGTTAATACTGAATTTAGAATCAACCTAACCCCTTGATTCCATTGAATAGTGACCTTTCTTGATTATGATATCTGCATTTCTGTATGTGAGCAATCAGCTCTTTGAACCCAATCAAGAATATATCATTGTGAGAACATTTGGTTTCGTTAAAATTTATAATATTGTTCCAGCTTGTTGAGATTATTTTGACCTTTGCCTCAGGCATCTGTGGTAGCTTCTAAGGCAAACTTGGATAATCAGAATCATCTATCCTCATTCTGACCATTTCAAAAAAATTGGACCATAAGTGGCAAAATCAGAACCTTGGGTCCTGTTAGGAGATGATTCCATCAGCTGTCATTTTCCCACTTGTGTAGACTGCACAGGAATGGCCCTAACACATTTTTGGTGTTTTACCATCATTTAGGAATAAATATATGCTTATTAGAGAAAATTTAGAAGATATAGGGAAATATGAAGTAAAAGTTACAACAACCCCCTCCAGAAAGGACACGGCTAACACTTTAGTGTTCTCATGATATCTGCCTATGCTGTTTAATGCAATAACTTTTAGCTATGTGAGCTATGAAGCACCTGAAAATATGGCTTGCCCAAACTGAAATGTGGTATAAGTGTAAAATACATACTAGAATTTAAAGAGAGCATAAAAGAATAAAATATCTAGTTAATATTAATTTATTACACATTGAAATATTATTTTTGATGTGTTAGGCAAAATATATTAATAAAATAAACTTTAATTGCTTCTTTTGACTTTTTCTAATTTTTATGACTATTTTCTTTTGACTTATTAAATTTTTTTTCAATTTTATGCATTATATATTAGTTAGGTTTATTTTGATATGTTCATAAAGGCATATAACATGATTTCTTCCATTTCAATCCCCAGTACTAATCCCTCCTCCTTCCCCTGGTCCCCCTGATTCCTCTGGTCCCCTGATCCCCTTCCTCTACTGTATTGATCTTCCTTCTATTTATTTATTTTTAATTGATGCATTATAGTTATATATAAAATTGGAAGTCATTGTGGTATATTCATGCACCTAATTAGTCAACTTCATTCCCAGTTCTTCCTCTTTTTTCTCCTCCTTCCTCCCTCTTGGTCCCCTGTTTCTGTTCTACTGCTCTTGCTTCTGTTTTGTCATGATCTCCCTCTTTTTTCTTTTAAGTAAAGTCAGTTTATTTTACACAACACTCTTCTAATATAAATTATGAGTAAATGATGATACTGAGAACTATTTGGAAGAATTACTAACTGAAGTCAGAACATCATGCTTTCCAATCCATCCTCCATGAACTTCTTATAAAGTGCCATAAATTTGGCCACAAATGCTTCCAAGTAATAAATGGCTTTGCTACCCAATTGTAGACGATGTTCATAATAAGCTGCCATCTGGGCCACTTCCCCTTTCAGTTGTCCATCACAATTATGAAAAAGTTCTGAGAGAAGGCCCTTCATTATTATCTCAGGAGAAATACAATGAGTTAAAAGCTCATAAAGCCTTCCATGAACTTTGAGGAGACTTTGAGGCATCTGCTGACTGACAATAGCATTTGCTGTCTCCCTCAGATACACCTCCCAATCTGTCTCAGGGATTTCTTGATCTGCAGTAAAAGGATATTGTTGTACTCTACAGGCTTCACACATAAGTAGGGCTTTTCTGAGATTTCTACACGACTTCTCTGCAAGTCTATGAGCCAGTTGTGAAGGAAGATTCAGACCTTCCTTCTTGCACACAGTAGATAACACATGGCAAATATCTTCAATGCTGGGAACAGGCACACGAACTGCCAGGCATCTACTATGAATAGGTAGTATCACTTTGGATGTGGAATTGCAGCACAAGAGCAATCTGCAGGTGGACATATACTTTTCCATGGTTCTGCGCAAAGCATGTTGAACATCTCTGGTGAGTTTATCAACTTCTGTCAACAATATCACTTTAAAGTCTCTTTGAGAGTTTGTTTCAAGTTGTTGTGACTGTGCCACTGTTTTCAACATCTCCTGAATTACTACCAGGTCACTATTTCCAGCATCACTGGGATTAACTTCAAGGTGGTAATTACTTGCAATGGTGCTGATTTCGATTTTCTTTTTAGATGGAGTTGTGATAGTTTGATGTTCAATTCTCAATTTTTCCACTCCAACACCATAAAGTTCACATAGAATACACATAATTCTTGTCTTTTTTCCAGCACCTGATGGTCCATACACTAACAGGTGAGGAAAGTCACCACACTGAACCAGGTTGCACAGCTGGGCCGCCTGCTCCTAGTGGTAGTCCAGCTGCCCCAAGGAGCACGGCTGGTATTTGTCCACCCAGAGACTCATGACAGCCGGAGTTCCCCCTGGTCCAAGTTTGAAAAGTCCCGCGCGCACGCGCGCCCTCCTTCCTCCGGGACAAGTTTTCCCGCCTCCCTTTTTTATTCTTTTTTTTTTTTTTTAATTATTTTTTTCTTTGACTTCTGCATGTGAGAGAAAATATTTCACCTTTGACTCTCTAAGTCTGGCTTATTTCACTTAGCATGATGTTCTCCAGTTCCATCATTTATCAGCAAATGCCATAATTTCATTCTCCTTTATGGCTAAGTACAACTCCATGGTGTATGTATACCACATCCTCTTTATCTATTTATCTGTCAGCTGCACCTGGGCTGATTCCATAGCTTGGCTATTGTGAATTGTGCTGCTCTAAACACTGGTAGACAAATGATCTACCACTCTCAAAAAAAAGAAATTCTTTTTACTTTTTTAAGTGAAACCAATTATCTTAGCAATGAGTTGTGTCATTACACTGTAGCATGTCTGCCAATCTGATTGAACATTGAAAAATGTCATCTCAGTGGGCTGGGGTTGTGGCTCAGCGGTAGAGCGCTTGCCTACCAAGTGCGTGGCCCGGGTTCGATCCTCAGCACCACGTAAACATAAATGCATTGCATTGTGTACAATTAAAGCAAATAAATAATTTTTTTTTTTAAAATGTCATCTCAGTGTTGTTTTGTTTTTGATTCCTCTAATGTTGGTTAAGGATGAAAAATAAAAATTACTAATGTTGGAAACACCTGTACTGTATATTTTCTTTTTCTTTTTTTTTTTTTTTTTTTTTTTTAATGCTGACAATTGAACCCAGGGCTTTATACATATTTAGTGAGTGTTTTGCCCCTGAACTATAGGCTCAGCCCTATTTTCTGTGTGTTAACCCTTCTTGGTTTGATGATATCTGAGAAGTCCTGAAGGTGCTTGACATGGATGGAAACATCCATGTACTTTTTTAGCCATGAATCTGTGCGGAACCCTGCAGGGAAGCACCTTGCCACCATCTTAGTCTTTGTGACTCTGGCATACCTGAATCCACACCTGGCTTAGAGATACATCAGTCATCCAGGCCTGGCCAATTGACATAGTCGACTCTTCAGTCAGCCTGGGCTTATAGACAGAGCAGACAATTAGAGCCATTCTTTGTACTTCTACAACTTCTGGAAAGAGACAAATTCTTTCTATTAGCATGACCCACAGAATAAAATTCTGCATCTTCTAGTGGCCATTGCTAACCACGCACAGAATGGCTGCATAACGAAGAAGTCAGCAAAGAAGACACAGATGGGGGCAGGCCACCTTTTTAGTGTGCCTGAGTATAGCTCTTCCTGAAGTTGTCAGCCTCTGACCTTTTCAGTTATAAGAGTCAATAATTCTCTTCTCCTTTTTTTCTCCTGCTCTTTCCCCATATTTCTTTAGGATACACAAATATACAGATCAATCGTCCTTTCTTCCAGGACAATATGTTGTATTTTCAAGTTACAATTAATCATTTATAATATTGTATCTTAAATTTTAAAACCCAAAAAGTAGCTACTGCAAGATGTGCATTTCCTTTTGATGCAAGGAAACTATATAATGTAAAATCAAGAATCATCTGTATATGCAGTGACATTCCCCGAAATTATACCCAATTAAGGAGGAGAAATGTTACTATATTTATATAATTGAATATTATCAACCATTAACTATTACACTGTCAAGCTGGGTACAATGGCCCATGCCTGTAATCCTAGCAACTTGGGAGGCTGAGACAGGAGGGTCACAAGTTTGAGGCCAACCTCAGCAACTTAGCAAGACCCTAAACTTAGGCCCTATCTCAAAAGATCAAAAAGGACCAGAAGTGTATCTCAGTGGTAAAGGGGCCCCTAGCTTCAATCCTCAGTACCCCCCCCAAAAAAAATGCATTTTCAAATGTTTTCAACAACTCTGAGTTAAAAATTCATAAGCTTTATAGATAGCATGATACACAATAGTCCTAGGTTCAGGCAGTATAGATAGAGCCAATGAAAGGCAAAGTAGACCTTTGAACTCATCCTGACATTTTCAGCAGTTTCTATCTCTGCTAATAACATCTAATAACTGCCTAAAATATAATAAAATATTAGAACACTTCACTTTTTCCTCAGTTGTATCATCAGCAGAGCAGTTGGTTTGGGTGGGGTGCATGAGGAAGGAACAATTCCCAAAACTCATGTTTTTATTAGTTTGCAGCAACTAACAACATAAGCACAATGACAATGAATGGCATCGACCAGCAGTTAAGAGCTGGCCCATTACCGTGCTCTCTTACCAGCTGAAACATTTGGCTCTGCACAAAAAACTCATAAGACATAAACTAGCCAGGACTTTTCAGATTGCAAGTGACAGAAACTCAACTGAAATGAAATTAAGGGTCAAAAACAGGTGGAGAATAAAATGTATTGATTCTTGTAACTGAAATGTCCAGAGGATCCCAACTTATAAATTTATGTATATACATGGAGTTCTGGTAATTCGGTAAGAATTTAATCTCTTAATTTGTCTGTTTTATCTGTAATGCACAGATAGTGCTGTGATAAAATCTCCCAGTACTAATAAGGGCAATGATAATGGGTGATTTGAGAAGGGCTTTTATTCTTCTTTATTCTCTATCAGCTTTTAACTTTCGAAATCCCAAAGAAACGTGATCTCAGTAAAAACCTGCCTTGTTCTGTTTCAAGATAAACCCCTCAGACTTTCTTCCAACCAAACTGCTGTTGTAAAAACCTTTCCATATGGATAATTTGATACCTACTGTAAATGTGATTCTGGTAAATTGTTTAAAAATCCTTGAAGAAATAGTTTCTTTCATTGCTTATACTTTAAACAATGTGGAAGATTTTAGTTTCTCTTTGCAAGCCAAATAAGTTGGGCTTTAACTATGTTTTATTTTATTGTATATATAGTTTTGTGCCTGTTATACCTTTTATTGTTTAGAATGCCACTCAATTTAAATGCCTTTTCCCCATATACATGGACACACAATGTATGGGTTATCATTTTATCTTCTTTCAATTCCCCATATATTGTTCTGCTTTGTTTTACTGGAAATGGACCCCATAAATGTGATATATGGTATGTATTTGATCCTGTTACTTGAATGATGAATTTTTTTTATAATTTGAATATTGCTCCTCAAACTCAGTGATTCTGTTTCATCAAAATGATCAATATTATCCATGTAATAATGCCTCTGCTATTGCTATAACAACCTTTGTAATCGCTAACTACAGTCTTCCATTGATTGAATAATCAGCAAATGTTTCCTGAGGCCCTTATATTTGTGCAGCATTATTTAGGGAAAGGATCATTAATTAATTCATTCTGAAGAACTTGCAATTTGCCAGGTTCTAGCCTGGGAATGTGAATACAGAGGTGAAGGCAGGCGTGCATTTGTAGGAAGATGGATATAGGGATGAAAGCAGGCATGTGCTTCTGAAGGCAAGTATGCACCTCTGGGAATGTGGATACAGAGGTGAAGGCAACTTTGCACTCTGACAGCCCCTAGTAAGGTGGGAGAGGACTTAAATGCTCTGCAAGCTCCCTTTTTAGCAGTGGGAACAAAGCAAAGCAAGGAAGGAAGCAATGCAAAGAAGGAACAAAAAGCAATGCAAGGAAGGAAATTTCCAACCTGCTGCCCACCCTGGAGGTAGGACTGCTCCTCATCTTTGGTGTTCTTTGTGACCAGCACAGTGCCCAGCAGGGATCAGGTCCTTGGCATCATCAGTAAATTAATGTGTGAGTGGAGCTCAAACTCAAGCCATAAATAAAACCTATGATAATTGTCACACTATGAACCTGTTTCCACTCACTGTGGAAGTGGGACTTGAACCTTTCCAGGGAGGAGTGCTCAAGACCTTCAAGTAGGGACACACCAACTATGTCCCAGAGAATTCTCGGTTCTGCACCATGCTTTGGAAATTATTTCTGTCACTGAATCATATGACCAAGGAAAGTAGCCTAGCCAAGCATTTAGTGATAGAGGATGGCAGGTAAAAGGGGACACAGTAATTTAGGTTGTATAGTCCTTCATTCCTTTAGATCAGTGATTTCAGAATCAGGGAGTAAGGTCAGAGGTAGTGGCACACACCTGTAATCCCAGCAACCTGGGAGGCTGAGGCAGGAGTATCACAAGTTGAAGGTGAGCCTCAGCAACTTAAAGAGACCCTGTCTCAAAATAAACAATAAAAGGACTGGGATGTAGTAGCTCAGTGGTAAAGTGCCCCTGGGTTCAATCCCCAATTTAAAAAAAAAAAATGATGTAATAACTTGAAAAGCAGTTAAGTTAGGAAATGGAAAGTGTAAAAGAAATGATTTGTGCCTGAATGGGAGTGATTCATGGGCTGCAATTTCATTTTTAATTTCCAGTAAGCTTGCCTAATCTCACTTCCTTGCTATCAACTGAAATATTAAGTGTAATTTCATCACATTTATTCCTAGTGATATTAAATAAAACTGAAAGCTCAATGACACCTTAGTATGAACACAGAGTGTAGACTGAAGACTAATAAGCCTAATTTAAAAGAACTCAGGTCATGGCATTTATTTTTAATTAAGTAAAAAAGAACTTGGAGGTATTCTCTTGAGCAAATGCATCTCCTTTAAATAGACCAGTATCCACTCCAGCTGGATGCTTTTCCATACCTCTGAAAAGCTGACACTTTAATTTCTAATTAAATCTAATTTAATTTCTAAATCATTTCTACCTAACTTACACTTAATTTCTACTTAGCTCATACTTTAGTTTCTAATTCTGTGGTCAATAATGCACAAACATCGGGCTGAGAGATGACCTAAATGGAAAATCACGGGATCCCTAAATGTTAGAACTGAGGCATCCTTCCATCCCCTGTCTCACTTCATAAGGGAAAGATAAAGACTACGTGGAAAAAGTGACTGACCCCAAATGGACAGTACCCAGGTCTGCAAAGCCCAGACAAGATGAGAAGAAGACAAAGGAAGTAGCAGCAACAATTGAAGAGAAACAAGACTCAATTCAAACAAAAGTAAGAACAAAAATACAGAGCTTCTAATTCAAATCTCAAAATGTTTTGTTAAAGATTATTTGTTAGAGCACCTCAAGAAGAATGTTCCTCTCTAAGTCATTTATTTCATCTGAGGCCATTTGTCTTCCTCCTTCAATACTCTCAAGCATGAATTTAATAACTTTACTCTAAAACAAATAGCTCCATAAAGCTCAAAAGACAGGAGAGACATTACAATCTACCAAGTTCAATAAGATCATTAATTATTTTCCTGACCACTGAGCACTGGTCATCTGAGTTGCTTGAAAAATGATGGGCTAAAAGCTATAATCTTCAACATGTCCTGTGTCATTAAAATTCATTATCCATGTGCTGAATGCATATGGGTCCCCAGTAGATGGTCTGCCACTGGTCCCTTGTCACCATCGCTGAACAGTGTTTGGAGTTTCTCTTGCCTATGGGCCTCTGCACATGCTCAGGCCTCAGGATCTGTCCATGTGTCCTGACTCTATTCACATCTCTGCCTGGTCTTCAATGGGACTCTACCTCCTGGTCCAACATTCATCTCAGATTCTCTCAAACAAATCCCCCCCATCCCAGTCCCCAGAAAAACTTTTCCTTTAATACTCTGTGAGAACCCCAGAAGGGGGAGTCTATCCCTCCACTCCACACTCTATAATGACCTTCCCCCACTCCAGCCCTGTGTTCAAGTCACAAATACATAGATGGTAGAGTGAATTATCGAGGTATTCTTGTGAGCCAACTCTTATTTTCCATTTTCTTGTAGCATGGATATTACAAACAAAACCTGGTGATGCCTGATCATTTTAGAATATCTCACAGATAAAAGTTGTCAAGTAGCCGGGCGCGGTGGCGCACGCCTGTAATCCCAGCACTTTGGGAGGCTGAGGCAGGAGGATCGCGAGTTCAAAGCCAGCCTCAGCAATGGTGAGGCACTTAGTAACTCAGTGAGACCCTGTCTCTAATAAAAATACAAAAAGGGCCGGGGATGTGGCCCAGTGGTCGAGTGCCCCTGAGTTCAATCCCTGGTACCAAAAAAAAAAAAAAAAAAAAAAAAAAAAAGTTGTCAAGTAGTCTTTATTCGCAAACAACTTCAGGGTATTTGGAGGAAGAAATAAAAGAGAACCAGAGAAGAGAGGATGTCTGAATAATCAACGTGGATTCTACCAGGAAGCACTCAGCCCCAAACATACAAATTTTCCCTCGTTAAGTCACATACGATTCACCCCTCCGGCATCCCAGTTGTGCCAGGGCAGTGGGGTAGAATGCAGATTCAGACAGGCCAAAGAAAGTGCCCAGAGACAGTGTGAACAACATGTGATTTGTTAGGGAAAGCTCACATGAGATCAGTGACTGCTCCAAGAAGAGCTCAGTGGCAATGGACTGACAGGATCTCTGTCTCTCATGGTGCTTTTCCAAATAGTCCATCCTCTCCCTCACAATGTTTTGTCCAATGGCAGTCAGCAGGATGAGTAATACATATTCTTTTCACAGTGCCCTCAGATCAGTGCCTGTCCCAATTCAAGAGACTTTTAAATGTTAGGCTGCAGAAGCAGTGACATCATCATCATTAGCTTACTTAGTTTGCTAGTCTGACCAGCATCCCAAGGAGCAACTGTCCCACTGTTCATGCAAGGAAGTAGCTTTCTACAGATAACACTAACTTGCCCTATTTCCCGGTGTACATAAGAGAAAGCCAGAGGCCTTCAAAATACTATGTATCTGGACTTTCCAGCCCAGACTTCCTCTCATTGTTCTTAACTTTGCTAGGTTCTGGGGAACAGAAAGGGGGTATTCAGGAACATAGTGTCCTACTTTCCACTTTGCTTTAGAGATGATGCACTCCTTCATGGTTTGATGATAGAAGTAGACATTCTAGTACAACACAAGTGAGATAAAAAGAAGCCCATCCCCCATGGTGCAAAATAGAGAAGAGTGAAAAACAAAAGAAACCCAGTTGGGGAAATCTGCACAGTGGAGTCAGGCAACTCTTGTTGTTGGGATCATGATCAGGGAACCAAAAGACTGAGAATGTCCCAGAACCAGATTGTCAGTTATGAGGCCACAAACATGAGTCAATTTGGCAAGCAGGAACAGGAAACACAGGTAGAAGAATCATGAAGAATAAGGAGGATGAAAAAAGCCAAGGGCCAGCGCAAGATCAGAATGTGGCTAAGCTAGAACTTGAGCTGGCTGAGAGGAGGAGAAGTCCCAAAGGAGAAGGGGTGTCCGTATCCAGGCATCCTCCTCATCCATCCCATGTTCAGGAATAGGCTTTACTTTAGAATTGAGTAATTTTCAAAGGTATGGTCAGTGAGAGAAGAGGTTGGGATCCTCCCTCATCCCAATGTTTGGATGGAGAGGGTGCTGAGCTTTTGTGTTCCTCAGCTCTCCACTGGCCTCTCGTGTTAGGCATGTACTGAACAGATTTACCAGTGAAGGGCACACAAACAACTCGGACCAGCATTAGGGGAATGGATGCAGTTGTTATTACAGCTGTCTCAGTCTGTTTGGAAGTCTACAACAAAATACTCACAGACTGGGTTGTTTATAAACAACAGAAATTTATTGTTCACAGTTTTGGAGGCTAGGAAGTCCTAGATCAAAGTGCCAGCCGATTTGGCATCTGGCAATGCCTGTAAACATTAATTATATAGAATGAAGCCAAGAAGCCACAGGGGAAAATACTGAAGTATCATGCACCTGTTTCAAAAACTACCTTACTAACCCATTCCAAAACCGCAAGATTCTAATCTTAACTCCAGATTACAAATCCTACCTAGCAACGAGTGAAGTCACCAAACATAACTTGCCAGCTCTTATAAGCCACTGCCAGCACCAATGAATTTTCCTTCAAAACAATTTACACCACCTCATCTTTCCCCAGTAAAACCCTAACTTTTTCCTCTGGTCTCTGAACATACCAGAGGCCAATCTGGGCTGCATATGTTCTGCATTGTAATTCAACTTCTTATATATTATTCCCAAATAAATCCTTTGCTCGGAGATTTTGTTCTCTGTATTTTTATTGCAAGTAGACAAAGCCCACTTCTTGGTTCAGAGGACACTATCTTCTGTCTGTGTCCTTACAGGCTGGAAGGGACAAGAGAGTTTTCCCACGCCTCTTTAACAAAGGCACTTATCCCAGCCAGAGGGTACGATCTTTCAAAGGCCCCACATCAAAATACCATCATCATGGGGGTTAGGATGTAATATGTGAATTTCAGGGGAACATAAGCATTAGACATACAGCAGCAACTGTCTGGGAATGTGGAACATGGAAACTTTGACTCTCATGGGAAGTTTGAGCCACCTGGCCTGGGTGTATCTCCCAGCGATTCCTGGTCCTATTCAGGTTAGTGTTGGGACCATCAGTGAATCCCAGGGTTATTTTCTGACCCTCTCTATTTCTGTATCACAGTAAATCAGGGTAGCCTCCTAGAATAATGGCAGATGTCAGTCAGGTGTCAAATTGTCCAAGTGGGAAATATGAGATGTGGGAACTGAAAAGCATGAGTTCCATCAAAGGGGACAGCCTCCACGAAGCTCTGGCTGCTTGCCTTCCAAAAGAGTCTGGGTTCTGAAAAAAAGAAAAGAAAAGCCTGATCTCCACATCTTTTTAATGTGGAATCTCCCCTGTAATCCTAGTGATTCAGGAGACTGAGGAAAAGGATCACAAGTTTGAGGCCAGCCTGGGCAATTTAGCAAGACTGTCTCAAAATAAAAAATAAGGGCTAGAGATGTAGCTCAGTGATAGAGCGCCCCTGGCTTCAATCCCCAGTACTACCCACCCACCCTCAAAAAAATATCTCGATTGTCCATATTGTTAAAGAACTCATTAATAAAAACTTGCATGAGCCTAATAAAATCATCTGTGAACTAGATGCAGCTATGGCTGCCACTGTCAACCTGTTCTGTAAACTGTAATATGCAATATGTTTTAATTCAACAAACATTTTGTTACTATTCATTTTTGCAAATTTCATCCCCCTCCCCTTGTGAACAGAGGTATGAATATCTCCTCTAGAATCCCAGGGGTTTTGGACTGGGGAAAGGCAGTGCTGCCCAAAGCAGGACTCACAGTTATTGGTTTTGTTTTTGTTTCTGTTTTTGTTTTTTGTAGCAGAACTCTCCTTTTCAAATGAAACCTTCTATAGCACTGGAATACATAAAGCCCATAAAAGTGATACATGAGTTCTTTTATTTCCACAGTGAAATGTTTTTCCCCTACTGATTATAAAAGTAGCACATGGTGCTATTTAAAATATAATACACTGTAAGGGAAAAGGGGATAAAGTCACTGGAATCAGATCCCCTGAGAGAAACCTTATTACTTTTTCTATCATCTTCCTTTGTGCATCTCTTTGTGTGCATGCAAATACACATGCAGATATACACACGGACACACAAGTTTTCACAAATGAGCTGGGCGCGGTGGCGCACGCCTGTAATCCCAGTACTTGGGAGGCTGAGGCAGGAGGATCACGAGTTCAAAGCCAGCCTCAGCAATGGCGAGGCACTTAGCAACTCAGTGAGACCCTGTCTCTAATAAAATACAAAAAAGGGCTGGGGATGTGGCCCAGTGGTCAAGTGCCCCGGAGTTCAATCCCCGGTACCAAAAAAAAAAAAAAAAAAAAAAAAAAAAAAAAAAGTTTTCACAAATGAGCGTATTCTGAATTTGCCATAAATAACATTTCAAACGCTTATTTGAATTTTATTTTCTTGCCCCTTCACTCCTCTCTTCTATCTTTCCCCTTTTACTTTCCCACTTGTCTGTCTCCATTCCTATCTGCAACACATGTAAAGAACCTAATGGGCTTGCCTTGCATGCACAAGGCCCTGGGTTCAATCCCCAGCTCCCCCCCCCCCAAAAAAAAAAAAAAAAACTAATGGGTAACTTTCTATATCTATGTTGATGCTTACATGTACAATACATCCATGTACCTGTGCACCTGTATGATCTGTCTATATCATTTGTGGGATAAATATTTTTAAAATCTATAAAGTCAAATTTGGGGGATCATTGATTTTGAAAAATGAACCAGATCTCTGCATGCTTTCCTGAATGCTGCTTTTGTACTGGACCTGGGCACTGGCACAAAAACTAGTTTTTAACTGCATGGGCTGCCAGGGTCCTAATGCACCCACTTTAGTTCACATCTCCTTTACCAAACACATTCTGGGGCTGGGCCACTACAAATACAATGTGATAAGCATCCTTATACATGATATTTTATGTTTTGCTGCATTTTTTTCTCTATGGGTAGAATCAAAGGCATGAGATAATAGGATCAAGTGTATGATTCCAATTTTAATTTTAAAATGTACTTTCAGATTGTTTTATAATAATCTAAAACAATCCCAATTTCTTTTTTCTTTTTTTAATTATTTTTAATTTAATTTAATTTGTTATACATGCTTGCAGAGTGCAGTTCCTTTCATATTACATATAAAGAGCACAGTTTTTCCAAGTCATTGGTTTTACAAAAAGCATTTTCATAACATTTGAGTTTTTATACGTGCACTTAGTATATTGATGTCCAACTCATTCTGCCATTATTCCTATCCCCCTGCCCCATTCCCTTCCTTCCCTACCTTTTGTTCTCTTTAACATTCCTTCATTCCTCTCATCCACCCTCCCTTGCCACTATAATTCAGTATCCTCATAGCAAAGAAATCAATCGACCCTTGGTTTTTTGGGATTGGCTGACTTCACTTAGCATTATTTTCTCCAACACCATCCATTTACCTGCAAATGCCATTATTTTATTCTCTTTTCATGCTGAGTAGTGTTCCATTGTGTAAATAAACCAGTTTCCCTATCTATTCATCTATGGATGGGCATCAGGGTTTTTTCTACAATCTAGCTATTGTGAATTGTGCTGCTATAAACATTGATGTGGCTGTGTCCCTGTAGTAAGCTGTTTTTAAGTCCTTTGGGTATAGACCAAGGAGTGGGAAAGCTGGGTCAAATGGTGGTTCCATTCCAAGCTTTCCTAGGATTCTCCATACTGCTTTCCAGATTGGCTGCACCAATTTACAGCCCCACCAGCAATGTATGAGTGTGCACTTTTCCCCACAACCTCACCAGCATTTATTGTTGTTTATGTTTTTGATAGCTGCCATTTTGACTGGCATGAGATGAAATCTTAGAGTAGTTTTGATTTGCATTTCTCTAATTGCTAGAGATGTTGAACATTTTTTCATATATTTGTTGATTGATCGTATATCATCTTCTGAGAAGTGTCTGTTCAGTTCCTTAGCTCATTTATTGATGGGGTTGTTTGTTTTGTTTTGTTTTGTTTTGTTTTTTGGTGTAAAGGTTTTTGAGATCTTTATATATCTTTGAAGTTAATGTTCTGTCTGATGTGCTTGTGGTAAAAATTTGCTCCCATTCTGTAGGTTCTCTGTTCACCTCACTGATTGTTTCTTTTGCTGAGAAGAAACTTTTTAGTTTGAATCCATCCCATTTATTAATGTTTGGTTTTAGTTTTTGTGCTATATGGGGTCTTATTGAGGAAGTTGGGGCCTAATCCAACATGTTGGAGATTTGGGCCTATATTTTCCTCTATTAGGTTTAAGATCTCTGGTTTAATTCCTAGGTCTTTGATCCACTTTGAGTTGAGTTTTGTGCATGGAGAGAGATAAAGGTTTAATTTCATTTTATTACATAAGGATTTCCAGTTTTCCCAACACCATTTGTTGAAGAGGCTGTCTTTTCTCCTATGTATGTTTTTGGTACCTTTGTCTAATATAAGGTAACTGTAGAAGTGTGGGTTGGTCTCTGTGTCTTCTATTCTGTACCATTGGTCTACTGGTCGATTTTGGTGCCAATACCATGCTGTTTTACTTACTATTGCTTTGTAATACAATTTAAGGTCTGGAATAGTAATGCCACCAGCTTCACTCTTCTTGCTAAGAATTGCTTTGGCTATTGTTGGTCTTTTATTTTTCCAGACGAATTTCATGATTTCTTTCTCTATTTCTATGAGGAATGATATTGGGATTTTGATTGGGATTGCATTGAAATTGTATAGTGCTTTTGGTAGAATTGTCATTTTGACAATATTGGTTCTACCTTTCCATGAACAAGGTAGATCTTTCCATCTTCTAAGATCTTCTTTAATTTCCTTTTTAGTGTGCTGTAGTTTTCATTGTATAGGACTTTCACTTCTTTGTTAAGTTGATTCCCAAGTATTTTATTTTTGGGGGGGTTATAGTAAATGGGGTGGATTTTCTATTTTCTTTTTCTGAGGATTTGTTGCTGATGTACAGAAATGCCTTAGATTTATGGGTATTGATTTTATATCCACTTTTCTGAAATCACTTATTAGACCTGGAAGATTTCTGGTAAAATTTTTTGGATCTTCTATGTGTAGAATCATATCGTCTGAAAATAGTGATAATTTTATTTCTTCTTTTCCTATCCGTATCCCTTTTATTTCTTTCGTCTAATTGCATTTGCTAGGGTTTCAAGAACTATGTTATATAATAGTGGCAAAAGAGAGCATCCCTGTCTTGTTCCAGTTTTTAGAGGGAATGCTTTCAGCTTTTCTCCATTTAGGAGGATGTTGTCCTGGGGCTTAGCATAGATGGCCTTTATGATGTTAAGGTATATTCCTGTTATCCCTATTTTTTCTAGCATTTTGAATATGAAGGGGTACTGTATCTTGTCAAATGCTTTCTCTGCATCAATTGAGATGATCACATGATTTTTGAGTCTATTAATGTGGTTAATTACATTTATTGATTTCCTTATGTTGAACCAACCTTGCATTCCTGGAATGAACCCCAACTTGATTGTGATGTACTATTTTTTTTAATATGTTTCTGTATTCAATTTGCCAGAATTCACTGAGAATTTTTGCATCTATATTCATTAGAGATATTGGTCTGAAGTTTTCTTTCTTTGATTTGTCTCTGCCTGGTTTTGGAATCAGGGTGATATTGGCTTCATAGAATGAGTCTGGAAGGGTTCCCTCTTTTCCTATTTCATGGAATAGTTTGAGAAGTATTGGTGTTCGTTCTTCTTTAAAGGTCTTGTAGAACTTGGTTGTATCCATCTGGACCTGGGCTTTCCTTGGTTGGTAGGATTTTGATGGCGTCCTCTATTTCTTTGCTTGAAATTGATCTATTTAAATTGTGTAGGTTGCAGGAGCCCTGTTTGGGGATTGGCTTGAATTGCGTTTGACTATGAGCCGTGGAGATTTGGGCATTGTCGCTTCCCGTAGTCTCACGGGACTTGTTGCGGGATCTCGAGGGACTTGGCCGAAATTGCTGATCGGGTCAGCGCCATTTTTAGTGGTGTGTTTGGCGTGAGTTAGTCATTGTTAGAACCAGAGAGAAAAGTTATCAGAATTAAAAGCTGTTTGTCTCCAGTTTGCTTCTGAAGTTTTTCCCGCAGCTCCGTTGCTCCAAGCGCTTCAGGCGGCAACAGGTGGCAGCCCGTACGGGGAACTTCGGAGTGGACAGGTAAGAACTGAAAGGTCTCTAAAGATGGGTTCAAATATAACTGAATCCCAATTGATAGAGGCTATGCAAAGACTCCTTGATATACCTGACTCTGTTCTCAGTGAGGAGTATATAGACAAAAGTGAAAGTGATCAAAAAAGTGTAGATTCCACTGGGCCAACTAAGACCAGTAAAGAGAGTATTGGAAGAGACCCAAAAATGACAAAAATCCAAGCTATTAAAGCTATTCGGGAGTTATTGGTAAAAGCTGAAGGATACTTGCTCTCACTGGAACCTGGGCCTCAGTATATTGCTGTCAGTGAAATTAGCAGTGGTGAGGAATCTAGTAAAAGTGATCCTGAGAAAATGAGGAAAAAGAAACTAAAAAAGACCAAGAAAAAGGACAGTCAGGCAGAGGAACCACTTGCGTCCTCTACTCCCCCATGGGTGGAATCCATTACAGAAAATATGAAGGGTATTACTAGGCATTTGCATACCCTAGAAACAGAAATAAAAAGTCTTTCTGATTGCTTATGCGCTCTCGAGGACAACTCACAGATGCATTGGGAACCGCCAGCATTTGAAAAGAAAAATGGACAGAGTGTCCATCAGTCAGTAGATTTCAAAACAATAAAAAATCTCAAAGAGGCAGTAATGACTTATGGGCCCCAAGCTCCTTTCACGTTGAGTATGCTGGAGTCCCTTAACACCTTTAGCTTAACCCCCTCAGACTGGAAAAGTCTATGTAAAGCAACATTAAGCGGGGGGCAATTCTTGGTTTGGCGATCACAATTCCAAGAACTTTGTATAGAAACGGCTAAAAGAAACGTGGCTGCAGGGTTTGAAAACTATAATATAGACATGCTCACAGGAGAAGGGCAATTCGCAGACTTACAGGCTCAAACAGATTATGACCCAGATGTATATACTCAGATAAACACAGCTGCCTTAGAGGCATGGAAAACTGTACAAGGACCTGGGGATCTACAAGGTAGCTTGTCAAAAGTGATTCAAGGACCAAATGAGCCATATGCTGACTTTGCTGATCGACTTTTGAGAACTGCAGGTAGTGTGTTTGCAGATGTTGACCAAGCTATGCCATTAGTTGTTCAATTGGCTTATGAAAATGCAAATAAATGGTGCCAAGCAGCCATCAGGCCATGGAGAACTAAAAAGGATCTTTCCGTATATATACAACTATGTAAAGATATAAATGACGCCTTTGTCACAGGAAATGTGATTGCAGCCTCAATGAGAGGTGCTTCCTCTCGAAATTTCACAAAGGCTAAACGTAGATATTATAATCAATCAGGATATTCCAGGCAAAATTGTCATAATCAATCAGGCAATTCTATGCAAAATCCCAAAAGAGAAATAAGACCAAGCTCATACCGTGCCCCAGGCCGCTGCCCCAGGTGTAAAAAGGGAAATCATTGGGCCAATAAATGCCATTCAAAATTTGACATCCATGGAAATCCTTTGTTCAGGAATTCAAAAAACGGGGCACAGGGCCCAATACCCCGGGGCCCACAAATGTACGGGGCATTGCAGAAGGAGTATCCTCAAGCATCCACTCAGATGCTTCCCCGACACAATCCCTACTACCCATCCACTCCCTCGCCAGAGGAACAAGAGGAAATGCAGGATTAGACCTCTGTTCCACCGCCCGAATAGTGTTAACACCTGAAATGGGGGTTCAACTGATTCCCACAGGAGTCAGGGGACCTCTTCCCTCAGGGACTGTAGGACTTATTATCGGGTGTAGTCCTAAAAGCTTATTAGGTTTGCAAGTGACCCCAGGTGTAATAAACTCAGACTACAAAGGGGAAATAAAAATAATGCTTAGCTCACCCCAAAGTATAAGTTCTGTTAATCAAGGAGATAGAATTGCTCAGTTGCTTCTCCTTCCCAATTTACATAATTCATTTAAAATGGGTATGCCTCAAGAAGGGAACAATAGAGGATTTTGTTCCACTAGCTCAAGTCCCATGGCTTACTGGGTTCGAGACTGTTCAAGGAGGCCTATGTGTAAAATAAAAATCCAAGGAATACAAATGGAGGGATTAATAGATACTGGAGCTGACTCTTCCATTATTAATTTACGCCAATGGCCCAAGCACTGGCCTCTGCAAAAAGCTTCAACCAGTTTAAGAGGCTTGGGATATAATAACCTCCCAGATAAAAGTGCAGTAATTTTAAAATGGGAGGATGATGAAGGCCATACAGGAACATTTCAGCCTTATGTTTTACCTAATCTACCGGTTACTTTATGGGGAAGAGATATTTTGCAACAAATGGGAGTACACCTTGCAACCAAGCCTGCAGATGTTAAATGTGAAAACCTACAGGGTAATCTTAACCATAAAAGAACTCATTATCAAAAAGTACAGAGTAATCTTAACCCTAAAAGTAATCATTATCATAAAGGAAAAAGATATTTTTTTTCGGGGCCACTGAGAAAATAATTTTGAAAATACCATGGCTTTCTGATAAGCCAGTGTGGGTCCCTCAGTGGCCCCTATCTAAAGAGAAATTACAAGCGGCCCACCTACTAGTTCAGGAACAATTAGAAGCAGGTCATATAGAACCTTCCACCTCTCCCTGGAATTCCCCCATATTTGTGATCAAGAAAAAGTCAGGAAAATGGCGATTGTTACATGATCTTAGACAAATTAATAAAACCATGCAAGTTATGGGCCCTACTCAACCTGGACTTCCTAGTCCCGTAGCTATTCCAAAAAATTTCCATCTTATTACTCTTGATATAAAGGATTGCTTCTTTTCTATTCCCCTACATCCTCTGGATGCCCCCAGATTTGCTTTTTCCGTTCCTTCTATGAACAATAATGGCCCTGATCAGAGATATCAATGGAAGGTTTTACCACAGGGAATGGCTAATAGCCCCACCATATGCCAAATATATGTGGACAAGGCTATCCAACCCATTAAAAATAAATATCCAAACCTCATGTGTCTACATTACATGGATGATATTTTATTGGCCCACCCTAATCAAAAAATCTTATTTAATATATTCAGTGATGTGGTAGAAAATTTTAAAAAAATATGGATTATATATAGCAGAAGAAAAAGTTCAAACCAGATCCCCCATATTATATTTAGGATTTAAAATCATGGATACTTTTGTTAGACCCCAAAAAATTTTAATAAATAAAGAACATTTGACCACCCTCAATGATTTCCAAAAACTACTGGGAGGCATTAATTGGCTTCGCCCTACACTAAATCTCACTACTGGCCAACTAAAACCTTTATTTGACATCCTTCGTGGAGAACCTGATCCATCTTCACCACGAACATTGACTCCTGATGCTAGGAAAGCTTTAAAGTTAGTAGAAAAAGCCATCGAAGGAGCTCATTGTGATAGATTTGATTTAACTCAACCGCTGATGTTGATTATTATTTCTTCACAATATACACCCACAGGAGTATTTTGGCAACAAGGGCCTTTATTATGGATACATTTGCCCGTCTCTCCTAAAAGTATAATTGAATCTTATACTTCCATGGTGGCTAAACTTATTCTTCAAGGACTTAAGACTTCTACTAAAATATTTGGCATTCACCCTGCTACTATTATTACTCCCTATTCATCATCACAGATTGAATATTTATGCTTCAATGACAATGATTGGGCTATAGCTAAATGCTCTACTTCTGCAAATTTTGATAATCATCTTCCTAAGTCCCCTATATTATCTTTTTGTATTAATCATCCTATTATATTTCCACAGGTAATAAAAAATCAACCTATTCCTAAGGCATTTAATGTATTTACAGATGGGTCCTCAAATGGTACTGCTACAGTAGTCACTAAAAAAGAAAATATGACTTACATAACTGCACACAAATCAGCTCAACTAGTGGAATTGGAAGCTGTGGTAAGAGCTCTGGAAAATTTTAGGGACCAGCCCGTAAACATTTTTTCAGATAGCCACTATATTGTACAAGCTGTCCCAAAATTAGAGTTAGCAGGACCAATAGCACCTCATACTCCAGCCTTTAAATTGTTTTATCAAATACAAAAACTTTTGTGGGCAAGAAAAGAACCTCTATTCATAGGCCATATTAGAGCACATACTAATTTGCCTGGTCCCCTCCATGAAGGTAATCAAAAGGCTGATGAACTTACAAAAACAATATTTATACTTTCAGTGCTACAACAAGCTACTTTATTCCACTCCCAGTTTCATGTCAACAGCACCACCTTGCAACGTAGGTTTAAAATCACAAAGGAGCAAGCCAGAACAATTGTAAAAGATTGTAAATCTTGTATGACACATTTGCCCAATCCTCATTTCGGAGTTAACCCTAGAGGATTAATGCCCAATCATTTGTGGCAGATGGATGTTACTCATGAGCCAAGTTTTGGAAAATTGCGATTTATTCATGTGACCATAGATACATGCTCAGGCATGATTTTTGCTTCCTTACATTCTGGAGAAAAAGTTAAAGATGTTACATCTCATTGTTTGCAAGCTTTTGCTGCATTGGGCATCCCCAAAATGCTTAAAACAGATAATGGCCCCGCATATACGTCCTCATCTTTCAAACAGTTTTGCGCAAAATTCAATATATCCCATAAAACAGGCATCCCATACAATCCTCAGGGTCAGGGCATTATTGAAAGAGCAAACTGAACACTGAAAATTATGTTATTAAAACAAAAAGAAGGAAATTGGAAAAGTCCTAAGGACAGATTGGCAGTTGCCCTGTTTACCTTAAATTTTTTAACTTTAGACTCTAATGGTTATTCTGCTGGAGACAGACATTGGAATCCACACCAACAACATAAACCTTTGGTTTACTGGAAGGATGTTCTTTCAGGTACATGGAAGTGTCCAGATCCAGTATTAATTTGGGGAAGAGGATCTGTTTGTGTTTTTCCAAAAGATGAATCCTCTCCAATATGGATACCATCTAGATTAATAAAACAGGTACCACATCAAAATGATCAAGATGAAGTTATTGAAGAATCAAGATTAATAAAAAAGGTACAAAATCAAGAGGACCAAGATGAAGGTACAGAATGATTCCCTCAAAAGAGTCCTTCAAAATATTTCACAACTTAAGTGTCATTCCTCCCGGCCGGGACAAGGAGATCTCTCTTTAGTGTGCACACAATTGTATTTTTTTTCTTTTTATACATGTCTTTATGTCTGTACATTTGTCTACATTTCATGTTAATGTGACGTCACAAATATATGTTTGTATGTTTGTTCGTCTGTTCAGTGTGACTTCACAAAGAACAAAGTGCTTATGAAAAAGAAAATATATATATATATGGATCCAAATAACTTTAATTCATTTTAGGTTAAGAGTATTCAATTTAGGTAAATAATTTTATAAATGAAGGTACTTTCAATTTTGATTTATAGGTGTCCCTGGGACTTCTCTTTAGCAAACAATATGACTAGTGCTATATAACCTGATATTTTGGTGTTTTGACATAAGATTGTTTATTTGTTATTAACTTCATTTGTTTAATAGCTCATTAATTTCAATTATCTCAACAGGTAAAAGATTGCTCTGTATACAGAGACTCAAGGGTTCCAGCTAACAAATTATTTCTCTAAAGTGCCTTTACCTTTTCTTTAATCTATCTTTAATGCAGTAATTACCCTCAGTCTTTCTTTGTTTTGTTCTAAATATGATATTTTTCCAACTTATGTTTGTAGAAGCTCAACCAGCGATGTGTGTGAACAAAAATCAACTTTAATTTTCTAATCTAATTATTCTATTTTGTAGTTTGACAACTCGCCTCTTGACTCAGTGCTGCAATAGCACTGCCTTTCCTTTAATAATTGATGCTTGAGTTTCTAGGTAGCGGGCCCTGAAGATTTGCCGGTGGCATTGTCTAAACATAAAAAAGACGTCTGCTGCTACAGCTGCAGGGATCATGGCCGCCGCAAGCATCCCTGCTGCTCAAGCATCAAACAACCTCACCAACAGTGTGGCCTCTGCTCTACATGCATGGGGCCTCCTACATCAACATGTTATAACAAATGGACATTTTTGATCTTTCATTGTTTGGGACTTTACGGGACAATGCCTTGCGGGTATTTTTCTAGAGAATTCAGTGTGTTACTTGATGGAACTTAGGGTAGCTGCTTTGTTTAAACAATTTGATATGCTATGCAATTTGGCTCATCACCAAAAGGCTTGTCGCCTTAAAGCCGCAACATCTCCTCACAATTGGACGGCTGTTAGTCATCATATATAGTCGATCCTAAAGGGCTCCATTGGATGGCTGGTTAGCCAATGACGGGTAAGATCCCCAGAGGGGGACAACCTAAGACAGGCACAGTCGCACGGGACAGTCTCATGTGGCCGACATATCAACCTAAGACAGGAGTCAAGGGCACAGCCTTGATTATCCGATGACGGGTAAGAATGTTGGTTGCACATAGACGTCCTAGAGCATTACCTCTTTTAAAACAAAAAGGGGGAAATGCAGGAGCCCTGTTTGGGGATTGGCTTGAATTGCGTTTGACTATGAGCCGTGGAGATTTGTGCATTGTCGCTTCCTGTAGTCTCACGGGACTTGTTGCGGGATCTCGAGGGACTTGGCCGAAATTGCTGATCGGGTCAGCGCCATTTTTAGTGGTGTGTTTGGCGTGAGTTAGTCGTTGTTAGAACCAGAGAGAAAAGTTATCAGAATAAAAAGCTGTTTGTCTCCAGTTTGCTTCTGAAGTTTTTCCCGCGGCTTCGTTGCTCCAAGCGCTTCAGGCGGCAACAGTAGGTCATCTTGATTTATTTTGAGCATATGTATGCTTCTAGAAATTTGTCAATGCCTTCATTATTTTCTATTTTATTGGGGTATAGATTTTCAAAATAATTTCTAATTATCTTCTGTATTTTTGTAGTGTCTGTTGTGATGTTTCCTTTTTCATCACATATATTGGTAATTTGAGTTTTTTCTCTCCTTAGTTAGCATAGCTAATGGTTTATCAATTTTATTTATTTTTTCAAAGAACCAACTTTTGGTTGTGTCATTTTTTTCAGTTCTGTTTTTTGTTTCAATTTCATTGATTTTGGCTCTGATACTAATTATTTCCTGGCTTCTACTGCTTTTGGGGTTGATTTGGTCTTCTTTTTCTAGGGCTTTGAGGTGTAATGTTAATTCATTTATTTGTTGACCTTTTCTTCATTGAAGGAATGAACTCCATGCAATGAATTTTCCTCTTAGTACTGCCTTCATAGTGTCCCAGAGATTTCGATATGTTGTATTGGTGTTCTCATTTACCTCTAAGAATTTTTTAATCTCCTTTTTTTTTTTTTTTTTTTTTTGGTACTGGGGATTGAACTCAGGGGCACTCAACCACTGGGCCACATCCCCAGTCCTTTTTTGTATTTTTGTCTCACTGAGTTGCTAAGTGCCTTGCCATTGCTGAGGCTGGCTTTGAACTCGCGATCCTCCTGCCTCAGCCTCCCAAATGCTGGGATTACAGGGGTGCACCACCACACCCGGCTTTAAATCTCCTTTTTGATGTCTTCTGCAACCCATTGTTCATTAAGTAGCATATTATTTAGTCTCCAGGTGTTGGAGTAGGTTTTGTTTCTTATTTTATCATTGATTTCTAATTTCATTCCATTATGATCTGATAGGATGCAGGGTAGTATCGCTACTTTTTTATATTTGCTTAGAGTTGCTTTATAGTATAATATATGGTTTATTTTAGAGAATGATCCATGTGCTGCTGAGAAGAAAGTGTACTCACTCATTAATGGATAATATATTCTCTATATATCAGTTAAATCTAAGCTATTGATTGTATTATTGAGTTCTACAGCTTCTTTATTTAGCTTTTGTTTGGAAGATCTATCCAGTGGTGAAAGCAGTGTGTTAAAGTCACCTAGAATTATTGGGTTGTGGTCTATTTGGCTCTTGAACTTGAGAAGAGTTTGTTTGATGAACGTGGATGCTCCATTATCTGGGGCATATATATTTATGTCAGTTATTTCTTGTTGATGTATGATTCTTTTAAATAGTATGAAATGTCCTTCCTTATCTCATTTGATTACCTTTGGCTTGAAGTCTTCTTTGTTTGATATGAGGATGGAAACCCCTGCTTGCTTACGTAGTCCTGTGTGAGTGGTATATTTTATCCCATCCTTTCACCTTCAGTCTGTGGGCATCTTTTCCTATGAGATGTGTCTCTTGAAGGCAGCATATTGTTGGGTATTTTTTTAAATCCAATCTATCAGCCTATGTCTTTTAATTGGTGAGTTTAGGCCATTGACATACAGGGTTATTATTGAGATATGATTTGTATTACCAGTCATTTTTAATTTTATTTAATTTTTCATATTTAGCTCGACTTGATTTCTCCTATGGTTAGTTTTCCTTTATTGTAGTTCTTTCCTTTGCAGGTTTTCATTGTTGTTTTTCAATTCCTCCTCATGGAATATTTTGCCAAGGATGTTCTGTAGTGCCAGCTTTCTTGTTGCAAATTCTTTTAGCTTTTGTTTATCATGGAAGGTTTTTATTTTATCATCAAATCTAAAGCTTAATTTTGCTGGATATAAGATTCTTGGTTGGAAACCCTTATCTTTTAGAGCCTGGTATATGTTGTTCTAGGCTCTCCTTGCTTTGAGGGTCTGGGTTGAAAAATCTACTAAAATGCCAATTGGTTTTCCTTTATAGGTTATCTGATTTTTCTCTCTATGGCCTTTAAAATTCTATCCTTATTTTGTATGCTAGGCATTTTCATTATAATATGCCTTGGTGTAGATCTGTTGTAATTTTATACATTTGGCATCCTGTATGCTTCTTGTATTTGGTTTTCAAATTCATTCTTGTTTGGGAAATTTTCTGATATTATTTCATTAAAGAGATTTTGCATTCCTTTGGATTGATTCTATGCACCTTCCTCAATTCCAATAAATATTTGGTCTTTTGATGGTATCCCATAATTCTTGGATATTTTGTTCATGGTTTCTTACCATCTTCACTGTGTGGTCAACTTTATTTTCAATATTATATATTTTTGTCCTCATTGTCTGAGGTCCTATCTTCCAAGTGATCCAATCTGTTGGTGATACTATCTATTGAGCTTTTTTTTGTTGTTGTTGTTGTTGTTGTTGTTTTAAATACTTATTTATTTGCTTTAGTTGTACACAATGCGTTTATTTTTACGTGGTGCTGAGGATCAAACCCGGGCCACGCACATGCTAGGCAAACACTCTACCGCTGAGCCACAATCCCAGCCCCTATTGAGTTTTTTTAAATGGCCTATTGTTTCTTTCATTTCAAGTATTTCTCTTTGGTTTTTTCTCAGACTCTCTATCTTTTTCTTGAAGTAATCTTTTGCTACCTGCATTTGATCAATTATCTCTTTGTTGAAGAGTTCAATTTTTGCCTGTATCTGCTCACTTAGGTCATATTTTAAATCCCAAATCATTTTAATTATGTATATTTGGAACTCCTTTTCCAACATTTCACCTACTGTGCTTTCTATGGATTCTATTGTTGTAGTATCTTAGTTTGTTTTGGGCATATTCCTCCCTTGTTTTTTCATGATATCTATGCAGTATAAGTTCTATCCTATTGTCTTATATGATTCCTACAGGTTGCCTGATGCCTCACTTTTAAGGCAAAGATCAATATTACAGCATTCAAAGTACCCAACATAATGCCATATATCAGTTAGTTTCTATTCTTATATTTACAATTTTGACACTTTAAACATAAATGATGAGATCAATTATTTTATATCATTTAGTCAGTATTTTTGTGTGGTGGTTCACAGTATCTAATGGTCGGGGGGCACTTAGGGGTTGGCTAAAACGTTTGTGAGGTAGGATGTGAGAAGATAGAGGTATTAGATTATTTGACTAGTGAGAAGGTAATCATGGGAATTAGGGTGTTAGCAGGAGAAACAAAAGATAGGTATCCCCATGTAATACTCCCCAATCCTGGGCCTTTTCCCTGACCGGCAGGTAGGGGCAGCGACTATCTGTGGCTCCAGAGTGGGTGGGCAGAGCTGGAATGAACACAGGTGGGCAGGGCTTGTTCCCCCACTGTCCCCAGCAGGAATGGCGTCTCCAAGGTGGGCAGGCCGAGCTGGAAAGCTTGCAGATGGGCCTAGCTGCAATTCACGCTGGCAGGCTGGGCTGGGAACTCACACCAGTAGGCCGAACTGGAAATCTTGTAGGCAGGCCAAACTGGGAACACACGCCCCAATCCCAATTTCTATCAGCCGTGAGTCAGTCATCTTTTTCCCTGAAAACTTACTAGAGGGAGGGTTTGCAATTCATCTCAATTTTGTCAGTTGGTCTTAAAAGGATAGCACATTATTTGATTTGCAATTATCTTATTTCTAAGGGTTCTGGGCATCTTCTCATAGGCTCAGCAATTATTTGGCTATGCTTTGCCTAATTTTATCCTAATCTTATCCTTTTAAATATAGATTTGAATACTATAGATAACTAGTTACTTATCATATGTGTTGAATTTTCCCCAGTCTATTTATCTGTTGAATTTATGTGTTTCAGATTTTTCTGTGAAATTAGAAATAGAAATCAATTACTTTGATTTCAGTATCTTTTGCCATGGAAAATTAAAACATTCTGCAATTGTTTCTCCACATTTGCAGTTTCCACATCCATGGATTCAACCAGCTGTAGATTAATAATAGTATGGGGGGAAAATTGTATATATACTGAGTATGTACAGAATTTTTTCTTGTTATTATTACCTAAATAATATAGCATAACAGCTATTTACATAACATTTACATTGTATTAGACATTATAAATAATGTAGAATAATTAAATGTGTATGGGAAGATGCATGTAAGTTATATGCAAATACTATACCGTTTTAGATAAGAGAGACTTGACATTTGCAGATTTGGACAGTGCCAGCCAAGAAGGAAGTCTTATTGAATGTGATACCAATCACTTTTGTTATATTCTATCTTTTTTTTTTTTTTTTTTTTTGGTGGTGCTGGGGATTGAACCCAGGGCCTTGGGCGTGTGAGGCAAGCACTCTACCGAGTTAGCTATATCCCCAGCCCACTATATTCTATCTTTAGAAACAGGTCATCAGGTCCAACCCCAGCTAGGGAGAAAGTGTGAAAACCAGGAGGTAGGAATCATTGGGAACCATCCTAGAAATCGTCTGCCACCAGCACAATTACATCAGCGCATGTGTTTCTATTTGGAAAGGAAAGTTATTGTGTCCCCGAAGGAGCATCTCACATTTGATTTTTTGTTTGTTCTACCTCTAGACTTTACATTGAGTCCATTTATTTTTATCATGGAGTGTGTGTGTGTGTGTGTGTGTGTGTGTGTGTGTGTGTGTGTGCTGGGGATTGAACCTAGGGCCTTATACATGCTAGGAAAGCACTCTACCACTCAGACATCAGCCACATCCGCAGCCCTAGTCAATTTATTTTTATGAAAAAAATTGTTGCATTGTTTTTGCAGGGATTTTTTCTTCTCTGTGTATTCACAAACATATCTTCAAGGGCCACATTCATCCAAAGACTGAGTTTGGGAACCACTGGATTAGAAGTTTCTTTCTGATTTTCAAACTCTTCCTCACTTTTCCCACCAGAAATTAACTTTCAAATGCAGCAGTTCTCAACAAAATGCATTTCATCCATTACAGACGTGCCTTTATCATCTAATTAAGCTGCTTAGGATTTAGTGAACAGAGAGTCCATAACCAGCTTCTCTCTCCATTCATTATGCAGATGCCATTTGATGTGCCTTTTGAAGCTGATTCATTGACTTTTTATATTTTCATTTAAAAGAGAAAGGCTTTATTTAGCCTTGTGCAAACTACATCAGAACAAACTCAGTAGTACGCATGGAAATGTAAGACTTAATCAAGCCCCAATGTATTAGGGATTTCACTTACACTGATTTTTTTTAGCAATTAAATGTTCATTCAAAGCACAAGACTAAACTGGAAGGGCATTATTATGCATTTATAATTTTATTTAACTGCACATATTTGTCTATTTGTTTATTTGCTGGAGTTTACAATAACCAGGATAGAATGTTGTTTACAGCTGCTTAGAGAACAAAGTAGAGAAAAAAGGATTTATTTTATTGTGAGGAAAAATGACCCATCTTAAGGATGCTTCCCTATACTTGAAGGGAAAACAAAAGATCATGAAACATATGGTGAGAGACATTTTATTAAGAAAAGCAGCCTTTGTTCAGGGAAATCAATTATGCTATTTTAAATTATCTCAAGAGGATAACATTTGCATAATTAAACTAGTAGTATAGACATCAGATAAACACAGGCATGACATATTTATTTCAAAATTAAAGTAATCAGAAACTAAAAAGCCATGTTAGAGATTTTCATAAATGTGTGTTATTCTGATACCCACAGAATATCAGCCCAATTAATGCTACCCGAAGCATGTACTCGCCACTCATTCTTATTTCATTTAAATTTTAAGACTTTTTTAAATGTTTTTATTTTATTTTTAATTTTGAGACAGGGCCTTGCTAAATTGCTGAGGCTGGCCTTGAATTGAAATCCTCCTGCCTGAGCCTCCCCAGTCACTGGGATTACAGGCCTGCACCACTACACCAGGCTTTTTAATTTAAATTTTTGCACCTTTATTGAGATATATTTGACATTCAGTGACTTGTGCACTTTAGAGTGCATAATTAGATGAGTTTTGACTTACAAAAAAAAAATCAGCAGCACAACCAAGATAATGAATTTCTATATCAATTCCCAAAGTATCTTTATGTCCATGGTTTCCTCATGGACTCCTACTGTCCCCAAGCAGCGACCATCAACATTCCCACCTTCAGACTGGTTTTCATTTTTCAAGAATGTTTCATAAATGGAATTATTCAATGTTTTCTTTGTTGTCTGGTTTCTTTCACCAGCACAATTATTTCAAGATGCAACCTGTTGGTATGTGTATCATTAGGTTTGTTCCTTTTTCGATGCTAAGAAGTTGTCTGTAGTATGAATATCCAAAATTTGCTTATCCATTCAGGTATTGATGAACATTTAGATTGCTTCTAGCTTGCAGTGACAAATAGAAGTTCCATTAACATTCATATACAAGTGTTTTGTGGACATATATTTTCATTTCTATTGGGGATGTGTGGGTATTATGGTAAGGCAGGAATAACTTATTACTAAACCACCAAACTTCATCTTCTGAAGTGTTTGTATCATTTTACACTCCCCCTGCTTAGTAGGAACAAGACCCCCACCTCCTCCCAGTAGCACTACCCTGGGGATCAAGCCCTTAAATCATGGGCTCTTGGAGGACATTTATCCAAGCCAGGCAGTCCCCATTCCTTTTTAATTCAAGGAGACTCGGAGAGCTCCTCTTTTAATTTGAAGAGTTTTCCTGTGTGTATGGCAGGGGTTGGGGTTGCATTTAGAGTGTGAGCTTTGAAATCAGATGCCTTGTTAGAACTCGACTTCTGTCACTGATAATTGTTTTGCCTCAGTTTCTTTGCTGTAAGTTGTATTAAACAACAATGTCTATCTTATGGAGTTTGGAGATGATAAATACTTTAGTACATGTAAGTCACTATGTTCTGGGCACATAACAATTAATAAATGTTACTTACATATTGTATAGATGAACTATAATCCCTTGCAGTTCTTATTTTAAAAATAATATTTGAGCCTTTATCCTAGAGATGATAGAGGGATTATTTGTAAAGTTATTGGATCTCAGTTTTTATGAACAATTTTTTAGTGACTATACATACTATATATTCACTATAGAGAATTTGGAAAACAGAATTTTGTCAACATGTCAGGTGAGTTGGCATACAAACATTTCTTCTATTATAACTACATAGAAATAGTGGATATAATAAAATGAAACAATTTTGAAAAATACACAGCTAAGCCTCTGCTAATAGTGAGCTAGGGAAATCTGATAAATATTCTCAGTGAGGAAAAATACTGAAGCTGAACAAAATACTGAAACTAAAACAAAATCATCTACTGGAGTTGCCACATTGCTAAGAAGATAGAAAAGAATGACAGGGGGCTGGGGTTGTGGCTCAGCGGCTCAGCGGCAGAGCGCTCGCCTTGCACGTGCGCGGCCCGGGTTTGATCCTCAGCACCACATAAACATAAATGCATTGTGTACAACTAAAGTAAATAAATAAATATTTAAAAAGAAAAGAATGGCAGGAGTGTGGGACCCCATAAGCATCCTTTACATGGAGCTGGTACCTACAATGGCTGCAAAAGGTGAATAAGTGAGACTGGGAAGCAGACAGCTTCTACTAGGACTTAGCTCAAATCACTTGGCTTCCTGGACCTGCTCTGAAGGGATCCTGGATTGGTATTTACCCTAGAGACCTGGCAGAAAACAAACATAAATCTGCTCCAGACAATGATAAGACCCCTTAGACCTCAAATTATTTCTGTAAACAATTTTGCAAAAATAACCAATAAGCAGTAAGCAATAAACAGTAAGCAAGCCAAGAGGAGACACAGCAACAGGAACAAAACAGAGCAAAAACAACTATGGCAATGAACTCACAGAGAGTCAGTTATTGAGTTATTAGAAGAGATGTCCTTCAGACACCTATACTTGCTAGAGTCAAGGAGAAAAAAGTCAAAATAGAGCTTTGACAGAGAACTTGAAACAAAAGAGAAAAAAAATGTAATTTTAAAAAATTGACATATACTAATTGCACATATTTATAGGACACATTGTGATAGTTCAATACATGTATACAATGCATAATGACCCAATCAGGGTAATTAGCATTTCCATTTCCTTAAATATTTATCACTTTTCTATACTGGGAATTTTCAAACTCCCCTCTTCTAGTTCTTTACAAAACATGTCATAAATTTTTGTGACATATAGTCACTTTATTGTATTATAAAACACTAATACATATTCCTCCTAATTGTGGAATAAAAAGTAATTCTTATATGCAATACTAATCAAAATAAAAAATTCCCAATAAGTGGGTGTAACAGTAGAATAGACACAACTTAAGAACTAGTGACTTAGAAGGTCAGAATATCCAAAATGAAGCATAAGGAGACAGAAGGAGGTAAACAGGAAAAAAAAAAAAAACAGGAAAAAATGATAAAGGATACAATAAGGAGTGCCAACACACATATATGTGGGTCCCAGAAGGAAAGGAGAGAGAATGGAGCAGAAGGAATAGTTGAAGAGAAAATGACTGAAATTTTTCAAAAGCTGATGAAAGACAACAAGGTACTGATCAAATCCCTTTGAACCTCAAGCACAGAATATAAAAACAAAACAAGAACCCAAACAAAAACAACAGCATGAAAATAAAACACCTAGGGCTGGGGCTGGGGCTCAGTGGCAGAGCACTTGCCTAGCACATGTGAGGCACTGGGTTCAATCCTCAGTTCCACACAAAAATAAATAAATAAAATAAAGGTATGTGTACATCAACTACTAAAAAAATAAAAAATAAAAAACAAAAGAAACCACCTAATACAGTACCATTTTTAAAAATTTTTTTAAATGTCAAAAAGAAAATTTAAGTGACCAGATTAAAAAGATAAATATTCTTAAAATAAGTAATAACTAGATCTAGCAGCTAAACTCTTAATGGAAATCATGGAAAAAAAACTAAACTTCAATGTAGTACTGAAAGAGAAATAAGGACATTTTCAGATATCATCAGCTACTAGGAAGCCCAAGGCAGGAGGATTGCAAGTTCAAGGCCAGTTTCAACAACTTAGTGAGACCCTATCTCAAAAAGTACTGAGAGTACCCCTGAGTTCAATCCCAGTGCCAAAAAAAAAAAAAAAAAAAAAAAAACTATTAATGAAATACCTTCCTGTAATAAGGAAATTAAACCTTGAAGGAAGGTGTGGGCTACAAGTAACCATAGTAAACAAAAACAAAACAAAACAAAAAAAACACCTAAACATGTTGGTAAATCTAAATGAGATTTGACTATTAAAAATAAGGTTCTAGCTAGGGAAGAGAAGAGTAGGTCAGGGGAAGGGGAAGAAGAAGGGAGAGTTATGGCGGTGAAAATTGACCAAAGTATGCTATAAGCATGTATAAATATGCCACAATGAAACCCATTGTTGTGAGATGTATAAATATGCCACAATGAAACCCATTGTTGTGACTTATTAAAAAGCACTTAGAGAGAGACAGGCACACCCTAAGGTAGGGCTGCAGCTCAGTGTAAGAGCATTTGCCTGGCATGCAAGAGGCCCTGGATTCAATACCCAGTATCTCACACACACACACACACACACACACACACACCATGCACACACACGTTCTGAAGGTAATTACTAAGCTACTACTAGATAGTAAACCACTAAACTACTTCAGAACATTACCAAGAGAAAAAATCAATAAGGAAAGTTTGAGCATGTCACTAAAAATCTGGAATGGTAGAAAAGTGAAAAAAAAATGAAGTAAACAGAAAATATAAAATGTAATATTAGTAGTAAGCCTAAATATAAATACAAATATATATTTATAAGAAACACAAAACTTAATAAGGAAAAGTTTTAAAGAAATGAAAAATTTCAGCCGGGCATGATGGTGCATGCCTATAATCCCAGCACTTAGGAGGCTGAGGCAGGAGGATCTCGAGTTCAAAGCCAGCCTCAGCAATGGCGAGGCACTTAGCAACTCAGTGAGACCCTGTCTCTAATAAAATACAAAAAAAAAAGGGCTGGGGATGTGGCCCAGTGGTGGAGTGCCCCTGAGTTCAATCCCCGGTACCTCCCCCCCCCCCCAAAAAAAAAAGAAGAAGAAAGAAAGAAAGAAACCAAACCATCCATTTATTCATTAACAAATATTTATTGCAAAACTTCTGCTAGATATGATAGATACTGGCATTGAAGAGTTCTACATGGAAATAAATAGGAATAGAAGAAAGTCCAGAAAAGGGTAAAAAGTGCCACCAAAATGTGAAAAAAGACCGAGCAAAGGAAACACAAGAAGAGCACTGAGAGAAGAAGAAATCTAGCTACTGTAAAATTAGGGGAAGCAGAGAACATTTCCAGAATGATGTCATAGTTAATAGCAAGCATTGTAGCTGGGCGCGGTGGCACACACCTGTAATCCCAGCACTTGGGAGGCTGAAGCAGGAGGATCTTGAGTTCAAAGCCAGCCTCAGCAATGGTGAGGCACTTAGCAACTCAGTGAGACCCTGTTTCTAAATAAAAGACAAAAAAGGGCTGGGGATGTGTCCCAGTGGTCGAGTGCCCCTGAGTTCAATCCCTGGTACCAAAAAAAAAAAAAAAAAAAAAAAAAAATTCCTAGCAGGAAAATAATAAGAAAAACTTAGTTGTAGCAACAAACATAGTCATTCAACTTCTGCATACAGCACTGCCCATTAAGATAATCTGGGCACTGTTCTCAAGACAATCTAGGAGAGTCCAGGGAAAGCTGCACTTGGGAAGTTGCCAGCTGCCCAAGTTCTTGCAGATTTTGGTCATCATGTGATCCAGAAAAGAGGTTCTGCAATCCAAGATGGTGGATTAGAGGAAGCCGCTCTTCAGGGCAGTTCCGTGGAAAGAATCCAACAAAGCAGATAAATTTCTTTTCAGCATATATATAGGCTGAAAGTACCCATCTCCTGGACGGTTTGAATACTGCGACCGGGGAGAGAGCAAGACAAACTCTCTACAGAGGCTAGAGCCGCTTGGCTTCTGCAGCACCGCCCGGGCGGAGTACAGGCAGTGCGGAACAAAGCCAGAGTGGGGCGAGTCCCTGCTGTGACTGCAACCCCAGCCACACTCTGCACACCACAACCTTTAGCAGTGAAGCCAGCAAAAACAGCCGGTGGGATTAGTGCTGGGAGACCACAGGAGACCGCAGGACAACAACGCCAGTTCAAGGCCGGCCGAGACCCTCAGCAGTAAAGCCCCAGAGAAAGCGGCACAGAGACCGATGAACAGGCAAGGAGGAACCTGCAACTGGGAGGACCTTCAACAGACAGCGGGGGAATGCGAGTCCAGCGTGATGACCCTCTGTGACCCTTTAACTGAGGAAGAGCACAAGAAGTAGATTCCCCACAAAGACCCATCTCCAGCATCACTCCTCGCTAACCAGGTATGCAGACTTGACCCCGCCCACAAATTCTCCCGCATCAGCCAGAGCAGATCTGCTGAACAGCTAATTTAACAAACTGAAGAAGAGAATAAGCTGCCTAATTGAGACTTGTGAATTCAGCTTTGTGGGTTTTGTTGTTGTTGTTATTGTTGATGTCATTGTCGTATTTGTTGTTTTTGTTTTGTATTGTTTTGTTTTTCTTTCTTTTTATTTGTCTTTTTTCTCTTCTTTTTTCCTCTTTCCCATTTTCACTCCCTCTTGTATCTCATTCCTTATTGCCTCATCTTTCCTATCTATACCCTGCCCCTACATTCTCAACAGAGAAGAAAACAAGTTGTATGCAAGAACTTGGAATCTTAAAACTGGGGCAACTGAATAGTACATCAAATGGGTGTTTTATATAGTCTTCTCACTCTTTTTTGACTCACCCTGTCTTCTCTCTTTCATTAATTCTTACTACCCAGCCATTTCTCTCAACGTTTGCATAAGCTTAGCTGAAATACACATCAGTCTTCACACTTAACTGTACACTCCAATTCCTTTCCTCCCTCTTCTGCTATTAAACTACTTCCATAGATTTCTATTATTACACTCCCGAAGGGGGGGGGGGGAAGCAATATCCTTCCCTCCTTCCTCCTAAGCATATCACCTTTGTATCCAATATCTGAAATTATAAACCCCATTACAATCACTCAGAATATATTGGAGGCAATATCTAAATTCTCTAACTCTGTAAATTGTGACCAAATTGTGATTAACTGATTATAAAATGTCTGGTTTTAGGTGTAAAGTATATATAAGGAGAGCTGATAGCATTGTACAACAGAAGCATCATTAGGCCTTAAGGTAAAAACAAAAAAAGTCAAAGTTCCACAGTGCTAAAAGAAAGGACACATAAGCAATATGAAAAAACAAGGGAAGAAAATGTACCAAACAAATCAACATACCTCCTTAGCAGATTCCTTGGCAAGCACAGTAGATCTAATGATAGAACAGGAATTCAGGAAATACATAATCGAAATAATTATGGAACTCAAAGACAAATTCAAGAAGGAGGTGAGAGAGCAAATACAGGTACTAAAAGATCACTTTGACAAAGAACTTCATAAACAAATACAAGAAGCAAAAGACTACTTCAATAGAGAGATAGAGGTTCTAAAGAGAAACCAAACAGAAATTCTGGAAATAAAAAAAGCAATAAACCAAATTTGAATGCTCTATTAAAAACATCACCAATAGATTAGACCACCTAGAAGAAAGGACCTCAGATAATGAAGACAAAATATACAATCTGGAAAAAAATGCAGAGAACACAGTAAAAATGGTCAAAAACCAAGAACAAAACATTCATTTAGGACAACATAAAAAGACCAAATTTAAGAGTGATTGGGGTAGAAGAAGGAGCAGAGTTGCAAGCCAAAGGAATGAATAATTTATTGAATGAAATAATAGCAGAAAATTTTCCAAACTTGAGGAATGAATGGAAAAACCAAGTCCAAGAAGCTTACCGAACACCAAACGTACAAAATCACAACAGATCCACACCAAGTCACATCATAATGAAAATGCCTACTATACTGAACGAGGAGAGAATACTAAAAGCCACAAGAGAAAGGAAGCAGATTACATATAGGGGGAAACCAATTAGACTATGTTCAGATTTTTCAATCCAGACCTTAAAAGCTAGAATATCCTAGAATAACATATTTCAAGCTCTGAAAGAAAAGGGATGTCAACCAAGAATCTTATACCCAGCAAAATTAAGCTTTAGATTCAAAGATAAAATAAAAACCTTCCACAACAAAAGTTAAAAGAGTTCTCAACTCAAAAGCCAGCACTTCTGAACATCCTGGGCAAAATATTCCATGAAGAAGAAAAGAAAAATAGCAATAAAAATCAACAAAGGGAGATATTAAACTAAAGGAATTATCAACTAGAGGAGAAACCAAATCAAGTTAAAAACCATAAACAAATAAAAATGGATGGGAATATGAATCACATCTCAATAATAACCTTGAATGTTAATAGCCTAAATTCACCATTCAAAAGACACAGATTGTCAGACTGGATTAAAAGAAATGACCCAACAATAACCACCTCATAGAAAAAGACATCAATAGACTGAATAGGCTGGGAAAAATCTTGCCACTCACATGGGCCACGGAAGCAAGCAAGGGTTTCCATTCTCATATCAAATAAGGTAGACTTCAAGCCAAAGTTAACCAAAAGGAACAAAGATGAATATTTCTTACTACTTAAGGGAACCATTCATCAACAAGATATAACAATTATAAATCTAATGCCCCAAATAATGGAGCACCTACATTCATCAAACAAACCCTTCTCAAGTTCAAGAGTAAAATAGATCACAACACAGTTATCCTAGGGGACTTCAACACACCTCTATCACCAATGGATAGATCATCCAAACAAAAGCTAAATAAAGAAATTTTAGGCCTCATTAAAACAATTAATAACTTAGACCTAATGGACATATATAGAATATTTCATCCCTCAGTAAGCGAATACACTTTCTTCTCAGCAGCACATGGCTCCTTCTCCAAAATTGACCATATATTATGCCACAAGGCAACCCTCAGCAAATATAAAAAAGCATTCTATCAAACCATAATGGGATGAAATTGGGAATCAATGATAAAACAAGAAATGAAAAAAAAATTACTCCAACAACTGGAAGCTAAACAACATGCTACTGAACAAACAAGGGGTTGAAGAAGACATCAAGGAGGAGATTAAAAAAATTCCAAGTGGTAAATGAGAACACAGATACATTGTATAGAAATCTCTGGGACACTATGAAGGCAGTAGTAAGAGGAAAATTCATTGCACTGAGTTCATTCCTCAAAAGGAAAAAGAAAAAAAAAAACAAATAAATGACTTAACATCACACCTCAAAGCACTAGAAAAAGAAGAACAGACCAACACCAAGAGCAGTAGGAGACAGGAAATAATTAAAATCAGAGCTGAAATTAATGAAATTGAGACTAAAGAAACAATTCAAAGAATTGACAAAACTAAAAGTTGGTTCTTTGAAAAAATAAACAAAATTGACAGACCCTTAGCCATGCTAATGAAAAGAAGAAGAGAAAAAATTCAAATCACTAACATCCATGATGAAAAAGGAAATATCACAACAAACACCTCAGATATACAGAGGATAATTAAAAATTACTTTGAAAATTTGTACTCTAATAAAATAGAAAATATTGAAGACATTGACAGATTCCTAGAGTCGTACAAATTGCCCAAACTAAATCTGGAGGATATACACAATTTAAATAAATAAATATCAAGTGAGGAAATAGAAGATGCCATCAAAAAACTACCAGCTAGAAAAAGCCCAGGGCCTGATGGCTTTACAGCCAAGTTCTACATGATCTTCAAAGAAGAACTAATACTATTGCTCTTCAACTTATTTCTAGAAATAGAAAAAGAGGGAGCTCTCCCAGACTCTTTCTATGAGGCCAATATTACACTAATTCCAAAGCCAGGCAAAGACACAGCCAAAAAAGAAAACTTCAGGCCAATATCTTTAATGAACATAGATGCAAAAATTCTCAACAAAATCCTGGCAAATCGAATTCAAAAACATATCAAAAAGATAGTGCACCACGATCAAGTGGGGTTTATCCCAGGGATGCAAGCTTGGTTCAACATACGGAAATCAATTAACATAATACATCACATCAATAGACTTAAAGATAAAAACCATATGATCATCTCAATAGATGCAGAAAAAGCATTTGAAAAAATACAACACCCCTTTATATTCAAAACACTAGAAAAACTAGGAACAACAGGAACATATCTCAACATTATAAAAGCTATTTATGCAAAGCCCCAGGCTAACATTATCTTAAATGGAGAAAAAATTGAAAGCATTCCCTCTAAAAACTGGAACAAGACAGGATGACCTCTCTCACCACTGCTATTTAACATAGTACTTGAAACTCTGGCCAGAGCAATTAGACAGACGAAAGAAATTAAAGGGATCCACATAGGAAAAGAAGAGTTCAAATTATCACAATTTGCCAATGACATGATAATATACCTAAAAGACCCAATAAACTCTACCAGAAAACTTTTACAACTAGTAAATGAATTCGGCAAAGTAGCAGGATGCAAAATCAATACCTATAAGTCAAAGGCATTTTTGTATATCAGTGACAAAGCCGCTGAAAGGGAAATGATGAAAACTACCCCATTTGCAATAGCATCAAAAAAAATAAAATACCAGGGAATCGACTTAACGAAAGAGGTAAAAGACCTCTTTAAAGAAAATTATAGAACACTAAAGAAAGAAATCGTAGAAGACCTCAGAAGATGGAAAGACCTTCCTTGTTCTTGCATAGGCAGAATTAATATTGTCAAAATGTCCATACTACCAAAAGCATTATACAGATTTAATGCAATTCCAATCAAAATCCCAATGACATTCCTCAAAGAAATACAAAAATCAGTCATGAAATTCATCTGGAAAAATAAGAGACCCAGAATAGCTAAAGCAATCCTTAGCAAGAAAAGTGAAGCAGGTGGCATCACCATACCAGATTTTAAATTATACCATAGAGCAATAGTAACAAAAACAGCATGGTATTGGCACCAAAACAGATGGGTAGACCAATAGTACAGAATTGAGGACACAGAAACTAATACATATAATTTCAGCTATCTTATATTAGACAAAGGTGCCAAAATTGTACAGTGGAGAAAGGACAGCCTCTTCAACAAATGGTGCTGGGAAAACTGGAAAGCCATATGCAACAAAATGAAATTAAACCCGTATCTCTTACCATGCACAAAATTCAATTCAAAGTGGATCAAGGACCTAGGAATTAGACCAGACACAATACGCCTAATAGAAGAAAAAGTAAGCTCCAATTTCCAACATGTCGCATTAGGCCCCAAGTTCCTTAATAAGAATCCTGTAGCGTAGGAATTAGTATCAAGTATTAATGAATGGGATAGATTCAAACTAAAACTCTTCTTCTCAGCAAAAGAAACAATCAATGAGGTGAATAGAGAACCAACTAAATGGGAACAAATATTTAATACATGCACATCAGACAGAGCACTAATTTCTAGAATATATAAAGAACTCAAAAAACTCAACACCAAAAAAACAAATATCCCAATAAATAAATGGGCCAAAGAACTGAACAGACACTTCTCAGAAGAAGATATACAATCAATCAACAAATACATGAAAAAATGCTCAACCTCACTGGCAATTAGAGAGAAGCAAATCAAAACTACCCTAAGATATCATTTCACACCAGTCAGAATGGCAGCTATTAAGAACACAAACAACAATAAATGTTGGAGAGGATGTGGGGAAAAAGGCACACTCATACATTGCTGGTGGGACTGCAAAATGGTACAACCATTATAGAAAGCAGTATGGAGATTTCATGGAAAACTGGGGAGGGAACCACCCTATGACCCAGCCATCCCACTCCTGGGTCTATTCCCAAAGGACTTAAAAACAGCATATTACAGTGACACAGCCATCTCAATGTTTGTAGCTGCACAACTCACAATAGCTAGGTTGTGGAACCAACCTAGATGTACCTCAGTAGATGAGTAGATTAATAAAATGTGGTATATACAAACAATGGAATTTTACTCAGCAATAAAAGAAAATAAAATAATGGCATTCACAGGTAAATGGATGAAGTTGGAGAATATAATGCTAAGTGAAGTTAGTCAGATATAATGCTAAGTGAAGTTAGTCAGTCTCAAAAATCCAAATACCAAATGTTTTCTCTGATATAAGGAGGCTGATTCACAGTGGTGTTGGGCATAGGGGTACATAGGAAGATTAGAGGAATACTAGAATGGTCAAAGGGGAGGGAGGATAAGGGAGGGAGCTAGGGGGGCTTGGGGGGGTAAAGAAAAGGTGGTATAATAAGATGGATATCATTATCCTAAATGCATGATTGACGACTTGAATAGTACAAATATACTTTGTATACAGTGTTATGTGAAAAGAAGCTCTATATGTGTATTATGAATTGTAATGCATTCTACTATTACAAATACAACAACTTTGAATTTAAAAAAAGGAGAAAAAAATCTATCCATAACCCCTACTAAAAAAAAAAAAAAAAAAAGGTTCTGCATCCTGAAATCTCCAGGGGCAAGCACAGGGCCACATAGACAGGAATAAATTGGTCTCCCTAATTCTCAGGTGGTTCAGTGTGCTCAGCCTCTGTGGAGGCCATCCTCTGAGGCTGAGATGCAAGCTTATATTAGAGAGAAGCAGCAGCATCTAAAAACAACCAAACTCTCCTGCAGGGACCATACGATGTAATTTGAATTCATCTGCTTGGCTACAGCCTAAATCTTCACTAGGGGTCCTTAGACTAGTGGTACCTAGTCAGCACAGGGGCACTAGTCAGGAATCATGAGAGCTAGCTAACTGGCTGTATGGCTTCAGACAAAACATACCAAAAAAATAAATAAATAAATAAAGGCGATAAAACTAGTCAATTCCCAGCACCCTTTTCAGATAATTCTGTGACATAGTAACCCTGTCAAAGGCAGGAAAGATTGGAAGATGGCAATGACAATTCTTGGCCTTGAACAAGCCATTCAATCTACTTAAGTAATAGCCTGCTGTTCCCCAAAACAAGAGAAATAATCTCTCTGACTTTGAGAGTGGCTCTGAGGGAAAAAATTTGAATATACACACATTGGACTTTGACACATGGTAGGCAGGGCCACAACATACAGTTGAAAAGGCTGTGCACTATATAACCCTGGGCATGGCTCTTGTGCATACTGTGGAGAAAATGGCAACCCCTGGAAGTTGTGACACCATGTCCTAGGTCACAGACACTCTATAAATAACGGTAGAAAAATCACAACTTATGCCCTCTCTTTAACAATCTGCAGATCCGCTCATTTCTCTCAATGACTCCTTGACTCTCCTCTTGTCAAAAAATAGGATGTTAGTAAATGCAGAGATTATATTGCTTTCAGAACTCCTTTTACTCACTTTGAAAACTTCTGAAGGGTAAGCTTGAGCTGAAGCAATAATTTTTATTTTGATAGGATGACTTTTTTTTTAGTTGTAGATGAACACAATACCTTTGTTTTATTATTTTTATGTGGAGCCGAGGATCACACCCAGCACCTCACGCATGCTAGGCAAGCACTCTACCCCCCTAAGCCACAACCCAGCCCCTAAAATAGAGATTCAAATGTAAAAAAAAAAAAAAATCATGGTATAATATGTAAATGAATATTCACATGATCTGGGCATGTGAAACATCTATAGAAGCATAACACAAAAATTAGAAAACACAGGTATTAGTAAGAATAAAGGTTATATAAAAGTAAGGATTTTCTGTAGAGCAACAATAAGAACAATAACAGTAAACTAAAAATTAGGAAAATATTTGTAGCACAAATATTTTTTCTTTCTTTAATATTTTGTTTGTTTGTGGTTTTTTTGAACATTTGTACACACAGATAAGACAAGGCACCTCAGGGCTCCAAACTCTTGCAGTGTAAGCCCAAGAAGCAAGGAGTCTCTCTTCAAAGCAAAGGGAAAAGTGGCCACTAAATTGGTGCAGGCAGAAACTTACATTTTTCTATTGCTTCATTATACAAGCTTTCTTCTCATTTAATCCAGAATCATATGAAACTAGCCGCCATTTCCTTATCCCTTTTTCAATGGTGTAAAAAAAAATACAGCAGGGCAAAGTTAACATACCCACCAACATTCATTCATTCATACATTTTTTTCATTCATTTAACAAATATTTGTGTGTGCTGCTTTTCTAGGTGCTAGATACAGTCCTGTACACTAGAGACACGTGGACAGAAGAGGCACATTCCCATCCTCTCAGACATTCCCATGTGTAAAGGAGGCAAGCTACACAACACACAAATAAGAGAACATCAGGGTGGGGTACCTATGATTTTAGAAGAGTCCCACATTGTCTCTCCCTCATTATGAACTTGTGAGCTATGCCGAAGGGACTCTGTGAACTCAAAAATGTAAAAAAGAATTTTCACTTACTTTATTGATTTTAGCCCTTTATCTTTCTAAATATAATTATGCAGCTGACAGTGGACACAAAGCAATTACTTCAGGAATCTGAAAGATGCTCTTTGTGGAAGTATGAGGTACTAATTCATAACTCTAGTAATTTCCAAGGGGTGAAGATGCTGGGTGGCAAGGACAGAGAGTTATTCCAGGAGCTTGATAGAGCCACCTCTGCTCTTTGCATCCCTCCCCGTATATTATGACACTCTAGAAATTCTGTTTCTATTATCTTGCATCTTGTAAGAAGCCTTGGGGGATTCTTCTGCAGGGCCCTTTCAACACATATGGAAAGATAATTTATTAAAATATGAAATTGCATATAAAAGCTTCCTGTATTTTCTTTCTGTTAGCGAAATTTGCAGGAAGGGACGGAGGCTCGAACTGTCGTATAGGAAAAGGAAAGGGGTTTATTGAATTACCAAAGAAACACGTGGAGGGGATGGGGACAAACCGCGGGGAACGGACGGGAGCTGGAGCACGCGGGAGCAGAGAGCAGAAACAGAGAGCGGGAACAGAGAGAGCAGGAACAAGGGACGATTTCAGTCCGGGGCTGGCTTAAATAGAGTAGGGGCCATAAAACCCCCTTGGAGTGAGTCCTTGTCCTATAGGCCAGCAGAGGTCATGGGGGGGAGGTAGTGGTAGTGGACAAGGGACTTGCTGGTCAGGTTTTTTGGTCACGCTGAGGATCCCGGGAGCTGTAGTTTTTCACAAGGCACCTGGGGAGGTGTGGCCTTCTGCCTGGGAGGCGCAGCCTTCTGCCTAGAACCAACACTTTCTACTCAACTTCATTTCAAGGAAGTGAGTAGGCTCAGCAAAACTGCTTAAGTATGTGGTACTTAGGATCTGTTATAATATCCTCAGCCCACTGAAGTGAAGGATAGGAAGAGGTGAATTTTAGATATTTGAAGGGACAGGCCCTGTTTCTGGAGTAGATGACCACATGTGCCATGGTAATGGCAACACCTAGGGAGACACAGACCCCGTTGTGGAGCTTTAAGCTTTTTCAGGTGCTGTAATATGGAAGCCACAGAGCTCTGTTTCTGGAGAAACCATGCAGGCTGGAATAAGAGCCTGAGGATCTTCCCCAGTACTTTGGTCCTTCATTAGACCCTGGCATCATTGTACAACTCCGTGTGGGGTAGACTACAAGAATAATCAAACTTAAATTCTCTAATTATTGGAGAAGCAAGAAGACCTGAGATGCAATTGTTTAATATCAAAAATAAGATATCTTTTGTATACCTGATTTTATGAATAGATTCACATTTGCATATACATATTCACCCAGCCATTCCTTGAGAACAGATTTACTGCATGATAGAGAATAACAGACCCTGCCAGAGATGCTTTTGATTCAGAAATGACTTAGAGAAGGTTCCTAGATGTAGGTGAGGGACATGGCCAATTAATAAGTGTATCAATTATCTGATGCTGGGTAACAAATTACACCAAAATGTAGTGGCTTAAAAACACAAACCTTAGGCCAGGTGCGTTGGCAAATGCCTGTAATCCCAGCAGCTATGGAGGCGAAGGCAAGAGGGTCGCAAGTTCAAAGCAAGCCTCAGCAATTTAGCAATGCACTAAGCAACTCAGTGAGACTCTGTCTCTAAAGAAAATAAAAATAGAAAAAAGAAAAGGTGGTTGAACAAGACGGATATCATTTTTCTAAATGCATGATTGAAGACTGGAATGGTATGTATATATTTTGTATACAAACAGTTTTATGTAAAAGGATGCTCTATATGTGCGTTATGAATTGTAATACATACTACTATTATAAATACAACAACTTTGAATAAAAACAAAATAAAATAAAAATAGAGCTGGGGATGTGGCTCAGTGGTCGAGTGCCCTTGAGTTCAATCCCCGGTTACCCCCACCACACACACCAAAAAGAAAAACAAAACACAATTAATAAGCTCATAAATTCCCAGTTTGACATTTTGGGTTCTTTAGGCCATGCTCCACTCATCTCAGCTGAACTGACACATATGTCTGCAATCCACTAGGGGTTGACATCTCGAAAATCATCCGGCTACAAAAGCCCCCTCCTGTCTACAGGTCTTTCACCACTTAGCAAGCTGACTGGAGCTCATGCCCAAGGGTTCCCTGGATATGAATAACATCAGAGTGCTGCCCCAGTGGATCAGCCTATCTCAAGTCTCAGCCTGCATCTGGTTTGCTATTGTCCCAGGGACCAATCATAAGCTCTCACAGGAAGAAGAAAGACTCCCAATATCAAAGAGAGTGGAAGAATTGTACTATAAAGTGGCAGATACAGAGAGAGAAAGATTATGCGGCCATTTTCATAACCACAAGAAATAAATGCAATCAAATATATTTCAAGCTATAGAAAATAGCTGGAAAATAGTGGAAAATTCTACTTGGGACAAATATGGGGAAGGCTTCAACCTAGAAGTGGTTCTTGAACCAGATTTTAAAACACAAGTAGACAGTGGGCTTAGAAATGGCCTGTTGTACTCAGGAAACCTCAAGTGCTGTTCTGAGAGCACAGTGCAAGGTGAGATGTAGCACAAGGAGGGAAGAGACTGAAGAGAGGATGGGTCCCTGAGCATTTCCTTTGTCTATAACCAAACCCAGATCTTCCCTGCTCTATGTGCTTCTGAGCACTTGTCCCTCCCTGTATGGCCCTCTCTCTTCCCCATTTTGCTTTGCATATTCAGTCTCCTCCCTTCCACTTCCCCAATATTATATAACCTTCATTGAAAGTTTTGCAATTTGCTGTTTCCTGATCAAAATGGCCTCCAGAGCAAAAGCAGAGTCCACACAAAGCAGAGGTCAGCAGGTTTCCCCACATGTCCTCCTAACCTCCAGGGAAACACAGGAGCACTAGGGAGTTTTATATCACATTTCCTGAAACTTGGGGCTGGGAATGCACAGGTTTTGGAGTGGCAGCCCTGGGCCCACACTTGAGTAATGGCACCAGAACAGAGTCCAATTCTACACCAAAACTTGTGGAGGATACGTCTTTTGGAGGAGTTATTATTTATTCATTTATTCAACAGATATACACTGAGTATCTGCTGTGTTATATCCTGTCTTACTTTCTGGGATTCCAGACATGAGATAGACAGCATCTTTACCCCCGAGGTGCATTCAGTCCTTTGAGATAGAAAAAGGTTTAAAAAGAAGCTTCTTCCATGAGCTGTGAAGACACTGAAACAGGGCTTATTGGGGGTCATAAGCACAGAGAGTAGGGACATCACCTAGTCTGAATACCCTCCGTCAGCTGTGGCTTATATGAGATGTGCAATAGCTCTCACTCTTCTGTTTCATGTGGATTAACCGGTTCCAAGTCTACCCTATGAGGTGGTGGGGTCCTCTCTATCTTACAGACAAGGAAGGAGGCAGGAGAAGACAACTCCCCCAGGTCTCCAAGGCAGGGATGCCATTGCTACATTGACTTTAGAGGATGGTGAGGAAAGGCCCCCACAGCTACATCATCATCTGAGATTCTGGGCATGACTCTTCCTGTGAGATCAGACCCAAAGCTTCAGGCAGAGTCCCTCAACACTAAAGGAGAAGTGAGGGTGGGCTAAAGAGCTGGTATCACAGACTGCCATCTTTCTATTTCTTATACTGATAGTGGTGCACTGGAAAAGAGGAGTAGGAAAGAGATGTCCAACTTAGAGAGGACTCTGCACGTTCCTAAGGCTCATGGCAATGACTCCAGGCTGATCTGGGTTGCAGAGAGAGGGTTTAGCATGCCTGAGGGTAGGCAGAGACTGCATTGGAGACTGCACCTATGTGAATGACATATCACAGGCATGCAACATCTTATCCAAAAAAGCAGCATCAATCAATGTAAGCTGCCTGTTGTGGCCAGCCACGGTGCCGCGGGAAAATTCTCGGAGGCAGAGTTAAGCTTTCACTACTTTTACTTCTACTTTCTTAGAGCTTAGAGAGGGAAAGAAAGATTTTTCTTCTTAGCTTAGAGTAGAGTAGCTTAGAGTAAAGAAAGATAGAGCTTAGCTTAGAGAAAGACTAGAGCTTCTTTCTTCTCTCTTCTTTCTTCCTTCTTCTGTCTTCTGTCTTCTGTCTTCCTCGGGAGCCTCGGCCTTACTCTGACCAGTCCTCTGGAGCCTCGGCCTAACTCTGGCCAGTCATTACTTCTTCTATCTGGTTTCTCTTCTGTAACCGCTCTGCCTACGTTCTGGCCGCTCTGATTCTTCTGACCGACCGAGTGACTGCCCGACGGACCGAATGAATTCGTTCTCCTAACTCGGACCGCTTTCACCCGGTTATATACCTTCAGGTTTGCGGGTGCCTACAGGTGCGTCACATACATATCAGGTGGAACTTATGGCTTCCAGCTAGCTACAACAGCCCTTCCTAATTAGGGCTCCTTCAAATCAAGATAGTACCCTCTGAGCTTTCTCTTGAAAGTAAGTTTTGGACACAGTAGGCATATTTTTTGTGTGCATTTTCATTTTGGTGCTAAGGATTGAAGCCAAAGCTTCATATGCTCTACCAGTGAGTTACATCCTCAACTCAAGGTGAGTTTTCTGAAAGAGGATATTCTGGAGCTAAGAAGTAGTAGCATACCTATTACAGATACTATTTCAGTAACACATTCACAAAGTACTATTTCACAGACTCTCTGACTTACTAAAGTGCACATCAAATATGCATGATAAATATGTGCTCTACACTTATAGTAAACATCAGAAAAGTAATTTTTGTCATTCTAGGTCTAGAGACTAGAAAAGCATGTTAGATCTAAAAAGAAAGAGATAAACCTGCCTTACTCAAAGAATACAGGTTGTGCAGATGTCCACTAAACATATTTGTTGGTCATGTTCTATTTCTCTACTTCCATCGTAAATTTTGTCTACTGGCTATATCTGATTTTGTCTACTGGTTATATCTGATACTTATATTAAAAGTGCACAAATTATAGTTTTGTCATTCTCCATGGATTCGTCTGTTGGGACTTTCCGGACGCTGTCTGCCAAGGGGATGGGCTCTGGTTGGTTACCACGCCCTGTGGAGGACTGGGGCTAAGCAGGGGGTGTGGCTATGACGTATCTTGAGAGTCGGAACCGCCCTGCTGAATGATTGGTTATGTTTAGGCCTTTATAAGTACAGTTCACCTTTCAATAAATGAGTTCTGGCATCGCTTCCTACTGAACTCCCCGGGTGTGACTTGGTGTCCGTCAAACAGGCGGAGGGAAAAGACACTCCGGCGACTTTTGCCCGTTAAGCCTATGTTCGCCAGGTAGGCTACTTTAATTCTTTCTGCTGGCAGAAAGGACCTCCTTTAGGGCCCAAAAAGGGGGATAGCTTTAGACCTCGACCCCATTAATAAGTAATGCAGCAGTCGCAGCATTTGTCTGTATTGGGTATTAAAACATCTATGCATTTCTTTGTCTTTAAGTTATCTATGTGCATATATGTTATGTATGTACATAAGTGATAAATAACTATTTTGAATGTTTTAAACTTTAAGTAGTATAATATTTTATGTTATTCTGCAATTTACTCTTAAAAAGAAAGCATCTTACTGTTATGGTCAAAATTAATCAATATAGGTTTATAAGAGATAGTTATAGATTATTGATAAGTCATCAGTTATAGATAAGTCATAAACTACAGATTAATAGACATAGACTAATGAGATAAAACAATAGAGGTAAAAATTAATGTTAAGATGCTTAAGTAAGCTTTAGTTTTAAGATAGAAATAACAATACAGTAGCATAAGCATATAGGCTTACATAATACATAGATATAAGTCTTAAAGATGTTACTGATAAGATATAGACAACTAAAAGTTATAAATGTGTGTATGTTTGTGTGCCCATAGGTCAACAATAGTAACAAATAAATGTTAAGATAATATAAGTTAAGTAACAAGATAAAAATCATTAAGAAATAGTCATATTCAGGTAGAAATCACTATAGGCTAAGCTTAGCTACAGTGACTCCATTGCTGTTCCAGTTCCCAAAAGAGTTGTGTTTTGTATAATTTGTGCCCTGTGAATGTACTAAAACCTAAACTTCACGTTCACCTTGAGGGGTCTTTAGTTCTGCTTAGGGGTTCTCAAGTTCTGCTTGCACCCCCAATGTGTTAAAACCCAAACTGTACACCCATCCAAGGAGGTCTTTAATTCTGCTTGGGTACTCTCTGGTTCCACTAACTGCTGTTTTGGTTTCTGTGATTGGCTCGCTTGCATGATGCTAAGGAAAGTCCCTGAGATGTGATCTTTTTTTCTTTCTTTTTTTTTTTTTTTTAACATGGGCAATTTTGATTTTTTTAATATTTATTTATTTACTTTAGTTGTACACAATGCAATGCATTTATGTTTACGTGGTGCTGAGGATCGAACCCAGGCCGCACACGTGCGAGGCGAGCGCTTTGCCACTGAGCCACAACCCCAGCCCCTGAGATGTGATCTTTGTCCTTAAATTCTCAGGACTTGGGCCAGGAAGCAGCTGTTCTCCCTAGGAGCTTCAACCTCTGCGGAGAGCGGCCCCTGGCCAAGTGATAGGCCCTGGCCAGGTAATAAAGCTCTATAATTTGTTTTAATTCAGACTCTGTGTTTTCTGAGCCATCTCCCCATAACATCACCATAGCCCATATTTAATAACATGAACAGAAAATAAGAATATTTTCAGTAAGATCTCAAGTAATCAAAAGAGGATCTTTTGATTTGATATGCTTTGAAAGGATAAACATTTTTAAAATGCAAATAATTGTATCAAGCATAAATGGTGTCTTATCAAAGGGAAACAGACTGAAATACTGAAATGATGAACTGGTATAGTTCCTCAAATAATTCAACAAAACTAAAATCCCCATACAAATGCACAAATCCAGAATATTTTATGAATGCTCCATAGCAAAAATTCATGAGAATTATAAAATTATCTTTTTCTAATTTTTTTTCTAACTATTCTTTGTACATATACAACAGAACTGCAAACTCACCAGTAATTAGTTTCCATTTTTAAGTATATATTATAATTATCAGAAACAATTGCTAGGGGAAATCTGAGGCCACAATATTAATAGCAAATGAGAAACGTAGTGGAGTTTTGACCATGTTACTGTCAGGGAGAAGCAACTGGGCTGAGTTTTTGTCCAATAGAAAATTTACTTGATGCTGAGCAATTATACTGGAAATTTTTAGTTTGGAGCCTAATTTCAATAGGTATATCTGTCTTCAAAATCTTCTTCTCACTTAAACACAGAAGTTAAAATTGATCTTGTAGAAGTTGTAGAGCGTGGGAAGGGTTGGGCAGTGAAAAGGGGCATGGAGAAAGAATGGGCAATGGTTATATTGGTGCAGTTGGAAAGAAGGAAGAACTTCTAAGGTTCTTTAGCACAGTAAGATAATTATGGCTTATAATTAATTGTATATTTCAAAATAGCAAGTTGAGAGGATTTTGAATATTCTCAACACAAAGAAATGATAAATGATGGATATGCCATTACCCTGATCTGACTGTATACATGTTTTGAAGTGTCACCCAGTACCCAATAAATAGTAGTAGAGAAAGAACACACAAATTGAAAAATATTTTTGTCTTTTTAAGATAGTGTGTATAATATTCAGTTAAACTCATCGTGCCCCTTTAGAGAAAGAACACACAAATTGAAAAATATTTTTGTCTTTTTAAGATAGTGTGTATAATATTCAGTTAAATATATTGTATCCTCATCGTGCCCCTAAAGGATATCCAATAAAAAAATTTCCCTGAGGCAGGAGGATCGCGAGTTCAAAGCCAGTCTCAGCAATGGTGAGGCACTTAGCAACTCAGTGAGACCCTTTCTCTAATAAAATACAAAAAAGGTCTGGGGATGTGGCCCAGTGGTCAAGTGCCCCTGAGTTCAATCCCAGGTACCAAAAAAAAAAAAAAAAAAATTCCCTATTGTGATAACTGAAAAGTGTACATTAGGAGCACAAGCAGGGAAGGAAAAAGTTGCTTGTTTGAGGGAAAATCAGAGAACATAAGTTTCTTTAAAATTTAAAAAAAAAGGTCACAAATTTGTGAAAAATATAAAAGCAACCCACAATTCATTTTATGTAAACATGGAAGTCAACAACTTGGTTGCGCCATTTGAAAGTAGATTAGTTCCTGCTTGTATAGTTTGAGTTTCATGCGTGAAACTATTGTCAGAGGAAGACAATATTGTTAAATGTCCTGAAGCTTAGAAAAGCCTTTCACAAGTGACATATTCACTTATTTGCTGTTTAATCACAAGTTTGTGGCATGCAATGAAAGCCCTTGGATACCTCTCTCCAAAAGACAGCCTTCTAGATGGTTCTGTTTTGCATTCTCCAGTTGGGGTCAGCTTTCTTCAGCACCACTTGCTCATCAAATGATGATCAAAGCTATGACACTGAATGATCCCAAACTTCTAGTAAGTCTTCATTAATTGGCCTTTAGCAGAGTGTGGCCTTATTTTGAATTGGACTACTGATTAATCCTGCCCAATAAATGTTACCTTGATAATTATCTGTCTATATCCATTTTGAGGTGTTCAATAACACATCAAGGAAGGCTTACATTCCCTCTGCTAGAAAAATAATCATTTTGCCACTGATTGATTATTTATTTTGCTGTTAAGTTTTTTGAGTTCTTCATATATTCTGGATATTAATCTGCAACCACTGACTTAGACTAACTTAGACTAATCATCCAGTCAGGACCAGATGGTAGGAACCAACCAGCATGACCACCACAGCCCCCAGCAAGTGTCAGTGTAGGATACAAATGAGCCATCCAGAATCCTGTGTTAAATCACCTACCTCCCTGATTCCAGAACTGCTGCTTCTGCTAAAGTTTTCTTCCCAGGAGATGTGAGAGCCATAACTGTTTCTGCTTTTAGCCTGGCTCCTGGAGTGCAGCAGAAGGCACCCCTGGAAATGAAGCAATTTCAATTGTGTAAAGAGGAGAGCTGTAGAGACAGGGAATCACTCAAGTCATTACTATAGAGGGTTTATTTCAATTTCAGGTCAAAAAGTAATTGAAACCCAGATTCTAATATTCCTATAGGTCCTTGACTCTTTTCAGCTCTTTTCTTTCAAGGTTCTTTAGAGATACTTGAAAATATTGCTGAATGTTAAAACAAGATATACCTGATTTATTTTTCCCCTTCCAGTTTATATGTTCATGGGCTAATTTTCAGTCTTCTGTTTCAGTGACAGTGACATATGCTGTTCCTTACAGATGACAGAGTTGCAGTCAGCTTTTTCTGAAATTATAGGAGCATCATGTAGGGTATCCCTGCCTCTCATAACTTCTTTTAATAAGAGAGGAGAAGGCTCATCTGAGGAGCTGTCACAGCAGAAAGGTGTGCTTCCATCACTGAGGCAGTGCTCTCTGAAAGATTTTTTGGGGTTTCTGTAAGCTTGTAAACACTGGGGAAATTGAGCATGGTAGCACATGCCTATAATTCCATCAGCTCAGGAGGCTGAGGCTGGAGGATCACAAGTTCAAAGCCAGAATCAGCAACTTAGTGAGGCCCTAAACAACTTAGTGAGACTCTTGCTCAAAGAAAAAAAAAATGTAAAAGGGCTGTGGCTCAGTGGTTAAGCATCCTTGGGTTCAATACCTGGTACAAAAAAAAAAAAAAAGTGCCATTTGCCCCAGATGACATTGACCAAGGAATCCTCGTATAACTCAATCCAAAACTTTTCTCTGAATACTCAGCTTGACCAAACAGAAGATTCAGAAAATCTATATGCAGCAAAAACTGCAACAGATGTTTTTGTTTTTAAGATAAAGGATTCCCTCTACATGCACAATGCTTCCCCTTCTCTCACTACTCACACCAATCCCAGGTCAATTCAAGCTATTTCTGAGCCTTGTATTCCCAGTCCTGTGCTCCCAGAACAAGATCTGGTCTCTGCTTTCAAGGAACTCATGGGGCAGAGAAAGAAAACCTCTAATGTTAGGGAAAGCCAAGGAAGCAACAAATCTTCCATCATATATGAAAAGCAGGTGTCATGGACATCCTGAAGAAGGAGAGCTCCGTGCCTGGGCTTCTTGGAGCAGAAGTTGGGTGTGAATGAAAGGGCACTAGTGTTGGACCCGAAGGGTTTTCTCCCTAGCTTTTCCTCCTAGCTTTGTGAATATGGATGCAGGAGGGGTGGTCATATGACATTTTGACTCTACCATTTCTCATCTGCAAAGTGGAGATAGTAAAATATATTCATAGGGCTGGTGTGATGATACAATGACATAAAAGATGGTAAAAACCCTAGCTCAATAAAGTGACATTCCACTTGAATTACCATATAGAGAGTTCTCTGTTCCTGAGAAATTCAGAAGTAGCCAGACAGCAATATTTGTCATATGCATAATAATAATTAAGACTTATTGAACCCTTGACCATGTGCCTGGCACTATTCTTCCTGGGTTATTTATGTATTCTACAGACATTTACTAAGTATCTACTGTGTGTTAGAGATGTTTTAGGAGTTGAAGACAGAGCAGAGAATGAGACAGTCCAAGTCCCTGAGCCTATGGCCCTTCCAGTCTGTCATGAAAGACAATGAACCAACTGCTATGTCAGGAGTTATGAGCACTATGAGAAAAAAAAAGTGGTGTAACAAGGCAGAGAGGAGTTGGTGGTGCTAACCTCAGGTAGGGCATTCAGGGAGTCAGAGATATACATGAAGTGACACTGTGGTGTAGGTAGATATTAGAAGAAAAAACTTGCAAGAACACTGAGACTGCCAGGTGCCCGGTGTGCTGGAGGACCAGTCGGGAATCAGCATGGCTGAGGCAGAGCAAGCAAGAGTGAGAGAAGAGGAAGATGAGGCAGTCATTTCACATGGTCAGGGGCCAGATATATATAGGGCACTGGATTCTCCTATAAACGTGGTAGGAACCCACTGGAAGGTTGAGAGTAGAATCGTCCCCCAGATGCAGTGTGTCACATCTTCCTTGGGACAAGTGAGCAAGGCTCCTTGTGTGAAATAATAGGGGAAGAAAGCAAGGCATCTCTCCCTCTTCCAGGAACGATGTTAGACAAAAATGGCGCCGCGATGGTTAATTCTATCTCCCTATTCTCACTGTGTTTCTGTGTGACCACTAGCGCCTCATAAGTTAGCTATTAAACATAAATCCGACCACACAAATTTACATTGTGAAGTCTGAGTCAGGAGCTCTATAGCAAATTCATTAGTACATGAGTAAAACAGGTTTATAATTAGACATTAGGCTTGTAAGTAATGATTAAACTTGTGGCTCTTGCTGTGCCCCACAGTTCAGACTTTTCTAAGTTATAGTTATAAAGTTTTAAGTTATAGTTATAAGGCTTTCTTGTGATTGATAAGGATTCTTTTATCTTAGGTAAGTTTAGGATATTAGCTTAAGATATATTGATATAAGTTTTCCATGGTAGAGACCCCTTAGATCTAACACCTGATCAAAGGAAAAATACCTGTTAGCCTAACTTCTGAGAAATAGCTGCACTTCCTTCTTTCTAATTCAGAACAAAGTTATTATAGGAAACAATAGTAAGCTGAGTTCAGTCAAGGTTTAGCTATGATGTATTAGGGCAATCAAGGTGTGGGACATTATGAGTGACCTTAAAGGGCTGTAAAAAATAGTTTTAGGTAAAAACAGTTTTTGTTCTTGACATTTAAGATTGATCAATATATGCTTTCTTTATGTTTTTAGATAAGTTTAATTAGTAATATGTACTTAGAACAATATCCTGTTTCCCTCAGAATGTATAACCCTGAAATTTCCTTAATGTAACTTGTTTCCTTCATAATGTATAACTCTGAAATTCTTTAATGTAACTTCAAAAGCTGTAATGTAAAAGACTGTGCTGTCTGGGCTATAAAAACTCGGGTAAAAGAAGTAAAGTTAGAGTTAAGCCTCCAGACTTGTGTGCTGTGTAGTTTATCTCTCACATTTTCGCCGATGTCTTCACCCCACAACTTTCCGGAGCTGGACTCCGGCAGCAGTGAAGGGGTTAAGGGTGAAGGCAAGGAGAATGGAAGGGCTGTGATAGTAGAAGTGAGAAGAAGACCAGTGTACTAAAGAATTGGATGTGCAGTGTGAGCAAAAGCAAGTGTTATGGGTCCATTACTCAGAAAACACTCTTAGTCCAAATTTTGTCCAAATTGGAGAGTCTTCATTAGCCAGCTGGCAACTGCTCCTCAGCAAAAGGCTGTTCAGGGTGCAGTGCCCACCTCTGTGCACACACTCTTTTTAAAGACAAAAACTACTTCCACCCTGTTCAGGGGTCTGCAATTATGCAAAACATGCTCCAGAACAGAAGCTAAATTTCGCAGTTATGCGAGCAGCTACAATGTTGCAAGTTGTCTGCCGTCACTGGGGATTTTTCACTGGGGGCAGTGTTGACATTTGCAGTTGGGCAGAAGTTGCAACACTTAAAGTTTCTTAATCAGGCTTGAACAGCTCAGAATAAAAAGAAAGCCAGACACGAGCAGCAGCCTCACAGACTTCTTTCACGTAAATTGCCTAACAGGACCTACACTCCTCAGAGTGACACACAGGTCCAGGGTACTGCTGTTGAGACCTGGGAAATCACCTTCATTTTGGAGGAAAGCTGCAGCTGACCGGGACAAAGAAACAAAGAAGAAAAACAGCTGCAGGCATCCAACGATCAGTCCAGGGCCCAGAGAATAGCACACACCTGGGTGAGATGCGCGGGCAGCCAGCAGGGAAGGGCCTGGCTGAGGCCAGCGTAGCAACCACGAGAGCTATAACTGGGGGCTGGCGTGGGAAATGCATGCCTTTTGGATGAACCCTTTCCTAGTGCTATTTACGTACTGACAGCCCCCCCCCCCCAGTCATTCTTCCTCTGTGCCAATCTGCTGCTGGCCAAAGCTGCAGACTAGACTCCACTAATTGGTGCTCTGTGACTTTCTGGGTGTGAGCCGGGACAACTGGCATAAACTGGAAGGGATTCCCAGGGTCCTGTTTATTTGAGACTTGTTCCTGGGTTCGACTCTTTTTTTTGGTTGTTTGTTTGTTTTTGTTTTTTTTTTTTTTTGTTTTTGTTTTTGTTCTGTTTTGTGTGTTTGTGTTGCTTATTTTTCTTCCCTTTTTAGTGTCTGCTCTTTCTTTTCTTCCCTTCTCACTTTAGTCTCTTCTGTCCTCATCTTCTCTATTTATACCCTGTCATTGTGTACTCATCAGAGGCAAAAACAGGTTATACGCAGAAATTGGGACTTCTAGACCTAGGGCAATTGAAATATACAGCAAAGCGGTGTTATATATAGTTTACTCTCTATTTCTCTTGACTCAGTTTCTCTCTCCTCTCTTACACTAATTCTTACTTCTTTGTTATCTCTTATTGTTCCTTTCTATTTTTTCTTTTCCATCTTTTTTTGCTTCTCTCAAAGGGTACATAAGTTTGGTTTATATATAAATCGGTCTTCCCTCTAAATCACTCACTTCATTCTCTTTCCTCTCCCATCTGCTGTTATTAAACCACTTCCATAGAATTCTATTTCATACTTCCTAAGAAAGAACATTTCAATAAGCTCACTTCCTTCTTCCTAAACATATCATCTCTGTATCCAATACTGAAACTGTAAACCCCAACACAAGCATACAGAGTAAATTGGAAACAATACCTGAGTTAACTAAATCTGTACATTGTGATCAAACTGGGATTTGCTGTAAAGAAAGTGTTAGATCTTAAAGTGTAAGGTATTTATAAGGGGATCTGACAGCTTTGTACCACAGAAGAAACATAAGGCTATAAGGTGAAATTGAAATAGGCAAGGTCCCACAGTGCTAGAAGAATAGACACACAAGCATTATGAAGAAGCAAGGGAAGAAAGTGGCTGAAACCAATCAACATACCCCCTCAGTAGATTCCATGGCAAGCACAGTTGGTTAAATGCCAGCGACGGAATTTAGAAATTACATATTCCAAATGTTTATGGATCTTAAGAATAAAGTCAAAAATGAGATGAGAGAGCAAATACAGGTGGTAAAAGAGCATTTTGACAAAGAACTCCAAAACCAAAACAAGTGCAAAAGATTACTTCAATAGGGAGATAGAGATTCTAAAGAAAAACCAAACAGAAATTCTGGAAATGAAAGAAGATATAAACCAAACTAAATGCTCAATTGAAAGCATCATCAACAGATTAGATCACCTGGAAGAAAGGACCTCAGATGATGAAGACTAAATATATATCCTGGAGAAAAATCTAGATGACATGGCAAAAGTAGTAAGAAAACAAGAACAGAGCATTCAGGAATTATGGGAAAGCATAAAAAGACCAAACTTAAGAGTGATTGGTGTTGAAGAAGGTGCAGAGTTTCAAACCAAAGGAATGAGTAATTTGTTCAATGAAACAATAGCAGAAAATTTTCCAAACATGAGGAATGAACGCAAAACCAAGTTCAAGAGGGTTAGCGAACACCAAACGTACAAAACCACAACAGATCCACACCAAGGCACATTATAATGAAATTGCCTAATATACTAGGCAAAGAAAGAATATTAAAAGCCACAAGAGAAAGAAGCAGATTACATATAGGGGGAAACCAATCAGACTATGCTCAGATTTTTCAACCCAGACCTTAAAAGCTAGAAGATCCTAGAATAGCATATTTCAAGCTCTGAAAGAAAAAGGGATGTCAACCAAGAATCTTATATCCAGCAAAACTGAGCTTTAGATTTGAAGATGAAATAAAAACCTTCCACGACAAACAAATTTAAAAGATGTCATAACTCGAAAGCCAGCACTTCTGAACATCTTGGGCAAAATTTTCCACGAAGAAGAAGAGAAAAAATAACAATGAAAATCAACAAAGGGAGCCGGGCGCGGTGGCGCACGCCTGTAATCCCAGCACTTTGGGAGGCTGAGGCAGGAGGATCGCGAGTTCAAAGCCAGCTTCAGCAATGGCGAGGCACTTAGCAACTCAGTGAGACCCTGTCTCTAATAAAATACAAAAAAAAAAAAAAAAAAAAAAGGGCTGGGGATGTGGCCCAGTGGTCTAGTGCCGCTGAGTTCAATCCCTGGTACCAAAAAAAAAAAAAAAAAAAAAAATCAACAAAGGGAGATAGTAAACTAAGGGAATTACCAACCAGAGAAGAATCCAAATCAAGCTAAATACCATAATACAATTAAAAATGGATGAAAATAAGAATCACATCTCAATAATAACCCTGAATGTTAATGGCCTAAACTCACCATTCAAAAGACACAAATTGTCAGATTGGATTAAAAGAAACAACCCAACAATTTGCTGTCTCCAAGAAACACACCTCATAGAAAATGACATCAAGCAATTGAAGGTGAAAGACTGGGAAAAGTCTTATCATGCACATGGGCTGCAGAAGCAGCAGGGGTTTCCATTCTCATATCAAACTTCAAGCCTAAGCTAATCAAAAGGGATAAAGATGGATATTTCTTACTACTTAAGGGAACCATTCATCAACAAGATATAACAATTATAAATCTAATGCCCCAAATAATGGAGCACCTACATTCATCAAACAAACCCTTCTCAAGTTCAAGAGTGAAATAGACTACAACACAGTTATTCTAGGGGACTTCAACACACCTCTCTCACCAATGGATACATCATCCAAACAAAATCTAAATAAAGAAACTTTAGGCCTCATTAAAACAATTAATAACTTAGACCTAATGGACATATATAGAATATTTCATCCCTCAGTAAGCAAATACACTTTCTTCTCAGCAGCACATGGCTCCTTCTCCAAAATTGACCATGTATTATGTCACAAGGCCACTCTCAGCAAATATAAAAAAATAGAAATACTACCTTGCATTCTATCAGACCATAATTAGATGAAATTGGAAATCAATGATAAAACAAGAAATAAAAAAAAAAACTACTACAACAGCTGAAAGCTAAACAACATGCTACTGAATGAACAAGGTGTTGAAGAAGACATCAAGGAGGAGATTAAAAAATTCCTAGAGGTAAATGAGAACACAGATACATCGTATAGAAATCTCTGGGACACTATGAAGGCAGTAGTAAGAGGAAAATTCATTGCACTGAATTCCTTCATTAAAAGAAAAAACAACAACAACAAATAAATGACTTAACATCACACCTCAAAGCATTAGAAAAAGAGGAACAGATCAACACTAAGAGCAGTAGAATACAGGAAATAATTAAAATCAGAGATGAAATTGAGACTAAAGAAACAATTCAAAGAATTGACAAAACCAAAAGTTGGTTCTTTGAAAAAATAAATAAAATTGACAGACCCCTAGCAATGCTAATGAAAAGAAGAAGAGAAGAAACTCAAATTACTAGCATCCATGATGAAAAAGGAAATATCACAACAAACACCTCAGATATACAGGAGATAATTAGAAATTACTTTGAAAACTTGTATAAAATAGAAAATACTGAAAGCATTGACAGATTTCTAGAGTCATATGGATTGCCCAAACTGGAACAGAAAGCTATACACAATTTAAATAAATCAATTTCAAGTGAAGAAAGAGAAGACACTATCAAAAAACTACCAACAAGAAAAAGTCCAGGTCCTGATGGGTTTACAGCCGAGTTCTACAAGACCTTCAAAGAAGAACTAATACCGATGCTCTTCAAATTATTTCAAGAAATAGAAAAAGAGGGAGCTCTCCCAGACTCTTTCTATGAGGCCAATATCACATTAATTCCAAAGCCAAGCAAAGACACAGCCAAAAAAAAAAAAAAAAAAAAAAAAAAAAAAAAAAAAAAAAAAAAAAAAAAAACTTCAGGCCAATATCTTTAATGAACATAGATGCAAAAATCCTCAATAAAATTCTGGCAAAATGGATTCAAAAACATATAGAAAGATAGTGCACCATGATCAAGTGGGGTTTATCCCAGGGATGCAAGGTTGGTTCAACATTCGGAAATCAATAAACATAATACATCACATTAACAGACTTAAAGATAAAAAACCATATGATCATCTCAATAGACATAGAAAAAGCATTTGACAAAATACAACACCCCTTTATGTTCAAAGCTCTAGAAAAATTAGGAATAACAGGAACATATCTCAACATTATAAAAGCTATCTATGCAAAACCTCAAGCTAACATTATCTTAAATGGAGAAAAATTGAAAGCATTCCCTCTAAAAACTGAAACAAGACAGGGATGCCCCCCCTCACCACTGCTATTTAACATATACTTGAAACTCTGGCCAGAGCAATTAGACAGACGAAAGAAATTAAAGAGATCCACATAGGAAAAGAAGAGCTCAAATTATCACTATTTGCTGATGACATGATAATATACCTAGAAGACCCAAAACACTCTACCAGAAAACTTTTACAACTAGTAAATGAATTCGGCAAAGTAGCAGGATATTAAATCAATACCCATAAGTCAAAAGCATTTTTCTACATCAGCGACAAAGCCGCTGAAAGGGAAATGAGGAAAACGACTCCATTTACAATAGCATCAAAAAAAAAAAAAAAAAAAAAAAAAAAAAAACCTGGGAATCAACTTAACGAAAGAGGTGAAAGACCTCTGTAATGAAAACTATAGAACACTAAAGAAAGAAATCATACAAGACCTCAGAAGATGGAAAGACCTACCTTGTTCTTGGATGGGTAGAATTAATATTGTCAAAATGTCCATACTACCAAAAGCATTATACAGATTTAATGCAATTCCAATCAAAATCCCAATGACATTTCTCAAAGACATAGAAAAAGCAGTCATGAAATTCATATGGAAAAATAAGAGACCCAGAATAGCTAAAGCAATCCTTAGCAAGAAAAGTGAAGCAGGTGGCATCACCATACCAGATTTTAAATTATACTATAGAGCAATAGTAATAAAAACAGCATGGTATTGGCACCAAAACAGACTAGTAGACCAATGGTACATAATTGAGGACACAGAGACTAATACATATAATTTCAGCTATCTTATATTAGACAAAAGTGCCAAAAATGTACAGTGGAGAAAGGATACCCTCTTCAACAAATGGTGCTGGGAAAACTGGAAAGCCATATGCAACAAAATGAAATTAAACCTGTATCTCTCACCATGCACAAAATTCAATTCAAAGTGGATCAAGGACCTAGGAATTAGACCAGACACAATACCCCTAATAGAAGAAAAAGTAAGCTCCAATTTCCAACATGTCAGATTAGGCTCCAAGTTCCTTAACAAGAATCCAGTAGCTCAAGAATTAATACCAAGAATTAATGAATGGGGTAGATTTAAGCTAAGAAGCTTCTGCTCCGCAAAAGAAACAATCAGTGAGGTGAATAGAGAGCCAACTAACTGGGAACAAATATTTAATACATGCACATCGGATAGAGTACTAATTTCTAGAATATATAAAAAACTCAAAAAACTCAACACCAAAAAAACAAATATCCCAATAAATAAATGGGCCAAAGAACTGAACAGACACTTCTCAGAAGAAGATACATAATTAATCAACAAATACATGAAAAAAATGCTCAACATCGCTGGCAATTAGAGAAATGCAAATCAAAACTACTCTAAGATTTCATTTCACTCCAGTCAGAATGGCAGCTATCAAGAACAGAAACAACAATAAATGTTGGAGAGGATGTGGGGGAAAAGGCACACTCATACATTGCTGGTGGGACTGCAAAATGGTACGACCATTATGGAAAGCAGTATGGAGATTTCTTTTTCCTTTTTTTTTTTTTTTTTTTTTTTTTTTTTTTGTACCAGGGATTGAACTCAGGGGCACTCGACCACTGGGACACATCCCCAGCCCTTTTTTTGTATTTTTTATTAGAGACAGGGTCTCACTGGGTTGCTTAGTGCCTTGCCATTGCTGAGGCTGACTTTGAACTCGCGATCCTCCTGCCTCAGCCTCCCAAGTGCTGGGATTACAGGCATGCGCCACCACGCCCGGCTTTGTATGGAGATTTCTTGGGAAAATGGTAATGGAACCACCCTATGACCCAGCCATCCCACTCCTGGGTCTATTCCCAAAGGACTTAACAACAGCATATTACAGTGACACAGCCACTTCAATGTTTATAGCAGCACAATTCACAATAGCTAGGTTGTGGAACCAACCTAGATGTCCCTCGGTAGATGAGTGGATAAAGAAAATGTGATATATATATATACACAATGGAATTTTACTCAGCAATAAAAGAGAATAAAATAATGACATTCACTGGTAAATGGATGAAGTTGGAGAATATAATGCTAAGTGAAATCAGTCAATCTCAAAAATCCAAATACCAAATGTTTCCTCTGATATAAGGAGGCCAGTTCACAGTATGGTTGGGTCGGGGTACATGGGAGGATTAGAGGAACACTATAATGGTCAAAGGGAAGGGAGGGGAAGGGAGGGAGCAAGGTGGGAAGGGAGAAAGAAAAGAAAAAGTGTTGGAATGAGATGGATATCATTATTCTAAATGCATGACTGAAGACTTGAATGCTACGAATATACTTTGTATACAAACTGTTTTGTGTAAAAAGATGCTCTTTATGTGTAGTATCAACTGTAATATATACTGCTACTATAAATAAAAATTTTTTTTAAAAGTTTCTTAATCAGGTTAACTGCCCAGGTTAACCAAGATGGTTTCTTTTTAAAATGGAGTTCTTAGGCTAAGTTCTTTAAGTATAACCAGAATAGCTTAATATTACTTATTCTATAATTTTACCTTATTTATTGATATCCTATAATCTATAGGATGCTTACTGATTAAGCTAGGCCATAAAAAGAGGCAGCAAAATTTCAGCCACAGCAACTTAGTGAATGACACTGCTGCTCACCAATAAGAGAACCAGCTGGGGAAAAAGCAAGATGGGAAGTATAGAATTGAGGACCTTGATTTTATTCTGGCTACATAAAGTTTAAGATCCCCTTAGACATAAGTGTAGATGTTACGTACACAGCTGGAGACATGAAACAAATTCAGTTAATATACTTTTCATATATTAATGATCTTCTCAGAAAACTGAGCCACTTGCTTCTATCATTCCCATTTTGCAGATCAGAAAACAGACTCAGAGTATTCAAGTAAATTGAAACTCTTTGGATCAACTGTCTCTTAGAGCAAAGGACATGATTCATAAATGAAGCAGGTAGAAGAAGAAAGAAGTTGTTCGTATTGAAAGGCAAAAATCATACCGGGAACAACCATGCAGCCAAGAGATTTATTCACCAACTTTGTGGCTGGTCAGAAGTTGAAGAGGTGCTGGGAGAGAGGAGTCATGGAGAGGGGAGTGTGCAAGCTCTGAATGGAAGGTGGGTGCCTGGTTGTGCTGGCTGTGATCTCTGGAGCTGTCAGCTAAGGCAGCTGCCATCAAGCTAGAAGCTGGAGCTGTTGGCTGGGGCAGCTGCTGTTGGGCTGGAGATTGGAGCTATCAGCTGGGGCAGCTGCTATCTGGCTAGAGGCAGTAGGTCTGGAGCTATCAGTGAGGGCAGCTGCCATAGGCTGGAGACAGTGGGTCTAGAGCTGGTGCAGTGGCTGCCTCTTCTCAGCAGGGATGAGCTGTTGTGTGTGTGAGTCTCTCTGAATGTATTGGAGCTTAAATAGGGATTTCTGGTGGGGGGGTGTACCAGAGTGACTCTTAAGGCTATTGGCTCTTTGCCCATGGAACCAGGGCAACCTTTAAGCCTATTGGCTCCTCCCTGGGGGGGGGGATGTCCTGATTGGAGAACAGAGCAACTTTAAGCCCATTGGCTTCTTCCAGGAAAATGAAACAAGGTTGCTTTGCTCAGGATGAGGAAACTTCCCTTGGGGGGCTGGGGGGTAGTCCATCTATCACCTATCACACCATGGGAGACACTGATTGCACTAGAGCAATGACTATTTGGGACCTAGACCACAGAGGAATAAGGACACAGATCAGACTTGAATTGAGACTCCCCAACTCAACCTTTTCCATCACTCCCCATTGCTACCTTTCCCACCTTTGATCTTCAACACTTTTCATATGCCTTTCCTGTCCATGGATACTGGACATGCCTACCTGGTTTGTGGTCAAGAAGAGAAGTGGGCTGGGGTTGTGGCTCAGTGGAGAGCACTTGCCTAACATGTGTGAGGCACTGGGTTCAATTCTCAGCACCACATATAAATAAATGAATAAAGTAAAAGCCCATCAACAACTAAAATAATATTTAAAAAAAGAAGAAGAGGAGAAGGAGGAGGAGAAGGAGAAGTGGAAAGATCTAGTGGATGTTCCCTGTGTTAGTCTGCTTTGATTGCTGTGACTAAAATACCTGACAAGAACAGCTTAAAGGAGGAAAAGTTTACTTAGGCTCATGGTTTCAGAGGTTCAGTCAATGGCAGGCTGACTCCATTGCTCTGGGCCCATGTTCCTTATTCTATATTTAGGAAGAAGTTAAAATTTGCTCAGATTGGGAAGGAAAACACTCCCTCAGGCATTTTGTAGACTTTGGATTTGCTCTCTGGCACTAAAAGTCACAGGAGCAAATAGTAGAAGGAATACGTCTTCAGTTCTGCCCAGCTCTGAAACGCCTTTTGTGTTTCCTATAAATGTATTCACTCTATTCACTGGATGACCATGGAAACTGGCAGCAAAGGCATTTTTATTAAGTTCTAATTCAAAAAGCTTAATCACATTTTGGCAGCTTTTCTCCTTGACATAGAAGCAGAAACCCTGTTCTCTCTTCTCATGCCCCTTGGGTTTGGGTATTAGGCGTGTCTTTGTATAACATCTCAGCAGGTAAAAAAAAAAAAAAAAAAAAAAAAAAAAGAAGAAGAAGAAGAAGAAGAAGAAATCTGTCAATTTCCTGACGCATGGGTTAGCTTTGCTTCTATTCTATGAGCAAACTCCTCATCATTTCCTCACAGCCAACTTCCTCCATAGATCAGTATCTCTCTTTGAATCTGGAAACAGTCTGGGAGAAGATCTGTGAAATGTCATTCAGAATCAAATATGGAAAGGATTCTTCTGATCTCATTTATTTTGTAACAGGCCAGATTCTCCCACATGTTGGGAGCTGAGCAAGCGGAGGAAAAGCCAGGAAGCTATGGGATTGTGGAGAGCTCAGAGCAGGGCTACAGCCTTAATAAGAGACCAGCCCAGACCAGGCCAGCACTGAGATGTGAATGAAGGAAGGACACTTGAGGGGAAGTGGGGGCACCTGGAACAATCCTGGAACAATTGCAGTGGTGCAGAAGAAGAAATCCATAAGAAGGAAGAAGAAATAAAAGGAAGAGAGAACTAACTCTGAGTACAGGGCTAGTAGGAAGAATAGAAGAAAGCTATCAGGCTGGGGAAACAAGCCCTAGCATGCTAGAGTCTACTCAGACTGGCTTGTGAGAGCCATCCTTAGATTTTCAGGATTTTTGTGAGCCAGCTGAAATTATACTAGTCATAAAAAGTTGGTTACAGTGCACTCCTGCTACAGAAATTGGAAAATCCAGGTCTCTGCCCCCCTTTTCCAAAGCCTCAATGGCCAGTTAAAATTTACCAGCACACTATTGACTGCCAAGCTCGGAAACTTCAGTGGCTTGAAATCCCATGATCTGAAAGATTCAACTGGCAAGATGATTTAGTAGCCAAGCCTCCTCTTCTCTCCTTGTGCTCTGAAAGGTCTGCTTCCTAAGAGCATCATGAAGCTACCTGTCATCTGCCCCACCCCCACCTATAGTTTCCAGGCAGGGAGTCCCTGTAAAAGAGAAATAGTAATCACAGTCTAGATTAGTTGTTCTTAAGGTTCAGTCCCAGATCAGTAGCATCAACCTCACCGGGAACTTGTTATAAATGCAGATTCTCCAGCTCCACCCCATACCTGCTTAGTTAGAAACCCTGGACATGAGGCCCAAGATATTGATGTTTTACCAAGCTCTCCCCATGACCCTGATACTTGCCTGACTTTGAGAACCACAGGGATAAGCAGTGGTAATGATAGGGCACAGCAGACATGCGCAGTGGGAACATAAGGTTAAGGGAATAATTCATAAAATGGGCTTATTGTGATGATCCCCCATATACTTTCACTTGTAAAAAGCAATTTACCTTGATCCAAGCATGAGGGCACACATGCAATTAATTGGGAGTTAGAGGCAGGAGGATCACAAGTTTGAACCAGCCTCAGCAACTTAGAGAGAATCTGTCTCAAAATTAAAAAATAAAAAGGATTTGGGATGTAGCTCAGTGGTTAAGAGACCCTGGGTTCAATCTTTAGTACCAAAAAAAAAAAAAAAAAGCAATTACACGCAGCCCTGCCTGGCTTAAGTCAACAGAATATGTTACCACCTCAGAAAACTATTATGCAGGAGAAATGCAAGCCCTAAATAATGCTGATAAGAAGAACACAAGTTACCCTGCAAGGTAGGGTGGGGAGGGCGATTTTGTGACCCTTACACAGACCAGATACCAGAACTCAGGGAAATAAGGATAATTTTCCCTAATCATAAAGTCTGTAAAAAGTGGTTCTAATTGGAACTAGTCAGTATGGGCCAAAGTGTCCTAGGGTTATCATGGTAGTGGCATGGTAGTGGGGACTTGAAAGTCTGATGTCATCCTGTTGTCAGTCAAAAGTGAAGTGGTATACCTATGCAGGACCCTCCCTGGGACCCCCAATAAAACTGGAGGGTAGGAGAATACCTCTCCTCTCTCAGAAACTCACTCTCTCTCTTGAGAATGCCCCCCTTTCCCCTTTCCTATCCATTCTAATAAACTCATGCCTTTTACTCTGAGTGACATGTCTGAAATCTTTCTGACTTGATCATAAGATCTGGGATTTGAAGGTGATACCACCAGTTACCAGTGATGACCTGTTTAAGTATAACATTAGAAAAGCATGCCAAGGCAATCATATAAAGCAGGGTTTACCTAAGAAGGGGTAACATAAAATTCTCCCAGGAGGGAGAAGGAGGCCATGGCTGGTATCCTGGTATCCCAAGAATCAAGGGTGTTTTGCCTTTTTATATGTCCTATGGTTCCTTTGTTCTCCTATTCTCTTCCCCTTATCTTTCTCCTTCCTGAGTAATGACTACACCCAGGAGATGCTCAAAGTGATGGCCAAAAGGTGAGAAACAGGTGGACAAGGGGTGTGGGGGGCAGATGGAGCATCCCAGGGCACATTAATCAAAAACTTTTACAACTCTCTGTAGGGAGGGACAATTCCTGGGACAGATTACCTTAGCAACAAGTTGGAGCAGGTGCAGGTGTTGTACCCAATTTTCAGGAAAAAAGTCTCACAAGCCACTCACATAATAGCCAATGAAGGCTTTATTCTGGCCAGGGCCACCAACTACGTCCAGCACAAAGCAGGATAGTATAAAATGGCGCCTGCTCATAGCAAGGGCAGGGTTTATAAATCACAGGGTTAATAAGCCCTCAAGCTCTCAGGTGGAGACAGTTTAAGGGTGGGTTAATGGGCCATGAAGGGTGGGTCAATGGGCCATCAGGTGGAGACAGTCCAAGTCCAGTTTAAGTTGCCTTAGCTTATAACATTCCCCACTGGTCTTATGGGGAGAACAAATCTTTGTTCTCCTCCATAATCTGCCTTCCCCATGTTTAGTTGAGAAACCAGCAGGCAAAATCAACGAGACTGAATGCGAGACTGAATGCCAGCACTGGGGACTCCCCTGATAACAGGCAGGAGGAGGGGTGATATTGAAAGTCCTAAAGCTCCTCCTGGAAGGGGCAATTCCTGGAACAGGTTATCTTGGCAACAGGTTGGATACAGGGTCAGGGTCTCCACAAGGGTGGAGGAAGGGCTCTGAGGGAATTAACATTACAATTTTCCAGTGGACAGTTTCCCAACAGTCTTCAATTTCGCCGTACTCACTCAAAATTGGCTTTCTTGGTCCGACCTGACTTGATGTACCCATCTATACTAACTGCCTGACAGATTTTGGCTTTAGGAACTCCTTACTACTGTAAGGGAAGGGGACAATGACCAAATCTGGCTTCTTTGAGCTGAACAGGGGTGATGAGATGCGGGCAAGTAGTTCAGAGTTCCCTTTTTAGAAGTCAGGCCAAATTGAAGCCAGGGAAAGAACCGGTTGTCATTAGGGACCAGCACTTCTATGAGAGAAACAAAAACCATTTATTCATGAGTACTGAATAAATGTTGCAGCATCTGGAACATGTCAATGTATACAACAAATATGGGAGCAGTCAATAATTTCTCACCAGGAGGTGTGAGGGCTGAGAAGTTGTCCCCATAATAAGGCCAGAGAGGACATGGCCTTTATTTGGGAATATAAATCTTTAACATGCACAGTTATCAGGAATGTAAACACAACATTTAACTTTTAATCTTACAGATCAGATGTCTATCCTAATAAGATGGGCTCAAGCTACTTGATGCCATCTGATCATATAAAATATTTCTACTGGTATGACCTCTGTTTCTACGAGTAGACAACCCTTTATTTCTGTTACTTAGGGCTAGATAATCATACTACTGAATATTAAGCCTATCTGTGTAGGTTAGGAAGATCTGCAGGCCTTAAACTGACTAAAAACTTTTGACTTGGCAGTCACTTAATAGTTAAACTGTTTCTTTTTATAGTTATCAAGCATTCCTGCCTAAGAATCTCTTTTGTAGCCTCAAGTCTAACCAATTCTTGGGGCTAATACAAGTGCATATCTTAAATTACATTTAACTATTATTTCTTCAATGTCCAGGAATGGTTGTGTTTCTGTTTCAACTTGTTTTGCTAGGTGTTTAAGATGAAGTAGGTCAAACTGACTTTTGCTTTTATCTATTGCTAAGAGTCAGCTGATTTCTGATGGGAATAACTCTTGGGGGAACTTGAGAGCAGCTTTTCTGCTCTGCTCAGTACATTTTGAGCTCAGATGGGTCCAGGTCTTGCTTGACCTTGCAGCTTCCCTTGGAAGCACCAGGGATGTCTCTCCCTTTTCTAGGGACACTCCTTTTAGCAAGTGCACTGATTGGCTTTCTCTTCTCCAGATGTCTCATAGCCTCCCTGCTCAGGAGGCCATGTGGCCCAGAGTTGTGAAGCTCTAGAGAAGTTCCCTGTTCCCTGAATCAGACCGACTCTGAGGGCAAGAGCCAAACATTGGGTTTCTTGGCCCCTTTTAATTTAACTTCAAGTCTTGATCTTAAACATCTAGCAAGAGTCTCACCAGTCTTAAATTAAGAGCACTGGGCTTTACTTTAATGTCTATAACCTTACTGTCATTTACCCTTTCCATTAATTGCGGTTTGTATCATCCTAGGTGATTGCTTATTATCTTAAATTAACCCAGGTTGTGTTCTTGAAGCAATACCTCTGCAAAACATCAACAGGCAACTTTTAGACAGGTTACAAGGAAAATACAAAATAAAATTAACAAGAGTAAAAATACATTTAGTTTGTGTAATAACCATCTTGAATTTTGACTGAGTTATATACTACAACCCCTGTTTCTTAACAACAGAATCATTCTTTTGACCATAACCATAAACAAATTGAAGTTTGGCCTGCCCTGGAGCCATTCTGACATGCAGTAAATGTGAAAGGAAGAGCCTTATTTTAAGCAAGGTGAAGATCTTTATGAACCTTAGGTAGGGTGTTTTAGTTCTGAACTGATCTCTGCTTTACAATATTAACCTTTATACAGATTAGGCTCTCATGAACTTGAAAATACATTTAAATTGTACCCCAGTGTAAAAAGTAACATAAAACCTTATATCTTATTGACAACAGGTCTAGTTGTAGAACACATTTTAAATAATATAAATAAATCTCTAATGTATTATCTTTATAAGCCTAAAATTACCATACAACTCTAGTTTGGAGAACACCAACTTGATATAATGCTCTTTTAGAGCTTTCACCTCAAGGCTTGTATGCCTGAAAGATATGAACACATTTAATATACAAAGAAGAGTATTACTCCACCATAATTACATTGATGTTTTTACATTAATCAAGTTTCTTAAAGAAATAACAATATAATATTTCAAAATAATAATTGTTATTCAACCACAGCTATATAATTCTTAATTTCAGATTACTTGCTCAAAAAACCAAAACTTAATATTGTTATTTATAGTACTCACAACAGAAACAGCTGAAACCTTTGAGCCTCTACATACACAGAAATCTTTTCTAAATCTTTATACATAATCACACACATCTGTTAACCACTTCATGAGAACACAATGTTCAAGCATAAAGAATTATACCTGTTGGAACCCCTTTTTTAAAAATATTTTTTATTTATTAGTTGTACACAATGCCTTTATTTATTTTTACGTGGTGCTGAGGATTGAACTCAGGGCGGCGCATGTGCTAGGTGAGCGCTCTACTGCTGAGCCACAACCCCAGCCCCTGGAACACTTTTTTAAAAGATCTTTAGGAACATTTTTTTTCCAGTGATGACAAAGCAACCTTAAAACCTCTTTTTTTAATTTACCAATTTATGAAAACAATCAATAATGTTACCCAATGGAATTCAAGGAGTTAAGAGTACTTGATAGTATATTTAACAGCATTTTAACCTTGAAAATTAATCAGATGTTTAACAAACAAAGTTACTCACAAATTCACTTTTCTTACATTTACACCAGAGAAGACACACAATGAAAAGGCAGAAAAACCATGGAACACAGAACAAGACACAAGGGAAAAAGAACCAGGTGCCAAACCGACCAGGGAGCAGTGCAACATCTTGCTAATGCTCCGGACAGGAGTGCGTATGTGCCTCGTCAGGCACCTCTCTGTCCCCAGTAGGAATTCCCCACCAGACCAGTAGTGCCAGAGGAAAGTGCGACATTTCGCTACTGCCCTGGACAGGAGTGTATGTGCCTTGCCAGGCACCTCCCTGGAATAAGCAAGCTTATTCTAGTTCTTTGACCACCAGAGAGACTTGTGAGTTAAATTTCAGTTGTTTACCCAATTTAGATTTAACCTTTTAAATCATGTGAATTAAAGGTATTTGGACCCATTTTTCATGAGCGCTCATTTTCTATTTGCCAATCTTGATATCACATACATGACATCTGGACATACGCACATAGACATATAAACACAGAACACAACTGTGCACAAGTAACACAATAGCAAAAACCTTGTAGCTTTTTTCACTCCATTGTAATGTTACAGATGCTTAAAAACTCCATAAAAAATAAAACTGATCAAAACAACATTAACCTAGGTGCATAGGATCAAAATCATGAGCTCAAAAAATACATTTTGGATCTCAAGAAGAAGCAAGAGTCTTAGAAAAATGACAGTCTGGTAATGCAAATTCAGGTAAAAAGACATTTTAATTTTTTTTTTTCCTTTTTCTGGGGCTTAAGCTTGCTTCCCCATTTGCATTTCAATGCAAGTCCTGGCTGAGGTCTGGAAAGATGGGGAACTGCAATTGTGAGCAGATACTTTATGCCTAAGGCACTTTTATCTAATCTCTGCCTCCTAGAGTTATACTGCCTTCTAGAGGGACCATTCAGTCAATTTCCCATGGTGGCCAATATAACTTTTGCCAACTTTCGGGTTTGTTCTTCCTGAGGGGGGGTCACGGTTGTTGTACTGTTGTATGTTTGTTGGGCAATTTTCACCAATTCAGACAATACCTTTCCCTCAAACCCTTCTAATTTCTGCAACTTCTTCCTTATATCTGGGGCCAACTGAGTTACAAAAGCTAAAACCAATTTAGAGCCTTCTAACCTCCATCACTGTTGGGGTCCCAGTTCGAGTGAGCAGAAGGAAAGACCCTATTGATCAGAACGGGGTCATCTGTAGGCAGGCCGTTTGGTCCAAGGATGGGCTTCCCACCAGATCCGCTCACGCTCTTCAGAAGGGAAAAGTGTTTGGAGGAGTTGGCCTGGGTGGGCCTTTCGGGGCTCTGCTGCTGCCCTTTGTTCACTACTCTCCCCGCTGCCCTGCCAGCCCAGGCTCCAGGCTGCCAGCGGAGGGAGGGAGGGAAAAATGAAACCAATAAGAATGCTAGCACAAGCCGGGCGCGGTGGCGCACGCCTGTAATCCCAGCACTTTGGGAGGCTGAGGCAGAAGGATCGCGAGTTCAAAGCCAGCCTCAGCAATGGCGAGGCACTTAGCAACTCAGTGAGACCCTGTCTCTAAATAAAATACAAAAAAGGGCTGGGGATGTGGCCCAGTGGTCGAGTGCCCCTGAGTTCAATCCCTAGTACCACCAAAAAAAAAAAAAAAAAAAAAGAATGCTAGCACACAAACAAAGATCAGCCACACAAGAAATAAACAAACACAAGGACAAAAGACAACCAGACTGGGCCACACAGGGAGGCCACCAGACAACCAAACTGGGCGCCACACAGAACCAGATTGGGCCATACAGGGAGGCCCACCAGGAGGACAGGAGCAAAGTCTCACCCAGTCCCAGAACCAGATTTGGGCCACACAGGGAGGCCCACCAGGTGGACAAGAGCAGCGTCTCATCCTGTCCTGGGATTCGGTGTAAGCAACTGCGTCCAGTCTGACCTTATCCCCCAGAAGAGATGTCACCAGACAGGTAAACAGGCGGCTTAGTAGAGGCGTCTGGAGAACCAAGTGACAGTCCTCTCGGGGCGAGGCTGAGGAATGTCTCTCAGGAGCTCTCCCCTACCTCAAGAAGAGTCTGTGATTGGGCACAGGACGCAGAATTTGGACGTGAGGGTGTTGTACCTAATTTCCAGGAAAAAAGTCTCATAAGCCACTCACATAATAGCCAATGAAGCCTTTATTCTGGCCAGGGCCACCAACTACGTCCAACACAAAGCAGGATAGTAGAAAATGGCACCAGCTCATAGCAAGGGCAGGGTTTATAAAGCACAGGGTTAATATGCCCTCAGGCCCTCAGGTGGAGATGGTTTAAGGGTGGGTTAATGGGCCATCAAGGGTGGGTCAATGGGCCATCAGGTGGAGATAGTCCAAGTCCAGTTTAAGTCTCTTTTGCTTATAACAAGGGCAAGGAGAATAAAGAATCTCGCTGGGGCCTCCAAATGTTGTACCCAATTTTCAGGAAAAAAGTCTCACAAGCCACTCACATAATAGCCAATGAAGGCTTTATTCTGGCCAGGGCCACCAACTACGTCCAGCACAAAGCAGGATAGTAGAAAATGGCGCCTGCTCATAGCACAGCAGGGTTTATAAATCACAGGGTTAATACGCCCTCAAGGCCTCAGGTGGAGACGGTTTAAGGGTGGGTTAATGGGCCATGAAGGGTGGGTCAATGGGTCATCAGGTGGAGACAGTCCAAGTCCAGTTTGAGTCTCCTTAGCTTATAACAACAGAGCCAGGCTTAAATCCAGATTTTTCAAAAACTAACTCCAACTTCCTTTTCTCTACAACTGAGGCCTGAAGGTTAGAACATTTACATCTTCGTCCAGTGTTTTTCTGTGGTTTGTACTATTAATAATGATAGTGTAACCAAAATACCAGTTTAATAATGAGGTCACGGTCTTGAGAAAAAGGAAAAAGAAGGTTTATTGCTTTGATAGCAAAGGAGAAACAAATGGGACTCCTGTCCCAAAGTCTATAACTCCCCTTATCAAAAAGGACAGGGGAGTTTTAAAGGAACTTCAAAGGTTATATTCCAGGTGAGCTCTGGTGGGGGCACCCCCAGGGCACCCTGATGGCGTGTTAGGATTCACTTGTTAATTTGAGAGATATTCACTTCCAAGATCCTCAGCAGGCATCTCCTTCCTGTGGTGGGTGTGTTCAAGGGCAATTAACTAGAGGAAGAAAACGAAACACTGTCTCCCTAATCATTTTAGGGAGAAGGAAAGGGGGAAAGAGAGGAAAAAAAATTTTTTTTAAATATGCCTTAGAGCAATGAGGGCTACATTCAGGAGGTGATTCACTGTTACAAAAGATATCAAATAAGACCACACTAAGTCTTCCATTTTTATATATGCAACTCTTAGAGGAACAGTCTGCTGTTTCTTATAAAATCATGAGTCCTCATGTTGAAAAATGCAAAGAGAAAAATGAGACTTCTTTCATGCACAATTATATATTTATGCAGATTTTTAAGAGAATTTTGTTCTATTAAAATTTCTGTTGTGGGGTGCTATGGTGGGGAGCAAGAGCCAGACTGACCCAGGATCGTCTTATTCAATATTCACTAATATTATTGCTCTAACCCACAGGAAAAACACTGGGTAAGGTTGGCTGACCCAGCTGTTTGAAGAGGAGCTCCCTATTTTCTACTTTATGAGAGTTATTGGGGCAGGAGTGCCTGACCCCTACTAGTCAGTCTTGGTTAAGAATTTATGATCTATTTATAGTAAGAAGCTCTGAATGGATCAGAACACCCTCTAGAGAAATAGCAACCCAAAGAGTTTGTGCAAAAATATGCCATTATCTGCTCACTGGCCTAAGATGTGTGAAAGACATTTCTAAATGCCTATGTATGAATCCCACCTCAAGCCTTCTAACAGCTGTATGATTTTGAACTTCAGATGGCTTAAATGCAAAGGGGCGATAACAAAATCCACCCCCTCTGGGTTGCTGGGATTATTACCAATATGCACATAAAGTTCCAGGAACAAATAAATAGTGATGCCACAGGTTGACAGTGACGAGTTCTGCTGCCTCAAACGTTGAAGTTTGAACATTAGATAAGCACACCCTTCCTCCACCCTTATCAAGAACCTGCCTCTGCCCCAACCTGTTGCCAAAGTAACCTGTCCCAGGAAGGAGAGAGATAAGGGAAAAAGAGGGGGGGGAGCGGGGAAGAGCACAGGAGAACAAAGGAAGCCTAACACATATAAAAAAGGCAGATCTGCCTCTCTTCTTGGGATAGCGGGATACCCACAATGGCACCCTCCAGGAGAAGTCTATTTTACCCCTTATTAAATAAACCCTGCTTTATATGCTTGCCTCAGTGTGCTTATCTAATGTTCAAACTTCAACATTTGGGGGAAGCAGAACTCATCACTGCAACCAGAGGTATCAATATTAACGATCTTTTTTATTATTAATAATTTTTTATTAAATATTGCCTGTCTGTTGATGATGTTTTTTGGTGAACACTAGCAAAATATTTGGCTGAAATACTGTGCTTGAGAATTCTCCAAGTCCAAGAAAATAGAATAATGGGAAGCCAGACCCCTTCAGCTTCTAGTGTTTTTTTTGAATAGTTCTTTAATCCTTAGCAGGCATTTGCCCTCAAAAGAAACTGATTTGGGCAGAATTGATAACTCTCTGGAGATATGCTCAGTTGGCATTTACAGGTGGAAAGAAAAATGATCTCTCCTATGCCATAGGCATTCACTGAGCCATTTAAGTACTTGCCAGACCTCAAGGCTGTAGGTAGATCAACAGGACTCTTTGCTCCAAGGTCGCTTAGGCATGTAAGCTGTCAAATCAGGACAGTGAGCAGGAATTCTACCACACTTAAAATATGAGCTTGTGCAATGCAAAAAAATGAGAACAGTACTTGTTATGGCCCAAAGATAGAAAAGACCATGTGGCTTACATAATTTCATGATCAATAGTCACCATTTTCACAAGGAAAAGTTCAGACTTTTCTTGAGTGCATACATCTCAATTCAAATTCATTGACTGTAATAAAGGGAAACAATCCAAATGGCTGAAGGCCAGAGTAGGGGTGTGCAGGGAAAACAACCTACCCCGTGACCGCTGGGGTAGTAAAAAGGGTTTATTAGCCGGCCCCTAATGGCTGGTGGGGACCGAAGGAGACACATAGAGGAAAGGGGAGCAAAGGGAAGGAAAGGGAGGCCGGCCAGAGGGGGAAGGGCAGAGACGGGGTGATGAAGAAAAGGAACCGAAAGGGGACGGAAAAAGGGGGGAAAAGGGAAGAAGGGGCGAGTTTCAATCCAGTGGGGGTTTAAATAGCGACTCCCGTGGTCTGAGGGACCCCGACTCCATAGACTGCTGGGGGGTCGGAAAGGGCACCCCTGTGCCATGATTGGCTTAGAAAAGGGAGGGCCCGCCTGGGGTGAATTCCCGAGAGAGGCGAGTATTCCCAGGATAAGGCACCTGGGAGGTGTGGCCTATGGGCCCAGATTTTATCTAACAGGAGCGACTCAGGATGTTTTGTGAAGCTCTGAAGCCTGAATGCTGTGGGACCGCTCAAGGAATGGTCCTCAGAGCCAGAGAGCCCTCCTATATGCAAGTAGTTCTCAGTCTCCAACTCAGTCTGGGTGTCTACCTGAATCTGCTAGATTCGGGTGTCTACCCTGTGTTTCTACAATCTCTGTCTTTCCAGGCACAGAAAGAGAAGGACTGCCCCACAGCGTCTCAGTGTGTCTTCCCCAAATCCACCCAGCTGATGAGGGGTGTTCTCATGGAAAGTGAGTCACAGCATGCATAAGACATCTCCCATTGCATAAAGCACTACATTTAGCCAGGGACATGGCAAAATATAATTGGTACTCAAAGAGAGGTGCAGATTAAGCACTATAGGAGGTCAGAGGGGAAAATTTGGCTTCAGGTTGGGAAGACAGGGAAGTTTGTGGAAGAAATGGAAATAAACTGTGGCTTGAAGGAAAGTTTCAACTGGTGTAGCAATGGGAATGAACTCTAAACCCAGAGGGCAAAGGAATTCTAAGGGATAATTAGACAGTTTGGACAGCAACCACTGATAGCAAAACCAAGAATCAAATGCCGGAATTCATAGAGGCAATCAAGTCTGAGGTTGTCGTGAAGTTCTCCTTTTGTGATGTGCATGAGGAAAACTGCAAGCCTGCCAGGGCCCTGGATGTGCAGAGTCACTCTGTACATTCTGCCGGAAGCATGATAGCCATCCCATTCTCACTCTGGTTAGTGAATACATGTTGAGCAGTTTACTATTGAGCAGCAACAAAACTGCCTCTATTGTCTCAACCCATTTCCATAATAGTGCAGTGAAATCAGTGTCATTATTCCCATTTTGCATATGAGAAAAAGTGAGGCTTAGGCTAAGCAAACTGCTTAGGGTCACACAGCAAATAAGTAGTAGATTTAGGTTTGTTGGACACCAACACCTGTATTGGTAGTCACTCTAGTATCTGTTCTCCAAATATTCTTTTAACCTGTTGATTTGGAGATTATCACAAAATTCACATCAGATGCATCAAATTTTCATTGGTTCTGACCAGCTCGCCCCAGTTAATTCCTGGCACTCAATTCTATTTTGTTTTCACCTGAATGATTTCACTAAGAAAATGACCTATAAATTGCAGACCAACTAAGTTGGTTTAGGGGAAGGGGAAGAGAATGGTAATTCAGGTAATACCTGGAAATTTTCTGGCTGAAACCTCAAAATTTTCCATCAGGTTTTCTGTCCCCGTTGTGTCTTTTGGGTTCTGAGCTCTTAAAATTGGCATAGCCACCTGTTTTCATTTTCAAAACTTCTCACAATAGCATTAAAGCTTTGAAAGCAAAAGAGCATATACATTTCATATGGAAGGTTTTAAAAAGTGCCTCAAAATAGAATATATATGTGCTTGAACTTTTGACTCATTTAAATATTAAGATAAATGTAAGCACTCTTTGGTGTCAACAATTCCAACCTTGTAAATTAAAAACAACCATAGTAAATACATGAACAGCATTGAAGCTATCCTTTTTTGGCCTAATTATAAAGCATGGGGCTGAAAACATATTGATTTACTCAATTTCCTATTGTCGAGTTCTATGTCTATGCTTGATGTGATTATGTTAATGTGCTAATTAAGGTTGGTGTCCTTCATTGTACATTCAGCTCTCAGCAAAATAAGAAACTGCTATGAGAAGTACATTTTCCTTGAATGTGGTTCGGAATAAATAGGGCATATGCCCTGTGAGAGTAGGAAATGTTATCTTTTGGGTTGAGCTGACTTAGATACAATTTAATTTGAACAATTGAACATATTTATAAGGTGAAAGAAACAAATAATAAAAAAAAAAAAAAGAGAGAGAGAGTCCCAGCTGTGAAGTGTGACTTGTTTTCACCATTCGAGCTGGAACAACAGTGAATATGCTCTGTGGGCCAGAGCATTGGGGGACACCGCAGGAAACAAAAACCAAGAATAATCTGCTTATATATTTTACCCAAGGCCACCCTTAGCTTGAATTTATATCTTGTTCTATTTTTTTCCTGACTTAATTTATGCCAACATTTTCATTATTTGCACATTGATATAGCTTCTCATTTTCATGTGGAAACTCCAGAGAAAGGCCAGAGGCCCAGGTCTTGTCTGAGATAATGAATATTTCTAAAAAGAGGCAGAAAGAGTCGATTGTTTCAATTTGCACATTAAACTGTAATGTGATACTTTGTTAATACTTAAAATTTTAATTTCATATTATTGAAAGAGCTCTTTTACATTTATTTAGACATAGACTTTTGTCATCTATCACTCTTAGGCATACATTAGTTATGCTTTTCCTAAAATTGGATTGCATTCATAGTTGTTCTCCTGAATCACTTTCAAGTTACAGTCAGCATCCATGTTTCTTTGTACAGTAGCATTCTCTGGACCAGCAGACTGTAGGTGGTGGAGGGCTGGAGATAAAGCACAGTGGTAGAACATTTGCCAAGCCAGCACCACTAAAAGAAAGAAAGGAAGGGAGGGAGGGAGGGAGAATGGAAGGAAAGGAGGAAGGAAGGAAGGAAGGAAGGAAGGAAGGAAGGAAGGAAGGAAGGAAGGAAGGAAGGAGGGGAGGGGAGGGGAGGGGAGGGGGAAGAGAAGGGAGGGGAGAAAAAAAATGTGAATTATGGAATATTTCTCACAAGAGTGTCCCCACCATAGTCTCTAGAACATTCTGCGGGTCTCACTGCTGAACTTTCTTAACCTAAACTTAGCCTTACTATATGATTCAGCAGTGGCACTCCTTAGCATTTGCCCAAATGAGTTGAAAAACTTATGTCCACACAAAAGCCCACATGTGGATGTTTATAGCAGTTTTATTTCTGACTGCCAAACTTAGAGGCAACCAAGTGGTTTTTTTGGTAGATGAATGGATAAATAAACTACAATACATACAGATAATGGAATATTATTCAGTGTAAAAAAGAAATGAACTATAGCCTGGCACAGGGGCACACACCTGTAATCCCAATGCCTCAGGAGGCTGAGGCAGGAGGATCTCAAGTTCAAAACCAGCCTCAGCAACAGCAAGGCACTAAGCAAATTGGTGAGACCCTAAATAAAATACAAAATAGGGTTGGGGATGTGGCTCAGTGGTTGAGAGCCCCTGAGTTCAGTCCCTGCTACACCCCTACATCCACACACCAAAAAAAGAAAAAAGAGAAAGAGAGAGAGAGAGAGAGAAATGAAGTATAAAGACATAGAAGGATATTAAATGCATATTACTAAGTTAAAGAAGCCAATCTGAAAAGTCTGCAGATTGGATGCTCCAAATTATATGATATTCTAGCCTGGTGCCGTGGCACATGCCTGTAATCCTAGCACTTGGGAGGCTAAGGTAGGAGGATCGCAAGTTCAAAGCCAGCCTCAGCAATGGCGAGGCACTTAGCAACTCAGTGAGACCCTGTCTTTAAATAAAATACAAAAAAGGGCTGGGGATGTGGCTCAGTAATTGAGTGCTCCTGAGTTCAATCCCTGGTACAAAAAAAAAAAAAAAGAAAAAAAAAAAAGAAAGAAAGAAAGAAAGAAAGAAAACAAATTATATGATAGTTCTGAAAAAGACAAAGTTAGGGAGAGAGCAAAAGATTCATGTTTGCCAGGGGTTGGCTGGGAGGACAGGCAGAATAAATGGAGCACAAAGAACTTTCAGGGCTTTGGAAGCACTTTGGGTGATAGGAGAATGGTGGATCCTTATCATTACGTGTCTGTTGAAATCCACAGACTGTACGAGAGTGGACCCATAGGGCAGCTATGGACCAGGCGATGGTGACCCATCAGTGCAGGTCCATGGCTTGGAACAGAAGCAGTGGTCTAATGTAGGACATTGAGGTGGGGAGGGTGTGAGCAGAGGAGTTCAGGGGTTATTTGAGAACTCTTTGTACTTTCCACTCAATTTTGCTGTGAACCTAAAACTACTCTAAAACTAAAGTCTTTTTTTTTTTTTTTTAAAGTAGAAACATTCCCACTTGGAAGGAGACTGAAACACATCAAGGGCCATGACAACTAAACACAACATGAGGCTTGATGGGACCCTGAACCAGGATTCCTTTTTTTCTATAAATGTCATTTTTGAGGTAACTAAAAACAACTGAGTAAAGTTTTTAGCTTAGATGATTATAGCAATGATAATGTTTTGGGTGGATAATAATAATATGATCATTAAGAAAAGCCCTTATTCTTAGGAACACACTGCAGTGTTCACACAGAAAGGACTATAATGTCTCCAATTAGTCTCAAAGTGTTCTGAAAAAAAATAGCATTGGTATATATTATATATCTGGGAGAAATGATAAAGCAAATGTGGTAAAATATTAGTAGTTGGGGGAAAGGATTATGATAGTTCTACTTACTATTTTTAATAACTCTATTATAAGATTGAAATTATTTCTGATTTTAAAAAAAATACCAAAAATTGAGGAAGCAAAATCACTTCAAAGGAAATAAAAGGTGCATAGAGTGTATTAAATTCATTTGGAAATAACTACAACATTCTAAATTTCTTTCTCATCCAGGCACAGTGGCACGCACCTATAATCCCAGCCAGGCCCAGTGGTACAAGCCTGTAATTGCAGTCACTCAGGAGACAGAGGCAGAGGGACCAGCTCAAGACCAGCCTGGGCTTCAGTGTGCATCTTGATCCACGTGTGCTAGCCAAACTGTGGGTGCCTTCTTACTCTCCTTTTTGTTTGCTTCCTCTATTTACCTTCTAATCTCATTCCAATTTACATTTCGAGTTTTATGTTAAAATGGAATAATGTCTGTCAGCAGGGAGGCTCTATTTTGCATAAATCAATACTTTAAGAATGAGTGAGCAAGACTATTAGAGTCAAATCAGTCTGGGATCATATATTTAGCTAAATCATGTATTAACTGTGTGTCCATAAGTAAATCACTTAACCTTTCTGAAAATCAGTCAAACAGATCTTTAAAATAGCATAAATAATAACTATACTAGAGAGTTACATCAAAGAGTTAAGGCTTAAGTGAAATATATACAAGATAATTTTGTGATCATTTTATAGTTGTTACATATGTTATACAAGTATTACTTCTATATATGTAAAGACATTGTGTGTGTGCATGTGTGTGTATGTATGAATGCAATATAGTTGTTATATAGATTATACAAAATAAAAGTGGAAGGAGGGGGCTGTGATTGAGGCTTAGTAGTATCGTTCTTGCCTAGCATGTGGGCAGCATTGGGTTCGACCCTCAGCACCACATAAAAATAAATAAATATAGTTATGTCCATCTATTGCTAAAAATATTTTAAAAAATAAAAAAGTGGAGGGACTGCTCAGTATCATATTGGGGTGATATGACTACTGTCCTTAGTCTGGAAACTTGTTTTGTTTTTAATATATCTGAAGCATAACTCAGCAGGCCCTAAGAGACAAAACTGAGACTTGAACTGACCAAATGTCAACTTTTTTTGCAGGGTGCTGGGAATGGAACCTAGGGGTACTCTACCAATGAGCCCTTTTCATTTCTATTTTGAGACAGAGTCTCACTAAGTTGCCTAGGCTGGCCTTGAACTTATGACCCTCTTGCCTCAGCCTCCCCAGAAACTGGGATTATAAGTGTTAAGTCACTACACCCAATGCCAATTTTTTTTTTTTTTTAAATGGGGAGCCAGAGTAGTAAGTATACCCAAGTGATCCTGGAGACTGACCATTACCTTCTCATGGGAGTGTCCTTGGGATACCAGATCATACTCTGAAGGTTGTGAGGGTAGAGAGGGGAGTATATATATGGAGGCAGCCTGTAAGACACAATCTGACTGGCTGAATATTAGAAAGGTGGCCTTGTCAGCATGGGCAACTTATGGAGACCCTGTTTCAAAACAAAATAAAGCCAGGCACAGTAGCACACACCTGTAAAAACAAGTTAATATAGAGAGACTTGCAAGAGCCCTGTTCGGGGATTGACTTGAATTGCGGTTGACTATGAGCCGTGGAGATTTGGGCATTGTCGCCTCCCGTAGTCTCACAGGACTTGTTGCGGGATCTCGAGTGACTTGGCCGAAATTGCTGATCGGGTCAGCGCCATTTTTAGTGGTGTGTTTGGCGTGTGTTAGTCATTGTTAGAACCAGAGAGAAAAGTTATCAGAATAAAAAGCTGTTTGTCTCCAGTTTGCTTCTGAAGTTTTTCCCGCGGCTCCGTTGCTCCAAGCGCTTCAGGCAGCAACAGGTGGCGGCCCGTACGGGGAACTTCAGAGCGGACAGGTAAGAACTGAAAGGTCTCTAAAGATGGGTTCGAATATAACTGAATCCCAAGTGATAGAGGCTATGCAAAGACTCCTTGATATACCTGACTCTGTTCTCAGTGAGGAGTATATAGACAAAAGTGAAAGTGATCAAAAAAGTGTAGATTCCACTGGGCCAACTAAGACCAGTAAAGAGAGTATTGGAAGAGACCCAAAAATGACAAAAATCCAAGCTATTAAAGCTATTCGGGAGTTATTGGTGATAGCTGAAGGATACTTGCTCTCACTGGAACCTGGGCCTCAGGATATTGCTGTCAGTGAAATTAGCAGTGGTGAGGAATCTAGTAAAAGTGATCCTGAGAAAATGAGGAAAAAGAAACTAAAAAAGACTGAGAAAAAGGACCGTCAGGTAGAGGAGCCACTTGTGTCCTCTACTCCCCCATGGGTGGAATCCATTACAGAAAATATGAAGGGTATTACTAGGCATTTGCATACCCTAGAAACAGAAATAAAAAGTCTTTCTGATCGCTTATGCGCTCTCGAGGACAACTCACAGATACATTGGGAACCGCCAGCATTTGAAAAGAAAAATGGACAGAGTGTCCATCAGTCAGTAGATTTCAAAACAATAAAAAATCTCAAAGAGGCAGTAATGACTTATGGGCCCCAAGCTCCTTTCACGTTGAGTATGCTGGAGTCCCTTAACACCTTTAGCTTAACCCCCTCAGACTGGAAAAGTCTATGTAAAGCAACATTAAGCGGGGAGCAATTCTTGGTTTGGCGATCGCAATTCCAAGAACTTTGTATAGAAACGGCTAAAAGAAACGCGGCTGCAGGGTTTGAAAACTATAATATAGACATGCTCACAGGGGAAGGGCAATTCGCAGACTTACAGGCTCAAACAGATTATGACCCAGATGTATATACTCAGATAAAACACAGCTGCCTTAGAGGCATGGAAAACTGTACAAGGACCTGGGGATCTACAAGGTAGCTTGTCAAAAGTGATTCAAGGACCTAATGAGCCATATGCTGACTTTGCTGATCGACTTTTTTTTTTTTTTTTGTGGTACCGGGGATTGAACTCAGGGGCACTCGACCACTGGGCCACATCCCCAGCCCCTTTTTTTGTTTATATTTTATTTAGAGACAGGGTCTCACTAAGTTGCTAAGTGCCTCGCCATTGCTGAGGCTGGCTTTGAACTCGCAATCCTCCTGCCTCAGCCTCCCAAAGTGCTGGGATTACAGGTGTGCGCCACCGCGCCCGGCTTGCTGATCGACTTTTGAGAACTGCAGGTAGTGTGTTTGCAGATGTTGACCAAGCTATGCCATTAGTTGTTCAATTAGCTTATGAAAATGCAAATAAATGGTGCCAAGCAGCCATCAGGCCATGGAGAACTAAAAAGGATCTTTCCATATATATACAACTATGTAAAGATATAAATGACGCCTTTGTCACAGGAAATGTGATTGCAGCCTCAATGAGAGGTGCTTCCTCTCAAAATTTCACAAAGGCTAAACGTAGATATTATAATAATCAATCAGGATATTCCAGGCAAAATTATCATAATCAATCAGGCAATTCTAGGCAAAATCCCAAAAGAGAAATAAGACCAAGCTCATACCGTGCCCCAGGCCGCTGCCCCAGGTGTAAAAAGGGAAATCATTGGGCCAACAAATGCCATTCAAAATTTGACATCCATGTAAATCCTTTTGTTCAGGAATTCAAAAAACGGGGCACGGGGCCCAATACCCTGGGGCCCACAAATGTACGGGGCATTGCAGAAGGAGTATCCTCAAGCATCCACTCAGATGCTTCCCCGACACAATCCCTACTACCCATCCACTCCCTCGCCAGAGGAACAAGAGGAAATGCAGGATTAGACCTCTGTTCCACTGCCCGAATAGTGTTAACACCTGAAATGGGGGTTCAACTGATTCCCACAGGAGTCAGGGGACCTCTTCCCTCAGGGACTGTAGGACTTATTATCGGGCATAGTCCTAAAAGCTTATTAGGTTTGCAAGTGACCCCAGGTGTAATAAACTCAGACTACAAAGGGGAAATAAAAATAATACTTAGCTCACCCCAAAGTATAACTTCTGTTAATCAAGGAGATAGAATTGCTCAGTTGCTTCTCCTTCCCAATTTACATAATTCATTTAAAATGGGTATGCCTCAAGAAGGGAACAATAGAGGATTTTGTTCCACTGACTCAAGTCCCATGGCTTGCTGGGTTCGAGACTGTTCAAGGAGGCCTATGTGTAAAATAAAAATCCAAGGAATACAAATGGAGGGATTAATAGATACTGGAGCTGACTCTTCCATTATTAATTTACGCCAATGGCCCAAGCACTGGCCTCTGCAAAAAGCTTCAACCAGTTTAAGAGGCTTGGGATATAATAACCTCCCAGATAAAAGTGCAGTAATTTTAAAATGGGAGGATGATGAAGGCCATACAGGAACATGTCAGCCTTATGTTTTACCTAATCTACCGGTTACTTTATGGGGAAGAGATATTTTGCAACAAATGGGAGTACACCTTGCAACCAAGCCTGCAGATGTTAAATGTGAAAACCTACAGGGTAATCTTAACCCTAAAAGAACACATTATCAAAAAGTACAGAGTAATCTTAACCCTAAAAGTAATCATTATCATAAAGGAAAAAGATATTTTTTTTCAGGGCCACTGAGAAAATAATTTTGAAAATACCATGGCTTTCTGATAAGCCAGTGTGGGTCCCTCAGTGACCCCTATCTAAAGAGAAATTACAAGCGGCCCACCTACTAGTTCAGGAACAATTAGAAGCAGGTCATATAGAACCTTCCACCTCTCCCTGGAATTCCCCCATATTTGTGATCAAGAAAAAGTCAGGAAAATGGCGATTGTTACACGCCATTTTTAGTGGTGTGTTTGGCGTGTGCTAGTCGTTGTTAGAACCAGAGAGAAAAGTTATCAGAATAAAAAGCTGTTTGTCTCCAGTTTGCTTCTGAAGTTTTTCCCGCGGCTCCGTTGCTCCAAGCGCTTCAGGCGGCAACAGAGACTCTGTCTCAAAATTAAAAATAAAAAAGGGGGGGGCTGGGGATGTAGCTCAGTGATAGAGTGATAGCTTAGGATATGTGGGGCCCCTCATTTCAATCATCAGTGCACACACACACACACACACACACACACACACACATACACAAAGGAAAAACTACCCAACTATCCATTAAATGGTAATGGATAGATAAATGTGGTAGGTGTATCTGTACAATTAAATATTATTCAGCAGTAAAAAGAAATGAAGTACTGAAACATGCTGTGTCTTGGACTTTGTAAAATAAACATGCTAAGTAAAAGAGGCCAATTATAAGAAACTAGACATTAGGTGACACTTACCTGAAATGCCCAGAATAGGGAACTCTAGAGAAAAAGTAAATTAGCAGCTGCCTAGGGATAAGTTGGTTTGGGACAAGTTCTCAAGTGTAAGAGGTGTCTTTTGGAATGATGAAAATATTTTAAAATTGTGGTGAATATGAACTGTGTGTGAATATGAATTATATACTTTAAATGGGTAAATTCATGGTTTGCAAATCATATCTCGATTAAAAATACATTTTAAAAAGCAAGGGAAAAAAGAAGAAAAATGAATTTGTGACCAATGTCATTGTGTCTTAGCAGCTCTACTTCTTAGGGGAGGAAACAGCTGTGTGACTAGGCACCACATTAGTTCTGACTCATTTTATTCTTTTTGTGTTTGTTTTTGGTGCCAGGGATTGGACACAGGAGCGCTTAAGCATTAAGCCACATCCCCATCCTTTTTATTTTTGTTTTGAAACAGGGCCACACTACCTTGCTGAGGCTGGCCTCAAACTTCTGATCCTCCTGCCTCAGCTTCCAGAGTTGCTGGGATTATAGGTGTGCACCACCACACCTAGCTCTGTTTTGTTTTTTCTATGTTCCTTCAAAAGATTCCTCATAGACCATTCTTTTCTTTTCTGTCAACAAAGGAGTTCTTGGGGTCAGGATATAGCTTATTTGGTAGAGTTCTTGCCTCACATGCACAATACCCTGGGTTCAATCCCCAGCACCACAAAAAGAAAAAAAAAGAAAGAAAGAAAGAAAGAAAAAGAAAAAAAGACCAAAGGCAATTTTTAGTTTGTTTGCTTGCTTTTTGGTTTTTAATTGTTAGTTGTAACAAGTCTTTATTCTCCTTTCTTTCTCTCTCTCTCTCCCTCCCTCTCTCTCTCCCCTCTGAATATTTATTTATCTTTAGCAGGTCTTGCTTAGATTTTCTAGCCCTGTTCTGAGCCAGGAAAGATCTTAAGTTACCTTCTGCCTTGAACTGTTCTGTTTTGTGCTGATTTCTGAAATCCTGGCTTTAGTTTCTGTCACTATAATCAGAACTTCAAAAACAGCTCCTGATCCTTATGCCAACTCAGCAAACAATCCCTCCCCTTTTGGGGCACTTTGAGTAGGGTGACTAGGGACAGGTCTAACTAGAAATGGACCTAGTCTCAGGAAAAAACAATAACAACAACAAAAAGGGTGGGAGAGTGAGAATTTCAAAGATATCACATATTAATAGTGCTAGGGACATTTCATAGGCAGCAGAGATGCTGGTGGGCTCTGCACTTGACAATTCTTCTGACTTTTGGAAACAAATTAAGTGCTAGGGACTCTAGGGTGAAAATATAGAATGGTCCTCACAGTGAAGATTGGGATTGCCAGTGACTTTTCCATTCAAAGATATGATGAATATAGTTCGATACACAAAGTTTGAATTTAAAATTGAATTAGTTCAATTTTAGAAGCTCAAGTGATGAAAAAGAGAGTAGGTAAATGTTTTGTTTTCTCCCAAGCATTTTCTTTCCCTCAGTGATGTTCTGTGCTATAGTTTAACAAGCAGGGATGGGGAGAATGATACAGTGGGAATTCTCTGCAACAAAGAATTTGATTTATAATCCCGTGTGAGATTGAGGAACTCAGACCTAAAGAAATGTACCATTATCAGTTCTCATAGCTGTGTTATTGAGAGCTTGGGGGTTGGGGAAGAACCCACATTCTGGTAGGTCAGGAAGGAACGGGTATTCCCATTTCTAGAAAGATTGGTCATCTTAAAAAAGGAAAGGAGGTGGTATAATATTATGATACATATTTTGTTTTTCATTCATGGTTCCTGGATCCCTCCCCCATAGGCAAGTCATAGAAAGTCTAATCTTCCTCTGCCTTTCTGGCCATAAAGAAATTCCTGCCCCATATCCTGGAGGAAGGGTACCTGCACATAGAGGCCAAGAGAATGCTGCACAGACAGGCCCTATTGGGTTTCTCCACTCCACTTATTAGCATTATATCATGTTCTTTCTGTCCAGACATATTTCTACACTGTTGTCCATGCTTCAATCATATATATGCAATGCTGTACAACCCAGACAAAGTGGATGTTCCTGGAGGGTGGCATACCCACAGGGGGCATGAAAGCTCTTTGCCCCTTCCTGACTGCCTATGTCCCATGCATCTCTTCATCTGTATCCTTTGTAATGTCCTTATAATAAGCTGGTAAAAGTAAGTGAGCATTCTCCTGAGATCTGTGAACTGTCCTAGTAAAAATAACACCCAAGGTGGGGTCATGGAGACTCTGATTTTTAACCTGGTGGGTCAGAAGCAACCAGTCAGTTGGCATCTGAAATGTAGGGCAGTTTTCTGGGACTGAATCCTTAACCTGTGTTATCTGACACATATCTATCTCCAAATAGATAGTATCCAGGTGGAATTTAATTAGGGACACCTAGTTGGTGTCCACTGCAGAACTGATTGCTTGCTTGGTATGTAGGGGGGGGGGATCCCACACATTTATTGGGAGAAGCGATCTGAATCATGAGTAGGGTGAGAGAAACTGAGTTTGAGAGTTGTTTTTCTTTTATATCCTCTTAGGTAGACTCTGAATTGACCATGGCGGGACCTCGTTGTCTTTCTGTGAGCTGGAAGGAATTGAGGCTCCAGAATCGAAGGACTTACAGCCAGGAGGATGTGTACAGAGGCAGCGCAGGCACTCCTCTGTGTTTGATGTGATCTAGCTTGACTTGGTTTCCAAGCTGGTTTGAAAGCTGGTTTTCAGCAGCAACTAGCCCATGAATTAGCAGGGCTGAGAAGTGCCAGTTCTGGAGCAACCAGCAGGTATGGGAGCAGTAACTGGAGATACTTCAGTATTCTGGCCCCACACACAGGTGATAAGAAGCAGCAGGAATGGCCCTTTGTAAGTGAGAACAGTGACTATCCTAAGCTCATGGGGGCTGGCAGCCCTGTTGTTAGCAGAATGTACAGGAAAACAGAAATCTGGAAGGGTCTCCAGAAAAGGCCAGGAGATAAGTGCAGGCTAGATGTGGCAGGTGGGTGGCTGACTGAGGTTGGCAAGAGGCAAAACCAAGATAGATATGTGGGAAACTCAAATTCCTTGAGAATGGCTTGGAGATGGGAAACCTTGTGAAACACTAGGGTTCCTTCTGCCAGGGGAAGGTGGGTATGTGTGTTATACTTTGAGACACATCAATGGCATGATCACAATTGCTTCTCTTTCCCTCCAAACCATAACTCTACCACCTCACCCAAGATGCTAAGTGATACTTTTCTATTCCATCTCTAGCCTTTAATTTCCTAAGATACAAAAAGAGGAAGAATTTTTTTTTAAGTTTCTAAGGTTTAGCTCTATGATTTACCTCTTACAGTTTTTTTTTTTCTTTTATTCTAAGTTGTAATATATGACAGCAGAATGCATTACAATTCATATTACACATATAGAGCACATTTTTACATATCTCTGGTTGTATACAAAGTATACTCACACCATTAGTGTCTCCATACATGCACTTAGGATAATGGTATCCATCTCATTCTACTATATATATATTTTTTACCCTCTTGCCCCCTCTTACAGTTTTTAAAGTTCAACTCCAGATTTATATGACTGTGTTTAAAATAGCCAGATATTCAAAAGACCAAAATCTAACACCTCAATGGTTAGATGGAGCATTCTCAAAATAAATTTCCTTCAACAAAAACATGCTTAGTTCCCACTGACATTATGACCTACAGGAAGGAAGTCGTTGTCACCTGTCCTTTGTTGTAGTAATTTGCATGCTAATGACTGAGCAGTCCCAGACCAGTCGGTTGGATAATGAACTTGGTCTAGTTGTGTTGGATCAGAGTAACCAGTGGGGATGCAGATGGAATGCTGAATATCACATGGAAAGAGAGATTAACCATTAACCAACTCCATTAGTTCACTTTGCATTTGTAAGCAAAAATTACTTCTTTATAAATAACAAAAGACAAGATCAAATACACATATTTAGCATTACTTACTAAAAGGTCTAGAGAACTGTATTATGCTAAAACAAGTTGTTCTTATTTGTGAGGAGGTTTCCAAATTGGATTAATACAAAAGAAAAGTGATTAACTATAAAAATCTGAATAACTTCATGTATATGACATTTCTTCACTAATAAAATAAAAATCAAACGTGCCTGAGCCAGGAAAAGTTGTTAAAGTGAACTGAAGGTCAGAAGGCACTGTACAGAAGAATTGTTATAATTACTGGTAAATGAGGCAGAAATATTTCTCATGGACTGGAGGAAATGAAAACTTACACTGAGGAGGGCTATAAGTACTGAGAAGAATATCTTTATTCACACTAATTTCCCTTTTGTTCTCCCAAAGTAATTGATGTAGCTTTTAATATGAATCAGAATGATAACAGGAAATTAAAAATAAAAACCTAGTCCAGAGAAGTTAAAAGAGAAAGACATGCAAGAAATGTGTTAGCTATTGCAGAGGGACACCACACTAAGCCCTGTGCACCTTGTCACAGAAGATACTGGGTTACATGATCCTCAATGTCTGATAAGAAATACTCTGTAAACATTAGAACACTTCATATGGGCCTGGCTATCAGGAAAAGCAGTAGCTCATAGCTTAACGGAATAAATAAATGTAAAAGGCAGGGCATGGGGGCACATGTCTGTAATCCCAAGTACTCATGAGGCTGAGGCCGGAGGATCTCAAGGTCAGTTTAGGCAATTTAGCAAGACCTTGTTAAAATAAAATAGAATAAGGTAAAATAAAAGAAAACAAAAAGAGCTAGGGAAGTGCTAAAGCACCCCTGGATTCATACCTCAGTACTGAAAAAAAAAAAGTAAGGAAAAAGACCAACTCAGCACAGTGAGACATGTGGTAGAATAAAGGGAAAGGGGAGGTTCTGGAACTCCTTCATGGAGGAGGTCATTCATGCCCTGACTGGAGGAGAGGAAGCAATCAACACATGGTTCCTGATGAATGAGAAGGCACTGCGAAAGGGGCATTTTGAGCAAAGGAAGTATCATGGTGTATGTGGGAAATGATGAGTAACTGAATTTTATTGCAGCATATTTTGGGGGGTGGGGTGGGGTGGGAGTCAGAAAGTAAGTGTCAAGAGATAAAAATGGACAGGAAAGTGAAATTACAGACCCAGAGGTTCTTTCCAAGACTCAGTCCTTGGACTTATTTTTAAATGCTTCTTTCCATGCTTGCTGAGGCAGTTCCTGCATTTATCTTTTGCTCATTTCCCTCCTGCTTTAATTTTTTTCTCACTTTGTGTCAGACAGCTGCAGAGTCTGTGGTTCTCCCAGCCCTCCTGTCCTTTTGCAATGGTATCCCTATTCTTTTGAGCTCTCTGCTTCTTTGTGGCTCCAGTCTTAGGATTCTATCAGGAGATGTGGTGCTTGCTTCTCACATGATCCTATCTCCTTTCCTAGCAGGCACAGCCATGGTCACCTGCCCCCTGGTTGGTCTGGAGGAGGCTTGTCACCCAAACCAGCGTTACCCCAGCCTTTCCAGAAATGCTCTTCTTTCCCTGAAGTGTAGGAAGGGATGGAGCCCATCTCTGATTGTGGGAGCCAAAGGTGGTTTCACCTTTACCTGCTAGGAGCTATGTTCTTCACTACGTGGAATAAGGTGGTGTGGAGTGAGAAAGAATGACATGCAAAAGAGAAGGTGAGCTGGGCACACCAGTGACTCAGGAGACTGAGGCAGAAGGATCAAAAATTGGAGTCTAGCCTCAGCAACTTAGTGAGGCCCTGATTCAAAATAAATATGAGGACGGTTGGGGATGTGAAAAAAGCACCCCTGGGTTCAATCCCCAGTACTGAGGGAGGGAGGGACAGAGAGAGAGAGAACAAAACAAAACAAAACCTCAGGAGACCTGTTCAAGTTCAGAGGCCTGGTTCCAGTTTTCCTAAAGTCTAATCAGTTCCCTGCTTACTACCCCAAGTTGGGGAGATTTCATGTACAAAGTAAGAAATTCTTATTAATTTTCCCTAAGATATTTTAGCTAAAAGCTAAGTTCATTTATTTTCATTCAGTCCTGTTAAATAAACAAGTATTAGCAGCTGTAGATTTTTCTCTGAGTATAGCTTTTGATACAGTCATCATTATACTATTTTCTAAATTGTCAGCAACCCCTGCCACCCCTACCAATTTGCTGCATCTCATTCTTGGCTATTGAAACTTATCTTGTATCAACAAATACATTATACCACTCACATACCAGAGAACATTCTAGGTTTTTCAAAAATTCCAGTTCATTTAATTCTCACAAAACCCTTATGAAGCCAGGCGTGGTGGTGCACGCCTGTAATCCCAGCACTTTGGGAGGCTGAGGCAGGAGGATCGCGAGTTCAAAGCCAGCCTCAGCAATGGCGAGGCACTTAGCAACTCAGTGAGACCCTGTCTCTAAATAAAATACAAAAAAGGGGCTGGGGATGTGACCCAGTGGTCGAGTGCCCCTGAGTTCAATCCCTGGTACCACAAAAAAAAAAAAAAAAACCCTTATGAGGTAAGTACTATTATAACACTTTCATAAGTAAGGAAACTGAGGCACAGAGGCTTTGACTCATATAGTCGTTGCATATAGTTGCTAAGATTTGAGCATGGGACTGTGTGGCCTCCAAGATCGTGCTCTGAGAGGCAACCTAGAATCTAAACCACTCACCATTGCCAGTCTAGAAACTGCTGAAACCTAGAGAGCCAAAGAACATGGCAAAAGGGCCAGGGCAAGCATCTGCCACCCTACACCTAAAGCCAGGCTGGAGGGTACCCGGTTCTTCCAGCAAAAGAACAATTCCCAGAGACAGACATCTCCAGGGAAAGAGATTATATCTGTAGCATTATGGGCTAATCACTGTCTCTAAGCCCACTCAGTCATAGCCATGTCTTCCCCTTGTCCTGGGGTGATTTTGTCCTGCAGCTGGAAGAGGAGTTGAGGGTAAATCGAGAGGAATTGTCTTACAGTCCTACAACATAGCCCCCAGTAAATACAAACGGAGGTTACACTTATCCTTTGTTGGTGTTTATTTTATCTATTGAAGACTAGAAAAAACTTGGTAAAGATCCACCACCATTGTGATATTTGTCAGCTTCTCCTTAAATATGTAGGTATTTTTGTTGTTGTTCACATTTAGCATCATATTACTCGGTTTTAATTCCAAGAGTTCATGGATTTTCACTATAGACATGTTTGTTCTATTTTTATTTTAGTTGGTCTCCTTTAATCCATGTATCAAGGTCAGAAACTCACCCACCTCATACTCACCTGAACCCCATGTGCCTTGTCCTTGACAGCTAACGGTGGCTCTTTGATTTTGAATTTTGGAAAGCTCAGCATCTTTCAGATGAGTGCACAGCATCTTTCAGATGAGTCCCCACCATCCCATTCTGCTCCTCTTCAACAAAAGTCTAGGTGTTACTGGAGGGAGAGGTTGGGGAGAAGGGAGTCTTGGATCCTTGCTCTGTTGTCTGTGATGGTCATTTAGGAGGGTGACCACTAAAGTATGTTCGCAGTAGGGACAGAAACCAGTGGCCCCAGGTTTGTGGCTTTTATTCTTCTAATCCTTCCCACTGTAGTCTCTTAGTCCTCACTCAGGTTTTTGTTAGTCTGTATTCTAAATATTTTCATGTCCCCTTGTGGCAGAGATTCCAGACCTGATTATAAAATGAAATTATAAGAACATTATGATAAAGAAGCAATGCATGGGGAAAGGGTTAATTTCCCCCCTCCCCTCTGTTAGTGTCTCTTCAGGGAACCTAATTATCTACTGGAATGTAAATAGATGTCTCTCTTTCAAAATGCAAACATCCCTGTAATAGGCTTACAAGGCCAGAGATTCAACAGGTGCCTGTAAAAAGTATCATTTCTTTAAAAAAAAAAAAAAAAAAATACTTATTTTTTAGTTGTAGTTGGACACAATGCCTTTATTTTATTTATTTTTATGTGGTGCTGAGGATCAAACCCAGGGCCTCACACATGCTAGGCAAGTGCTCTACTGCTGAGCCACAACCCCAGCCCTCATTTCTTCTTATATTTTGAAACTTTCTGAACTCTGTAGAAATGTAGCTACATCACTTAATTGCTAGGCCAATTAATTACTGTCTAAACTACAACCTCTTTGACTTAGTTCTTAGAAATCTCTCTTAAGGAGATCAACTCAAGTCATATTGAGTTACTGCTTTCTGTGGTGAAGGCCTCTGCACGATAATACTCACAGGTGTTTTCTGTCTTTGTTCTACACCTGGTAACTATTTATCATAATTTTCCTGTGCATGGTCTTTGATCACGTAGGCCAAGAATTCAAACCCACCAATGTTGTAATGGTGAAGAAATGATGTCAAATTTCCTATAAAAGCCCTATGTAACTTCAGCTCGGGGCCCAGAATGTCAGAGCACTAGCCCATCTTGGTCCGCTAGAGTAGTAAACCTGAGTTCTCCAATCCTCTGAGTGATGCTTATCTCTTGCTGAGTGTGATTTCCATGAACCCCTCACCTGGAGGACAACTAGTACAGCAAGGGCCATGCAGACAGGAGCACTATTCAGGCCCAGCTCTGGGGCCACACCCCTGAATCCCTGCAGAACCTCGTGGGTCTCCTAGTCTCCCAAGGGGACTGAGTGCCTAGCCCCTCTGCATTTGGCTTTGTTGATATGTCTCTACTAGGACTAGGGCCCAGAATGCAAAAATCAGAGCATGTGGGGCTGACTCTTTTCTCCCCTCTCTCCCTCTCTCCTTCTTCTTCCTCTCCAAGAAAGTCAGCATAATGGGCTTCCCCATCTGACCTCTGTTGGACAGGAAACTGCCTCACTTCTCTTCTCTCTATGATGCTATCAGAAGAACATTTTAATCTCTAAAGTGGATTACCTCATTCAATTTAACCTTAGCTATAACTTAGCATTGCAGGTAACATCATCCCAATTTTACAGGTGGGGAAAGTGAGACTTATGGAGGTTTAACAAAGTTCTGGGGGTTGAGTAAGTCAGTAATAGAACAAAGATCTGCACCATGCTTTTTGCTTCAAAAGAAGAAAGGCTTATGCCTTTTTCTTTTTCTTCCATATTTTTTGTTGGTGCATTATAGTTGTATGTAATGGTGGAATATTTTGTTACATATTCATACATGCACACCATACAACAATATAATTTGGCCAATATCATTCCCCAGTATTTTCCTTTACCCCTCAGGCTTATGCCTTTTTGTATAAAACTAAGATTTCATCCACCTCTGGTGTTTTGTTAAGTCTGTGATTCTTTTTTTTTTTTTTTTTTTTTTTTTTTTTTTTTGTGGTACCGGGGATTGAACTCAGGGGCACTCGACCACTGGGTCATATCCCCAGCCCTTTTTGGTATTTTATTTGGAGACAGGGTCTCACTGAGTTGCTAAGTGCCTCACCATTGCTGAGGCTGGCTTTGAACTCGCGATCCTCCTGCCTCAGCCTCCCAAAGTGCTGGATTACAGGCGTGTGCCACCGTGCCCAGCTAAGTCTGTGATTCTTGGTGTGAAAGAGAGACCTTAATAGAAAAGGCAGGGTGGAGAGGTGGGGCTGCCACATAGAGGAACTGCTTGTAGTTGTTGCCTTTGAAGAATTAAAGATGGGTGGAAATGTAGCTCAGTGGTAGAGGACTTGCCTAGCATGTATGAATCCTGGGGTTCAATACCCAGGAACTCTCCCCCACCCCCAAAAGAATGAAAGATAAGAAGGCAAGTGGGGATAACAGAGACCTATAAATTTTTCTTTCCAGCAAAGAGAGAAAAAATAAAGAATGGAGGAATGGGGAAGGGAAACATACAGAGCAGAGAGAAAAGTCTGTGGCTATCTGTACAGCAGTCCATTATTTGCCCTTCTGCTTCCTCTAATTCCACAGAAGTTCATGCTTCATTCCCAGTCTCCTGCCATTTTAAAGTGAAGTTAAAAAGAGATAAAAATCCCTTGAACCATTACATTTTTTAAAAAAAATTTTGTTGTTGTAGATGGACACAGTGCCTTTATTTTATATGTTTATTTTTATGTGGTGCTGAGGATCGAACCCAGTGCCTCACATATGCTAGGCAGTCACTCTGCTGCTGAGCATTGGACCCAGCCTGAACCATTACATTATATATACAGAAATTCTTTGTCTCCAGTGTTTGGACTCGAAGGGATATGAAGTAGAATGGGGTGGGGGTGGGGGAGGCGACTACTTGCTCCCACCAAGTTTAAAGGCAGGGGGGAGAAAGGCTTGGGGACTTTGGTGTTTATTAGCAGGTGTGGTGGGTCAACCTGATTATTTCTGGGAACCCTGAACCCAGAATTGTGTGCTATGGGCTCAGTGGATCTGTGTGTGTGTGTGTGTGTGTGTGTGTGTGTGTGTTTTTAATGCAAATCTCAGCTTTAAATTCAACAGTCTTTCTTTGGAATTTAAGAGTTCTAGGTTGTTTAAAGGTTGAGTGGAATTCCTAAGCCTGTTAACTGGTCACAGTCTACTAACTCTCATAATTAGCAAGAGACCACTGTATTGTGTAAATGCCACTCAGTATTCAACAATGCCTAACCGCTCCATTTCAGACTGTTTACTTACGAGGGGGCCTTTCATCCACAATCAATGTTTCTGAGCATTTAGCCTATTTAATACTGAGAGACAAGAGAGAAGGTGGGCCAAGGCCCAAATCATCTATTCCTCTACCCCTTCTCCATTGCTCCCCACCCCACCCCACCCCAGCCTCCAAACCCTAGCACTGCTAGTGACTCGGTTCTAAGTTTTATCTGGGGTATGAGCTACATGACCTTGAGAAAGTCACCTCTTTACCCTGAGCTTGTTTCCTCCTTTGCAAACTCTAGGGAAACTGAATAGGGTGATGACAAAGTTCCTTTCTACCTCTGAGGTTCAGTGATGGGGAAAAGATGGAAATGTCTCTTCCTTGTGAAATTCAAACATATTCATTATTTACCCAAAACTACAACATGCAACAGACTCACAGTGACTATGGAAAGCATTCCCATTTCTAACAGTTGTCCGCCTGCTGTCTTTTATTGCAGTGGACAAGTAAAAGGTGGCTTGTGAAAGATTCAGTATCAAAGATACTTAGACAGTAGTGTTTAGAAAAATGGTTAGAGGCTAACAGCACAGTAGAAAAGTAAAACTTGTCAACAAACATGCATGGCTAGATATATGTGTGTAATAGTCATACCAACTACAATTTTATTTTTGAGAGAGAATATTAGAAACATATTGGAAACAAAATGAGCCACATGTAGTGGCTGAAATGTTTGCTAAATGTATACATAAATGCCAAGAAGGGGAATTTGCTCAGTTTTTAAGGAAGTAGAAAGCTGGAGAAGGGAAAAAGCTTGGTAGGAGTCGGCATCAGTGATACTGGTGCTGTGATTGTAGATGGGCTGCCAGGGATAGAATTGCCTGTGAGGCACAGGGACAAGAAGGGACTCTGAATAGCAGAAACACCCCAGATGGAGTTCTACCTTGTTTGACGAGTGAGCAAAGGGAACTTCCTCTTGTACTTAAGAAAACTTCATTCAAGTATATATTGTGCATTAACTAAGCACACATAGCATTAATGTGTTGCTTTGGGGATGATGGACAAGAGAAGCAGAGTTCTTTTTTGGCTTGGTGCTATGAAAATCAGAGAAGTATACTTTAATGTGGGATGGAGGTGTGGCCCAGCTGATATCCAGGTTGATCTCTATCTCTGGTCTTCTCCTTTTTGGCCTGGATGCACAATGCTTTACTTTTCTCTTGAAATGTCTTCTCTTTCTATACCCTATTCATTTTCTCCAATTGCTAGGGCCTCCTTTGCCTTAACTCATTTGGCACTGACCACTGACTGGAGATGTGCATCCAGGGACTCTGTCTCAGCCTCCAAGCAGCTGCCTTTTGAGTGCAGATACCTTGTTTCATCCCCCGTATGCCCCACACTCAGATTTGAACCTGGTACACAGCAGAACTCAACATTTGTCAAACTGAAACTGTTAGACCCTAAGTGACAAATACCCCCAAAAAAGTGTTAGTTTGAAAATACATTCCAAGCATTCTCTATTCCCTCAAATACGTCTTTGCAAAGACTTAAGATAATGTGATATATTTGTACACATGTATGTGTTTAGGAGCCATCTTGCCCCTCTGGACTTTTACCTGAGGCTGTATTCATTTTTCCATCTCACCTTTATAGGGCACCTACGATGGTGGTGTCATTTTCTATAAGCCTTGATCTCTCACAGAGATCCTGGTGGCCAGTAGAAAACAACCCTTCCAAGTTCTCTGCACCCTAACTTCATCAATATATGCAAATAAAACTATTTAAAAATCTTTTTAAGGGATGGGGTTGTGGCTCAGCGGTAGAGCGCTCGCCTAGCACGTGCACAGCCCAGGTTCCATCCTCAGCACCACATACAAATAAACGCATCATGTACAACTAAAGCAAATAAATAAATATATTTTTTAAAAATCTTTTAAAATTCTCAATTTGTAGTGTAAATAAGGCTCTTGCAAGGACCTCAAAGTAATAAACAAAGACAGTCACCACAGCAAGAGGAGCAGAACTGAGAGCCTTACTCAAAGCCAAGCCATTCTCAATTTTCTGGGCCCTCTGCCTATGCCTGGGTGTCTGATGAGTGCCCTTTGCTGCTGTGTGTGCACCGGTGGCCTTGGAAGTGCTCGGGGGGCTTAGGAATTTCTGGGCACTCGCGACTCCCTTCAGCACTAGGACGGCGTCCCTGGCCTTGGGATCCAAGCAGAGCGGCCCTGGCATGCTAAGTGGGCAGCACTGGGGCGCCTTTGTTTCTCCTGGCCATCTCTAAGGACCGGCTTCCCTCTGAATCTAAATGGATTTATCCCTCACCCACCCTGCCCGGGCTCCCAGAAAAGACAGCGCCTCTCAGTGATGCGTCTCCAACACCTGGAGTGTGGGCGTGGGGCTAACCCAGGCTGAGCGGGTGCGTTAAGAGGTGTACCCGCAACCCCCAGCCTGGGCAGCCCCAGCACTGCGCCGACCTGAGGGGCGCCCGGCTGGTCAGCGGCCCCAACCTGGGGGGTCCCGTTGCCGGCAACCCCAAGTCTCGCGGTGCTACGGCTCGGACCCGGGAGCCCGGCAGGGCGCTCCCCGCCGCGCGACAAAGGCTGAACCGGGAGGAGAGGAGGCCGCGCAGGGAGGAGGAGCAGATAGAGGCGGGGGCGGCGGGCCGCGGCAGCGGGAAGCGTGGGGGAGCGGCGCCCGCCCGCGCCGTCCTTTGTGTGGCCGCGGCGCTGGCCTGAGCTGGTCCCGGCTGCGCGCCTCGCGCGCGCCGCGCCGATCCGCCCAGCAAGATGGCAACCCCGGCGGCGGTCAACCCTCCGGGTGAGTAGCGGCCGCGGCCCCAGCCAGCGCCGCCCTCAGGGGCCTGCCCAGCCCGGAGCGGGCCGGAGCGCGCCGGGCGTCTGGGGGCCCTGGAGCCGGGCGTGCAGCCCGGGTGGGTGGGGGCAAGGCTGTCACTCGGCGCGGCAGTCTCAGCATCAGCACCAGCATCTCCATCCTGCTTTCTGCCCCATCCCAGCCCTCGCCTGGCGCCGGCCGGCACCGCTGCATAGTGCCACGCTGGTTCCCCTTCTCAGGAACCTGGAGGGCCGGCCGAAGCCCTAGCAGTTCCTCAGTCACCTTTGCCTTCCCCATCCCACGCGATTTTCTCTTCCGGTTTGGGCTTTGGTAGCACAGCGGCGGCAGCGGGTCCCGGCGGGTGCTGGGTACCGCGCTAAGGGAAAAGTTTGGATCCGGGATTCAACAGGGTAGAACTCCCGGGATTCTCCCTTGCCTGCCCCACCCCCAGCCCCTCACCAGCGCCCGTCGTTTGCGCTTTTTACAACCGGCCACTGTGTGTCTGAATCGTTTCTGGGCACGAAAATCCCATCCTGTAATAATGTAGCGTGGAGCATACCTACCTCTGTCCAGGTTATCATCCGCCTTCTACAGCCCTAATCCTGTAACAAGTGTGCTCCTTCTTGTGATTTAAAAAAAAAAAAAAAAAAAAAAAATTCATGATTAAGTGGGAATATTTACCTGTTTCGGAATTGTAGCAGGGAAATTCTGTTTTGGTTGAGAAAGTTTCCTATGGTTTGAGCAATACTGGCTGCAGGGTGTCTGAGAATGGGACACTGAAATTGCAGTAAAGTTTTGGGTGTCGAGTAATAACTTCTGTGGGCCTGGTAGGTCACTAGGTCCTCGTAGGGACAATCACAGAGGTCAGCCTTCATAAAAGTCCCAGTTAAGGGAGTTTATGAGACCACAGGATGAACAAGCACAATGCTTAGCAAAGAGACGTGTCGTAAAAGAGGAGTGAGGGATCAGTTCCATCTGTGGTGGTCAGGGAAGGTTTGGGAGATTGACATTTTAGATGGACCTTGCAGAACTGTGAAGTTTGGCTATACAGAGCTTGGAACTGAGGGAAATTGCAGGCATGAGTCATGAGTCATGATGGCCTGGATCTAAGCATGAGTGGAGGTCAGTGAGTGGTTGGTGCACTGGGGATTTAAGGGGAACAGAAAAATTTAATATTGAGCTGTGTGGATGTGGTGAGGCTAAAAACTATGGACTTCCCCCACATTGAGAGAGAGTTCTTAATGGTATTGAACAGGGAAGTCTCATGATCCCTGCTTTTCTTCCCCCCCCCCAGGTTAATTTGTCAGCTGTGTCTAGGTCACATAGAAATAAGTTTCCCAGACTGGAGACTGGGAAACCAGGTTGCAGTGAAGCAGGTGCTTGGGGAGGACAGACTTAGCAGAAGTGGCTTGAACAGAGAGGAAGGAAAGCACCATTGAGCAGGTAAAGGAATTCAGATTTGATTCTGGTTATATTGGAATAATGGCAGTGGAGGAACCAAGGAGACACTGAGGTTAGAAATCTGTGTAATTAAAAGGAAGGAGGTCCATTAACAGAAATAGGGAGTCGTAAAAGAACAGACAAGGAGTTCCCTGTTTAGAACCCTGAGTGGGAAGATGGCTTGTATAAAAAACCAATGCCAGTTTGTTTGCCATTGAAGCAATTTCAGCCCATTCAGCTACTTAGAAATCAATATAAAATTAAGATGTAGATGTAACGAAATTAGAAAAAGCAAAGAAAATTAAATGAAGATATTTTAGCCAAGTATGGGTTTATATTGGGAAAAGGAATAAAATTTCAGGCAGTTCATACAATTCATGTCCCATTACATCACCACTGAAAACTGTTTTATTTGTTACAATCCCATGATCAACATAATATGGGCAGCAGCCTGTCTTGGTGGTGTCAAGCATGTAGTACCAAGCATGTAGTGTCTGTGCCTCTGGCTCTGGGGAACTTGGTGCAGCCGCAGGGTCTCATTTGTGTTGTTGTCAATACCTGATTAGCATGATAGTATTCTCTGGGTCTTTTCTCTGTTGATAGCAGAGATCTTGAGAATGGGGAGAATTTCTCAAAAGAATGGTACTTGAGGTGGCTACCCTTTCTGTTAGCCATCATCAGTTCTCTTACTGGTACCCATGGTAGCGTGCAAATCTGTGGGGATACCTTGTTCTTCCCCCATATACGTCTCCAGCTTATTTGATGGAAAAGATTTAGTTTAATGGATATGGCTAGAGATTCAAACCAAAGATAGAGATTTCAGAGACATGGCCCTTGAACCCATCCTCATGAGCAAAAGTCACAGGACATTTCCTTGACTGTCCCCTCTTCTTACTGCCTCCTCCCTTTCTCTAGATGTTGTTGCTTTGCACTGAGTAAGAGCGTGGTAAACACAGGTAAATGGACTGGGAGATAGCTGGGTTTATTTCTGCCGCTAGTTTGTGTTTAGGGTACAGTAGCTGCCTCCCTACACCCACTCACTTGCTCCTTATTTTTCAGTTGACCACTGCATACCATTTGCAGTGACACTATTATGTGATGTAGTGAGGAGCCTTGGTGATGTCAAATGAAGTTGGAGTCTTCACCCTCTCATGTTACTCAGTTGGTATGATCCAAGTTCAAATCCATTATAGGTCTCCTATTTGGGATTTGGGTAAAAATACTCCTAGTTACTCTAGGGGAGAAGAGGTCTCCGAAGAAAAAAGGGCCTGCCTCCCAGGTATTTTCATGGCTCCTGCCACTGAATGTCCTGGGTACATTTCTTGCCTCCTGTGGCTCTTGATATTTCCCTATTTCTGTGTCACTTTTCCAGTCTTTACACTGGTCACTGATACTGTTGTATTGGCTGTTTTTTCTCTAGGTTTTTTTTTTTTTTTTTGCATTGTATTTTTTATTTTAAAATTATTTTATAATTTTAATTTATATTAGTGTGGCCTGGCTTTTAAAAAATATATAAGGCTCCTGGGTACAACCTCCAGTGATTTTGATTCTACAAGTTTAAGTTGTTTTCTCTAGTTTTTTGACTAGGGATGACATTCTCTGGATTAGAGAATGGATTATGGAGTTGGGGGAGGGGGATGCATGTGCATTATTTGTTTTGCTATCTTTTTGGATGATATTTAAGTATATCTGATTTTAACAAAATAGCAAAGGTTTAAATTAGTTACATGCATGAAAGGATATCTATGGCTGACATGGCACATTTAAGAAGGAGACTGTTTTCCCAGTGCCATTGTTCTATCATAATCTTTTATAACTTAAGTATGAAGGAATTAGGTACAAATTCAGATTAGTAGTCATTAGGAGTTATGCATTATCCAGATAGGCTCTGAAATGAGTATTTGCAGAATAGATTTAGAGGTTCACTTTTTTCCTGGAGTCTATTTTTATACTCCCCCAACCTTTAGTCTTCTGGTCTTTGACATTTTAAATTGGAATTGATTATATAGTACAAAGATTCTCTGGGTAGAGTACTTTAGATGGAGGGATGTTTGGAACGGTTTTGGAACGGTTTACAAACTCAGGGGCACTCGACACATTGCCCATTTTTGTATATTTAGAGACTTTGATTGTGCCATTGCACTCTTTAACTCGCGATCCTCCTGCCTCAGCCTCCCAAAGTCCAGAGTAATGCAGAGAGTAATAGCAAGAATTTTCTTGACCTTGGGGAGTTCTGAGCCTAATAGAGGAGGCGTAAGTAGATCAACTTTCTATTTTTTTTTAATATTTATTTATTTGCTTTAGTTGTACACAATGAGTTTATTTTTACGTGGTGCTGAGGATTGAACCCGGGCCCCGCACATGCTAGGCGAGTGCTCCACCACTGAGCCACAACCCCAGCCCCCCAACTTTCTAGTTTGAAAAAAAAAAAAAAAGGAATGAAATGAATGTTGACTAGGTGTGGCTATATTATAATGGGGACCCAGAAAAAGTCTTGTTACCAGGTAACTTCCAAAAATAAGCCTTTTGCAGAGATATTTTGACCTATAGAAGTTTTAGGAAGGATCATTTTGAGCTGGCAGTTGAGTCAGGAGGTGGACAGATTTGTGAAGGTAGGGGGTACGATAAAGTGGTTGTCTCCTCAGTGCTCTTGGGGACCCAGCAGGTCACCCAAGAAAGGGAGGTGGATTTAGAGCTTTTGAGAGACCCACGCTGTGCCTGCAAGCTGTCTTGCCTTATGTGGAATTAGAGCACCCAAACTAGATCAACAGAATTCAACTAGAATTCAATCTGACTTCTCTACACACAGTTTTCATTGAATCTACAAGCCTGTACATTGCAAAATGCAACGTTATTTTTTGTTTTTTCTAAGAAATTGCTGCCAAGTCAACTCTGACATGCAGTGTTTTAAAACACTTTGATTTCAGTGATGTTTAAAAATGTGTGTCTTGAAATCAGTAAAATACTGTGCCTTAAGAAAAAAGTAAACTTCGCTGACCACCTGCAGCTAAAACACATGGTCTCCTTTTCAATAAAAACTATAAAGTTTGCCTTTAGGCATGTGTCAGGGAACCCAATGATGGGTTGATGTCCTTTTGGTTTTCATCAAAAGAAAGAAAAAAAGAAGAAAGAAATAGTGCGTGACATCCAAAAAAGAGATTTATTTATTTCTTCTGTCTGTGTATATGTTTTTTTAAGCAACTTTATTTTTTTTAGAGTAGTTTTAGGTACATAGCAAAATTAAGAGAAAGATACTGAGATTTCCCATATATCCCTGCTCCCACACAAGCCCATGCTCCCTTATCATTAGCTACATACTCCCCAGAGGTCCATTTGTTAGCGTTAATGAACCTACACTGACATGTCATAATCACACAAAGCCCATAGTTCACATTAGGTTCACTCTTGGTGTGCTTTCTGTAGGTTTGGACAAATGTATAATGACACGTGTCCACCATTGTAGCATCAACAGTTTCCTGGCCCTAAAAATCCTCTGTGCTCTGTCCCTTTATCATTGCTCTATCCCAGCCCTTAGTAACCACTGATCTTTTTACTCTCTTTATAGTTTTGCTTTTTCCAGAGTTGTTAGAACCTGTGTGGTTCAGATATGATTTGAGTGTGTCCCTCAAAGCTTCATGTATTGGAAGCTTGGTGCCAGAGTGGTGATGTTGAGAAGTGGTAGAAACTTGGAACAGGTGGGGCCTACCTAGTGGGAGGTGATTAGACCTTTAAGAAGTATTAATGCTTTTCTCCTTGGAGTGTGTTTTCCTTCTCATGGAAAGTTCTTTGGAAGCTGTTATGAGAGATGCTGGCTTTCTGTCTCACCATGTGACCTCTTTCTTCCTCTTTCCAACGTACCCCTGCCATTGTGATACTATCCCCCATAAGGCTCTTATTCAGAGCCAGGCAGATGCTGTCATCATACCCTTGAACCTCCATAAGCGTCTTTTCATTATAAAGTACCTAGCCTTGCTGATTACATGTGACACACATCTGTAGTCTAGATTCACAGTAGACCTTGAAAGTTTGAGGTGAGCCTAGGCAACTTAGAGAGACCCTGTCTCAAAATAAAAACTAAAAAGAGCTGGAGATTTAGCTCAGTGGCAGAGCATCCCTGGGTTCAATCCCTAGTGCTGGGGGCCAGGGTGTGTGTGTGTGTATCCATTCTCGCTTATTGTTATAGCAACAGAAAACAGACTAATACAGAACCATATAGTATTTCACCCTTTCAGCTTGATTTCTTTCACTAGGTAATGTTCATTTATGGCTTTTAGTGATTTGATCGTGCATTCTTTTTACTGCTAAATAAGATTCTATCATCTGGATGTACCACAGTTTATTTATCCATTCACCTACTGAAGGACATCTTGGCTGTTTCTAAGTTTTGACGTTTATGAGTAAAGCTGCTGATGGCCGACACACACTTATGAGCAACTACTATGTACTAGGTACTGATCTAGCTTCTGGGGTTAAAATGATGAGCAAAATAAGTACAAACTCTGGCCATCAAATAGTCACATTGTCATAAAACAGTCACAAATTTGTTATAAAATGTGTTAATACTATGAAGAAATGATCCCCCGAGGTAAAATAATTGAGGGACTTAATTTAGATTAGAGGATTAGCAGAGGCCACTTAAAGTCAGTGAAGTCTGCTTGAAGTCAGGGAAGCCCTCTTTGAGGAGTGATCTTTAAGTCAAGCTCTGAGGAATGAAGAGAAACATGAAGAAGAACATTCCAGGCACCGGGAGAGCCCTTGTGGTTGGGAAGAGCCAGGCAGGTTTGAACAACCAGAAAAGGACAGTGTTGAGGGAAAATGGTGAGCATGGGTAGAAGCAGTGTGAGAGGCTGGAGATGAGGGTAGAGACTGGCTCCCACAGGTGATGGATCTTGGGCTAAGGGTTCTGATTTGATTCTAAAGGCAGCAAAAAGCTATTGAAGGGTTTTGTGTGAGGGAGATGCGTGATCCAACATGCACTTTTTTTTTTTTTTTTTTTTTGGTACTGGAGATTGAACTCAGGAGTGCTTTACCACTGAGCTTCATCCTTTTTATTTTGATTTTGAGACGGGCTCACCAAATTGCTAAGGTTGTCCTCGAACTTGCAATCCTCCTGCCTCAGCCTCTTCAGCAGCTGGGGTTGTAGGCATGTGCCACCATGACCAGCCCAGTGTGCACTTTCACAAGATCCCTGTGGCCTCTGTGTGCAGAGCAGATTGGAGGGAGTCTCAGAAGCAGCAAGACTCCAGTTAAACGGTGCAGATGAATGTCAGTGGAACTGGAGAAAAGTCTGGTTTTGAGATGTATATGGGACAGGAATGTCATACTGAACAACTCCTGTTCATCCATGCCCACCTTTGCAGTTGGATAGTTCCTGTCCTGCTTGGGGTAGAAAATCATCGTGACTTTATGTGAAGGGTAAGGGGAAGAGGTGATGGATGAGTCCCAGCTTTCTGGTCCTGACACCTGGATGGTTGAAGGCGATGGGACGATGGCAAAGTGCAGGTGGCCAGTGGGGTGTGTCCAAGGCTTGAGTATTTAACACTTCTTTTGGGGTGCCCATGAGATGTGCAAGTGGAACTATTAGAGAGGGTGTGGGACACATAGTCCAGAGACCTGGGCTGGAAAAATAAATAAAGGGAGATGTTAGTGTTTTCCCAGATTGCCTTAGAGTATTCTTTGGGAGTAAATTGGGCCACAGAATGTAGGATATTTAAGCAAAAAACCTTAGTTCCCAAACAGTGCTTCTGTTTACTGCTTTGTAATCTGTCTTTCTTGAGATTCACTAGGACACAAGTTCATAGGGAGATTATTTCTGCATTTTTCCAGAGCCATTAATGCACTCATACACATATACAGACTTGTGCTGGTTTAGTTGCCCAGAAGGGAAACGTGCTGCTTGGGAGGCCATGAAGTTTTCCCGTAGAATCCGGTGGGCTGTGTTGTGGAGCAGGTCTGGCTGTTGGACTAGGTTATCACACAGAACTTTTTGTTCCATGAATAAAAATCATTTCCCATTTCTTGTCAAGCTCCTTCCCACTGGAGGGCTTTTACTTGTGCTGTGTCCTTGGAATGATTAAATGCTCTCCTATTTTTCCTTCCCTACTCCCTCCCCGTCCTCATACCTAACCATTTTCCTGTCCAATTCTATTTTCCCCTCGTGGTCTCAGTGTAAATTCTTACTGCATTAGGGAAGTCTGTCCTGGTGCCTTTTTTCAGGTAGAGTATGCCTAAAATGCTTCCTGCCAGAGCCCCATAGAGCTGTACTTTGTCTTGGAACACTAAGAGCACTTTCCCTTGCCTGGAACTAAGTGGTAGATTGTGCAGTTGTTTGATGGATGGTTGCCTATGTCCCCTCCCTGATGGATACTCACAAGGGAAGGGTGGGCACATTGCTGTGGCAGCTCTAGTACCTGCCGGATTGCCTTCCCATGGCAGACCCCAGTAAGGTTTTATTAATGGATGAATGTAGGATTCAAGAAAATTGTCTCATATTTTCAAATGTGATTATCTTCAATTATCTGCCTTGAGGAAAAGGAGCATACGCTCTGTATTTGTGGGTCTCTGTAACAGAATAGGCCAGAGCTGTCTTGATTTAGATTCTGACTTTAATTTGTAGAAACTGATTTTGACCTGAAAATCTTACCAGCATAATCCCTACTCAAACCATTCTTTGAACTTTCTAAGGCAAGGGAGTCTTGGAGGCACATGGACTTTATAACTCTCCTCAGGAGGATGGTAGGTCACATAGGTAAGGGTCCTTGGTAACATCACACTAAGGTCCACTAGGAAGGCTCCTCCATGGTGGCTGCTTAGTTACCAGCAGCTGTAGATGGAGCAGACTGCATGCTGGCTTTAGATGCAGCCATTGTTCAGAGATGGTGGCCCGGAACTTGGGAGGCAGCAGCAAGGTCAGATGATATATTTACTGCCATCTGGTTGAATGAAGCAGGTCTGGAGTTGGAAACTGAGGCCCTTTGCAGATAAGCAGAGCCTCTATGGCTGCCAACACTGAAACAGTTTGACCATTTCCAGGCAAATCTATAAAAATGTCCAAATGTTTACAAGTAGGTAGTTCTTGCCTTTATGTGTTGTGTAGAAACACTGGCCATCCTTTATAGGTGTGGCTGTGTCTTCAAAGCAGGCAACATAGAGCCGGGCTGTGCTAGCCCTGCAGAGGAGTGACCTTCACCTTTCAACACTACTACTTTACCCTGAGTACAGTGGACATACATGTTGATGTAAAAAATTTGGAAAATATACAAAAGTGCTAAGACAGTTTCACTACCCTCACATTTTTGCATATGTCCTTGCAGATATTTTTCTAAATATCACACACATATGTATATATTGCTGAATTGTTTTGAACATATTTTCATTACCCTCTCCTCTTCATTAATGGTATATCCTATCAAAAATATTGACTTGAGAGGCTATACATTATTGTTTTATGGCAGTGTTATAATTGGTTATCTAAGTTTCATATTTCATATTCACTGTGCTGCTTCCTGATGCAGGTGTCACTAACTCACCCAAAAACCTTAACCACTGTTTGTTGTTCATGTCTCCTCCTGTATTGAACTACGGATTTCTAACCAGATTGCTTGGCTGACAAGTCCCCAGGGCTTAGAGAGCCTGGGCTGAGGTGATTTCTTATCCTTCCTGTCTGCATTTTGTGCCATTAGACAGATCATGGTAGTTATTCCTGTTTCCAGTGCAGATTCAGGAGGTGTAATAACAGATGATGAATGTGCTTGTTTGGGGTTTGCTTTTCCCTGCTGTTCTTCTTTACTTTTAAACAGTAGGCAGTAGTTGCAAGTGGACCTGGGCATCTTTCCTTCCAGGTGCAGACAACAGAAGAAAGACTAGAAAGTAAGACAGCCAGGGAGGAGTCAGGATGTCATGTCCAGGGTGGGTAGCACCAGGGGAGTTGACCTGAGCTGAAACTGAGCTCTTTGAGTAGATTCAGGGCCTTTGGGTATATATGTGAAGCAGATTGGCCAATGGCCTTACTGATGGCTGAATGAAGGGGGTGGGACCAGAGAAGAGGGTGTTCTTCCCCACACCAGACACTCATAGAACCCTGTGGTGATTCACTTTGTCCATCAGAGCCTTTCTGCCAGGTGAGTGAGGCAATTTCCTAACTGTTTTTGCTTGGACCTTCAAATTGCACTAATAGCAGTTAAGTAAAAATGCCAGTGGAATTTTTAAATGACTGAAGGTGTCCAGAAGAGATACATGGCTTCCTGTCAAAAACAGCAATAGATGATCTTAGGCAATCAACAGGAAGCCTAAAGTTAATATAATTTTTACTTCATAGACTTACAGCTATATAGAATGGTATTCCCTTTTTATATTAACTAGATCACTGCGGCAGGTAGTGGGGCATCCAAGAAAGCTGGCCCAGAGGCTACACAGGTGTGTCCACATACTGCTTCTCAGTGGGGGGCATTTTCAATGTCTGGGTCATTTCCAAGTTGTGTAGATGCTACTGGCACCTGTGGATAGCAGCCAGATTTTCCACAGAGCCACAACAAAGAATTGTCCAGCCCAAGTGTCACCAGAATTGTGTTTGATAAACTTTTGTCTATGGAGGCCAAACTTTTTCTAGGCCTCTGGACAGTGGCAGCTGGAAAAGAAACCCCAGGGTGCATCCGGATAATTGGCCTGCATGAAACATGTCGGAGACACATGTTAGCTTTAAAACCAAGAGGTGCTTTTGAGATAGTTATAAAATCTGTGATGGAAGTTCATTTAAATGTGAAGTAACAAAACTGCAAGAAGTTTTTCTTCTTATTATTTTTAGAACAGCATTGATGTTTCTATCACATCAGCAGTTTGAAATGAGGTATAGTCTGGAACCATTTGCCATAATTTGATATGCTAGATAGATTCCAAGTCCCCCAAAGAATAAAATGAATGAATGTGATCAAGGATCACAGCTGTGTTCTCGGTGTTTTTGAAAGCATTTCATACCAGAAAACTTCCAGTTTGGTTCCTCCAATGTCCCTGAACACCACCCTTGCTCCCTGCCTAAAGGATGCTGTGCTGGTTGCTAGGGGGCTAGAAAGATGCAGATCACACAGGTTGGCTACTGGTGGGGAATGTTTAGCCAGTCCCTGAAGTAGGCAGCCCTGGGACAGGTTTATGCAAATTTGTGCAAATGTTGGTGTGCAGAAGAGAATGGGACCCTCTCCAGTTCTTTACTGCAGGCAAAGAAAGAATGCTGAAGGAATGGTTCAGAAGTACTGCTCATTGCAGGACTAAAGTGTGTGTGCCTTTTCCTAATCAGCATCACAAACAGCAGGTCTCAATTTCTAGCTGCCTGCTGAGTCTGTAGGGTCCTGCAGATTCTGGGAAGCCTGCATCTCCCTGGTTTACTCCTCCCCCACTCCCCCAGGTCCCCTGTGGCAGCGAATGGCACCACTCTCCATTCATTGGCCCAAGCCAGACATTAATTATTTTAATTGCCTATCCACCTAATTAAACAAATATTAATTGAATGCCAACTGTGTGCTCACAGTGGTGTGCAAACCCAGGCGTGGTTTCTGCTTTCACAGAGCTTTACTGTGTGGTTGGAGAGTCAGCCGTTTATTAAATAATCACACGCATGAGGATATCATTAAAATAAGTATTATGAGAGAAAGGAGTCTTTGTTTCCTAATGCAACAGGAAACCATTGAAGTGAGCCCAAGTAGGGATGTTTTGTGATCAGAGGCGCATTTTGAAGAGATCTTTTTGGCGCTTGAGTGTAGGATATATCCTTAGTGGCATCAGGCAGGCTGGGTGAGAGAAATCTGTTGCATGGCCATCTTGACAGTTCAAGGAAGGGGTTGGGGAGGACTGCTTCAGGTAGCAGTGTGTGAGAAGTAGATGGAGCCTTGAGATAATCAGGAGTAAGGCCAACAGAACCAGTAGGACAAGGGCAAGGGAGGGAATGGCAAGGGTACTGTGAATCAGCATTAGCTGCCACTGATGCCGCCAGTTGTTGGTGACGAGTTCTGCTCCCCCAAATGTTGAAGTTTGAACATTAGAGAAGCACTCCAAGGCAAGCATATAAAGCAGGGTTTATTTAAAAGGGGTAACATAGACTTCTCCCAGGAAGGAGAAGGGGGCCATAGCTGGTATCTTCATATCCAAGAAGCAAGGCAGCTCTGCCTTTGTTATATGTCCCAGGCGTCCTTTGTTCTCCGGCTCTCTTCCCCTTACTTCTTCCCTCGTAGCTGAGGTGGAGGTGACCAGGCCCATTGGGAGGGCCAAAAGGTGAGAAGCAGATGGATGAAGGGGGAAGAGCAGGATGGTGCAGCCTGGGACACAGGAATTCACAACTTTATAGCTTCCTGTAGGGAGGGGCAGTTCTTGGGGCAGGTCACCTTGGCAAAAGGTTGGGGCAGAGGCAGGTTCTTGATAGGGGTGGAGGAAGGGCTCTGAAGGAATTAACATTCCAATCCCTCAGGGGACAGTCTCCTGGACTCACTCAAAATTGGCTGTCTTGATCCCACCTGACTCGATTTACCTATCTATACTGACTGCCTGTCAGATTCTGGCTTCACCATTTCCCCTATAAAGAACACTAGATGAGATCTGGAGTGTTTGGGACTTTTTTGGTGGGAGCTGGGGAGACCACGAGATTGCTCTTGGACACGTTGAGGGAAAGGCACTTTCAGTTTAGAGATGGGGACTTGCTCAAAACCTCTGAGTTGTTCCTGCCCCTGGAGTCAGGACCCCTGCTCTCCCTGCTTTCTCCTCCTCTGTACCTTGAGCAGGTCTGGCACATATGTAGTGCTTTATAAATATTTGTTGAATGGATCAATGTATTGGTTTCCAAATTCCCCAAATCCCAAATCAATGAGAAGAGATGTGTCCATGACTAGGATTATTGTTTGGAGGAACTTTTCATGCTAAGATAATTTCAGGCCTATGGAAAAGTTGCAGAAATGGTTCACAGAGTGTCTGCATGCTTATTACTTAGATTTCCCAGTTGTTGTTACATTAGCTGTATTAGAAAATGCTGAACAAAGTTAACTTAGCTGGGAACACCGTGTTAGTGAAATAAAAGGGTTTATTGGGGTGCCACGTGGGCAAGGGTAGGGAAAGGAAGGGAAGGGAAGGGACAAACGGGAACAGGGACAGGCGCAAACAGAGGTCAGGGAGACCCCTGGGGGCAAGTGTCTCCATAGGCTGCCAGAGGTCAGGAGGCAGCGGTGAGGGTACCTGCTGGCCAGGTTGAGGCTCCCTGGGAAATGTAGTCTTTTACCTGGGGAGGTGTGGCCTTCTACCTCCCTGCCCGGACTCCAACAAGCTGTATCAGTTTCCCTCTTTGTTTCTGTGCCATTTAAGAATTATAGGCAGATATGATGCACTTGCTTAACCCTAAATACTTCAATGTGTACTTCCTAAGAATAAGGCCTTTCTCCCTTAATTTGTAGCCTGAATTAGGAAGTTGGCATTAGTCTAATAGCATTATCTAATCCATAAACCTTATTCATCATTCACTAATTATTCTTTCTAATAAAAGAAAAGAGTTATTTTCTGGTCTTGGATTTAATCCAGGATTATAAGACACATAAAGTTGTGATGTCTCCCTTCAGTTCTGAACAATTCCATAGTTGTCTTCTGTTTTTTTTTTATCTTTTATAACCTTAATATTTCTGCCAAGTACAATTACTTTGAGGAATATCTCTCTGTTTGGTTTTGTATGATATTGTCTCACAATTACAATGAGGTTGTACTTTTTTAAAAATAGAAGACAAATTTCAAATTTTCTTTCTTTCTTTCTTTCTTTTCTTTCTTTCTTTAGTACCAGGGGTTGAACTCAGGGGCACTCAACCACTGAGCCACATCCCCAGCCCTATTTTGTATTTAATTTAGAGACAGGGTTTCACTGAGTTGCTTAGTGCCTCACCATTGCTGAGGCTGGCTTTGAGCTCTCAGTCCACCTGTCCCAGCCTCTCAAGCTGCTGGAATTACAGGCATGCACCACTGCATCTGGCAGATTTTAATTTTTTGAAACAAAAATGCTAAAAACTACTGTTGTATCACAAGTTTACTTCTAACAGTCCTGTGAAAGCACGTGTCTCAGTTGGTGACACCAACAGGTGATTAGGACAGGTGATTAGTGAAATAAAATGCCATTCCCTACATGCCTGGCACACCTCATTTTTGGGTACTCTACACCATATTTAGGCATGTCTCATGTTTCTGGGGAGTACAGGTCCTGAAGATTATTATTATTATTATTTTAAGATTGCAGGGTTAATACTTTCCTAAACTAAATATCAACTTCATTTGACAAGTAAAATAATTGTTGTTAGATTCCAGGCAGGGAGGCCACACCTCCCAAGTACCTTGAGACAAGACATACCTCCCAAGCACCTCCGGCTGGCCATGCCGCTGGCGACACCTCAGGTGCCTTTCTGAGCCAATTACGACACAGGGGTTCCCCTTTCAACTCCCGGCAGCCTATGGAATTGGGGTCCCCTCTGGGGGGGGGGGGTCCCTCTGACCACCAGTTCGCTATTTAAGCCTGCTCCAGACTGAAAACGACCCTTGTTCTTCCTTTTCCCTTGTTCTTTCCCCTTCCCTTGCCCCCACACCGCTCTTTCCCTACCCCCCCTTTCCTGATCCACATGGTCTCTAATAAACCCCCCTTTTCTACAAGGCGGTCCTGGTGTGGTATTTCTCTTACAATTGTAAGCTAACTTTGCAAAGATTACCATTGTTGGATTCTAGGCAGAGGCTGCACCTCCCAGGCAGAAGGCCACACCTCCCCAGGTGCCTTGTGAAAAACTACAGCTCCCAGGATCTTCAGCGTGACCAAAAAACCTGACCAGCAAGTCCCTTGTCCTACCTACCCCCCCCACACCTCTGCTGGCCTATAGGACAAGGACTCACTCCAAGGGGGTTTTATGGCCCCTACTCTATTTAAGCCAGCCCCGGACTAAACTCGCTCCCTTTTGTTCCTGCTCTCTGTTCCTGCCTCTCTCGGTTCCTGCCCATCCCTTCCCTACCCCCCTTCCCTTCCTTTCCCTACCCTTGCCCACGTGGTACCCCAATAAACCCTTTTATTTCACTAACACGGTGTTCCCAGTTAACTATGTTTCAGCAGTTTTCTAACAACCATATCTCTAATAAAGTCAACAGGGAGTTAGCCGGGCGCGGTGGCGCACGCCTGTAATCCCAGCACTTGGGAGGCTGAGGCAGGAGGATCGCGAGTTCAAAGCCAGCCTCAGCAATGGCGAGGCACTTAGCAACTCAGTGAGACCCTGTCTCTAAATAAAATACAAAAAAGGGCTGGGGATGTGGCCCAGTGGTCAAGTGCCCCTGAGTTCAATCCCTGGTACCAAAAAAAAAAAAAAAAAAACAGGGAGTTGAAGTGTTTAATTACCAACTTTCTTGACATAGAAATTGAAAAGCTTTTCAGGTAAGTAGCTCCTGTGGAATGCCTGAAACATTCTGCAGTTAACAATTGGATCTTCATTCCAACAGTAATTACTCTGTGATTTGTCCTGTTCTTGATTTCTGGTGCATTTCCGGTTTAAATGTGCATTTGCATTTATTTTAGGAAGTTAATTTACTACTTCCCTTAAGTTTCTTTTAAAAACAAGTGCGCAGTTTACTCTGTTTTGTCAAAAGTGGAATGCCTTTTGTTGCCTGACTTAGTGACTTAAAAAAAACAAATTTGAGGGGATATAATTTGCCTGCAGAAATTTGCTGAATTTTGCATTCTGATAATTCTCCTGCCCCATCCTTCTTTCCCCTCAACTTTTTCTCCCTCTCTCCATCTCTTTCTCCTCCCTCCTTTTTCTCCCTGTCCTCCTTCTCCTTCCTCCTTCTCCCACCTCTTTCTCACTTTCTTCAAAGACTCAAAGGAACAGGATAGGTGGAAATGTTCAGTCTACTAATGTAATGGCAGCTCATCATGCGAGGAAGTTTTCTGAACACCTGGGCTTCTCTGTGACATCCGTGGTCCTACTGAAAACACTAGCTTCTAGAATGGCAGACAGGCCTGCCTGTTTCCCTTCTGAAGTGACTCCTGTATTGGGAACTGGTTGTGTAGCAGGGCCTCTTCTCTGTGCTCAGGGTATAGAGGTGAATAAGAAGACACTGTATGGCATGGTGGACCTGCTGACCTGCACATGAGCTAGCTGGCTACCTTTTTCTGGCTCCTGTTTCCTCACATGTAAAATGACAGCGGATGTGTGTGAGCAATTCCACAGTCTTTTTTTTTTTTTTTAATCTTTTATAACCTTAATATTTCTGCCAAGTACAATTACTTTGAGGAATAGCCCTCCATTTGGTTTTGTAAGATATTGTCTCACAATTAAAATGAAGTTGTACTATTTTTTAAATAGATGACAAATTTTCTTTTCTTTTTTTTTTTTTCTTAGTACCAGGGATTGAACTGAGGGGCACTCAACCACTGAGCCACGTCCCCAGCCCTATTTTGTATTTTATTTAGAGACAGGGTTTACCTCATATGCTTTTTTGCTATCATTTGGATCTGAAATGTTCCTAAAGACTCATGTACCAAAGGCTTGGTTGCCAACCCATGGCACAGTTGGAGGTGGTGGAAACTTTGGAGGCAGAGCCTGGTGAGAGAAAGTCAGGTCATTGGGACTTGCCCTCAGAGGGGATGTTAGGACCCTGTCCCCTTCCTGTCTCTCTCTTTGTTCCATGGCTGCCACGAGGTCAGTGGCTTTGCTCGACCACATTCTCCCTGACATGAATTGATTCAGTGCTGCCACAGAATCAGAAACGGCAGAGCCAAATGACCATGAACTGAAACCTCAAAAACCATGAGCCAAAACAAAACCTTTCCTTTTCAATTTGATTTTTGGAAGTATTTTGTTATAGCTGTAGAAAGCTGACTAAGTTGCAGTAAGGCTTAACTGTTCTATTTACTATGTTTGGGATGGGACCTAGCACAGAGCAGGTGCTCTGTAGGGGCTGCCTTCCTCATTACAATTGTTCTCTTAGTACCTTCACAGTGGTGTGGAACACAATACTGACTTTGGCATCAAAGAACCAGTTGTGCCATTGAAGAGAGGGCTCTCTTGTGAAACAGCCCTTGACACTCCAGGGCTGTCAAGCACATGCAGCATAATCAGCTGCTTCCTCTGAACATTCCTTCTTACAATCTCAGTTCAGAGAAAGACTTGGAGCCTTTCCTTTGCTGTCCCTACTCCGCTTCTCCCAGCCCTGAGAAGTGTATCAGTGGGCTTTGAATAGTCCTCAACCTTGCTGGATCAGGCTATTCCCTACTATCAGGTTGTGACATCTTTCTTACTACTCTTCCCATTCACTGAATTGGCCTTCATCCCTGGCTTCTTGCAAGTACAGATCTGCACAGCTTTATCACCCACTCCTCTTCTGTCTGCCCTCACTGCAGAGGAAGGCATCCCATCTCCCAAGGACCGCTCTCCCTCCTGGCCACTCCCTCCTTATGTTCTGGACAGACCAAGGTAGAATATGCCCACTCTGAGGGATCCTCTGTTGATGGCTCAGGGGCTACTGCGCCCTGGCCTGCCCACACACCTGGAACTTAACTTCTGTAGCTACTTGGTACCTTTCCTTTGGCCCTCCTGCCCTCCACCTGGGTCCAAGCCATGCGAATTTTGTGCAGTACTTTATGGACATTCTAGAAGTTAGGTCATGTGCCTTTTTTGTTCAGATTTATTCATTCATTCTCGTTCATAATCCAACAAATATTTATTAACTTTGTGCCCTTTGTTAGTTTTGTTCTTTGTACTGGGAGTAAACTGATTAGGAAGAATGACAATCTGTGCTTTTATGGTCTATATTCTCCTAGAAAGCAGTTTCTCCCTGTGTACTCCACACTGAATGTACAGTTGGAAACAAACCTTTTTCCAGAATGCAGGGCCTGTGAGGTCTGTCTACCACCAGAGGGTGCCAGACCATCCAAGTAGTTATGTCAGGGATCTCCCACTTGACCATGCACAGAACTACCAGGAGTGCTTGTTGTTTAACAGCACCAAAGCTTGCCCCATCTCAGAGTTCCTTTATCAGACTTGAATTTCTAACATGTTCTCAAGTGCTGCTGCTCCTACTGCTCCAGGGATCACAGTTCAGTTCCATAGCAGCAGGGGCAGTGCTAGGCTAGTACTGTGGCCACAGCCAGCTAACCTCATTACTCATACAAGGGCTTCCATGTTCATGAGCTGGTTGGATCTTGTTGTTACAGAGTAAGGGCCAGTCATGGAACCAGGACAGCTGCCTGGTCCTTCGGTGCCATTTCTTATGATTCTGCTGAAAAGAATTCAAGCAAACCGCAGTGTAACAAGCGAAAGTGTAATAGAGTGAGAAGCAGGGGTGGTGTGCTTTATAGGAACTGCACATACCACCCTGAAGAGACATTGGCGTGGTGCTCACAGAGTTGGAGTTTTTAAGGAAATTAGGTCCTCCCAACCTGTTTTGCCTCAATTTTCCTGCCCCCCCTCAGTCGGTTTATTACCCTTTGGATTGCCCTCAGCAAACTTCCTCTGTGAGGGTCTTGATGCTCTGATTGCCAGGGTGATTGGGTCGGTGTGACGTAATTTCAATGATAAGGGAGGGTCCTAGTGACCTGGTTACAAAAGATAATGAGGACATGGTCTGGAAATAGTAGTTTTCTCTGAAGGGAATTCTCAGCATACCAGACCCCAGTTTTCTGAAGCTTGTCTGCTTCCATTAGAGTTCACCATGATTGTAGGAACTAGTTCCCTGGAGGGATGGGATCATCATTATCTGCAGCTTGGGAGGGTGGGGCATTCCAGCTCTCATTTTCTCATGTTTGCCTGTTTACATTAAATTTCTTGTGGTTTCAGTTTTATGACTCCTAGATTTTTCTTGATGTATAGACCTATCCATCATTGTCCCTTCCCCCACCTACCTGTTCATGGTTAACTAACCTACCTAACACCAAAGATGATCAGACTCAGTTGGCCCATTTCATAGATGGGGAAATTTGATATTTAGATAGTGGAGCAGAGACTTGGAACCCATTCTCCTGATCCTAAGTGTACCTTCTTTCAAATGTTACTCTGGATTTCCCTGGACAGTTTGGAGATGGAAGGGAAATGGATTAACAAGTGAACTATACTGAGAAGATATGAACCAAAGGTGTTAGCTAGTCATCCTGCAGCATGAAAAGCTGGAAAGAGCCCATTCTCAGGAGACTACTCCTCACTTTGGATTGATAGGTGTGGGCCTTTGGACCTGACTCTGTTCTCTTAGTCACCCTGACCTTTTCTCTTTGGACTTTCATTTTCCCATTTTTAACCTGAAGGGTTAGTTACAAAAATGCCTCTGATGTGGCTGGGTCCTGGAAAGTCTTGGGAGAAAAAGCTGAATAGACCCTGTTTGGGTTCTCAGGGAATTTGGGGGGGTACTTGGGGAGGTAAACCTAGATGATCTTCTTGTGTAAGCAGGACATCCCTGAATAGCAAGGTGGTTTTGAAATCCAGTATAAGCCTTCACCAGAGGGTCTTATGATGAAAGGTGTAGTAAAAAGAGCGTAGGAGGAGACCACAATAAGCTTTGTGTGGAGAGCCTGGGGCAATGGGAGACTGCACCAGAGAGCTAAGACACTTGACTCCCTCACCCAAACCACTATCTACCTATTTTTCTAAGCCTCTCTTCCTATTTTGTATTCTCACAAAGAATGAGGGGGGCAGGAAAATTGAGGCAAAGCAGGTTGGGGGGACCTAATTTCCTTAAAAACTCCAACTCTGTCAGCACCACACCAATAAATAAATCTAGAACACAGAGCCCATGTTCTATATCTGTCTTTCTATCATAACTTCTTCTTGGTTTAAAAGAAGTAGACTTTATACACATATATGGAATATATAAATATATAGTATGAATATAGGGAAAAAAGGATTAATTTCAATAAAAATCTCTTATCCTTGCCCTAGGAGAGTCAGTGAGGTGTGATAGTGAGGCATAACCACTCCTGGGATAGAATACCATTTCTGCCACTTGGAGAAGTGTCTTAACCTTTTTCAGCCTTATTTTCCATGACTGTATAGTGGAGAAATAAAAACAATGCTCATGTTCCTCTAAATAATTCACACATTGGGAATTATTATGTGGGAATTAAATAAGATAAACACGTAAGACATGTAAAGCCAGTGCCTGGCACTTTGTAAGAATCCAGCAAATGCTTATTACACTGTCGTGAGAGTCTAGAACAGGACTCGGAACAGGAGTCACTGGGATGGCTTTCCATTGCCAGGGGCTTTAGTATCTAAAGGGAAGATAAGGAAAAGCACTTAGCTACTATACTGTTGTTCAAACTCTGGGTAAAGTTTTCTCCTTAAACCGAATTAAGATTGATGATTAAATGTGTCGCCTAGGACACAGCCAGACAAGGAAGCCTTCCATTATTCAGGCTGCTGAATTAGTAAAACAAGGGGATTAGAGACCTCATTCAAGGAACTGCTAAAGGAGTTACTTCCAGAAGATGGGAAGTGACTACCAATCGAAGTTCTCAGGTGCAGGGAGGAATGGCGAGACAATAAGCACATGAACACAAGAAATATAAATATGCTTTGACTAAATAATAACAGGATATACTTTATGGGGTGAGTAGAAGAAAAGCAGTGTGGTTCAGGACTACTAAACTTTTGCTAAATATAATGTTTTAGAATAATAATGGTTTTCTAAACTAGTGGAACAAATAATAATCCTGTGTTTTAATGCTTTGACCAAAAGACCTACAATTAGAGAGGAAAGTCTCATGGTTTCAAGGTCTCTAGTGGAACAACAATTAATAGAATGAAACCTGTGTTTTAGTTAGCTTTTTCGCTGCTTTGACCAAAAGACCTGACAAGAACAATTAGAGGAGGAAAAGTTTATTTTAGGGCTCATGGTTTCAGAGGTCTCAGTCCATAGCCAGCTTCATTCCTCAGGGCTCAAGGTGAGACAGACATCATGGTGGCAGAGTGTGGTGGAAGGAAGCATCTTACATAATGATCAAGAAGCAGAAAGAGAATAAGCTCAGAGCAACAAATATATACCCAAAGCCGTGCCCTAATGACCCACCTCTTCCAGGCACACCCTACTTATCTTCAGTTACCACTCAGTTAATCCTCATCAGGGGATTAATTCACTGAATTGTGTTAAGAATCTCATGCATAACCCAGTCATTTCACTGTAATGCCCAGAGAACTGACCCCCAAAGACCACCAAGGAATCCGGAGTATGCAAGAACAAAGAGCCTTTATTTGGGCTTAAGCTCGGACTCTCAGACCTCACCAACGCAGTGGATGCGCAGTGGATGCGTACTGAGAGTCCCGAACTCAGGAGGGGTGAGCCTTTTATTGGGGTAGAAGCAAGGAGAGGGAGGGGGTTCACATGATTGGCTATCCTTACAGTTAGGGTGTCTTGTCACATTGCAATAGGCCAGAGGAGCCCACGTGCGCCAAGCATGTTTTAAATTGATTTGGGGATAACTGAGGGGATTTTCATTGGTGGAAGCTGTCTTCAGAGCAATGGAATGTGCTAACTGTTACTCAAACTCACTGCAGTGTCCTGCTTTTATCTAATAAGGTTTTATTGTGCATGGGACTGGCTTAAAATGCCCAGGCTTGTTCTCTCTTTGTTCCCCGCAACAGCTTGAGGCTGACAGAATAGAGATGGCTGATTACTAAATAGATTCACAGCAGTTTGACTCTTATTATCTTAAAGCCAAGCATTTTACAGAAGCAAAAACAAGTGATTAGACTAAAAAGGGGCGTGGGGCTAAAAAGGGGAATTCCAGAGCACCTCTGAATGTTCTTGCATTGTCTCTTACATGAGCTTTTGGGACAACTCAAATCCAAACCATAACAGCCTATAACCCTTTCAATAAAATCATAACAAAGCAGGGAAAAAGAAAACGTGTTACAAATAGCAGAAAAAGTAGTAGAAATAAATCTGTTTATCTAAATAGTCTGAATATGTATACTATTGTTTCTGGGTTAGGAAACAAAAAAAGATTGTCTAAGTAGACTTTTTTTTTTTTTTTTTAAATAGAGGCAAATGTGGTTTATAAGAGACATAATATGAATTCTGTTAGAAAAATGCTGAGCATAGTTAACTTAGCCGGGAACACTGTGTTAGTGAAATAAAAGGGTTTTATTGGGGTGCCACGTGGGCAAGGGTAGGGAAAGGAAGGGAAGGGAAGGGGATTAGGGAAGGGGGAAAAGGGATGGACGGGATCAGGGACAGGCAGGAACAGAGGCAAGCACGAACAGAGAGCGATTTCAGTCCGGGGCTGGCTTAAATAGAGTAGGGGTCATAAAACCCCCTTGGAGTGAGTCCTTGCCCTATAGGCTACCAGAGGTCAGGAGGTAGTGGACAGGGCACTTGCTGGTCAGGTTTTCTGGTCATGCTGAGGATCTCGGGAGGTGTAGTTTTTCATAAAGCACCGAGGGAGGTGTGGCCTTCTGCCTGGGAGGCGCAGCCTCCTGCCTGGAATCCAACAAATTCCCTTTAGAGTTTTAATTGTGTAGATAATGTTTTATTTCTTAAGATGGAAATTTGTATAAATTTTCATTCATTTTTGTATGCCTTAAAATTTTTCATAGGTTATGTTTTTAAAATATACTTAAATGACAATGGAGAACATACTTTTAGGTATAACATAGTTGATACAAGCTGGGTACAGCTGTAATCCCAGTGACAGGTGAGGCTGAGGCAGGAGGATTGCAAGTTAGAGACCACCCTCAGTAATTTAGAGAGGCCCTGCCCCAAAATAAAAAATTAGAAAGGGCTGGGGGTGTACCTTAGTGGTAAAGCACCCCTGGGTTCAGGCCCCAGTTTAAAAGAAAAAAAGGTGAATACCAAATATATTTATGTATGTATTATGGATTTGTGACTGAGAGTCTATTTGTAGGAAGAATAAAAGGAAAACAAAAACCTCAAGAGGATTTTTTTTTTTTAATATTTATTTACTTTAGTTGTACACAATGCAATGCATCTATGTTTACGTGGTGCAGAGGATCGAACCCGGGCCGCGCATGTGAGAGGCAAGCGCTCTGCCGCTGAGCCACAACCCCAGCCCCAAGAGGAATGTTTTTAAAATATAAAGACTGGCAATTCAAAAACTATAAAAAAATGAATCACACTAAATTATGTTTAGTTTCATTAATACTAATAAAAGTTGAAACAAGCATATTTTTGCCCATTAGCTTGACAATAATTAAAAAGCCCTCTAATATCTTGTGTCAGTCAAGAAGTTTGTGCATTTTGTGGGAATGAAACTTAGTATACCATTCTGGTAGTGGTAAATGTTTATAAATTCTGATTCAGTAATTTGAGTATACTAATTGATTTTAAGAAAATAAACAGTGAGAAAAAATGTCATTAAGAAATTATATTGCAGTGCTGTTTATAAAGATAGAAGTAATATAAATGTGCAACAAGGTGACTAGTAATGGAATATAGATGTCCAACAGTGATATAAACTATTTGTATGTACAGTATTTTCATTGGCCTACCAATTAGGTATATTCTACTTATTTGTTTTTTGTTTTTTGTACTGGGGATTGAACTCAGGGGCACTGGACCACTGGGCCTCATCCCCAGCCCTATATTTAGAGACAGGGTCTCACTGAATTGCTTAGTGCCTTGCTATTACTGAGGCTGGCTTTGAACTCACAATTCTCCTGCCCCAGCCTCCCCAGCCACTGGAATTACTGGGGTGCGTTACTGCACCAGCAATAGTATGTTTTGCTAGGATTCTTTCATCTGTAAAAGATTCACACTAGATTATACAAACTGTAAAGGAATTATAAAACTAGATATCTAGGTGAGCATTGGCCAGGTAAAGATACAAGAGTGCTGGTGTGCAATTGAGGCACTGTGTCTCTTCCCTGGGTTCCTTAGCCAGCCTCCTCCTAAGTTGGCCTTTTACTCAGGTTCTACCCACGTGGTGGCCCAGTTACCTCTTGTCAGTGGAAAGTCCTGCTGAGGCCCTGGGTGGCATGGCCAGCTGATATCCCTGTCACTAGGGTACACCATGTTGTGTATGGCCAGAGGTGGGCATGTGTCCACCCAAGGAGCCCCTGTGGGGGCACATACTTGAGCCACATGGACCTGGAATGAGAGAGGGGACGTGGCTCAAATGAGGCTCTGTATGGTCACCAGAAGGGAGAAGGGGACAGGATGGGCAGTTCAACAGGTGTCAGGCCCTGACTGGTAAGGTACTTTCATGTGTCATGGGTTTTAGTTGCTTCATTAGGTTTGCACAATACTCCCGTGAAGTTTTATTCTGTGACATTTTATTCCTGTTTTTGTTTGTATTTGTAATTGAGGAGATGGCCCCAGAGATGTCCACAGTCTTGCCCACTTTGGCAGGACGACACAGTGGCCACATCAGGTCTGAATTGAGGTGCCTCTCCCTCAGGGAGCTGCTTTTCCAGTTGGGATATCTCCTCTCTGAGCACCTTCACAGTCCAGCTATGACAATGGCATTTTCATTGTTCCACTTGGTTTTATTATGGTGTCCTTTTGTCTGTAATAATCAGGCAAAATTTTACCTGTGAGTGGAAACCAAAGCAATCATATTCTTAGTTTCCTTCTGCCTAAAACATTTCCCTTTCCGTTGTCTGAGTAATAACTTTTCTTTTGCTTTATTGATCCAACAGTTTTTACTGTTTTCTTACAAAACAGCCCTAAAAAAAACACAAATAACAGACAGAGAATGGATTTTTAACCTGTCACACAAACTCACTTCTGAAATTTCTGAAACCCGGGTCTGTATTTTGAAGGTTTTAAAAGTGTAGCTGTCTATATCTATGTTTGAATCTAAGGCTCTGACATGAGTTCTGTACAATTCCTTCAATAAAACAAATCCTGTTTTGTACCCAAGAGGGTTGAAGTTGAAGGATCAAATAAGACATTCAACAAATGAGTTATTCAAATAAAAATATTTAATGAAGGTATTTTTGCAGAGTAACTTGGGATATCAGGTCATAGCCAGCTGCTTGTGCCCAAGACTTGGCACACTGGTTTGTGTTCTGTATATGATTGAAATCTGCTTATGTAGCCTCAGACTGTTTCAGGGATTCAAACATGCCTTCAAATAGCTACATGGAGTCTTGGTCTTTTTAAACATGAAATGAACTTGCCATTTCTGTAAACACGGTTCCCCAAATGGCTATTATTTTATTTGGAAAACTATTGGCTGGGTTTCTTTTTCACTGTCTTCCATAGGATTGCTATTTCAGTTGAGCTGCATTGTTGCAGGATGACTTCTGAGGGTCAAGTTCCATAACTTACTCCCAATTTCAAGTTCCTGACTCTATCCACAATGCTCAATCGAATTAAGCACTTGTCAGAACTGGACTTCTAAAAAAAAAAAAAAAAAGAAAGAAAATACCATTTATTGGGTGCATGTATAAAAAGAAAAACTAGGAATGTGATTGGACACATTACTGAAAGGACATCTGGAACATGTCCTTTCAGTAACAGTGGCCAGGGAAGGACTCTTGAGGTCAGTGCTGCTGCTGCTTCCACTTCCTCCTCTTCCTACATCCCCGGCCCTTTTTATATTTTATTTTGAGACAGGGTCTTACTGAATTGCCTGGGCTGACCTTGAGCTTGTGATCTTCTGCCTCAGCCTCAGGAGTTGCTGGGATCATAAGTGTGTGACACCATGCTCAGCATGTGCTTCTTCTGAAGGTTATAGGTAGCTTCTCAGCCATACCGTGGACATGCTGGTAACCACACCCACAAGGAACCTGTTTCAGTGTGTTCTCTTAATAGTATAAATATGTTAGAAAAATTTGCAGGATAGTCGGACGCACGCTGGAACCGTCGTATAGGAAAAGGGAAAGGGGTTTATTGAATTACCAAAAGAAACACGTGGAGGGGATGGGGATGAACCCCGGGGGAGGAACGGGAGCTGGGGGAGGAACAGGAGCTGGAGTGCGTGGGAATGGAGAGCAGGAACAGAGAGCGGCAGGAACAGAGAGGGATTTCAGTCCGGGGCTGGCTTTAAATAGAGTAGGGGTCATAAAACCCCCTTGGAGTGAGTCCTTGCCCTATAGGCTATCAGAGGTCAGGGGGGGTAGTGGACAGGGCATTTGCTGGTCACGCTGAGGATCTTGGGAGGTGTAGTTTTTAACAAAGCACCTGGGGAGGTGTGGCCTCCTGCCTGGAATCCAACAATATAGATTGTAGCTGCCTCAGAATTCAGAATTCTGAGTAAAACCCAACTTCTCAAAAAAATGTCCTTCTGGCTAGGTGCTGTGCTGTGCAGTCAACTCAGGCTGTGTAACAAAATATGGAAAAATATGACTGGGTAGCTTAAATTGCAGAAACACAATATTGATACCATTGGTGACAAGTTCTGCTCCCCCAAATGTTGAAGTTTGAATATTAGAGAAGCACACCGAGGCAAGCATATAAAGCAGGGTTTATTTAAAAAGGGGTAACATAGACTTCTCCCAGGAGGGAGAAGGGGGCCATAGCTGGTATTCTGGTATCCCCAGAAGTGAGGCAGGTCTGCCTTTTTTATGTCTTAAGCTTCCTTTGTTCTCCTGTCCTCTTCCCCTTATCTCTGTCCTTCCTGCTTAAATGACCAGGCCCAGGAATGCTTGGTGGGATGTCCTAAAGGTGAGAAGCAGATGGGCTGAAGGGGGAAGGGCAGGGTGGAGCAGCCTAGGACACATTAATTAACAATTTTATAGCTCCCTTAGGGAGGGGCAATTCCTGGGACAGGTTACCTTAGCAACAGGTTGGAGCAGGGGCAGTTTCTTAATAAGGGTGGAGGAAGGGCTCAGAAGGAATTAACATTTCAGTCCCTCAGGGGACAGTCTCCAACTTCCTGGGACTCAATCAAAATTGGCTTCCTTGATCTGACCTGACTTGGTTTACCTGTCTGTACTACTGCCTGTCTGATTCTGGCTTCAATATGACTAGGTGGCTTAAACCGCAGAGATTTTCCTCACAGTTTGGAGGCTGGGAATTTCAGGATTAAAATGCCAGCCAATTCCTGATGAGGATCCTGTTCCTAGCATATAGACAGCCATCTTTCTGATTTGTCCTTACATGGCAGAGAGAGGGTGGAAAGCATGGTCTCTGGTGTCTCCTCCTCCTCCTCCTCTTCTTCTTCTTTTCATCCTCTTCCTCCTCCTCTCCACCCCCTCCTCTTCCTTCTCCTCCTCCTCCTTCTTTTCTTCTCCTTCTCCTTCTTCCACTAATCCTGTCAAGGGAGCCCCACCCAGATGACCTTATCTAAACCTATTTATGTCCTATAGGCCCCATTTTCGAGTACCATCACATTGGAAGTTACAACTTCAGCATAAGCATTTTGGGGAATACAACTCAGTAGCACCAACACAAAATTATTTTAGTGAGATGATACTGTAGTGACCTGTGGTGGGGCAATAAGGTCATAGACTTGATTAGAAAAGAAGACAGACATTAGTCATTAGCAAGTGTGCTGACCTATGAGATTAATCCCTACCATGAGGCTTGTGTTACTTCTCTGCCTCTGTGAAGACACATTTTAAAATGATTTCTTCATTCACAGCTCAGATTAATTCTGTATTGAACTGTCCTACTTAGGTTTTTGTATTTTTAAAAAAATATTTATTTATTTGCTTTAGTTGTACACAATGCGTTTATTTGTACGTGGTGCTGAGGATCGAACCCGGGCTGCGCACGTGCTAGGTGAGCGCTCTACTGCTGAGCCACAATCCCAGCCCCGGTTTTTGTATTTTTAAAAAAATATTTATTCTTTGTTCTTAGCTTCCCATTAAAAAAATGCCTTTTTTATTCTTATATGGTGCTGAGGATTGAACCCGGCCTGAGCTGGGCGAGTGCTCTACTGCCGAGCCACAACCCAGCCCAAGGTATTTTGAATTTTAATAAAACTAGGTATTTTACTTGTTATTTTTTTGGGAGTCAACATATATAAATGATAAATAAATACAAAATATATTTAGATCTCATGTCCAACTTTTCTTCAAATACTTTCCCAAGATAACAAGATGTGCTGCTTAGTTTTGAACATGAGTAGTTGATGTGTGGTCTCTGATACAAGACAGGTATCCAGAAAACCTTAGAGGAAGGAAAGCAGCATTGAAACCTCAAGATATAAAGAAGTGAGGATGTGCAAGTGGAAGTCAGATTGCCAAATGGTTTGAGCAGGAAGAAAATTCATTGTTAGAATGTGCGGTTAACCATGAGTGTACAATGAGACTTCTGGATATAATACATAAGTAGAGTTATTAAAGATGATTCTTAGGAAGATACAGGTCCTGGAATCATAGATATTTCCCCTGGAATCATATTGGGGACCCTTAGGACACACCATGGCCTGACATTTACCCAGGCATTGCTTGGTGTTCTTTAGGGACATGTGACTCTTTCATTAACAAAGCAAGTTGTTCTACATTTAGCTCATGAGGAACTCCACCTCTTACTGTCCTCACTAGCCCCCACTGTCAAGGTCACCTACCATCTAGGGCTTGGGATGTGGCACAGCAGTAGAGCAGTTGCCTAGCATGAGTGAGGCCCTATTCCATCAATCCCTTCACTGTTCCTTTATCCTCAGTACCCCCCCCACATACACACACACAAAAGATCACCCATGCTCAGCAGCTCCTGAGGATGATGCTGAGGGGCAGTCTGTATTGTCCATTGTGTTTGTCCATGAGCTTAGTACTATGGCTTGTTTACCACATTTGCACAATAAAAGCTGTGTTTGTTGAATGACTGAGGGAAAGATTGGAATGGGAGAGAGTGCCAAGATTTAGGTGCTGTCTACAGTCCTGAGAGAGACAGCACTGTGGAACCTTTCATCCTGACTGCATCTATCCATGGGTTTAAAGGGCTCTAGGGAGATTGTTGAATAGTATCATCAATACTTATACATGCACTGTCATTTAACCTTGCTTTTCACAAGGTTTTGGACATTATCTCATGAGTAGAGGTGGTGCATAATTTATAGATGGGAAGGAATCAGACTAATGCCTGGTTTCATGGGTGAGCAATTGAGGAAGCTGGATGTGGTCCTAGCTCTTCTGGCCTGTGTTCTTTTATCCCTCCCCTGGTACTGGGGATTCAAACCAGGGGTACTCTACCACTGAGCTATATCCCTAGTTCTTTTTATTGTTTTGAGATGGGGTCTTCCTAAATTGCTAAGGCTGGCCTTGAACTTGGAATCCTCCTGCCTCAGCCTCCCAAGTAAGATGTGATTACAGGCTTGCACAACCACTCCTGGCCTCAATGGCCTTTTTTTTTTTTAAGTTGTAGTTGGACATAATACCTTTATTTTATTTATTTATTTTTATGTGGTGCTGAGGATTGAACCCAGTGCCTCACAGATGCTAGGCAAGCGCTCTACTCTTAAGCCACAACCCCAGCCGTGTCAATGGCCTATGTTTTCAACCACTGTATCATGTTGAACTTTATACAGTAATTCAGGTCTTGGAGATCAGAATCAGGTCCTTGTCCCCCCTGGTGTTGCAGATTAAGTACCACAGAAATGCTTAGAAAAGCATAGAAAACAAGTATTATTTAAGAGAAGGACAGAGGTAGCAGAATTCTCTGGAGAGAAGGGGGTCAAGAGCTGGGTGCCCGCAGGAGTGGATGTGTGTTTTGCTGTTTTATAGATACCAGCCTCTACCTCCTTCTCTTTCTTCTCCATTTTTGTGCAGGAAGGAGCAGCACAAGGGGTAATCTTTTGTAACTCATTGTGCTGGAAAGTGTGACCCCAGAGGTGTTAGCTGCTAGCAACCTGTTGTCTTTTCTTTGATAACCAACCCTCATCTTCTCAACCCCCGTTATTTATTACCCAGCCCTCTGCCTCAGTTTGTTGATGTCACATTTCTTGTCCCCTCAGGCCAGGCAGGGCTGCAGGCAAATTGCTTTTTGGCAAAGAAAGCATGTGGGGAGTCAGTACATTGGGCTTGTTTTATAGAATTATTCTCTTATCCTTATGTTCCCACATCCTCATCCTCATTTGTTTCCTTATAATTTGTATAAAATCTGCTGGTAACTGTGGAAACTGAGGTTGAAGAAGGGCTGTGGTCACAGGGAGGAGGAACTAGGAGAAGTGGACTCTAAACCTTGTCTTCCAAGCCTCTGTGACATGCTATTTTTGGTAACAGACTTTTCAATTTTTTTTTAAAAAAATATTTATTTATTTGCTTTAGTTGTACACAATGGGTTTATTTGTACGTGGTGCTGAGGATCAAACCCGGGCCGCGCACGTGCTAGGCGAGTGCTCTACCGCTGAGCCACAATCCCAGCCCCAGACTTTTCAATTTTTAATAGGAATGAACTCTGCTCTCTTCTGTAAGAGAGAAAAAGAGGACCCGAAGAAAGCAGAGAACACTATTCTTTTAATATACAATTCCCAACATTTATTCCCTGTCATCTGTCAATATCCACATCTGATCTCTGGATCTAGAAGTATACACAAATAATTTGTGATGTATAGTAAACTGAATCCTGAAACATTCTTTGACACCTACTTCCTGCTAGGAAGTGTATTGAAAAAGATGTGGGATTTATTTGATACAATGTACATCACTGGAAGATTCTTAGAATGCCCTCTCTGTATTCCAGGACTTCTTAAGAAATTAATTTGACAGATGTAGTTTTCCATAACAAAGGGATAATATAGCCGGATAGGCTTCCCTGAAGTTCCTAATTTCTAATAAGAAGTATATATTTGACCTTCCTCTATTTCCTGACATTAGCTCCTAAAACCCTTGGCCTCTCTGGAATGATAAGAATATCTTTTTTTTTTTTTTTTTTTTTTTTTGGTTTTTTTTAAAAAAAATATTTATATATTTGCTTTAGTTGTGCACCATGCGTTTATTTGTACGTGGTGCTGAGGATCGAACCCTGGCTGCGCACGTGCAAGGCAAGCACTCTACCACAGAGCCACAACCCCAGCCCTGATAAGAGTATCTTGTATGCAGATGAGATAGCTGTGGCTGGGACTCCTAGGTGGCTTCAGGATAGGGGCTGTCACCAGAAAGACCTCAGCAGGACTAGAGGGCTGGGACTTTCAGCTCAGCCCCCTGACCTCCAGAGAGGATGAGGGGCTGGAGAACCAGTTAAGCACTAGTGGCCAATGTTTTAATTAGTTTTGCTTACATAATGGAACCAAGGCAAAACTCCCTAAGTGTTGGGGGCCAGGGAGCTCCCCAGTTGGTGAATACATGGAGGTTCTGGGAAGCTGGTGTAATCCCAAGAAGACTCAGAAACTCCATACCCCATTCCTTGCCCTACTCATCAGTTTCACTTGGCTGGTCCTCAGTTGCATTGTGTGTGTGTGTGTGTGTGTTTGTGTGTGTGTGTGTGAATGTGTGTGCTTGCATGCTGGGGATTAAACCCAGGGGTGCTTTACTACTGAGCTACATCCTCAGCCCTTTTTATATTTTTATTTTGAGGCAGGGTCTCACTAAGTTGTTTAGGGCCCCACTGAGTTGCTGAGGCTGACCATGAATTTGCGATCCTCCTAATTCAGTCTCCCAGATTGCTGGGATTACAGGCATGTGTCACCATGCCCAGCTCAGTTGCATTTTTTATCATTAACTGATGATAGGACTAAAGTGTTTTCCTGAGCTCTGTAAACTGTTCTAGCAATTATCAATCCTGAGAAGGGGGGGCTATAGAAATCTAAATTTTTATAGCTTGTTGGTTGGAGGTAGAGGAGGGTCAGACTTACGACTGACTGGCTTGTGGGACTGAGCCCTTTATTGTGTGCTCTGCATTAATTTAGGACAGTGGTGTTAAAACTGAGTCGAGTTGTAGGAGATCCAGTGGTGTCTGGAGAGCCCAAGGATTGTTTGCTGTAAGGAAAAACCCACTCCCATACAGAATCTGCCCAACTAGGGCACACCAGACCTTCTTTCTGGGTCATCAGACACTGTGACTACTCTTTCTACTTTCTCAGCAGAGACCCCAACACTCCCCAAGTATCTCCTCCTTCCCAGTTATTTTCTCCTGTGGCTGTCATGTCCATGGGACATCCTGATCGCCCTGAGCAATACCAACATGCAGCCTATGGATGAACATGCCCATTCTCGAGTTCCCATAACCATCATCAGGATCTTCCTTTCCTCTTAGAAGACTTCCCATGCTTCACCAGGTCTCCTCTGCAGAATGAGAGCCACAATCCTGGTGCCACCAGGGCTTGCCAGGTCCCTGACTTGATAGACTAGCTGTACGTTGTGCTTTCCTAGGACACCCTCTGTGCTAGGTGCAGCAAGCATATGTTTATGTCTTGGAGACTTATGTGGTCTCCCCACTTCCCAGGCCCAACCAGTCTCCCACTCACCTATTCCGCAGGCATGGCTGGTCAGTTTTTCTTCTAGACTGCAGATTGAGGGTAGCCTAATGGGAAAACAGATCAACTAGGTATCATTTGTATGCTCAAACCAGTCAAGTCCCTAAAAAAGCTCCTAAGGTCCTGCCCATCCTGGAAATTCTTTGGACTTGGTTCTTTTTGGACTATCCCCAGGGCCAGTGGGGACAGTCCTAAAGTGACTACAGATGCTGTCCAACCTCAGTTGGAGATGTAAATAGCCTCAAGGCCCTGTGTCCTGGTTTCTTTAAACTATTTCTCTGCCCACCACCCACCCCACCCACCATGAAAGATTGGGGTCTGCTGATCCTTCAAGGTGTTTTCTCTGCTCTGGTGGTATCTTTTGCTTTAGTAGTACAGGAAACTAATTGGAATTGGGAAATATAGAAATGAAGGATCACAATCCCTTATTAATGCCCAGCTCAAATGCAGTGAAGACAACCTGTCTAGGCCAGTGATGAGCACTGGTATATAAATCTAGCACTTATCTCTTCCATAGTACACTTATCTGTGAGCTCAGTCTACAGCTGCTCTGAATTGGACCCTGCTTGGGACAGTGTGTATTTATAGTGCTGAGTCATAATTCCCCCTCCAGAGACTGGGTCCCAGGGTTTTCCACCAGCCTTCCCATCCTCCTGCACATCCTTCTCTAGAATTCCCTTCAGTCAGGGTTGCCTGTGGAATTTTTCTTAAGAAAGACCAGACACATTCTGCCACTGTAAAGGCATGTCCCCAGTTTAAAGGCAACAACCAAACCATGATCCCAAACCCTAGATTTTGTCTGGGTGGTCAGCAGCCTTGCTGGCATAAGCAGCTTGCTTTCAGTCTGCTTTCTATTCTTGCATGTCCTTCCAGAGGGCCCTGCTGGGAACAACAGAACTGTCGTTGTGGTTGGGTTGAATATTAATTAGTTGTTCTTGCATGTGTCCTGGTTATGGCAGCCTCAGGTCTACTTTCCCAAGGGCCTCTTCCCACCAACCGCTTCCCTCTGAGACCTCCAATAACAGTGGGACCTCCCACCAAAACCCTGAAAATGGCACAGAAGCCAGCCTGGTTCCCTTCTACCCTCTTTTCTCTAAGGCTACCTGTCCTGAGCTTCCCCCTGAGCACACCCATCCCAGAGACTTTCTGGAGTAGGGGAATATGAGAGTTAGGGGAAGGAAATGGAAGCAGCTTGATTAGCAGCCCTTACAGACCCATCCAGATCCCTGTCTATTTTTTGTTTGTTCTCCTCATTCCCCTTCACCTGAGGGCTTCTGACAGGGCCTATGGCCTTCTTGTTTGAAGGCCCTGTCTGTGTGTCCATCTGGCTGTTTCCTCGACCTCTCTAGCAGATGACCCCTTCATCTAGCTGCTTCTGCAGGTCTCTACAGCCTTCTTTTATTTGTCTCCACTTTTTTCCACATAATGGTCCTTAGTGATGCTGGTCTACCATGTTTCTGTGTTTGTGTGCTGAGGTTGGGCTTTGCATCTCTGATACTTCCTCAAAAATCACCCAGTGGCATGGTGGCTCACACCTGTAATCCCAGCACTTGGGAGGCTGAGGCAGGAGGATCATGAGTTCAAAGCCAGCCTCAGCAATGGCAAGGCGCTTAGCAACTCAACGAGACCCTGTCTCTAATAAAATACAAAAAAGGGCTGGGGATGTGGCCCAGTGGTCGAGTGCCCCTGAGTTCAATCCCCGGTACCCAAAAAAAAAAAAAAAAAAAAAAAAAAAATCACCCAGTGACTAAACACCTTCCTGACATCTCCTGGTGAGGAACACCCAGCAGGGGGTCCAGCAGTTGAAGTAGCTCTCTGAGGTCACTGGGCACTCTGGGGTTGCTGTCCAGGTCCTCGCCTCCTTTGTCCCTAGGACAAGCTTAGGTATGTCCACCTCCATCCCCTCCTTAAATGCCCTGTAGAACTGACCACAGTTGTAGTGAGGGTTTTATTCCACAGAGCTCTTTCCTGAAAGCTCAGCATCAAAGTTTCGGGGTCTTTTTTCAGTAGTGTCTGTGTATTAGGGCTCTGTAGAACCAACAGGGTATGTACATGTATGATTATAAAAGGGGATTTATTAGATTGGCTCACACGATCAGAAGCTGGATAGTCCCACATGATGTCTGCAGGGTGGAGAGGCAGAGGAACTTGTAGCTGCTCAGTCTAAGAAGCTAGAGCCTCAGGACAAGAGGGACCAAAGATGCAGCCCTGCTCTGAGTGTGAAGGCCTGGAAACTACCCAAGCATTGCTGGTGAGAATCCACTGTGGAGGAGTGAAGTAGTCTGATACCCTGGGGCCATGACAGCAGTCTATTACACACCTGCTCAGAATGACTTTCTCTTTCTGCCATTTGTTCCTTCCAGGCCCCTAGCCTATTGGACAGTACCACCCACATTCAGGGCAGGTCTCCCTGCTCACTTTGCTGTCCCACATGCCAGTCATCTCTGGAAACACCCTCATAGACATCCGTAGATAGTCTGGAGCCCAATGCTTAGACCAGCAGTTGGCAAAGTATGGCCAGCAGGCTGCGTCTGTCCTGCCTCTTGTTTTTATACAGCTCGAGTAGAGAATTATTTTTACATTTTTAAGGGTATAGAACACTAAAATAATATTTTGTGACATGTGAAACTTCCATGAAATTAAAATCCCAGTGTTTGTAAATTGGAACACAGCACCACTCACTTATTTACGTATTATCTGTGGCTACTTTTGCAGCATAGCTAAAGTGGAGTAGTTACCACAGGGACCTTATGATGCCAGAGAAGGAACTTCTGACCCAATGACAACAGAAATGAAATCTCACTTGTGGCTTGAAGACCTTCACAGGAAAAGTTCTCTGACCTCCAGCTTAGGTGGAGCTCTGGTTCCCTCCTTGCAAGTCTTGGGATTCCCTGCAGAAATTGGGCCATGAGGGACAGGTCTGTTTGGTCTATAGTACCAGACAGTATAAAAATAATACCTTAACCACTTTGACAAGAAAAGTGATTTTAATGCCTTGCATGTAAACAGTTTTACTATTTTGCATATTTTTTATATTTGTAGAGTAATTCACTGTTTAAAATTTAACACAAAATGTTTTTGTTGAATGATGGATGAATATATTCATCAAGGAATATATTCAACAAGGAAACCACTTTCTTTCATAAAACTTCTTAAGGGGAAATTTTACATCTACGGAAGAATATGTGATTTCCTTAATTTGTTTTGTAAACAAGGAAAATGTTCACATTTTTTCTTTTTAGAAAAGGCATTTTATGGAAAGATTTGTTTACTGAGTGATATGCCATTTGTTTTGATTTTAAAAGATTCTTTGAATGCAGCGTTCTTCTTTTCCTAGTTACAGGGTAACACTGAGTATCCATTTTAAAAGGACAAAATTGGGCTGGGGATATAGCTCAGTTGGTAGAGTGCTTGCTTCACATGCACAAGGCCATGGGTTCAGTTCCTAGCACCACACACACACACACACACACACACACACAAAAGAATGACAAAATTGCCTTTCCCCATTATACCTTCCTATGCAGAGTGTACTTTATTGACATTAATCTTCATGTAGAGTCAAATGGTAGCATGGCCTCATCTGAAAACTTGAATCCAGAAGCAAATTCCAGAGTGGAAAAAGGAGAGGGACCTCAGGAAGAAAGTTTTTGTGAAGGTGTGTTTGTGTGTTTATTTGTGCTTTTTATTTGGGGAGGCCAAGTATCGGTAGAAATCAGAGATGCCCGGAGGAGCAAAGATGCAGAACAGAAAGCAAGACATGGAGAGGGGGACAAAAGAAAATTGACAAGTGGGCAGAGGAAGAGAGGGATGCAGGAGAATGGAGAGGGGGGTGGGGGGCAGGGGGAATTGGAGTGGCATAGAGGAGGAAAGTAAAACAAGAGGAAGAAGGGAGGGGATATCTGGCTATAGGATTATGGGGTTTCTCATGAATTTTTTCTGAAGTCCTGGTATAGAGTGTGGGGAGGGGGCGGCTGTCCAAGGACACCTCCTTTATATTTTCCAAGCCCTTCTTCTGAGAGATAGCATCTGGATTCTAAACTCCCAGGCGAACCACTGTGATTCTCAGATAGCTTTCCACTCTCACTGAAGCCCAGTTTCCAGGAAATCCCTAATCCCTTGATATCTGCAGACAGCTGACTACCTGCATTGCCATCTGCCACCTGACCACACATGCCTTCTGCCCTCCTTTATCCTTTATTTCCCCCAGCTATCAGTCTAGAACACCCATTTCTGCTTCTAGAACACCCAGTCTCCCTGGGGTTCTCTCTCCCTTCTGAGCTATGGAGACTGGCAGTCTAGAACACCATTTGCTTAATATTTTGGTTATCACTGTTCACTGAGCTCCGAGTCAGGACATAGTAACTCTGAGAAAAGCCATTATTTACTCGGTTCTCACTCTGGAAGCAGCAAGGCCAGTGATGTTGATCTGAGGCTGCTCAGTCTTTTGAATTGTTTTCCTTGCCTCCTGGGATCCCAGCCCTCTCTTTTCCACCCCTTCTACCTCATATCATCACCACTTCTTCACAGTCCCAATAGCAGCCACTTCTGTGTACCTTTCTGACCATAGAACATGTGCCCACATTCCTCTGGCTTAGGGCCTTGTCTGCCCCTTCATCCCATCCATATGGAACAGGCAATGATAGGAATGAGCTCTCTGAGGCCATTACGTGGGAGGCAGTTGGGCTCCAGAGATAGCTTTGACACTGCTGTTGGTCTCTTGTCACTGATTTTATACCTGAGTAATGGAGAATCTCATATGTGCTTCTTTGGCCAGCATCTGAACTTCAAGTAAAATTTATCCATTCATTAACTCTTGAAAAATAGGTATTTAATGGCCAGTATATCCCACTTACAATGCTATGCCCATGCACGGCCATGAACAAATTATCTTCAGCTGCACAAGAAACCTCCACTTATTCCCCAAAGTCATCCCTGCCCAACTCCATTGCTATAGAGCATTCCCCTTCCCTCTTTGTCTGAAGACATGGGCTTGGATCGGTGCTTCATCCAGCTTGGGCAAGGCAGCTTCAGTGTGGCCCCAACTTTTTACTAGGAAGGTAAAAAGGTTCTTGCCAAATTGCAGGACACTGACAGGTAAAGTATTCTTGCACAGAAGAGCAGTTGGGATCTGGGCACTCATCAAGGCTTTTAAGAACTCCTTTCATGGGACCACTCAGTTTCAAACATGGCAACAAGGACAGAATGGCCATCATTTAAGGGTGTGGTGATTCCATAGGAAAAACGAATAGACACCACCCCACATCCCCAGGGAGCTTATCTTGTCTTGGGAGCAGAGATGCACCCTTAGCACATGATAGATTTTGCTGTTGCCACATCCATCCATGTGTCTCCATCACAGTGTTACCTCCTTAGAGTTTGAGTGGAATGCTGGGTAGTTTGGGGAGTCTAAATTAAGCTATGATATTCTCAATTCACCCACATTCCCCAGATTATTAACCATCTGGCGTGTCAGGACCTTACACTGTCTGCCAAGGGGATGGAAAAGCTCTGGCTTTCTGGCTGCTTGCCACATTACCACGCCCTGTTACCGGACCTAGGCTAAGCAGGGGGCGTGGCTGTGAGAACTGAAACCACCCCAAGGATAGGCCAATGGCTCCGCCAATGGCATCCGCCCATGCTCCTTATGTGTCCCTATGATCTTTCTGTTGATTGGCCTATGTCCTCTATAAGACCGTCCAACTTCCTCAATAATCTGAGTTCCTGCACTGACTGACTGGACTCCCCGGTATGTTCCTGGGTCTTCTAAAGGTGGGGGAGGGAATGCCGGCGGCCTTTACTTTCCCAATCTAGTCTCATCGTTGGGGTAGGCCCCTCTGGCCTCTTTTGCTGAACAGAAGAGGTCCATCCCGGGTACGGGGGTGTTAAAGACCTCAACCCCTTATAACTTCGCGACACTGGTGTTCTGGGGAGGATGTTTGCCTCATGACTTATATGGGTGCTGGTACCCCCAAAAGATGGAGGCCACTTTTGCTGGGGCTGGGCCAACAATCCATCCATGTGCAGAGTGGACATGTGTCCTGGCTTTCCTGGCAGTTTCCATGTGTGCCTGAGCTTTAATGTTTCTGCATGCTCCCTGGCTTAATATTCGTCCCATTCTCTTTCAGAGGCCTCCTTTTTTGGATGATAATTAAGAAGGCCATAGTAACCATGAGCCCAGAGGGCAGGACTATACTTCTACTCACCTTGTCTGTTACTTACTAGATAAACAGTGTTCACCTACACCCACCAATTTGTCACCTCCCCAGAACCTTCTGGACCTGCCACTCACTGTCCCTCCTGTTTTGTTTTGGTGACACCTCAGGTCCCATAACTTTGGACTTACGGGTGGGTTCACTTTTCACACAGCCACTTGTCCTTCTCCCCTAATCTAGTGGGCTTCATCTTTCCTTCCTGTGCTGCTGTGGAGGGATATGAGGTTTCATTCCCCATTGGTGTGGAGAATTCACAAGGTGAGAAATAGAGTCACAGGATTGCTCCCAGGAGGAGGAATTGCAGTCTTCTGGCCCCTGCTGTCCCTTGCCCTGCTTTTTAAGCTGGCTTTTTTTTTTTTTTTTTTTTTTTTTTGGTATGGGAATTGAACCCAGTGGGGCTGTACCACTGAGCTACATCCCCAACCTATTTTATTTTTTGATTTGGAGACAAGATCTCTCTTGCCCAGGCTTACCTTGAATTTGCAATCTTCCTGCCTCCTTCTCCTGTGCCACCACAGCTGGTTTCTCCACCGTAACTGTCTAATTTTCCTGTATTTCTTTGCTGGAGACTCACCTTCTCCATCTTCGTGGTCTCATCTCCCCCCTCCTCCCATACACATACTTGTCTAGCCTCATCCTCCCATTCTTTAATGCTTCCTGAATATTCCAGATTGTTTACCATGCACAGTTACTACTGTTCTAATCAGAAAACACTAAATGTAGTCATACTTGGGACATGGTGATAATGTTACTCCTTCCATAGCCTTGCTGTGAGGGCTCAGGAATCTGCTCAAGTCTAGCACCTCTGTGAAACTCAGTAGATACTCCATCTTTGCATCTTTCTCTCTCCCCTCCCATCACCCCCTGTGGGGTAAGTTTGCCCATCATATGTGTCTGTACAATGTCAGACCTGCTGCTTCTGTGACACTCCCCCAGCTCTGTACCTCAGTTCCAAGCAGCCTTTCTTGGGGTCCAATGTCCTGGGGCATACTTTCAGTTACATCATTTACATTGTTTCCCCATCATAAGAGTATTACATTCTAAGTTTTAAAAACTTAGCAATAAAAGAAAATGAATCATATGATCTTAACATTCAGATACTACCTTTGTTCCCTTTTTAGTACATTATTCACCTCACGTGTGTAGGCACACACTCACATATACACACGCTCAAACATACTCACACATACTCAAACACACACACAGACATACACACACACAGTCCTTCTCTATATGAAAATATATTGGAGGTGCACTGGATTAATTCATTTTGATAATGCTGATGATAGAGCACCAAAGTCAGTGTTTGGCTGTGATTGAGGCAGAAGCTGAATATTACCATCACTGAATGAAAATCTAACATTTTAACAAAAATGGGTATTTGTTACTATTTGATTGTACTTTATTACCAGGAGTCATATTGTAGAAATTTGATTTCGAGGCCAGAGACAGTTATATCTGGGCACGGGCCCTGCTTGATGCTTTTGTACTCAGTGCACTTCAACTTGTGACACCAGCTAGGTGCTCATTTGTAACTGAGTTTGGTGAGAAATAAGATAGGGTGGGTGGTACTTTATATTTCCCTAAGACTTTTTTTCTTTGCTTTGCTTTGTTTGTTGTCTTAACTACATCTGGATTGACAATGACTTACAACAGGTTTTACAGTGTGATTCTGAAGGGTTTGCCCCCTGTAAATTTTTGAAGTAGCAAACTTGACAAAGTTGGCTATTAATTTTATTGTTGTATAGATATGAAATGTCCTAATATGACTATAGCTTGAAAGATGCATGATCTAAATAGAAATAAATAAAAAATGTCAAATCTTTAAAGGTTGCTTATTATTATGAAGGCCAATATACCAAACAATTCCACAAAGATTTGGGTTATGATATACCCTAATAATCTATTTTACTCTGCTTTATAATATTATTTGACACACATTTTGGTTTAGAAGGGATATGACATCTTTGTAAAGGTAGCAAGCTAATGTGTTCTCATATTTGTTTAATTGCCCTATTTCCTTTTACATTTGAATATTTGTTAAAGTCCTTAAAAATTTGTTTTGCACATAAAATTAATGGCTTTCACCATATGTTCTTGGATTGTTGCTTATTTCACTCTTGCAATGATACTTTTATATTTGCAAACTATCTGATTTAGAGTATGGAAACTTACCATCCATATAAGGAGATTTCCAATCCAAGTACATCTAAAATGAATATATTTGAAAGTGAGTATTCAGACTTGAACAATAGGTTCAGGTGGCATGCCTTGTTTGTAGTATTGGTGTTTAATACAGTACACATAGATGTAATGGTGACCTACATGTCACATGATCATCGTGTGTGTGCGCGCGCGCATGTGTGTATACAAATTCAGTAATGCTAAAATGATGTTGAAATAGCTATTTGTTTATCCTTTCAAAGGCAAGGCATTCATTCAGAATGGGTTAGTCAACTTTCACTCACTGTGACAAAGTACCTAAGATAAACAGCTTAAAGTAGAAAAGGTTTATTTTGGCTCATGGTTTCAGTCCATGGTCACTTGGCCCTGTTGCCTTGAGCCTGTGGTGAGGCAGTATATCATGGTTGGAGGGTGGGGCAGAGGAGGCTGCTTCTCTCATGGCAGCTAGGAAGCAAAGAGAGGGCAGGGTTAGGGCCCAATATCCCCTTCAAGAGCACACCCCAAGGATCTAACTTCCTCTTAAAAGGCCCTGCCTCCTAAAGGCTCCATCACCTCCCAATAGTGCCATAGGCTGGTGACTAAACCTTTAACATTTGTCCTTGATGGACATTTCAGATCCAAACCATAAGAGAGAAGCTAAGGCTGAATAATGGGTTTTAGGCAAATATGGTGGCTGCAACTAAACTTTGATGGATTCCTGATAAATAAGTTTGCATCAGATTTTGTGTCTTGCTCTATTGACTTACCCTTAGCATTTTTGTTAATGCTATTTTGAAATTGTGATATTTAATGGATGAGTGATTTTTATCTGTGTATATATATATTCCATGATTTATTAGCTTTTCCTTTTACATCAGACACATTCATTCATTTGGTTTCTGTTCAACTTTATATCTGTATGGTTAACATGCATCTGGATTATTCTTTTTTTTCCCCTTTACTCTTCATATACTTAAACATCATGAGGAGGCCTCTGCAGTAATCAAAAACTGGCTCTTCCCTTTTATACAGAGGGGTCTCTCGGGCACTTGAAGGTGGCTGCATCTCTCCTTCTCCCTCAAGGGCTCTCATTCAGGCTGGCAATTTGGTCTCATTAGCAGGTTCTCCTCCATACAACATCTGAACCCTTCTCCATCTGTGGGCTGTGTCTTTGAACCTGGAGCATCCAAGCTCTGCACTCCTTGCACCCTCCCACCAGCAGTCCACCCCTTGTTCTTTCTCTCAGGGCCTTTCCTGCTTAACTGGGCCCCTGATTCCTTGGGCTTAGGCCTTGGTAGGCCATAACTGTTTCAGAGGCTGTCTGTACCAAGACGCCAAGCTCAGGTGTTATGTCCTGTCTTAGATATGGCTGATGACCTTAGGCTGATGACCCTGGTCTGTGGTTGGTAGGGTGTTAGATTTGACTTAGCATGAGACAGCTCATGGGTGGGTGTCCCCATTGTGGTCAGTCCTGTGGTCCTGTTCCTCTCATCTCACTGAGTAGGCCATGTTGAATGAATATTGCCCTGTTCCAGAATCATGGTCTTGACAGTGACTTCCCCACTTTACTTCCTGCGGCTGGTACCTCTTGCTGGATGTGTGTTGTTCACCATTCCACAAAGTCCAGCACAGAGATGTTGGGTCTTCAGCTAGCAGAGTGGCAAAGGAGACTGTACAGTAGTGGGAATGTGGATGCTGACCACATGGGGGTTTCATGGTGCATGGTGGGACCCAGGGAGCCAGGGCTCTGCCTACACCACCTATGTTAGCTGAGGTGGGAGGGTGTCTCTTCCTGGCTGCTTTCAGACCAGTTCCTATTCCTGATGCTGAAGGCTGCCAGCAGGGAGGGCTCAGGCCCACAGCCAGGGCTCAATGTCTAGGCTAGAGACAGCATCTGGAGGAGGCAGGATCTGGCCTGTCCCTCCCTCTCTGGGTCTAGTAGCCATTCCTTTTATAATTCTGCTACCTCCTGCCCTATTGCAGAGCTATAGGGCCAGCCTGTCTATGGGATAGGGATGTCTCACAGAGCACCACACAGCTGGTTAAAACCTAGCAAGGATCTGGACACAGAGTCCCCAGACTCCCAATCTAAGGATTTTTCTGCACATTGTGTTTAAAAAAAAAAAAAAAAAAAATTCCAACTCCAAGGAGGACCTTTGGGAACTCCCTGCTCTGCCTTTATCCTGAAGTAGAAGGGACCCTCCCATAACAGTCTAGATATTCCAAATGTATATTTGCTACAGCTGCACAAGAAATCTGAGTAACCAGTTTTTCAGAACCTAAGCAGTTAATGCTAGAAATTTTGCTGCAAATAAATTGATCAGTATGCAAGACAGTTGTCACGGCTGAATCATGGTCCACAGTTAAGGTAAACAGAGCTGTGATGACATCTTCTGAGCAGAATACAAATGCAGCTACATTTCCTCCCAGAGGTTTCTGACATTCCTTCTACACGGATAACAGATTCTCCTAAGAAGGTGTTGGTCACAAGGAAGAAAGATCTTTGTTTAATCCCTCTGAAAAGGTAGGGCTGTGGTATTTGATGTGCTTTCTGTGCGGAGAATTGTTCTTAAGAGAGCCGAGTATTGAGGAGAGCATTTTTTCTTGGTTAGCTGCCTCCTCTTGCGCCTTTCCCACTCGTGGAGGGAGACTTGTGATTTTTCATTTATTGGATGATCATTAAAATAGTATATGTGGTTGTATTGTGGAAGTTTGCATGTCATTAATTTTTTTTCCAATGTGAAGATCAAAGAATATTTTCCTTATTTGGATTCACATGAAATAGCAGGCTTAGAACAAAATGTCCTTTTTCATTTCCTTCTCTTCCTTTCATCTTAATGCTCTCAAGTTTCACATTTTTCCCCAGGTTTTTCCTGCCTACATCATATTATAGAAATTGTACACAATATGCCTGCATTTGAAATGTAGAATGATCTGTAGCTAGATGCTGCATCACAAGCCAGATATGTTTTCTGTGTTATGGTGAAGCTTGTAAAATCCTTAGCTTGTACTGATTTTAGAATGAGCTCAAAACCTCATTGCAACTTTGTGTAAGAGCAGGCAGTCATTTCCCCCTGTGTGTAATGGAAGACAGCTTCTTGGTGGATGTTTGCATTTGGGGTTGGACTGCTTTGGGTACGGATGGTTTTGTTTTGTTTTTGGTACCGGGGATTGAACTCAGGGGCACTCGACCACTGGGCCACATCCCCAGCCCTTTTTTGTATTTTATTAGAGACAGGGTCTCACTGAGTTGCTAAGTGCCTCGCCATTGCTGAGGCTGGCTTTGAACTGGCAATCCTCTTACCTCAGCCTCCCAAGTGCTGGGATTACAGATGTGCACCACCGCGCCCGGCTCAGGTACAGATGTTTCTATTTGTGCATTGGCCATTGGTGATATCAGGGACGCTGATCAGAGAGCATTAGAAGAGGTTTGCATTGAAGTGGGAGAATAACTAGATCTGTACAGAGATGCACCTGGGGTAAAAGGCCAGGAAGCTGTAGTGGCTAAAGGAAACAAGAATGCATACTCCTCAAGTGGGCTGGCATCTGCTAAGAAATGCTAGAGCAGTGAAAGGAATGCATTTAGGAAAGAACATCTTTTATATTGTGCTTTAATCCTGTGGCATTGTAGCATTTCTGTAGCCTGTTGCTAGGTTAGCACATGTGTGGCCTCCTCCAGGAAGCCTTCTGAGATCTCCCCAGGTATCCTCACAACACAGTGCTTCTCTCACAGCAGGCAGCTCTCTGGACACACATCTGCCTCACACTGTCTTATATCCGGTCCCTTCGTTTGTGCCTGTTGCACAGCCCCTGGCTCAAAACAAGAGCTTTACAGACGCTGCCCATTTGCTTACAGCACCCCAGCAAAAGGAAGGTGCATCTGATTAACTCCATCTCTAGGTGGAGAAATTGAGTCAGATAGGGATGAAGTGAAAACTGGAAACAGACGCCTTCTGGGTGTGTGACCCTGTGGATAAATGGCCCAGGAACGTGTGAATGTTTGTGCCTGTACCTCATTCTGAAAATCCCCATGTACAGAGCATGTGTGGCATGGTAGATGTAAATACACGACCAGCCCAAGCATATGTTTCTGCCTCCTAGAAATTTTTTGCACTGTGCAGTGTAGGAGGATCAGGTGACCAAGGTTTTTTAGAATTTTCCCTTTTGGGACCCTGAAGCTGACAGACCACGATTTTGAGGCCGTGACATCATTGCATTGCTCTTTGAGCTCTGCCATCCTGGCCCTGTCTTCCACTTGGGCTGTACCTTCCTTCATTCACAGGAGAAGAACAGGTATAATGCCAATGTCACAAGGACCAGCCCCATGCTGGGGAGAAGGGGGCTGACAGAAACACGCCTCCTTGAGAAGGGATATTTAAGCAGAATGTAAATGACTGGGAAAGAGATCTTTACAGGAGGATTGCACTTGAAATTGGGGAGTAACTAGATTTGTAGGGAGATGCAGCTTCCTTACCAGAGGACATAACGTATGCAAAGGTCCTGAGTTGGGAGGGAACATGGTATGCTTAAGAAACTGACCAGGCAGTGTGCCTGAAGCTGGAGGTGTGGGTAGGAGAGGCAGACAGCAAACTGGCCATACAGGAACGATCATGGCAGGGAAATTTGCATTGTGCCAAAAAGCAAAGAGAAGCCCTTAGAGGATGGAAGGGCTGGCCTTATCCCATCTGCCTTCCAAGGGGGACTCAATGGGAGGGTCAAGAAAGATGTAGGAAGATGGGGAGTCGTGGTGGGGGTGTCATGAGGCAGGCCACAGCAGAACCTGGAAGGTGGAGAGACTATAGAAGGTGACAGACTTGATGACTAGGTTTGGGAGTCATCAGCAAAGAGACAACATTGATGGTCCATGTCTGGGTGGTCACCCAGGGAAGAACATAGAGAAAGGAGACTATGTGTGATGCCTTGGCATCTGGAAGTCGAGCAGCAACTGGCAAACAAGACCTGGAAGGAGGAATATGAATCAGGAGACCAGAAATATAATGCCTGGACAACCAGGAGGGATGCTCAAAGTGGGACTGAGAGAGCCATAACACAGAGAGAAGGTGGGGGCAGAAGAGTGACTGTGTGCCTTCACTAGATGTTAGGATGGTGGCTGTCTGTGATGGGGACCAAGTCTGACTGGAGAAAGAGGAGACCTGGAGGAGAGGCAGCTCTTTGGTGGCATTTTGTTCTTCCAAGGGGACAGATTGCTTTGCCACAGTTCCAACTTGCTTGAGCAGTGGAAAATTCCACATCTGTTTTTAAGGTTGATTTGAATTTGATGCAGAGTGTTGTTGTCATACGATGCACTTGAGTTTCCAAGCAGCACTAGATGCCCCTCCTTGCCAACTGTGGCAATACCTCAACTGCATGGGAAAGTCGAGGCAAGGTCACTGACCCTCATGCTCCTTTCAGTTGTACCCATTGCCAGATTCTGCTGGGCCTGCCCACAAGGATGTGGAGTCAAGGGGATTGATCCAGAACTTCTGGGTTCCCTTGCTGGCACTGGCCAAGGCAGCTTCTGAAGGGTGTGTGCACGGTGTCGGTGCAGGTGTTCCCTTCCCTCCCAGGTGAGGCTCCCAGGCGTGAGCTTCCTTGCCAGTGAGAGAAAAAGCTCTGACCGTGTCAGGTCCAGGGAGTTGTGTGTGTGTGTTCTGTGTGGCATATGTGTGCATGACATACATGTGGTGTGTGTGTGTGTGTGTGTGTGTGTGTGTTATTGTGTAGTGTGTATAGTTTAGGTGCATGAAGCCCTGAGAAAAGATGTGCGGCAAAGCTCACAGCTCAGCACAGCTCTGCCCACTGCTGACCACTTCCCTGGGGCGTGGGTGGGCCTGCCTGCTGCAGAACCTTAGTGAGGCAGCAAGAGGTGGGGAGGGAAGAGGCCCTCATCTCAGGCTGCCCCTTCTTTCATCCATTGGGGACACCATCCTCCAGGTGTTACCAGGAAGAAGAGACCAGGACCAGGCCATATGGCTCACCACTCCACAAATAAATATTCAGAGTCAAATTGGTAGGAAAAATAGGTTTTGTTCAAAGCCAGTTTTGAAGGAACATAGAAGAAACTGTTTCAAAATTTCCATTTTTGGGAGGCTTTGGGGTGAGGGAAAAATGGCAGGAAGTCTATATGTGCCGACCGAGTTAGCCTGTGCTAGACAGGCTAGGGCAGGGGTGGCCTCTGCTCTTAGCTTTCTTGGCATCATCAGGCCAGGGGCAACCCTTCAGCCTTTACTCTCAGCATGAACAAGTTGCTTTTGTTTCAGAGGGGCCCCCAACTTCATAGGGAGCCCACTTCCTGGCACTTCAGGAGGGGCCAGGAGGCCTAAAGCAATTGCTGTCCCCACACACAGTGCCTCACCATTGCATTTTGTGCATTGCAATGAGATAGAACCAGAAAATCAGAATCACAGAAGTGTTTTAATTCCTCATGGTAAGAAAATGACTGTTTTGTTAGCATCTCTGTGTGTGCACCTTTTCTTTAGGGGTGTGGGTGGTTACTGGGGATCTAACCACTGAGCAACATCCTTAGCCCTTTTTATGTTTTTTGTTTGTTTTTGTGATAGGAGCTCACTAGTTGCAGAGGATCTCACTAATTGGTTGAAGTTGGCCTCAAACTTGTGGTACTACTACCTCAGCTTCCCTGATAGATCTGGACATTTTAATGTATTTTTATTGACATTGCAGAGTTGTCTTCCAGGAGGGCTATCCTCGTACCCAGCTGCAAGATATGATGACAGCCAGCTGTGGGGGTCTGAGGTGTGATTTCCTTGCTATGCAGTGTAGTGGTCAGATTTCCTCTTTTCTTTGTTTCACAGTGAAATTCAGAGACCCTGGAGCAAATTGACACTACACTTTCAGGATGACTGTTCACCTGAATGGTTCAGCTTCTCTGCTCCATTTGATACCAGGCCCTGCCTTTGAGACTGCCACCTCTGACCTGGCCAGGGACCTTCTCTGGGTGCAATCCCAGTGGCTTTGCTTGCTTGCTCTTGAGTTACAGGAAAAAAAAAAAAAAAAAAAACTACAGATTTGGGAAGCAGGTGATCACTTTCCCAGGGAAAGTGTATATCCCACTTTGATGGATATGGACACTGACAACAGAGGAGTGAGGCCTCTCCTGATTTTACTTTTGTTTAAATTTATTAAGGGGAGCTCCTAAAAATCAACCTTAGAGAAAACATGTAACCTTCATGGTAAATTCTGGCCTTGTGGATTGCACCTTCCATTTGGTTTATTCAGTACCTACAACACTATTTTAGTTATCAACATGACATTTGATGATATGAGACATCTATTCTGTTAGAAATACCAGGGACTGGGCGCAGTGGTGCACGCCTGTAATCCCAGAATTTGGGAGGCTGAGGCAGAAGGATCGCGAGTTCAAAGCCAGCCTCAGCAATGGCGAGGCACTTAGCAACTCAGTGAGACCCTGTCTCTAATAAGACAAAAAAAGGGCTGGGGATGTGGCCCAGTAGTCGATTGCCCCTGAGTTCAACCCCTGGTACCAAAAAAAAAAAAAAAAAAAAAAAAAAAGAAATGCCAGGGTGCACAAGGAATCAAACATGCATTTGGAAGTAGCTCAGCAAGGCAAACTTTATTTCTTCAGAAGGGTGTGCTGCCAAACCTGGTAAGCAAGCTCTTTTGGGAAATAGTCCACCTGTTTTTATCCCTAATCCAGCACTGCCCCTTGCTCTGATAGGAGGAGCTCAGTTTACAATCTGCGTAACTGGCTAATTTTAAAATCAGGGACAGCAAAGGGAAGAGCTATAGTTAAAATGGCTACAATTGGATCTTACATCCCAAATAAGGCTAAATACTATATTCTGAAAATGGACCACCAGATTTTCTATTTCTCACAATTCCTTAAATAAACTAAAAAGTAAGCAGAGGAGCAGATTTCCTTGGCATCATAAAGAATGTCTATCTTTCATCAGCATCTTATTTCAGTTAAATTCAAGGACCAAGCAAGACCACTTACTATTATCTTTCCCTCCCAAGGTCACTTACCCTTGCCATAATTGCAATTTTAATTATTGTTGCTTGAGTATTTATTTTTTTCCAAATACCTATACTCTTCACATACATTATCCTTAATTTTTAAACTGTCCCTGCAGGGTACAGATTATGAACATTACATAGATAACACTTTGCCCTAGAGTGGTCCAGTCACTCAAATATCTGGTGTTTGAGTTGTGATTTGAAACCAGGCATGCTTGACTGCAAAGTTTTTGGGTGTTTCTCTTAGCCCATTATAGTTCATTTACTACTGAATGTTATTCTGGACACTCTGGCCAACAAAATAAGACATGAAAAATAAATTGAACCTTCAGCTATTAAAAAGAAGAAAATATTAATAAAGCATGAATGTTTGTCATCAATAGGATTTGGAAACACAAAATTTAGAAGATTTAGTGAAAAAAATTTATCAGAACAAATAAAGGAATCTGGACCTGGTGAAATGGCAGGAAACATGATAATGACTCAAGAAAGTTCTTTACCAGCCATGTAAATTTCAAAAGGACAATACCCAGAACAGTGAGGGAGAGGAGGGCAACACCTGTATTAGTTGCTGGTTAAATCAATTAATTCAAGCTCCATAGACTACTAACCAGTTAGAAAATAAGCTTGGAAAAGATCATGTTCACATTAGTAGCAATGATCATAACACACAACACAACATCGCATATAATGACACAAAATACCTAGCAACGAACCAAATGGGGAACTCCAGAAATCTATATGATGAAAATAAAAAACTTTACTGAGCTGGAAAGGGAATCTTCAGTGAGTTATAGGCATATGTCAATTAGTGATTAAAAATTCACAATGTTATAAAAAGGTCAATTTTCCCTCAATGAATTCCCAGCTCAAAGAAAGAGACTTAATTGCAAAGGTGTTAAATTTAATATCTTAATTAAATTAAGTCAAACTTTAAATGGAAGAATATATCGAAAAGGAGAGCAAAGACTCTGAGAGTTGGACTAGTGAAACTATATCCCTAAGTGTGTTATGAAATACAGTAAAGAAGCAAGGAGGTAATTGAGGAAGAAATAGATATACTAGAGACAGACACTTTCATGTATAAATAAAATACAGCATAGAGGGAACATCAGCAAAATTTATGGGGAAAAGGCAGGATTTCTGAATAAATGGGGTTGAGTCAATTATTCTTGTCTTTTTTTTTAACTGGTGTGTATGCATTTTTTTTAAATTGGTGTGTATGCTTTTTTTTTTTTTTAATTGGTGTGTATGGGACCATTTTCAAGTAAAAGTAGAGTTTGTGCAAGTCAGTGTTATAAGAAATGTATATGAAGTGGAGTAGTATTTAGACCATGATTAATCTGTGATTCCAGAATGACTTCCAGGTAGATATCTACATTGCCAGATTTGAAGCTCTGGGTTAAGCTCTGGATCCATGCTGCTCAATGGAACTTTCTGTGTAGAATTGTCTTCTTAATTCTACTTCTTACAGCTTTCTCTAGTATTAAAAAGAATCTTTCAACTTGAAGGACAACAACAGATTGGAAAAAGTATTGTAAAATATTTTCAGGAAATAGGACAAAGTTCCAATTTATTATAAGAGATTGTACAAAGAAAAGAAATATATTCCAAATCTTAGTAGAGGAATGAGCACAAGATATACAAATGCAGTTTACAAAAGAAATAATCAAATTAGAATGAAATGTTACTCAAGAAATGCTTGGTAAGGATATTGGAGATATGAGCCACCACTTTTATTACTTTTTTAGCCCGCTTGGCTGGGGTTAAGTATGAGCCTCTCATTTTCAAATCATGTTAGTACGTTTGTACATTAAGCTCACCTGCTCCTCTTCTCGTATCCCACTGGCTTTATGGCAAATGCATATCACATGTGAGACAGTAGTTCTCTCCAAGCACATTATACTCCATGTAAGTGCAAAATTTCTTCATTGTAGATACTGCATGTATCCAGCTGTCAACTTGTATATGGAATCTTGCATCAAGCTTGGAGAATACTGGGATATGCACAGTGCATGGGTCAGAGGCAGGCTGGCTGTGGAGCTGCTTTCAGGAAGCTGGCTCTTTGGCTGGGCAGATGAGACTTACCACTTACCCACAGGGAGCAGTCAGAGAGCACAGTGAGGTCTAATGTGCCTGCAAGTCACATAATCTTTCTCTGCCTATTGTCCCCCTCCATCTAAGAAAGGATTGTATCTTAAGTTTCCCCATCCTTTGCCCTTCAAGCCAGCATTTTGGGGAATTTTACTTTCTGCAACTTGTATTGTTGTAGCGCTGGGACCTTCTGGGAAACTGAAGCAGAATGAAGGCCCCCACCTCCCTGATTCTTGGGACCAGGTCAGAAAGATCTCAGATATGTTGCTTAGGGTAGCAGGCGTGAGTTCATTAGAAGGAATGGGAAAGGGAAAAAAGTGACACTGTCAAGGGAGAGTGAGTCCACTCAAAGAGGAGAGGGGGTATGCCTCTCCTGCTGTCCTATATTTTGGGGATCCCAGGGAGGTTTTCAGAGTCTTGCCCAGGCTCTCCTCTTGACTTTTGACTAATGATGACATCAGACTTTCAAATCCTCACTGCCATGACAATTCTAGGTCATTTTGGCCCATGCTGACCAGTTCTAATTAGAACCTCTTCTTATAAGAGGTTAGAGGGAATTATCCTTGTCTCTCTGAGTTCTGAGATCTGTTCTGTGTAAGGGTCACCACTGCCCCCCACCCCCACAGGATAACTTGTGTTATTCTTGTCTGCACTTTTGGCCTGATTTCTTCTGCAGATAACAGGTCATTTACTGAGGAATGTAACATATCACAAAGACTTAAGCCAGGCAGGGCTGCAGGTAAATTGCTTTTTTAAAAGTGAAACTGTGTGGGAATCAGCACTGTAGTTCCCATTTATAGAATTATCCCATTAACCTCATGTTCCCACCACTCATGTCTGTCCATCCCCTATTTAGTATCACAAAAGCAATTGCCATTTTTTTGTTTCCCCAAAATAAAAATAAGTGAATGTCCTTTTTGCCATACTACACATTGCCTGACAGTCTTGAGCTGGAGGCAATTGGGACAGAGGAGACAATAGCCAAGATCAATTCCAATCTGGAATTTCCTTAACTCAAAGGTGGGGTAGCTGGCTTTAACATACTGAAACTAATATCGCATGAAACATTAACTTGACAGGTACTAAATTTTTAAAGTTTCCACAATTATAGACATTGATGATATGCTGGACCATCAGAGTTATACGCAATTCTTTACGTAGGACTTCCCATTGTGTTTTAATGGGCATTGGTATATCCAGAAAGGGGGTAAATGCACAACTTTTTGCAACTCACTGATTTTTTTTCCTGGAGAATTTTATGTCTTCTCTTCTGTGGAACTTAGGAAGTGGTAACTTTCATTTTTACCTGCTTGTTCTAGTGCAATAGGTCTTAATGGACATAGTATGTTTTAACATCCACTTCAGAAGAAAAATAATTTTTTATGTACATATACATATAAATTTCTTATCAGAAGCAGGCAGATAGATGGTAAGGTTGTTAGGTCATCATTGTCACAAACTGTCTCACTGTAACAAACTCAATATAGTCATTTTCTAAAGGGGAAAGATTTTTACAAAGGGATTTTTCCTTGAGTTCTTTTAAACGTATATACTTGTTAAAATCAAAACAAGATTGTGATTGTTCTCAAAGTTTTGTAAACGTAGCAGAATGGCTGAATTAAGATTTTGTTTATTAGTATTATAAAATTCTTCTTCAACAGTTTTGTTTTGGTTTGGTTTTTGATACCAGGGGTTAATCCCAGGGATGCTTAACCACTGAGCCATATCCTCAGCCCTTTTTATTTTGAGACAGGGTCTCACTAAGTTGCTTAGGGCCTTGCTCGATCACTGAGGCTGGCTTGGAACTTGTGATCCTCCCCACTGTGCTTCTCGAGTCACTGGGATTACAGGTATGCCCCCACTGCCCCCTGTACCTTTTACTTTTGAGTGCAAGACTAGGGGTGCAGCTCAGTGGTAAACATTTGCCTAGCATTTGATCCCAGAGATCCTAGGTTTGATCCCAGGACTGGAAAAAAAAAAAAAAAAAAAAAAAAGTAAGAAAAAAGAGATTTGAGTGTTTGAGTGGAATAGTTCAAGTTGACCTTCAAATGTGTTTATTAAACACAATGTCTTTGGACCTGACTGTGAGGCCACTGTCATGTGACTCCCTGTTTCTGCTGGAAGTAGAAAGCAATAACTACACCAAGTGTTCACTGTCAACATTCTGGACATTCCTTCTCTACTAACAGGGGCCCATGTTCCTGCTGTTATCTTGAAATGTTTTATTGAAATATATTTTTATAGACTGCTGCTTCTCTTCTGTTTCCAATAAGAATCGAGCTAAGAAAAGTGAACACTGTGGAAGTCATTCCCAAGAATAATGAACAGAATCAAGAGAAGCTGCTTAAAGTGTTTATCTTGTATGGAATGATCTGAGAAAAGGGTTGCCTAAGTTTAGGAATTCTCCAGAAAGTGGGAAGGAGAATCTTTAAAATCAGGAAAGTTCACTGTGGTTCCAAGAAGCTTGCAGAGTGTCTGGCTTATGAGAAATGATGTGTTAACCATGATGTACAGGACAGGTACCCTTATCCACTGTCCATCATTCTTGTTCTTTAATATTTATTCCTGCCAAGGCCTGGCTCAGGAGAGCCAAGGCACATCATCCTGGTGCCATTACTGGCTCATTGTAAAGTGTGACATGATGCTTTTAATGTCCCATGCACAAAGCGGCCAGGAGGGCTCCCACACTTGGGAGTTCTGAGTCCAGGTTGAGGATGGGGACCAGCTTTTCTGCTTGAGCACAATCTCTATGGCAAGGGTTAGAGAGCATCAGCAGTCGCTGTAGCAGGATACTGACTTTTAGGGAGTTTGTCCCATCAAGGGGACCAGTCATTGGTACCAGCTGCAGCCCCCTCCCTTCAGCCCCATGCTGTCTGGATTCCTAGAGATTATACCTCCTATCTCCAGGTGACCAGGAGACTCTTAGGAAAGCAGCTAAGCTGCACAAATTCTTTTTTTTTTTTTTTTTTAATTTTTTAGGGTACTGGGCGTTGAACCCAGTGGTGCTTTACCATTGAGCTACATCTCCAGCCCTTTTAATTTTTTATTTTGTGACAGGGTTTTGCTAAGTTATCAAGGGTCTTACTAAGTTGCTGAGGCTAGCCTTGAACTTACCATCCTTCTGTCTCAGCCTCCTCAGTTTGGATTACAGGTGTGTGCTAGCTTCATACACATTCTGTTTAATGACTGACTCAAGCACTATTTGTCAGTACAGCCCAGGGGGACAAGGCAGAACCCAGAGAGGGAGGAAGGACTCACTGAGCCACATAACTTGTGATAGGCAGAGAGACTACAGCACCCAGATCCTGAACTCTCTTCCCAGGTGGTACTGCTGGGAATTTGTAGCAGCTTTTCTGGCTTGATGCTGGGTTTTTCTGGTTGACAAAAACCTCTTGTCTTTGTTGAATTCTAGAAATGGCTTCAGATATACCTGGATCGGTGACGTTGCCTGTTGCCCCCATGGCGGCCACTGGACAGGTGAGGATGGCAGGGGCCATGCCTGCCCGTGGAGGAAAGCGGCGTTCTGGGTAAGCAGCCTCAGCATTTCCAGGAATTGGATGTAATAAATGTTGAGCAATGGTCTTGACCTGTTAGGAAAGTATTGTTTTTTCCCCCTCCTGTAGAATAAAAAACTCAGCAGCTCATATCCTGTTTAGATTTTACAAGATTCCTAAATAAGTACATGATTTGCTTCTAAGTGTTTTGGGCCTTGGCACCCAGCTGGGGACTTCTGTTTGCTTGTCCTTGTGGTGGGAATGTGCTTTGTGACCCTGCTGGGCCTTCCTCAGGCCATCTCTCAAAGGAGGCTCGCTCTTCACCCCCCCATCCTCCTAACCCCCAAGCTCTTAGGCCAGATTTGTTAGCTGAGTTCCAGGCCCTATGGGCTGCAAAGGATCACCCTGGAGGCCTCCATCATTTCCTCTGGCTGCCCATCTTTTATGGGCAATGTATAGAATTCCTTTCAAAATAACTGGCTAAAGCCTGTGCTTGAGGTCCAGGCAGCTTGAATCACATGCTTATTACTGGCTAATAAAGTTGATAACAATAATAGTAGTGCTATTGACTATGCTGGTTCTGATAGAGACAGAAAGACCGGCACTTTTCAGCAGATAGAATCAAAACTGTATCTACTCATACTAAAAACAACCAACCACAACCCTATTGGAAGAACATTACTGACATTTTCAGGCTCAATTTATCATTTAACCCCTTTCCAGCACCAAATCTATTTTATTTTCATGGAATATTTGACCAACAATGTTTCTCATAAAGTCAAAGCAACTTGTACTTTTAATGCTGGTACTACTTGGGCTCCCTTGGACAGCAACTATCCTATTACTGCAGAACGTGCTTCTGACAGCTCTGGTCCTATGGGGTGGGCCTGTTTTTTAATGGTCCAGCAGTGTAAGCCTGAGAGTTTCCTTTAAACCAGTGTGACTCTTGAAGGGGACAGAGACAGGATGTGTATTAGCATCTGGGATTGAGTGGGCCTAAGAAGAAAAAGATATTCAGTTCTATAATTTCAGAATGTAAAATAGACTATTGTGTGTGTGGTATAGTCTAAAGGTGGGACCTGAGATTTTCATTAAGAAGGTTTAAAGGGCTGAGAACTGGAGCTCAGAGCTTAGGCTAGCTTCACCTTGATTTAGCATGCTCACTTTTGGTGTTGATGTAGCCAGTTTTGCATTTTCAGTTGCCGTTATTTCTGCAGAGGGACTTGCAGAGCTGGGAAGAGAAATGTTGGTGCCCCCAGGCAAAACTCCTCAGATCAGCTCTGTAATAAATGATGTGGCTTGCCTCTGGGGCTCACTGCAAAGCAACCTTCCTATTTTAAGCAGCCATTCTTGCTAACTAGGTGCTAAGTTCAGCAGAATCTGGCTTGCTAAAAGAATGCATGTGCGCTATCAATATATAGATTATATAGTTTTTTTTTTTTTTAGCCATTGATAGACCTTCATTTATTTATTTTTTAAAATTCATTTATATGTGGTACTGAGAATCAAACCCAGTGCCTCACACATGCCAGGCAAGTGCACTACCACTGAGCCACAGCCACAGCCCCAATTATATAGATTTTTTAAAAAATATTTATTTATTAACTTTAGTTGTATACAATGCAATGCATTTATGTTTACGTGGTGCTGAGGATTGAACTGGGGCCGCGCAAGTGCAAGGCGAGCGCTCTGCCGCTGAGCCACAACCCCAGCCCCACCAATTATATAGATTTTTAACTGGTTTTTTGAAAACACCAGGTCTTATAAAAATTACTTTCATAATATTTATGTGTTCTAGCTGCATTCTAAGAGACAAAGCTTTATCCATTACCCAAGTCCTTTTTCAGAAAAGGCTAGCTCAGGACTCTGTTGAAGAAGGTAGGCCGGTCAGGCCCAAGTCCCGGCAAAGACGCTCAGATGCAGCCCACTATTTTCAGGACCAAGAGCCCTCTCTGTTGTTGGGAGTTGGGGTCGGGGTGCCTTTCAGCCCCTGCTGGGACTTTCTGCCAGTCCCTTCAGGGCCTGGGCTGAAGTAAGCTAAGGCTACATTCCTCCTGGGCCTCCACGTTCCTGACCTGAGTTCAGCATCCATACCCTATTTCTGGTTGTTCCCTGGGCTAATGATTTGACCAGGAACTCAGTCCTATTTTTAAAGAATTCCCCAGAGCTGTCCCTTTCCCATCCGGGTCTCTCTCCCTTTCTTTTAGGTGAGCGCTCACACACACACACACACACACACACACACACACACACACGTGCATGCACAACACAGCATCAGAAGAAGAATCAAGAGTATGGAGATTGGGAGCACCTGCTGACACCTTACCCGGTGGAAAGGAAGGGGCACAGCCCCTTAAAAGCAACTTGAGCTTCCCCCCTGGAGCCTGTTCAACATTGTCCTCATTTTTAGGGTCCTTCCTCCTCCCCATCAGACTGAAAGAGTAAGCAAACGAAGGTTCCATTTCCTAAGCTTCCATGATTTAGTGATTTATCCTGTGTTTTAGCAAAGGAATCTCCGTTTTTACAGAGTTGTTTCCATAGTAATTCTTGCATCTGACATTTCTATACGTTTTGCTGAAATTCTGTGATTGAAGCTACCCTGGCTCTGGAAGCTTTGTTAACAGTCCCTTCAACCAAACTCACTTATTAGCTCAGTGCAAAGGAGATTCAGGCAGAAGCCACACTCATCAAAAAGCAGATGATGCCACAGCAGGGCTCTGCTCCAAGGCCCACATTTGTTGCTACTCTCCCTATCGCTGGCTTTTTCCTCTCCCTGAGATTGTGGAACACACTTGGAGAGGTACAGGGAGAGAAGGAGAAGAAAAGGGGGAAAGGGGAATGGAGGTGATGGGAGAGATCCTTATGAGGTCTCCCACTCTGGTTGAAAGAAATGTCCCAAATTTTTAGGAGAATCACCCAGCTCACTGTATATCAGTCTTGCAGCCAAGTGGAACTGATGGTTTGAGGGCTGTGGACTGGCTGCATGACTGGGCCAGTGCTGTGGATCCTTCCTGGATGAACTTTCTTCTGCTTCCCTGTCAGCCCTGCACACTGCTGACTGGATACTGTCCTGGCAGTTGGGACACAAGGTGAAGTTTCAGAAATTTGAGATTTCTTCCAGTGTGGTTGCACATGAGTGGGAGAAATGAGCTGAAACTGGTTACCGGAAATGAATTTCTGCAGTGACCTCCTTGATCTCAGAGAGGGTGGCCAGAAGCCTGGACTTCAGCAGAGCAGAGGCAGTGTTTCTAACATTAGAGGGAGCAGCCATGATTGAGTAGGGTCTGTGCCTATGCCCCAGGCTAGATATTGATGAGGATGGAGTGTGGAATTTGAGGGCAGAGACACATCAGTCCTGTTCCTCTGTGTGGGAGTCCAGTGCTGGGCTTCTAAAATATCAACCCTGAAGAAAAACATTCATATTGCACTCAGCCAACAGACTAGGGTCTCCTGACCAGGGTCCCTGCGAGCCATGAGAATGTGGTCAAATTAAAGGCATATTTACATAGAGAGTTGTGTCACTTGGTTAGCACTTATGAACCAGCATTGCTGTTGTAGAGTGTTTTCCAGCACCTGTCTCTAGCAGAACTTTTGGGCTGGCCCAGGATGCTCCTTTGCTACTGTTGTTGAAGCACTCTTGTTGACATGACCTTTTATCTTTCTCATTAGAGCATAAATGAATTCTGTTTGATGACTCATATTGGATGATGCATTATTACTACACAGCTCCGGTTAGGGAGATTCGCATCATTCCCTCCTAACTAATGGCATATTCAGAAGTGATATCCTGGCTTTTTATGGCGATAAAAATTCAGGCTCATTGACAGGGAAGTGAGGTCAGGTACATTTTCAGCTCACCTTTTGATGACTCATATCATCTACTTATTGTGTTGAATTCTTTAAAGTGAATACAATAGGGCTTAAATGTCATATATATATATATGTATATGTATATGTATATATTTGTGTGTTTGTGTTTTTGTGTATTTTATTTTTTTTTATATTTTTTGGTACCAGGGATTGAACTCAGAGGCACTCGACCTCTGGGCCACATCCCCAGCCCATTTTTGTATTTTATTAGAGACAGGGTCTCACTGAGTTGCTAAGTGCCTTGCCATTACTGAGGCTGGCTTTGAACTCGCAATCCTCCTGCCTCAGCCTCCCAAGTGCCAGGATTACAGGTGTGTGCCACTGCACCCGGCTAAAAGTCATATTTTGATTTTTCTCTCTTTTTTTTATTATCCAGATGCTTCAGTATAATAGAGAGGCACAAAAGACATAAAACAAAGGATGATTTACTTAGGCTTTTTATAGCAGAAGAAACAAGTGTAGTTTACTGTAGTTATATTTAAAGTAGAGAATTGAAAGTGGTGACAGAAGACACCAGCAAGTGTTGCTCAGAGACTCTCTGTGTCCTTAGGGTGGTTGCATTTTTTTTTTGTCTGTGTTGCTCATAAGCAGGTAAGACTGGGGTAGGGTGAATTTTCCTGAGAATTTGAATAATCATATGGGTTTGAATTTTTCTCTGTTGGTCTCCATCTTAACACTTTTCTAAATTCCTAAATCTGATTGCTGCATACTGTGATTGCATATGTGCACATGTGGGAGGCACAGTTTCTTGTTACCTAATTTTTCTTAGGCAAATCCTGGTTCCCAGGTTCCCAGTGGACTTCAAAAAAAACTTCAGGCCCAGATCAGGGCCATCCCATTTTGTTTTCCTTGTTATTTTTCTTTCTTTTCTGTGTTTTGATTTTTTCTTGTTGTTTTTTTTTTTGTTTTGTTTTGTTTTGTTTTGTTTTGTTTTGTTTTGTTTATTTGGTACTGGGTTTGAACCCAGGGATTCTTTACAACTGAGCTCATCCCCAGCTCTTTTTAATTTTTATTTTGAGACAGGGTCTCCTTATGTTACCAAGGCTGGCCTCAAACTTGCAATCTTCCTTACTCATCCTCCTGAGTCACTGGGGTTACAGGTATGCACCACTGCACCCACCTAGGTCCATCTATTTCTTAGATATCTTCTGCTTGATTGAGCCCCAGCCAACTTGGCCAAGCTGGGACCCTTGCCATACAGCTCACTTGCCATGTCTGCTTCATGGAAGATCAGGTAAAGAATAGAACTTTCTTTGCTAAAATGAGGTGATCAGTTATCCTCATTGTCCCAGAATTCTCTCAGTTTTATCACTAAAGTCCTGGATCTCATGAATTCCTGGAAAATCAAGTCAGTTGATCACCTTAAGCATCCCAAAGATCTGCAAGCTGAGGAGGAAGGACTATCAAAGACATTGCATTATGCAGGAACTTGAAGATCACATCCATATCAACTTAAGCCAAAAGGAACTTTAAAGATAACTTGGGATTTTATTAAATACTCGCACGAGTTCTTTGGAATTTTGGAAGTGCTACTTTTTCCCTCCCTTAATGCTGATGTTTTTGATGTGGGCAGCAAAATTACTCTTCCCCACTATGAACACTGGGTGGCAGTGTGTCCCTGTGGCTCAGAAGAAGGTCTTGTGGATTTGGTTACAGTATTCTTGGTGGTTATCTCCTAGGTTTAATTTTCTGGAAGGTGAGATGATGGCTTACCGATTATGAAGAATATTGATGGCTTTGCTTCATTTAGAAATTCATGCATTCAGCTCCCACTTGTCTCCAATCTAGACAACTGCAGCCCATGCCTAGCACCTGGCTTCCCAAACTGCTCTGTAGGGAATGTGTGCCTGGCCCCCTAGTGCTGTGTACTATTTTGTATCACTTTTCTTGTCCACCTCCTTCTCTTTTTGTACTGGTATTTCTGTTATCACTATCATCTTTGCAATTATCTAACTCTTTTTTTTTTTTTTTTTTTTTTTTTTAGCAGTTAGGAAAGCTCTTGGTTCTGAGAATTAGGGATTCCAAATTGGCAGAGGATCAGAAGAGGTGATTCTGAACAAAATGATGCTCAGATTAGAACTCTGGCTGTACTGGGCATAAAAACAAAAACAAAACAAAACAAACAAACAAGCAAAAAAAAAAAAAAAAAAAAAACAAAAGATAGTATATATTTTTTAAGAAAATACTCCTACCTAATCACAGTTCCCAGGTCTCCCCATGTTACCCCAAAGCTCATATAGTGTGATTTATCTCATGGATTTGCCATCTGGGGTGTGCTTGTGCAAGAATGGCTCTTTCTCTGCAACTTGGCTGTTTCCTGGTGGCCTAGCTGTCTTGTGCTATCCCCAAGTCACCCATTGGCTACTATGGGCTCTTAAACCCAGGGAAATGTGGTCATGCTTCCTGTGGGGCCCACGGCTCTGGCCTCTGTAATTGCAGTCTTTTAGCACACACCTTAATCTTACAATGAGCTGTTCTGACAAGGAATTTTCTAGTCCTGGCTGCCGAGTAGGGTGGCTTCCCTTTGCTTGGATTCCAATGAAACAGTGCCCCATCCAGTCAGGCCCACTAAGAACAGGAGGGGAACATGGGGACTAGTAGGAATTCTACCCAGGGGACCCACTCACCTGGATGTCCAGAAAGGTCGTCTGTACTGTTTCTCATTTTCTTCCCGAGAGACTCTGGGCACGCTCAGTGTCAGTCAAGTCCTCTTTCTGCCAGACATTTCCAGGGGTAATAGCAGTGTCCCTCAGAGAGGCTTGGTGTCTTGAAGGGGCTTTTGGGGTATTAGTCCAGCAAATATCCATCAAGACTTTGTTTTATGTATGTTGTGAGGTCCAGTAAAGAGGGAATCCCAGTAATTATTTGGTGAGTTTGAGTTAATTTAGGTCCCACATGACCATTTTGCCCTCAACAGGCATTTGTTAGACTTTGGACTTAATAGGACAATGGCCTTGATTGAACTTTTCACCAAGACTTACCAGGTCTCAAGACCTACAGTTTTCAAGCACCACAACTAGTATTTGTCTCCTTTTCATGTAATCCTTTCATCACTCTTAAAACTTACCATTTTCAAAACTCCTTAATCTTTTTCAGTCTGTTAACATACCATAAAGTAAACAATTAAAAAAAAGGAAGTGACAAGGTGGAATAAAAGATGTGGAGGGGAGCAGGTTTTCCCATAGGTGGTGGGAGACAAGGACTGTCTCCCTTTCCAACCTGCAGCTCAGTCAACCCATTGGTGGCCTGTGTGGAGTTCCCCAGAGGGCAAGTTAACACTTGAGCGCCCAAGACCTTTCATTTTGCTTCTTCCTCTCTTGAAACTGTTTGATGACTGTGTGGAGATATTGCTTTTAGTTCTGCTAAATATTGGGAGCATTGGAGAGCAATCTGACGGGAAAAGTGCCCCCCATTCCCACAGCTCAAGTTACCAGTTACGGTGCCTGCCTATAACCAGCATTTATTGTGACCTTGACTTTGCAGAATGGACTTCGATGATGAAGATGGTGAAGGTCCCAGTAAATTTTCAAGGTAAGTTTATTTTACTTTCTTTAAAGAAGCCAGTAGCCAGCAGCCACCTTCCTGGGCACACAGGAAAAGTGATTGCCCTGTATTTGGCCTTCTTGCTTGCACTTCATTCTGTGCTAGGGTTTGGCCTAGTGGCAGCTAGCTATGAGCAGCCTTACTGTATCCCAGCCTAGATGATCAGAAGTTGAATTAGGAGTTCTTGATCCCATTTGCTTTTTCGTGGAACAGTGACTAGTGACTTTAATGGACTCCTTTTTAAGAGACCTAGAGTTCATTTAGAAAAGAACTGCCATGATGAGTCTTCTTTTTCTACTGTAGGAAATAAGGAGAAACATGAGAAACGTGGGTGGCTCTGTTCTGGGTGCATGTAAAACTTGGTTTGCCATTCCTTAGAGCCATGTGCTGGGCTCTGTGGGACTATCCTGAGTGCAGACCACCTGGCAGAAATGACCCTGAATCGCAGATGCTGGTGATATTGTGTCTGTTAGGTACACACGGAGAAGGCAGAGCCAGCCCTGCGGCCCCTCATTTCCCCGTTGGTGTGTTCTGTTTGAGGCATGGTAGGAAGCATGGCAGTGTGGAAAGGAAGGCACCAGCCATTCTGTCATTCTAAGCACAGTTCCCATCTTTGCCCAGTTTAATTGTGGAAGGTCCAGCCTTGGCATTCCTCTCTGTCACCCAAGCCTCCAGCTTACCTATTTCTTGGTTGTTGGTGAACCTGAAAACTTGCCACATTTGGCGGTTGCTTTTCTCCTTCTTCTGTGGCCCACTGTTTGGTCTGCAGCCTCAGCTGTTCAAAACAGTTTTGAGAAGAATGATGTCTGTATCAGCACCCCCGGCTGACTGAACTACTGCTCTTCCCTGTGGTGGTTATTTTTTGGTTATGGTTCCTTTTATCCAGGACCAAAATAGTCATGGCTGTGAATTTAGCATTTTTCTCACAAGTCAAAGAGGGACACCCACCTCATTATTTTTCAGGGATTACCAGTGTCATGAAATCCATAGTAAAATTCTCACCATCCCATAAACATTCCTCTCCAAGAACACGTCCTTCCATTTCCTAGTTTCTGCTTTGGGTGAAAAAGTAGAAAGAAGATGGAAAACATTTTGATCACTAACAACCGTAGAGTTTCTAGTCAAAATAAGACATGAGTTTCAACCCCTCTGTGCAGACAGGAGCCCACCTTTTACTTACCCCCATTTTCTAGGTTGTGTTCTAGCAGCAGGGGGTGTTTTCTTCCTGAAAAGGATCTGGCCTTGGGAATAAGGATACCCATCCCATCTCCCTGCTCCATACACATCTTCTGTATAAGGAAACAATGATTTTGATTTCTCTGTGTCAAACTTCCCCTTGCAATGACATTCTACAGCATGTTAACCTCAGGAAATGTTGATTTTGTGGTCTCAGAACATTAAAAGGAAGGAGATGAGGAGCAACATTTGTGTGACATTGAAGATTAGTATCACTGATGAAGTAACAGCTGGGGACAAAGAGCGCATTGTCTTGGGCCCCAGTGCTAAGAAATGGAAGCCATGGACTGAGCAACTCTGTGAGCCAGTCAGTTAGTCACCATCAGAAGTTAGTCAGGATTTACACCTAGGCTTCTAGGAACCGCATCCTTTCTTTCTATATTGTAAAAGTAAGACAGGAAGCCAGGATGTGCTTCCAACATATACTGTTCTTATAGGGCTGAGTTTGTAGGACCCCAGAGGCCACTTCCTGCACATAGCAGGGACACCTGTGGGTGCATTTGAACTGCTCAGAGCTGGTAAGATGACTGAGTCTACTCTCTACCCCCCTCCACTTTTCCAGTGGCTGCTGTCCAGGGGAAGATGAGAGCCTGCTTCAGACCATGTCCTGTGGGTCCTAGTGAGGCAGGCCCAGGCCCTGATGAGGCACACCCTGGGGCCACTCCCATTTCCTTCTCTTCTGCTCACAGTCAGTCAAAAGAAACCCCTTAGGTGAGGTCTGGAAGAGATGGAGGCTGAGATATGAGCCAGTACCCGCTGTGATTTGTTGACTCTGAATCTGGGAAGGGTGCTGTGCCATGATTTGTGTCTCCAGATGTGTGTGCAGTCAGCTTTCCTTGCATTTCTTGAAGGTGGTCCCAAGTTCAAGTGTTCTGCCTATCATCAGACCTTGTATCTCAATTTCAATTTTTTATTTGGGAAATGTGACCAGTAGTCACTTGAAGCTAAATCATGGCAAGTTTGGTGTTCCTATCTTCTTATAGCTGGGCCCATCACAGCAAGCCTCAAGTGGAACAAAGTATTAGATATGAAGCTGCTCCTGCTGCCTAGTCTCCCATGCATGCACACACACATACGTGCATTCATACACACACACACTCCAGGATCCCACCTCCCAGGGCCAGGAATGCTGTCAACCTACTTCAACCACATCCTGAGGCCTGACCTGTGTCTGGCTTCTTTGGGGCTGTGACATGCAGGACATGGCTCTGTTGGCACTAGATGTTTCCCTCCTCCTGGAAGTCAGAGGGACTGGTGCAACAGAAGCCAGATTGCAGTGGGCTGACAACTGATTGTCAGATATGAAAATGAATGGAGATGATTTTTTTGAGTAGTTGGATGTGGGTGAAAAAGGAAGAGGGCATGTGGGGCTTGAGGAGGAGGTATTTTTTGGGAGTGGGAAGCCCATGAACACATCTACATGAGGAGGAGAAAGAGTGAGGATAGCCTGGAATATTCCAGGACAAGACTGGGAAGAGATGGGTCCAGAGGATTGGGAAAGATGAGGGATAGCTTCATTTCCTCCAAGAGGACCCTCATTCTTTGAGACAGAGGAAGGAGATTCAGAGAGAGCCAAATGTGAACCTGGTGGATGTGTTAAAAGTTGAGAGAGTTAATTCTGATGGTGTCTACTTTCTTGGTTAATTAGGAAGTGAGACCATGTGCAGTAAATTGGTCAAATGTGTAAGAGTATGCTGAAAGAAAAATTTGAGATGCCCCTGGGTTGAATCAAAGGAAACTAACTGAAGAAAGAGATGTAAGAATTTCAGAACTCCCTTGAAATTATGGAGCACAGATGTTAGGTGGCACCGGGCTGCATCCCGGACTGTTGCCCTCCAGCACTAGTGGCTACAGACTTCCCAGTCTTGTAGTTGAGGTGGGGCAGGGTGGGTACTAGGGACAGATTGAGACATGCTGGTCGGGCTGTTGTGGAGAGTGTAGCTGAAGAGGAAAAGCTAGAAATCCAGCTGTAGAGGATTCAGGGGAAGCCAGGAGCCAGGAAGGAACAAGAGCTACTCATGTGAGAGATAAAAGGAGGTGGCCAGAAAGTGAAAGTGGCAATTGTGGTCAAGGAAGAGTTCTAATTTAGTGGGAGTCTGGGAGGGCTGGGAAAGAGGAAGTTGTGGTCGAATGGTGGGAAGTGGCTGAGGTCTAGTGGAGTCGGGGATGGAAGGTCCTGAGCAAAGAGGCAGTGAGGGCACAGAAAGCTGGGTCTGTGCTGCCTCGCACTGCGGCAGTTGGGCTTGTGTGTCTCTGGATAGCCAGTGGTGATAAGGATAAAGAGCCCTAAGGGTGGTAGAGACAGATACCACGAGCTTCAGAGGAGGAGGCCCTTTGGCCAAGAGGCCACAGGAGTGGAGATACTGAGCTGACTTTCCCATGCCGGGCATAAGAAAGCCCCCTCCACACCCACATCCTGACGTTCCATTATCAAGTCACTGGTTCTGACAGCAGAGGGTAAGGAACTCTTCACCTCCTGGAAAACTCTGATCACACACCAGAAGGGGATCCTCCAAAGGTGAACCTCTCTGACGCTGGTAGTGGGACCGCACCCCCCTTCAGAGAAGACAGGGTGGCCCTTTCCATCAGGAAGGCAGGTGCCCATCCCACCAGCACCACCACAAGCCCAGACTCACAGAGGCTGCAAACCTCCCCATCGTACTGAGCCATTGGAGCACCTTCCTGCTTTCATGGCCCACCAGTTAACACTTTCTGTGGAGTCTCAGGATTTCTCCTATGTCTGTAGCGAGGATCAGCAGCACCAGTGGAGAATGGCCTCTTGAATGTTGTTTCACAGTGGGCCAACCAATATCCAAGAGCCATCACCAAGAGTCAGAGTTACACATCAAACTCTCAATGTGACTTACGTTTGAAATATTTCATTAAAATGAAAGAATGGATGCTTGGTACAGTCAGCCCAGCGACTCAGGAGGCTGAGGTAGAAGGATCACAAGTTGGAGGCCAGCCTCAGTGAGTCGCTAAGCAACTTAGCAAGGCCCTAGTAACTTATTGAGATCCTGTTTCAGATTAAAGGGCTGGGGATATGGCTTAGTGATAAAGCACCCCTAGTTTCAATCCCCAGTACCAAAAATAAAAAAGGCTGGGATGTACTTTGGTAGTAGTAGAAGCATAACTAATGCAAATATCTTCTTCTTTTTTTAAAAAAAACTATTTATTTATTTGCTTTAGTTGTACACAATGCAATGCATTTATGTTTACGTGGTGCTGAGGATTGAACCCGGGCCGCGAACATGCTAGGCGAACGCTCTACCGCTGAGCCACAACCCCAGCCCTTGCAAATATCTTCTTTTTTTTTTTTTTTTTTAAGTGCCTGCCATTTTTTTTTTTTGCTTTATTTGCTTTAGTTGTACACAATGCGTTTTTTATTCAATGCGTTTTATTTGTACGTGGTGCTGAGGATCGAACCCGGGTCGCCCACACGCGCCAGGCGAGCGCTCTACTGCTGAGCCACAATCCCAGCCCCCAAATATCTTCTTAATGATAGATTTATAACTTAGGAACTACCAAGTATTCTCTCTCCAAACTTTGTTATTTTCACTGTATGTTGCCACCTGATATTTGCTGCATTCAGACTTTGTTGCCTTTCTCAAAAGACCCCAAAGGCCTTCAGGGTCATTCCTTATATCCATTACTGCAGATTCAGCTCCAGTGTTCTAGGCCTCCTGAGGGCCTAGGATCTAAAGCCCTCATTGATGGCTTCCTGGCCTTTCTTTAATCCCTCAAGGGATGGTTCCCAGGTGACATCCGTCTGGCATTCCTTGGTGATGCTGGATCACCTAGTTGCACCAGGCCAAAATTATTCCTTATATTTTGTAGGGTTTGGCCAGTGGACCTCTCAAGTTATTTGAAAGTAGGAAAATTTCCACCAAATCAACCTTTTATTTTGCAGCACGCCTATTTTGGTAATTACCCTTGGTTTGTTGCTATATTTAAGTTTGTGAGTATTTTTCCCCATGGCTTTATAGGATTTGGTGCTCTTTGATTGTTTAATCTTTCTGTCTGAATTTACTACCCTGTTTTGTTAATAGGCATGATAACCAAAACCCTGTTGATAAGGAAAAATGTGCAAGATAGGCGTGTCCTGCAGAGATCTTTCCTGGCAGAAAGGAAGAGGGTTGTCGATGCTGAGATGCTGAAAATACTTAGTCTATGTATTGTAGCTCAGAGGGAGTCTGCTTTCATTTTTCTATGGAAAATGTTCATAGTACCTCTGATGGCAGAGGATGACCAGGCAGCAGCAAGGATCACCATGTTTTATTTGTTCTCATCAGTCATCATGGGAGGGACATAATGGATGGGCCACAAGTGGCTGCTTTAAAATAGGCAGAGATCTAGTGTAGCCTTTTTGGCTCTAGCAGAGCAAACACCCAACACAAGCCTTTCCTGGCTTTCCAAGCCTTCTCCCTCCTCCACTGAAATGCTCACTGTTTCCTTACCTCCCTCCCTTCCTCCCTTTCTTTCTTTCTACTGGGGATTGAACTCAGGAACACTCTACCACTGAGCTGCATCCCCACTCCATTTTGGAGTCAAGCTCTCTAAGTTTCTTAGGGTCTTGTTAAGTTGCTGAGGCTGTCCTGGAACTAGTAATTTTCCTCTCAGCCACCTCAGTAGCTGGGATTACAGGCATGCACCATAGCACCCAGCCGTGCTTTGGTTTGTGTGAGTCAAAAAAGTGTTGCTGATAAGTCAAGTGGCTTGTAGAACTTGCACAATTGAATCACGGTATAGTTCATGAGTACCTATGTCATGGCAGTGGGTTTAGGATGGTTCAAGTCAGGACACAAAGGCATGGAATATGTTTTAGAAGGAGGTAATTCCCTAACATTAGCCAATATGGATCAATTGTTTCTTCATATGAGATGTTTGGCTCTCATGTGATTGATTTGTAATTCGATGCCTTTCTTACCATGTTTTTTAAAAAACCATTTCTTTCTTTTTGCTAGAGAGATTAACCTTGATTTGAAATATTAGCCAGAAAACACTAGAATTTTTGCACAAAGGGGAAGAAATAATTAATAGAATCGTTAAGTAGTCCTAAACTGTGTCTCTTTGGAAGCTGCCAGGCACCTCCCATGAAGCCTTAAATATATCTTTGCCTCTTGCTCTTTGCAGAAATTTTAGCTCTGGATCTAGAACCATTAGTTAGTGCTCTCTAGAGGAGAGGTTGAAATCAGGGCAGGTCTGGATCAGGTGCTGGTAAGTCAGTACAGCTCTTTGAGCATCAGGTTCCTCTTCCATAAATAGAAGAGGTATTTCCTTACTGGGCAGTTATGAGGATCAAGTGCAGCAATAGCTAGAAAGTGCTTGGTGAGCTGAAAGATGTTATAGAAATATAAAGGACATGTGCACCTTTGGGAATGAGGGTTATAAGAAGCTCTGGGCTTGGGCCTCCTCTTTGGAAGATCTGGGCTTTCTCAGACTCCTTTTCCCTATGTTTTGGATGAGCCTTGTATTCAGCTTAGACACACCAGTAAAGAAAGACAATGAAAGCACTTAGGTTCTGTATGTGGCTTCTTTCAGCCAGTCTTGCATGTGAGCTGTCCCAGTCTCAGGGTCCTCAGGGACCTGGGTCTGTCACTGGGACATTTGCTTAAGGGTATCTCCTCATCACACACTCTCACAGTATCCTCTCCTTCATCTTTAGGACTCGAGGGAATGACAGGCAAATGTGTCAGCCCCTGCTCGGCATCTTTATGGAGATTTTGTGCAATTTTCCTTTTTAAATTTTTTTTTTTTTTTTTTTAGTTGTAGGTAGATACAATACCTTTACTTTATTTATGTGGTGCTGAGGATCGAACCCAGGGCCTCACACATGCGAGATGAGCACTCTACCACTGAGCCATAGCTCCATCCCCAGTTCTCCTTTTTAATTTTAATCAAGATAGGCTTATGCCCCCACTGTTCTGATTAAACTTAAGAGAACACCTTTGGAGCAGAGTTGGAAAAGAAACCCGTCGACCAGCACTTAGTTGCACCTCTTCTTCGTGTGCCCTTGACCTCCATAGCTGTGTCCTGAGGGCCAAGCTGTGGGTTCTCTTGCACCAACAGAAGCATCTCTGAAGATGACAGATTTTCCTGTGTCCCCAGCTTGCTGCAGAGCCTTGTCCTCTCCCAAACATGTGGGGACCAGTTTCTTTATTGATGCTACTCAGCTCTCACTAGCTCGTGGGACTTATGCAACTTGAGACACCAAGTTTGCAGCCCCATCCCTGCAGTTCCTCTAAGCAGACCCCAAATCATGCCCTTCCTTTGAAGAGGAGGTAAACTTGGCTCAGCAAACCTGGTGTTGGACATTTGCTCTTTGTTTTCATAAGATGTTATTTTCTCCTCTTCTTTGCCTCCAGGAAGGCTTAAGAATGAAACTACACACACATATATGTATGCCACTTATTTATCAAATCTTGTTGCTAGGTAACTGGCAGCTCTTCGTCCTTTTGACATTCTGCTAGTAACTCATTCATATTTCAGAAGATATAAAATGGTCAGAGCATTTTCTGGACTAGTCAGTGAATACAATCAGTTTTTAAATAATCAGTTTTTAAATCAGTTGTCCTAATGTTGTCTTCTTCATGCATCTTATCCCTCAAATCAAGTGCTTGATAACAAGCACTGTAGTAAAGTTGTTTTAGATCTCTGTTTAAGAACCTCACAAAGACACCCCTGACCCCGTCAAATGTCTATGGTCCAGGGCAACCTGGTAAAGCACTTTTGGAAAATAATATCAGAAGCAAATGCACTCTGATTTGTTTTATTGGAGCAGTTGTGAGGGGAAAGTAGCTGAGTAGTTTGAACTTGACTCATTGGTTTGGGGTTCACCACTGAAGTGAGTTTAAGGGCAGGGTCAGATTTGCCACAACACTAGGAGTGAATGGAAGGGATATGAGGTTGGAGAGGAGGGATGAGAAAAGGCTTAGCCCCACAGTGACAGTCATAGTGGACAGCAGGGGTGGGGAAGAGAGAAGAGAGTCAAGAGATTTCTGCTAGAATTTTAACTTAAGACAAAAGCTTGAGGCAAAGAAACAGTTCACCGTGGATGAACTGAAGAGAAGTGTGTTCTGATAGAGAGGTATTGAATGCCCGAATGTGTTGGAATAGAGAAGGAAGTAATGTGGGGGGCTTGACTAGGGAGCTGCTAAAAGTCAGACTGAGGAGTTGGTTTATAGACCTCAGCTAGTATAAGCAAGTTAACCCTCCTAAGGTGCTTTGAGTAGAGGATCTTGGCGGGGAGGAAAGCCCTTCCTGCAGGGTCCCCCGCAAGAGAGTGCAGGTGGGTGGAAAGGACACCAGGTCGTGAGTGGTGTCCTGCTTGGTAAATGGACTGCCCTGAGTGCTGGAGTTCCTGTCTGACATCCTCCCCACGTGCATTCTCTGCATACCATCTTTCCCAGGTCTGCCTGGAAGAAGTATGAGCTGGCAGGGTGGGGAAAAGCTCCTGTGGGAGCTAGTTCATTTAGGCCTCAGGCCTCAGTGAAAAGGCCTACTTGAGGGCATAGGGAGGTGGGCTGCATCACTCACCTGCTCTGGGACTGTGGCGTGAGAGAGAAGGAAAGAGCTCCTGTGTCTCTTCCAGAAGATTCCTGCCAGCATTAGAGAGCTCAGGAATCCCCTATCCAAATTCCCACTTTCACCACTTTTTTTTTTTTTTTTTTTCTTTCTCTTCCTGATTGCCCTGCCCCCAGCCTCTTCTTCTCTGGTTACCAGTAAACAAACCCTGCCAGTTTCTCCAGAGCCTTTTCTCCAGGAGCAGGTAGACCCTTCCTTTCCAGGAGGGTCTTTGCTATGTGAAGCAGAGGCATTGGTCCTTGGGCTGGTCCATTTCCACACTTCTGATTAGTCACCTGGGACTACTCCTGGAGGTGCTATCTTAGCCCACCTCACACCCCGCCTCAGGAATTCCTTGCTGGACTCAGCCTTCATCTCCTCCCTTCAACAAGGCTCACCCTTCTCTGGCTTCTCCCAGAAGTCAGCTGCAAGGGCACATAACACATAGCACCAAGGCCCTTGTCAGCCTGGCCTCCCTCATGGCTCGCTTTTGTGGTCTAGCATGAATCCCCAACTTCTGTTGTTTCTCAACTTCTATTGCTTCTTTGGGCCCCAGGTCAAGACCGTTTCCTCACTGCCCTCAGTACTTCCTTCCAATTCCAGGCCTTATTTTTATCCTCCTGATCCCCTTTCCAGAGCAACCTTCCTTTGCCTACTGCCACATGAGATCTATCCAGCCATTTCCCACTGCCCTGCCCACCTTTTCCTGCTTCTGACCCCTGGGCCACATCTCCTCAGCTCTCTCCATCTATTCTGTGGTTTTTACTTTCCCTGTACCTTTCTGAGCATTTAATCATAGTTTGCCTTTGGTTCCTACTGTGCAAAATGTATGTTTTACCTTCCTTATTAACCCCTCTGCTGCTTGGGGACCGGGACTGGGCTTTTCTTTTTTTTCTCTACTGTCTCCTCCCTCTTGGGGCCTTGCCAGGGGCCCTTTGTATGGAAGGTACACACCTGCAACTCACGTCAGCTCACTGCAGGGACCTCTCCTGCAGTCTCCCTGACCCTGACTTTACTCACAGAGTACCTCAGCACGTGCGCCTTGCATGCCATCAAGCCTGACTGGCGCGTCTGTCCCCCAGTCTGGAGGATGGGGTGTTAAGCTGATTAATACATGCAGTGTTTGGAGGCAGCCTTGCCTGAGGTTGTTCCTTTCTTACTGTCAGTGTCACTCATTCTTTTAGCATCAGTGAAACCCTAAATCCTGCAGCAGACATGGGATGTATTTTTGGACAGTTCTTTTATCCCAAGTCACAGCTTTGTCTTAGTGTTGTTGAACTGGGTTGGCTGTTACTCTCTCTAAGCCTAAAGTTAATAATCCCCAGATGGAGACATGCTACCAGCCCTTCTGTTAGCTTTTCATCTTTAACACATCACAGTGATGTTTTAAAAAATTGGATATTTGTTGTTTAATAAGCCAGGGGTGCACCTGTTCTGTTACTATGCTGCAGAAAATGTGTTAGGTAAGAACAAACGCTCATTCACAACCTTATACCACAAACATTTATGAAAGTTTTTGGTCTACTTAGTGACACAAAGAATAGTGTGGCTGTGCAGGCGCTTTTTGACTTATCAGGGCATCATATCCAGCTAACCCTGTCATAAGTTGAAGGTATTGTTAAGTCAAAAATGCATTTAATTTCACCTCACCTACCAGACATCACCACTTAGCCTAGCCCACCTCAAACAGGCCCACAACACTTACATTAGACTGCAATGGCTAAAACCATCTGTGCAAATTTTATAATGAGGTATTGAGTTTCTTGTGTATTTATTGAGTACTGTACAAAAATTGAAAAACAGAATGTACCACTAAAACATGTTAAACTACAGTTTTTACTGACTTGTATCACTCTCACACCAGCATAAATTTTAAAAATTGTTATGGCAGGGACCATATACACAAGCAGTCAGTAATGCATTCATTGTATGTACAGGCATGTACATGTGCATGTTCATGTGTGCCCATGGAAAGCATGTTGGGGACTTTATTCTTCTGAAGGATCATGTCTTAATTTTTTTATGCCTATTTAAAAGTCCATAGGCACATGGGAGTACTTAAAAGACTTCAATACTTTTTTCTTTTTTAAACAGTGCTAGAGACTGAACTCAGGGGCACACATTACCACTGAGCTATATTCCTGGCCATTTTATTTTTAAATTTGAGACAGGGTCTGGCTAAGTTGCCCAGGCTGGCCTCAAACTTACTTGTGATCTGCCTGCCTTAGGTTCCTGAGTTGCTAGGATTACAGATGTGCACCACCATGCCCAGCTTTAATACTGTCTTAGAGATTGAGGCTATAGGGGTTCATGCTCCCCATACACAGAGACAGGAACTCACAGAGGAAGGAGTGCTGCTTTGCCCAGCATGTATCCAAAGCCCTCAGTTCTTATGAGTTAACCCCTTGGTCTTGGTCATTTGATGTGAACAATGTGCCATTTCATCCCTTTAGATAGTAACCTCTGGTCTGATACTTCTCTTTTCGCCCCCTTCTGATGTCCTGCTTTCTGGGAAGAGAGAATCACAGTGAGATTGAACGGCGCAGGCGGAACAAGATGACCCAGTACATCACAGAGCTCTCTGACATGGTCCCCACCTGCAGTGCACTTGCCCGGAAGCCAGACAAGCTCACCATCCTCCGCATGGCTGTCTCACACATGAAGTCAATGCGGGGCACAGGGAACAAGTCTACTGATGGCGCATATAAGCCTTCCTTCCTCACCGAGCAGGTACCTGCTATTACTCATCTGTGGTCCATCCTCTGGACCACATCGTTCTGAAAGCTGGGAGAGTCACAGTGTCATCACACTGAAATAAGCTATGTGGGGAGATGGGATTTGAGGTTGAGGAAGGGATGAAGCTAAGAAATTTTGCTTCTATTCCTCATCAAGAAGCTCTCTTCAAGAACATCAGGTTCCAGGGGCTGGGGTTGTGGCTCAGCGGTAGAGTGCTCGCCTAGCACGTGCTTGCCCCGGGTTCGATCCTCAGTACCACATAAAAATAAACGCATTGTGTGCAACTAAAGCAAATAAATAAATATTAAAAAAAAAAGAATATCAGATTCCTGCATCTTCTGCTTTTATAGTCCCTGTATACCTTAATGAGGCATCCCTCAAAAAGTATACCATGCATTAGAACAGTGAGCTTTTGGTGACGCAGGAAGAAGTCAGTTAAAGACACAATCTTGTTTACTAGCATAGGTGAGGATAATCATCCTGTGAGGACCATGGTAGCAGTGATTATGGCAACAAGTGTCTTTGCTACTAGCACAAGCAGGCATTTGCTCAGGGCCTGGTCTGAGTCATGACTGTACATTGTTTCATTTACTCCTTATTCCAGTTCAGTGGATAAACCACTATGATTCATCCCTGTTTTATAGATGAGGAAATTAGGCTTAGAAAGCATCAATAAATTGTCCAAGGTCAATCAGCTACTTAGTGAAGGAGCCAGGAGTTGTCCAATGGAGACAGGTTTCAAGGACCCAAAAGCCATACTTTTTTTTTTTTTTTTCAGTATTGGGATTGAATCCAGAGGTACTCATCACTGAGCTATACCTTAGCCCTTTCTATTTTTTACTTTGAAACAGGGCCTCACTAAGTTGCTGAGGCTGGCCTAGAACTTGTGATCCTCTTGCCTCGGCCTCCTGAGTCACTGGGATTACAGGTGTGTACCACCGTGCCCAGCCCAAAAACATATTTTTTAACTCTTATGAAGTCTTTGAATAGTTGGGAAGAAGAAACACATGTGACAGTATCTTGTAATGGATTTGCATGAACCAGAGGCCTGGTCTTTGTATGTGTCTGTCACAGGGCAAATCAGCAAATGCTTTGTGTTTCAGTTTGCTCATCTGTAGTAAAGGTAAAGTTTTTTGACTTTCTAACTCTAGGAGCTTTTGTAGGATATATGAGGCAGTGCATTTGAAAGCAATTTGCATATGGCAGAAAGGAGAAAGGGCAAAATTATGTGGTTGACAGGGAGTGTAGTTAGGAAGTACAAAAGGATGTGCAGTGTAGCATCCTGAGTGTTCAACAAGACCAGGGCATGTGGGCAAAAAGAGGTAGAGCAGATGTGGTAGGGTTTCATCAGGGCTGCTTCTCAGGACAGACAGCATTGACAGGCTATGCAGGAACCACAGAACATATAGAAAAAGAGCAGAGGGACTTTTTAAAAGGGTACAGTATGCACAGAATTTCAGAAGAATGATGGCAAATTGTTTGTACCTCTAGAGCTGAGAATCTTCATGTCATGGGGATAAGTTCAGAAAAATAACAAGGAAGAGGAACGAACACTTTTTACTATCTGTTCTGCTACATACATTTTAGCAAGTGCTAAACAATCTCTTTGAAACCCTCCTAGGGTCATGTGATCTGTCACTCTGGAAGTATTGGGAAAGTATGCTAGTGGTCATATGAGGACATGGAACAGGGTGGTTCAGGACATGGGCTTCAAGCATTGTTTCCCCATCTCCTTCAGATGAGGTGATCAAAGCATTGAATGTACATTGCTTGGAGGATAATGAATGATGAATGGCTGTTAGGTAACCAGACAAATATTTTAAGCATACCAACTGCTAGGGTCAGTAGAAAGCTTCCCCCCCCCCCTACATTTCTTTATTCCTTACAAAAATCCTACAGGACCAAGATTTGAAGTAAATCCCTTTATCGTTAAGTACCTAAAGTGGAGAGATGAAGACAGAGAAGAGAGAAGGCAGTCTATAAAAATCCCATGGGTCCTACCAATGTTTCTCTCTGGGTTATATGGAAGATGATGACACCTGTACTTAGGGAGCACCTACTGTGTGCCAGGCCCTTACTAAGTTCTTCATACACAACTCAATTAACCTCCCCAAATCTCATTGAAAACAGAGCTGCATGAAATACTGAAAGATGAAGACATTAAGTATCCTGCTCAGAATTGCTCAGCTAAATGAAAAAGCCATAGAGGACAATCTCCTTTTACTCTAAAATCCCTGCTCTTAACCCCTGCCATCTGCTCAAGTGGAGGAAGAGGGGCAAGGGTGGGTTCTGGGTCCCCAACACAGAACCTTGGTTATGAGCAATGAACTCCCAGAAAATTAACTATGGGGATGAGGTGATAGGAAGAGGAGTCCACGATGAGGGTGGGGCTATGTCCCATATGACCTTCACCCAATCTTTGCGAATGGATGAAAACATGAATACATCAGCAAAGGCATTCAGCCTCCTCCGGTGGCAGAGTTCTTCACTTCCTCAGACATCCTGATCCATTATTTTTTAAAACAGCTGATTTTTCCTGTTGGAAAAATCTTCCTGATACTGAAAATAAAAATGCTGACCCAGTTTTCAGAACTGAGTAAGCATCTGGGAGACCCAAAACCACAGAAGTGCCAAGTATGGGAAATGGGCAAAATAAACTTTTCCTTAAAAAACATTGAACAGTCTGCTTCCTCCCTGGGTTCCCAGGCTGAGGATGTTTGAATTTCTCTCCAGACAAGTGCTCAGGGACATTCACAAGCTCCTCAGGTCCTGTTCCCACAGATCAGCACCTTCTAGGCTTTGGGTCCTTACAACTCCCTCAGGGACTGGGACATAGGGTAGGACCAGAGTCTCCAGCTCAATGAATGGGCTGTATGAGCCTTAACCTCCACTCGGGGGGCCCTTACCACATTTTATAGTAAGGCTTCCATATATGATCATACTTGAACAAAGGATTCACAGCAAAAGATGCTTGCTAATTGCTAACCCACAAGGATGCCTTTGTTCTTTGGGGTCTGATCAGTGTGTGAGGTGGTTGGCTGGAGGTTGTGGACTCAACTGCATTGGAAGGATTAAATTCCCAACTCTTACAGGTATGGAACCCCTTTCATTCACTAGGAAGGGACTCCTTAGCTTGATGTGACAACACTGTAGGGAGCTATACTCAAGTGGCCTTTAGGCCCTATAAAGAAAACACATCTCATCTTAGCAAAATTGATTTTGCCCCATCTGTGTCCCTCTGGGAATGATGGCAAAGCTTCCTGCTGCCCATTCATTGGTTCTGAACCACTTTGTTCCTGCCTTCAATGACAGTCATGATTCTACCCACCTGTGTGATCCCAGAGCTGATTCTTCTAACCTCTTCTCACTATAAAGTGATATGGATAGTGCTATAGGCCCTGCTGACTCCTGGGCTACTCTAAGAGTCTGATGATGATTGTCAGCATTCTGGAAGCATGACAGACATGAGGAAGTAAGGGAATACTTACATCTAGTGCCAGTGTTTAGCTCAGAAATTCAGGAAGAAAAGAGGAGCAAGAGTGCATTGTCAGTGTGGCAGGCACTGGCAGGAAATGCAAGCTGTCTTTCCTGCTCTCCTTACCCTCCTGTTTTCTGTTCCTCCATTCTATCCAGCACCTTTTGTGTCAGGCACTATGTTGTGGGTGCTTCTGCTGAAATAACATGATAGTGGTTGCAACATGTGGGTGGAGCTGCTCACTCTCTGGCAACCCAACACCTGGTGATCACTGCCTGCTCTCCCATTCCCCTAAACTGAAAATGTCCTCCTTCCTAAAAGCACTGGTTAAGACAGGGCTGACAGTATTCAAAGTGGCTGTGTCTTAGGGACAGAGTAAATTTTGTGCATTTTTTCTAGCTTATATTCCAATAAAACTTGCACTAATTTTCCAAACTATTTGTTCACCAGAATGAGTATACGAATAAAAGAAGTTAAGGGTTGTATTTAATTGGGCTAGAACTGTCAGTGCGTTGTGTTACTTAGTCTTTTTCTTTGCAGGAACTGAAGCATCTCATCTTGGAAGCAGCTGATGGATTCCTGTTTGTAGTAGCAGCTGAAACAGGGCGAGTGATTTATGTGTCTGACTCTGTCACCCCCGTTCTCAACCAGCCCCAGTCAGAGTGGTTTGGGAGTACCCTCTATGAACAGGTGCATCCCGATGATGTGGAGAAGCTGAGAGAGCAGCTGTGCACCTCAGAAAATTCAATGACAGGTCAGTAAGCTCCTTCTACAAGGCTCTTTGGTTCTAGAAAAAAAAAAAAAAAAAAAATTCTTCCAGTAGATACCTAAGAAGTTGGGTATCACAAAAAGCTTCCTTGAGGTGAGGGGATGCATTTTACTTAGTGTGTGTAATGGCTTCTTTTACCCTCTAACATTTTAAAAATCCATTTTAATACATTACTTTCCCTATATTTTACATGTAATAAGTGCACATTGCCACTGGGAATCGCCATTGATAATGTAATTAGACCCACATGAAGTTTGTGCAGCAAGTAAGTGGTTATTTGTGATCCTGATTCTAGACAATTACTACCCTTAGTTACCTGATCTGTAGTTTCTTATTAAAATATTTGAATACAGCATGTTCTGCTATAATCTAACACATGCAGTCTTTTTAAGAAATCACTGCAGTATTCAGAAGAGTGCAATAAAAACGTAAGGGCTCATGGGAGGAAAGTGGGTTAGGAACATAACACTCATTAATTTGTCAGTGGCAGATAAAAGCAAAGATAGGAACTATAAAAATGCTAGCACAGCTTTACATGCTAACTGGTTGAGATATTTATGAAGATTACTAAATATGGCACTTAACCTTGAAAATGACCTAAAATTTGCTTGTGGAAGTAGGTCTCAGAAGGTGTTGCCACTTGTGTATTATCTTGAAATGATGGAAGGATAGTCGTGTGAAACCAGAGGGAGATTTTTAACATCAAATTAAGACCAGGGTAGCTTATATCAGGATGTGAGCTGAGCTGGTAGAGGTCTGTGTTGTGCATTTTGTATGGTTTGGTTCAGTTGGGCACGGTATTTTGTGTTCATCTAGTATCTCTCACAGATAAGCAAACACAAAATTCACATTATGCTCAAATACATTATTCCCTAATGTATTAGTCAAATTGGAACAAATTTACATTTTTATGACAAGAGTTATAGGTGCATTATACCAAGATTACATTCTGCTGTATGACAAATCTGTTTGTGCTATGTCATTCTCCCTCATGTTGCAAGCTGCTGAAGTTCACTTTTGTCTGTCCACAGTGCCTAATCAGTGCTTTGCACGTAGTAGGCATTTGGCAGATGCTTGATGAGCAAATGAATCCGTGTTTTGCTCATTGTCATCAGCTCAGGCCACCTAACAAATACCACAGACTGGGTGACTTAACAGAAATTTATTTCTCACAGTTCTAGAGATTAGGAAGTCCAAGATCAAGCAACATGTGTCTGGTGAGGACCAACTTTTTGGTTCTTATATGGTACTTTTTAGCTTTATCATTATAAGGTCAGAAGGGCTAGTTGTCTGTCTGGCTCCTCTTCTGTAAGGGCACTGTTCATAATCATGAAGTCCCCATCCTCAAGACCTAATCACCTCCTAAAAGCCCACCTCCTAATACCATTAGCTTGGAGTTAGGATTTCAAAATTGGAAGCAACAATTCAGCTCATTACAGCCAACATCATGGTGTTACCAGGGTTTATTTATCCTAAGGCCTCTCTCCTTGGTTTGCAGATTATTGCCTTTTTTTTTTTTTTTTTTTTGGAGTCCTCACATGGTCTTTCCTCTGTGCATACATCCCCACTGTCCCTCCTTCTTTTTGTAAGGGCACAGTCATATTGGATTAAGGCCTACCATATGACCTCATTTTGCTTTAATTACTTCTTTAAAGGTCCTATCTCCAATTGCGGCCACATCCTAAGGTTCTGGAGAGTTGGGACTTCAAAATATGATTTTTTTTTTTTTTTTTTGGTACCAGGGGTTGAACTCAGGAGCACTCGACCACTGGGCCACATCCCCAGCCCTTTTTTGTATTATATTAGAGACAGGGTCTCACTGAGTTGCTAAGTGCCTCACTATTGCTGAGGCTGGCTTTGAACTCGGAATCCTCCTGCCTCAGCCTCCCAAATGCTGAGATTACAGGCATGCGCCACTGCGCCCGGCTCAAGATATGATTTTTAATGGTGGCAAGGAGGCATAATTCCACCCATAACACATGATAAGCCTGAATCAGATGTTGCCAGAAGTGGCAAGAATACAGGTGTTACTGGATGATAATACTAATTTTCTCAATGTTGATGATCACTGCTGTGTATAAGAGGGAGAGGATGGAGAGTTACGATGTGGGGACTGTGTATAGTTCTATCCCTTGCTGTGTCTCTTCGTCGTGTGACATATCACCTGCAGGGAGCTTCATCCACATCCTTGTAAAACAATGATGCTAATGCAGCCTCAGAAAAATTGTTCTGATGCCCCATTCCCCTGGCTGAATTAGAGAACTCCATATAAAAATCCTAAGAAACATACATTAAAAAGTGACATATTTGGGAGGGATGTGAAAGGAAAAGCATATTCAAACATTGGTTTGACAGCTGAAATCACCTTGTCTGGAAAGAGCTGTCTTTCCTCAAACTTCTGTATTTGACCACAGGATGTGGCTTTTTGAAACCCAGCCCTGAGATCCTGCTGGAGTAGATGGCACGGGAAATGGTGGTCAAGGGCAGGAAAGGTTCCAGTGAAGAGTGTGGCTAACTGACTCACCAGGGTTGGATGGCGAGTTGCTATTTTCATGTGAAGTCTAAATGCATCTGGCAGAGTTTAAAGGGGCAGTGTGAACCATATTTGGCCAGAGATGTCCTTGGAGGGGATGCTTGGCAGTGGCCATGGTTACCTAGGGCTGATGTAATGCAAGAAGTCCTCCAAGATGTCAGAGGAGTCCCTGTGAATGGTGAACAGCCAGGCCTCTGAGCACTTCTTCTGGTCAGTGTCCTCTTTAGAGAAATAAGATGGGGCTGGAGAAGTGGGTTCTTATGCTCAGAGCAGAAGAGGACAGTGTCTCTCAGAGGTGCAGAGAGTATATGTGAGTCCCAGGACAGAGTCTGAAAACTTGTTCAGAGCCTGGAATAGCTCCTTGCAGCAGGTCTGGTATGTGGCCACATCTCAGGGTTCACTGATGTTAAAGACAAGGCAGGAGCTGGCTTTGGTGCGTCACTGACCAACATGTAGGTGTGATACATACAGACTTAATGAAGAAGCCACAGAGGTGATGTGACACCTTTGATTCTTAGACTAGGGTCTCTCAAACTCTCCTGTCCCTGGTGTTTAGGCCAGAAAGAGGTGACATGGTCCACTTTGGGGGACTCAGGCCAAGAGGTTGTTGGGTCAGGCAGCCAGACAGGGACTAGGGGTGGCTTGACATGAGTAGTCTAACCCTCTCTCCTCTAGGCCCCTTGATCAGTAGGAAATTCATGTTTCACTTTTTGGATGTGCAGGGCCACTTGCTCTGAACATGGAGGTTTGTGTGTACACAGTGGGACAGAGACAGGGACAGGATGTTGGACTACAATGGGGCCTGCAGCCTCCTGCTAGCTCAGGGCCCCAGCAAATTGATGCCTGCCCAGAGGTATTGTATCTGGGGTGGGGATGTGTATTTCTTTGTTGAATTAAGTCTTTCCCCAGCTGAGAGATGGTGACAAATGGTGGGTGAAAAGATACATAAATATGTAAAAAGCTACGTAGATCTCCTTGGAAGCATCATGGGGTGATATGGGCCACTGCAATGATTTGAATCACCTGTGAATAAACACTGGAATCAATGATGGGAGAGAGTGGGGGACTCCTCACATAAAAACAGCAGCATCGTTAGTTGAGAAAGTGCTGGAAAGAGAGTCACTGAATTATTTACTAATTCAGTGTTCATAGCAACTTTATAAAATTCACACCTTGAATAGTGTGAATCTACTATGTGCCTTCTTCTCTATATCTGGCTTTGCTTTCCTCTGTGTAGGGTAGATTGGCAGGCAGGTTTTTCTCATACAACAAGGTGTTGCTTTGAAGCCCTAGGCTTGTGGTCCGTGGCCATGCAATCCCACAGAATCACAGTGATTCCTATAGAGTTTCTGCAAGTGTCCTAGGGTTGCCTCTCTTGGCTCAGTTTGGACTCCCTGCTCTGCCCTGACTGATCCCTAGGGCTAGGGAGATTCCAGTCAGGGTACAAGGCCTGCTTCTAAGGTACTTGGACCCAGTTGAGGAAGGTGAGTCCCCAGAAGAGATGGCAGGCAGAATAAAAGGTGCACAGTGGCTGGACCTGGAGAGGAAAGCTCAGTGGTGTTACAAGTGAATCTGATGGAAAGGTGGAGTGTTGTGGAGGACAGTGTACCCAGAATGCTAGTGATATTCATATTACAAGATTCTGAGCAGAAGATGGAGCAGATGTCAAGAGCAGAGAAGGGCAGGGATCAGAAGAAAATGCTGTGAGGAGAGGAGCTGCACAAATCACACTGGTGGATCTCTGAGAGCCAGCCCTGTCTCTCGGAAGGAAGGAGGAGAGCCAAGGAGAGGCCCAGGGCGTTCCAGGTGGTAACAGGGCCTCAGACTGTAACTGGACATGCCTGAGGGGTTGGGTGGAGGCCCAGTAGGGAGCAGGGCAGAAAAACCACTTTAGCAGGGGCCACCCAAGGGATGCAGAGTGAGAGGATTCTTTTCAAGTATCTTCTAGTGGCTGAACTCTGAAAAACCTTGATCCTGATAAGCAGAAACAGGAGGTGCCTTGTCAGCGAGCCTCAGCCTCGTACTGGGGAGGAACTGCCTAGATTCTAAGGTCATGGTTGTGGAAGAGAATGGCTCTCCAAGATAAGGTACATTTAGCCCATTTGCTTTGCATTACACTACTGTGGTTTGATTTCTACTGGAATCTCCCTGTATTCAGAGAATTGGGTCAGCATTTTAGTTCAGTATAGGGAATAACTTTGAAATAAAACTTTTCAATAGCAGAAGGTGCAAGCAAAAGCTGAATGCCTTCCGTCCTCCTTCTTTCCCTCCCTCCTTTCCTTCCTTCCTTTCTTTTCTGTTTCTTCCCTTTCTTTCTCACTCCGTCTTTCTTTGTTTATCCAATGACTACTTCATTTAACTACTTATTCATATGATTAACAAATGCCTGTTTTGCATGGTGTGGAAAGGTCACATGGTATGGATCTTACCAGATCAGCCTCTTCTGCCCATCTCCCATAGGAGCTGGAGCAGTTGTGAATTTCCCAACCATCTCAGCCTAGATTCTTTGTGATAACTCGGGGGCCTGAGCCAGGTTGGTCCCCAAAGGCTTCATCTGGAAAGCCCCCATTCCATGAGTCACATGTCCCAATCAGCTGTGATTAAGCTCTCCTCTCTCCCCAAGAGCGTTGTCAAAGTCCAAAGATACTTTCAGCCTTGGATCACAGGATTTGGGTACGCCATGGTCTGGGCACAGATAGCAGCTCCTGAGAGCAGGCCACCAGGGAGCCATTTTCAGGCAGCTCTGCAGCTCTGCTGGTAGACTGTCATCAGACTGTTTCCATGAGAGCTTAAACATGGTGCATTCACTAGGAGTCTCCATGCCTGTCTAGGAGAGAGGAAAACCCTGGGACACTGGATGCTGGTTACTTTTATTTTCTCATTTAACATTAATAGTGGAATATTAATCTATAATTAATTCTACATTCTTATAGCACTTTCTACCTTCTACAGCAGATATCGACCCTGGGTACACCATAGGAACAGTCACTTGGTGATTTGACACATGTACTTCCTCAGGATCCAGGGAGTGTGCTAGGCACCCATATTTTGTCAAAACTTCTAAGTGATTCTCATGTGCAGGGTGAGTGGAAAACCCTTGGTCCTCTGGCCTCATGATGGCCCTGTGTTGGGGTTGCTGACCCCATTTCATAGATTAGGAACATAAGACTTGGAGTATCTGCCAGGCACGGTGGCACACGCCTGTAATCCCAGCACTTGGGAGGCTGAGGCAGGATGATTGCGAGTTCAAAGCCAGCCTCAGCAATGGTGAGGCACTTAGCAACTCAGTGAGACCCTGTCTCTAAATAAAATACAAAAAAGTACTGGGGATGTGGCCCAGTGGTTGAGTGCCCCTGAGTTCAATCCCCAGTACCAAAAAAAAAAAAAAAAAAGACTTGGAGTATCTAGGGGTTATCAGAGTCACACAACTGAGGCCAAACAGCTGCTACAAAGCAGAGCTTGTATATAGTCAGTTCAAATAAAGCTCACTGACTTGGGGACGTCTAGATATAAGGAAGCCTCAAGGTCTCAGCTTGGCCTGGTGTCCCTGGAGGCACCAGCAGCCAGTCTATCCTTAACAGCTCAACCTAGGGCTTTGGGGACCCTGGTTCATACAGGGCAAATCAGGGCAACCTTCAGGGGATTCCAAGGCACATGAGTGATGAATGACATTAAATCTTTGAGACTAAGGCAGATCCTTGGGATCTCCAGAATCCTGCGTTAGTTCTTGGTATCACTATGCTCAGTGTAGTCCTAGACCAGCTGCGTTAGTGGACTTGCTAAAAAGGCAGATTCTTGGGGGCTGGGTTCGTGGCTCAGTGGTGGAGTGCTTGCCTAACATGCATGAGGTACTGGGTTCAATCCCTAGCACCACATAAAAATAGACAAGTAAAATAAAGGTATTGTGTCCATTGACAACTAAAACAATATATATATATATATTTTTTCTTTTTTTAAAAAAGGCAGTTGCTCACCTCTACCCTGGAAAATTTGAATCAGAAGCTCTAGGGCTCAGGAATCTGCATCTTTACCCAAACTTGGAGTCATTGTGATGCATGCTAAAGTTTGAGACCCACTGATTTAGTGAAGCCATCTTGGGACTCAATGTCAAGTCACATAGGGTGAGCCCACCTTTATTCTTGGCCTTGTCAAGCTCTTGATGTCTGACTTTAGATGGGAGATATGTGATTTTGTAAAGGGTCTTATTAAATATAAAACTCCATAAAAACTTTTATCTGTACTTGGAAGGTAACCCCCAGTAAGATGTGGCAGGTGTGCACTGTGGACCAGCAGCAACCTGCATCTCCTGGAAGGTTCTTAGCAATGCCAAATTCCAGGCCTACTAACTCAGAGTCTATACTCCAATAACAGTCCCTAGGGACTTATATACTTTAATATACGTAAAGTTTGAAGAGACATGAAGTCAGGAATTTAGGCCAGTTGTGCTGAAGGTGGACTTGCAGCTGGAAGGGGCATTCTTTGGAATCTGGGACTATCATGGGTGATGGGATATGCCCCAGTGACTTTCACTGCCCTGATGCACCTGCCCAGCTCTCAGGGGATAGGCCAGACCTTTGGAGAGAGTAATTGGCAAAGCATTCTTGCTGACGTCTCCTCAGTGTCCAGGGCACATACTGACCAGTTCCTAGTTCCTAGCATCAGACAGGTGTCTTCTCTCCCAGAGAGCCAAAGAGAATCCTAAGTGAATGCACCACATTTAAGCTGTCACAGAAACACACTTAGCTGCCTGAAAATGACCTCCAAGTACATGATAGTGGTGCAACTCGGGGTCATTGCTCTGCAAGCTCACACATCCCAGCTCTCCACCAGTGTCTATTCCAAGACTTCGGGGTCAGAGGGAAGAATCTCAGTTATGGCTAGGAGAAGAAGAAGGAACTGAGGGTGTGCCCGCTCTCACCCCAGGAGGACCCCACAAAGAGCAAACCAAGCCAGTTGTATGGGATGCACCAAAGGACAGACAGCAGGCAACGTATAGGATGTGTGTGGGAAAATAGCTGATAGTTGTCAACGTTCAGTCTCAGCCCACCCACTGCAGCTGGGCCTTCTTCCTAACACTTTGCAGAAGAGGGTAAGGACAAATTGTTAAATGGAGCCATGAGTTGAGTCCTTCAGTGGAACAATGTCAGGCAGATAATTAGCTCCACAGGGTTCCTATGAGCTGAGCCCTCCACCCTGGTGGTGTCAGTTCTGGGAAGAGACAGTCTGTTTCCAAATGTCACTCATGAAGGTCAGTCCATGAAAACCATGCTTTCTAATACATAGCTTATTTTCTCTGGGATATCAAAACTAAGTCTTTGGACTGATGCCAGAATCTGAAATCCTGCACATGGTCAGCAGTCCATTACTTGCCATATTAGGTAACATAGAAGGAAAAAAAAATCCAGATTTTATCTCAAGTCAACTGTTAACACTGTTATTGACTTTCTGTTTTTTGCAATAGAAATAAAACATTTTAATAGTAAGGAAAGCATGTTTATTTGATTTGGACCCATTGGAGATTGCCCAATTGTGTAGTAAACACTTAGGTTACTGGAAAAAGCCTTTAAGAGGTGGGTTGCCAGAGCTGCCTCTTAAATTCACGTGAGGGTGAAATCTGAGAACTGCAGGGCTGGTTGTTTTTCATCTTTTCACAGTGACTTTCCCACTAGAAACCACAACCTCCTTAGATCTGTTATCCCAGATGTTTCTTTGGAGCCAGTTCAGTTCTTTCTCATTGTTAAATATTTATACAACCTGCCTTGTTTTGCTTCGCTACATACATTGCATGTTGATGCTGCTTAAACTGTTTGTGTTTTTCTCTCATATTTTATGTTGAAAGATATTTCATGAATCTGGACAGATTTCCAGCCTGGGCTGCTGGGTTCATTATCACTGTAGTGTCACAGCTGATAAAGGAGCCAGGGCAGTGTTTTTGCATACATTGTTGTCTCCGGCTGGAGGGCTGGCTTCCCTGCACAACCGTGTGCTAAGCTTAGTGGGCAGGTGACGGGGTGTAGGAGAGGCAGCCAGAGCAAGTAGAAGTATCCCTGCCCTTGGAGCCAGGTGGTCCTGGTGACAGTTGCAGTAGATGGCCCTTAACCTTGGGTAATGAGCTTCCCAGGCCTCAGTTACCTCACCTGTACATGCAGACCATAATGTGTCTACTCCAGAACTGCTTTGAAGCACACTTTAAATTAATGCAGTTTAACCACATAAAGGAACCATTGGTACATTTCTTTAAAATGCTGAGGCTCATCTCCTAATAATTGATTTTTTACATTACCATTTTCGTACCATAACTTTTCCTGAAATAAATAATATCCAAGTAGTATCTGAAAAACATTTATTACAACTTCACATATAAGTTTTAAAAATTCCCAGCCCTGAGGTATAGCTCTGTGGTAAGTGCTTTCCTACCATGTGGGAGGCCCTGGGTGTGATTCCCCCAGCACCAAATTCTCATCATCACCATCATCATCATCATCACCACCACAGCCCTTAAAGCAGTGTTCTGAAACTCAATGCACATCAGAATTCCATGGGATCTTTTAAAGATTCAGATGTCAGGGATCTGCTCCACTTTTCTGAATTGCACTGTGTGAGGAAGCCCAGGTATGTTTAAAAGTAAATTTTATGGTTCCAGTGTGAACCAGGGGCTAAGAACTGCTAAGCCTTCATGTGACCCCTACAAAAAAAAAAAAAAAAAAAAAAGAAACAGAAAAGAAAAAAGTACAAAGGAAATAAACCACAGATAAAATAAAATACAGCCCAATCTGTTCTGTATCTAGGAGAAAAATTTATTTCAGGAAAATGAAAAAAGAAATTTGTTTAATGTACTATACCAACAAAATGTTAAAAATGTAATCAGTAACACAGTAGAAAAATGTGCATTATCAGCATTTTTAAACTGTATTTGCGAAAGTCTTATTTCTTAATAAATTATCTTTTAACTTTGAGAGCCAAGAAGTAAATAGACAAAGACATTTTTTTCTCCTGCTATAAAAGGAAACTATAGCAAAAATAACCTAGAAGTAGTATTGTTTTTAGGCAGATATAATTATTTTTAGTTAATTTGGAACATTTGAAAAGACATTGAATCATTGTTTCCTGCTGGTATGATTTAGATTTCAGTAATAGTCTCATGTGATGGTCATATTTTGTAAAGCTTTGGTTAAAAATAACTTAATTGCAAAAACCCAAGCATGATGAAGAAAATTGAAATAGTTTCCTCTAGCTTCACTGAAGAAAGACACATTTCCCTCTGGAATGTTCTGACTCATGCCAAATGGTTTAAAAAAAAAATGCGTGTATAGCACTCATCTTTTCTGTTTATTGCTTTTTCAGTAGAAGCTAATTGAGGAAAACATCTGCATCCAGTTTTCCCTTTTATTTTTGTGGATTCTTTTCTTATACTCCTAACGCAAAGCCTTCTCTGCCATCCGTTTACTCAGGCAGTGATCCGACGGATGAATGGCTTTCAGTTTTCTCCTTTTGGGTGATGACATAAATTACTCTCCAGTGAGCTATTTACAAGGTCATTCTTTAACCCTGAATTGAGTGCATACATATTCTGAGGACCTAGAATCACAAGAGCTCTGCGTTGTGGGGTCACAAGGGTGAACTCTTCTGTCATACAGCTCCCTCTGTGATAAAGCCTGTGAATTGGACACCAAATTTCAATATCTACAGTGGCAGAGCAGCCACCTCAGTGGAAAGCCCTTTCCACTTTGCAGTAGTATTCAGTTTGCAGTCCCCTCCAATAGCCTCTGCCACTGTTTTAAGACAACTTATATTGGTGGGACTGGAGGTCTGCAGACCCGTGGACACACCACTCTCTAGGCGTTAAGCTGAGAGCAGGGACATTGGAAACATATTCTGCCCTATGCTGAGTCCTGGTTCCACCCTGGTTAGCTGTTGTTCTTGATCAAGGATCAGGTTTAAAGAAGCTCCACTTGCTCATCACCACTGGCGTCGAGACCATATCTTACACATCTGAGGACTCAGTAAATATTTGTTGCCTGCCTTCCTTTTCCTTACTGTAGGTACCTTTGTCTTTGATGGAGTTCCCTAGACACAAGAGCCAGACGGGGATTCATGCACACATTTTCATGAGCACCCTCAGAAAAAGGTGGGGAGGGGAGACGAGCATAGTACAGGATTGGTCAGAGGAGAAGTCAGACAAAGATGTGTTTCAGGAACCCACAGGGACAGAGCTCAGTGTATGTTGCAATACAGTGTTTGTCCCACCTGGAGGCAGGGGAGTGGGCTTTTGTAACCCTGTCCCAGTGGTCACTGATCATGGGCCTTGAGGAGGTGTTTAACTCCCAGGCAACTTTAGGCCAGGCGACTTCTAGGATAGTCTTCTGGAGATGCACTGTTAGCAGCAGCTGGGAGAGGGATCCACTTGTCAGACTGGACAGAAGATCTTGGGGGTCTGGGTGGGACACCTTCAATAAATAAGGAAGCTGCAGGTGAAGCTGACAATCCTCAGGCTTATCTATAAGAGCAACTGATGTTTGCCCAAGATAGCCTGACAGAGCCAGTCTCTGGAGTGCTGGGGCTGGAGCTGTGTTGATGTGGGTCCCCCTGGTCCCCCCCTCTCTTCAGGGATGCCAACAACTGAGGCTAGTCCCTGGAGCCTGGCCACCATGACTTCACGGATAGAGGGACATCTTTTATAAGAGGCAATTATATGTATTTAATTCCACAAATAGTATTTCAGTGCCTGTCACTGTGCTGGAAGTAGAAGATAGAGCAGTGGGTGACAGACGTGGTCACTGTCCATGATAGAGTGCTCGGTGTGGCTGGGGAAATGGACAAATGCCACACGATGAATCTAGAATTAAAAGGTGATGTGTTCTGGGGCTGGGGTTGTGGCTCAGCAGCGGAGCGCTCGCCTAGCACGCGCGTGGCCCGGGTTCGATCCTCAGCACCACGTAAGCATAAATGCATTGCATTGTGTACAACTAAATTAAATAAATAAATATTTTTAAAAAAAAGAGGGGCTGGGATTGTGGCTCAGTGGTAGAGCACTCGCCTAGTATGTGTGCGGCCCGGGTTCAATCTCAGCACCACGTAAAAATAAAGGCATTGTACAACTAAAGCAAATATTTTAAAAAAAAAAAAGAAAAGAAAAGAAAAAAAAATGTGTTTTTTTGGAATCTAAGAACTAATATTTATATACTATGTAAGGTGACTTCACAAATATTTCTTGTTTAATCTTCATGGCACACCCCTGAAACACAATTTTTTTTTCCAGATATGGATATCCACTTATTCCAGCATCATTATTGAAAAGTCTGTCCTTTCCTGTTGGATCACATGTGCCTATCAATTATCTGTGTTTGTGGAGCTGTTTCTGGACTCTACTGTTCTGTTCATCCTTGATAACAGTGGTTTTGTCTTCTTGAAATCCAACATTGTTCTTTTCCAGTTTCTCAGAGGTCCCTGTCCTTCACTGCCTGACATCCAGTGTTTGAAAGCTGCTGTTTGACAAAGTTGGGTGGCTTTAGTAGGGAGGGTGTATCTGGTCCCTGGATGGAGCAGATGCCTGTGTGATGTCCCTAGACGTTCCTCTCTTCTGCCTCCACAATTCTGCCATCCCTGAAGTGGTCTCATGACTCTTCTCCAGTAGTCTTAGCCTCCAGTTTATCACACGGGCCTCGTTTTTTGTTTGTTTGTTTGTTTGGTTTTGTTTTTCTCTGCTTTTTCTGTGATTCCTGGGAGACTTTCTTAAAGGTTTCTCATAATTCATTGAGTTTCAAGTAGTATCACTCACTGTTGACTGCCTTCAGTTCTGTAATCATGAAGTTCCATCTTTTCTGGTCCCAAGTTTTCTCTTTTATTTATGAAAGTTCTTCTCAAGTACCACTTATATTTAGCATTTCAACTCATTGTCTTCCTTCTTGGGATCCATTTTATGGAATGGGGTGTTACTCCCTCCAATTCTTCAGACCACTTCCTTTTTTTTTTTTTTTTTATGTTCCAAATCTTTTCCTGCATTAAGCTCTCTTCCCCTTCTTTTAAGTTTCTGATATTTAATAAAATTGAAATGACCACAGTTGATGTCTTTCTCTGATGCTCAGTGTTTTGGGTTCGGGGTACACTGTAGCCAGGAGCAGCTGGGTGCTCTGGTCCTGGTCCCCTGAAGTTAGCAAGGTGGTCACCATTCCTCTCACTGAAGCTGTGCCTTGGAAGCAGCCGCAGCAGACTTTCCTCCTCTGCTTGGTGATTGACTGTCTTAAGTCAGGGTGATGTGAGGGTCCCTCCCCAGCCTTGCGGTGCCTCGGCTCTAGGCAGCTCATCCTTTGCTTTCCTGAATCTCTGCTCTCCCTTTTGGAGGCCTCTATTAGTAACTCTTCCACTTCCCTCCCAGTCAGTCCGTTGCTTTGTACAGTTGTCCCCCAGTATCTGGGGGGCATTGGTTCTAGATCCCCATGGAGATGCTCAATTTCCTTATATAAAGTGGTGTAGTACTTGCATATAACCTATACACATCCTCCCATATTCTTTAAATCATCTCTAGATTGCTTATAATACCTGATACAATGTAAACAAGTATTTTAGTTTGGATCTTAAGTATCCCGCAAAGCACTAACTAGGCTTAGTCCCTAGGATGGCGTGGATGGTGGTAGAACCTATAAGAGTTGGTGCCTACTCTGAAATGGTTAGACAAAATAAAATTTTCTTCAACTTAAAATAAATAAATAAATAAAAGAAGTGGGGCCTAATAGGAGGCCTTTATGTCATCAGGGTCATGCCTTGAAGGGGATTATGGGACCCCAGTCTCCTCTTTCTCTCTTTCACGTCCTTAGCCATGAAGTGAGTGGGTTTTCTCTATCATGTACTGGCACCATGATGTATTGCCTTGCCACAGGCCAAAAGCAACAGGGCCAATCATTATGTTCTGGAACCTATAAGCCAAAATGAGCTTTTTTCCTTTTTAAAGTTGATTATCTCGGGTATTTGTTATTGTGAAAAAAAACTAACACAGTATGTAAATAGTTTGTTATATCTTATTATTTAGGAGATAATTACAAGGAAATGTTCTAGTACAGATGCATTCTTTTAGTATTTTTGATCCATTGTTGGTTGAATCTGCAGATGTGAAATCTGCAAATATGGAGGCAAGGCCAACTGTATTTGTTAAGCCATGGTGCTAATCATTCTTGCTTCCATCCCATCCCAGGTAATGTATTTCTGCAGAAATTCCTCAGTGTCTCCCTGATCTAATTAAGGCCTCTTGCGTGGTTTTTCTGCATGGGTGCACACTTTCCTGCTATTTTTATATTTTTTAATCATTTCATTAGCAACTTACAAAGGCATGGCCCAAAGTTGCCTTCTTGAACTCTTAAGTCAGCTGGCCTCCTGCCATATATCATGCTGCCTTTCTACAGCCCAGAAGGGATAATCATTTACCATCAAAATTAAAGCCCTGGGCTTGCATTTCTGGCATTTTTGTAGCATGATTCCCCCAAAAGGAATGTATTTCTTTAAATCACACTCCAGCATATCCTAAACAGGATGAAGAATTTGTACTTTTGTCTGTAGATTAAATAGCAAAAGAGGTGCCGGCTGGGAGAGACTGTGGGGTGATGATTTTATAATGAAGAGCAGAGCAGCCTGCTGCAGCAGGAGGCCCCCCTGTGACTCCACATCACCTTTGGAATGCAAATACAGGAGAAAGTTCTGGGGCTTTACTGAGAGCTATGGGAGCAGTTGTGGAGATAGTAGAGGTGTCCCTCATGTTAGAGCTCTCTGCCCCTTGGTAGGGATGCCCCCCAGCCCATGTTCTCATCTTAGTTTTTTCATTGCTCATGAGAGAGATTATCTCTTTGATGATCTCTGAAGACTGTGGGTGCCCTTCTTTTGCCATCCTGTTGCCTCCTTGCTCCTTGCCTCGTTAGCACCTTCCCCAGATGACATGCAAACCAGAGTGCTTGGCAGGAAGGCTCCTTTTGCCTGTCTGTGGGATAGGAGCCTTAATAGTTAACAGTGCTCAGTCCCTTTTGCCAGTCTTATTCAGGGGCCCCAGAGTCGTCATCTTTTTTTATTCCATAGCCCACACACCAGTGCCATTTCCCTGGGTCAAAACAAGAGGACTCAGGGGGTTGGTTCCTCACAAACCTATCCCTCCTCTGTGGAAGCAGTGCTGCTGGTGGGTCAGCCAGGAGCATGGTCTGCTCTTTGAACATGACTTTGGTTGCCAACTGCTCCTTCTTCCCAGTGTTTTTTGTGTAGATTAGCACTATCCCTGGATAGCCAGACTCTCAGTCCCCAGGGTAGAGTATTCTCTTTCCTTGCACATTGGATAGAAATGCTCATGTTACAAGATTTTGCTTCTAAAATGTAACTTCCTAATATTATATTTTAAAATGCAAATCATATGATTTTCCCCAGACAGACATTTTGCTTTTATAATATGATCTGGCCTTTGCAAAGCACACTCCGTATTTATTGTCAGCAAAGTGAAGGGACAAATGGGGCCATTGGAAACATAGTTCCTAAACATCTGGAGTCTCTGGATTTTCTGCCCGTGTGACAGATAGCAAAACCATCTTGAAAGCTCCTCTGTTTTCCTTCCTGGGGCTCTGTGTCCTACCCTGGGCCCCAGCCCACCTCTAGCCTTTCACCCACTGAACCCCAGCCCAACAGGCCTTTGCCTCATTCTCAGACCCCTCTCTCCACTCTCCCACACCCATCTTCCCTTCGCTAGGGGCAGCCTTTCCTTCCAGTACCACCTCTGGAATCCCAGTGCTCCTTTCTACACCTGCTCTTGCAGAAAGCATCCCTCGATGCCCCTTTTGCTCTCTCTTGATACTTATCTTCTTTCTTTCCTCTGTGCTGCTTTTGCACTTTGTGCAGACTTCTCCTGGGTCTTCTCCAGATCCCAGTTAAGTCAGTTTTATAGTGAGGTGGGAACAATATCTTGCTTCGCCTGTGAGCTGCTTTGCATGGTGCTGTAGCTTATATTTCATGGTTTCTGTTGGATGGGAGGCAAATCATAGATCCTTGCTTCCCACCCAGCCTCTAGATGTTCATGAACTTCCATCACTCTCTTTTGAAAATATTATTTTGAAGAAAAGAAAATCAATTGCCTGTGGCTTTTGAGGCCAAGGAGGCCAGAAGGCGAAGGAAGCTGGTTTTTGTACTCCATTTTTATCTGAACTCACCACATGCCCAACACCCTTTATTCCCCCGTCAGTTTGAGTTACCAGCATCGTGTATGATGTGAGAGGAACCTGCTCAGCACATGGCCTGGTCTGGTAGGTAGAGTTTAGCACTGCCTGTCTCTCCAGCTGGGTAAGGAAGCTACACTTGGCTGCAGCCATTAAACCATGTGTCCTTTCTTATGAAAACTCTTCCATACTTAAGTGTCAATGTCCCCAGTGGGCAAATAGTTGGAACTGGCCAGTGGGACATGCATAGCCTGCCATTCACAGGCTCAAGGTGGTGTGGAAATACTTTTAGGGAGAAGCCTGAGTTCTAAAACTTGAAGGAACCTTTAGAAAACTGGGGGAAAGGGACCCATGGCAGTTGTAATTCAGCCACCTGCCAGTTGTGACAGCTTAGCCTCCACAATAGGTAGCTGTCATTCAGGACAGAGCTATTGGAAACTCACTGTGTGAGGTTCTCTGACTTGGGGGACGTGGAAATGCTCAATCCCTGGCCAATTTGTAATCTAGGAAGAGAGGCTAGCCATCTGCCTAAGTAGCTGTAATGGTCGATGCCATGGTGGGCAATGTACTAAAAGGCCCTCCCAAGGTTTCCAACCTTGGTTATTCAGACAGTAATCTAAGCAGTGCTGTGAAGGGATTTTGCTGATGTAATTGAAGTCCCAAATCAGGTAACAGAATGAAAAGTCACAAACATTCAAAGAACAAAAAGAATTTGATAAGTCATTACTGATTTTGAAGATGGAATGGGCCATGAGCAAGAATCTGTCGTGACCTCCTAGAGTGACCCTCACCCAGCAAGGAGCTAGGCACCTCAGTCTGACAGCTACAGGGAACTGGATTCTGCCAAGAACTTGAATGGGCTTGGGGGTGGATTCTTCTCCAAAAGCTCCAGATAAGAGTGCAGCCCATCCAATACCTTGATTTCATTTATATGAGACCTTTAGTAGAGAACCCAGTTAACTGTGAGCTAATGAGTGGGTATCGTTTTAAACTGCTCAGTTTTGATCATTTGCTACAACCTATAGACACTAATATAGATAGCATTCTGTCAAGGGTGTTTATCGGCATTCCCTGGGCCACAGGAGATTCTCAGAGGAATAGGACAGGGTCCTTTCTCTGAACAGATTACAACTTGTCATGACCGCTAAATCGTTAGATATGGATCTGAAATAGTGGAGCAGCATTATGAGGTAATTAGGAATGTCTTTTTGCTAAGAATAGTATGAAGAAGAAAGGCCTTCTTCATGAAGCAGGAATTTAAGAGAAAGAGGAAGGATTTTCTTATAGATTTCTTTTTCATATTAGTCTCCATGTGTTCATAAGAAACTGAGCCTCTGAATATGGCTTATGGAATGTTCTTGGTGTAGTTTTAGCCTTGGAGTAGTTCAAACCAGAATAGTACGAGGGACCTCCAACTGCTCCAGCTGGGCACCTGAGAAAGCATTTCTTTAGAAGAATGGGGCTTTCTCGCCTGCCCCCTTACTGAATCAAACTCAAAGAAACTTAAACCCTGAGTTGCCAGATCCAGCTGCACCCCTCCTCCTGCCTGGGAACTAGATACTGCATTGATAGCATACCATTTATTTTCCCAGAGGACCTTTTGGATTTCCCTGTACTGCTAAAGATAAAATATAGCCCTGTTTAGGAGTGAGAGACAGGAGGCTTGTTGGCCTTGGATCTACCTGAGTTTCTTAACCTTCGTGGTCTAGCATCTGTATCTCAATGGATTCTCTCTTTGCTCTTTGCTGCCACTTTACAAAGAGTGAAGATATATATGTAATTTTTTGCTCAAGTCAGCATGCCTTGAGAATGAGAAGAAGCCCTACTAATACCTATGCTGGGACAATAGGCAAAAGTCAGGAATGTCCTAGGCATAACCAGAAAGTGTATTTGCTCTAACCATGCCTGCCCCAAGAGAAGCTCCTCCGTCTATAACTCCACCCAAATACAGAGGTGAAACCATTCCCCTGAGTCTCCTAGGAATGGCCGAGGCAGGCTGGAATGATCCTAAGGTTTGTACTAAATCAAAAGGAGAAAACTGAAAAGCAGTAAACAAATATACAGAAAGAATTACCAAACCAAACCCATATTTTCTAAGTCTAGATCTCTGACCTTGAAAGAGACACAGGCTGGCCACAGTCCCCTGCAGACGGCGAACCTCCTGGTCCTCCCTGCCCATCTGCTTCTGTTTGGTGGGTGCTTTCTGTCTTCACTGGGGAGCAGGCTCCAAGCTTCTAAGAGTAGTTGATCCTGTATGGAGTAGGGACTCGACAGCCAGGCATCCCTTGTTCAAAACCCAAGTCCCCAGTCCTAAGCTGTGAGATAATTTTGGCTGAATTATTTAGTTCCTCTAGGTTGTTTCCTCGTGGGAAGAGTAAAGCCTACTTGGGGCTGCTAAGGAGAGGGCATTGCTGGGAATGTCTACCAAGGGCACAAGCAGATAGGACCTACATTGTCCTACTGAAAGTTAATCTGCTTTATATTACTACTATGCCCCAGCAATTCTTGGCATATCAATGGTACCATATTTTTCTCCTCTGAGTCGGATTGCCCTTCTCCCTGCTCTACTTTGGTGCACCACTGTGACCAATTTCCTAGGTTGTTATATAGATCAAGCAAAATAGTACATGTAAATCTTTCATAATACATGGGCCTTAGTAGAATGTCAATGAGGGAGACATAGATTCCTTTGTCCATCCTTTTCTGCCAAAGACTCAAGAACCTCATATTAGGTTGCTTGATTTCAAGTGACAGAGCTAAAGTTCAGGCATACACAAAAAGGACAATTTATTGGTGCTAATGACTTAAGCAGCAGGACAGTACTCTGTTTTTTGTTTTCACCACCTTTTTAGAATTAGTTTTATTCTTTCAGACCTAATTTTCCATGAAGCTTATGATGGTCATTGCTGCTGAAAAAGAAAAAAAAAAAAAAAGAGAGAGAGAGAGAGGGGAAGGGTAGCTAAGGTCACACTTTGCATATAGAGGACTCTGATTGGATCATGTATAATCTTGGGACCCATCAACATGGACAGAAGGTAGGCAGGTTACTATCATGGGCCCAACTTGTGTCAGATACCCAGTCCTTAGCTAATTGCCATGGCCAGGGAGGTGGGATCTTATAAAAAGATAGCAGCATCTATTTCAACTATAATAATGAAGGAAAATAGCATGGGAGCTATTTCTCAAAAATCTTTGCAATGGAGTTGGTAATGGGTGGATGGAATAGCAGATTTCCCTCTATAATTCTGTGGCCCACCCAGAGTTCCTTCCTTCATTTGGGGGAAAAAATGGTTTGGCTACAGCTTGCGAATTGATCTATTTATATCCTTAGCCATTTCTAAATACTTGCCAGAGATAATGAAATCTGAGGGAAAGGTACCCATCTGCTGTGATCTGAATGTTGGTGTCCGCCCCCAGAAAAAATTTCTATGGTGAAACCTATCCTCAGTATGGTATTATTAAAAGGTAGGGCCGTTAAGAGGTGATTAGGTCACAAGGGCCTAACAGGATGGGCACCCTTATAAAAGACAGTCGAGGAAGCCTGTTTGCCCTCCTACCCTGTGAGGACACAGTAAGAAGAAGCCATCTATGATGAATGGATTCTTGATAGACACCAGATCTGCCAGTGCCTTGGTCTTGGACTTTCAAGGCTCCCGAACCATGAGCAATAAATTCTGTTGTTTAGAAGTTACGGAGTCTCAAGTATTTTGTTAAAGCAGCCCAAATGAACTAAGATGCCATCTTTAGTGGTAGAAGGCCCATTCTCTCCCAGGTTCATTGGTCACAGCCCATGGTTCTGGAATTGGTTCAGGAGCAGGCCTCAGGAACACCACTTGGATTCCTATGCTATGGTGGGTGTGTGTGTGTGTGTGTGTGTGTGTGTGTGTGTGTGTGTGTGTGTTTCTGTGTGCACAGCTGCTGTTATGGCTGGGGTCAGCCTTTTGAGAATAAGAACACATTGTCAATGGAACAGCAACCAAACATCTTCCAGCCTCTGTGTCCCCGTTTCAGGGGGCCCCACGGTTTTGGAACCACATCACATATTGTCCATCATGGGGCCACTGCTTTGTTTTTGTTGTTAAACATTTTTTCTTGCTTTCTTCTTACTATCTCGGTTTTCCTCCTCCTTTTTAAACCAAGATAAAATGTTTCCAGTTTTCTTAAAGATTCTTTTGATGAAATGATTCTAATTTATATTTGTTTTTTCTCTTATAGCCTGGGGAACATTTTTACATGCACACAGTCTTCTTTTGTGATCTTATCCAAGACAAACTTTTGATTCTTCTTTTTTTAAAAGTTAACTGTTAACCAAAATAATACTTTAAAATCAGGTTACTGAAAACAATTGTGGAAGGGGCCTCTGCCCATATAAAAAGATGCTCTGTTTTTGGAATTTTTATAATCATTCTTCTAAAGCAGGAGTCAGAAAATGTTTTTGGGGGGGCCATGTAGTTAATATTTTAGGCTCTGTGGTCCACATAATCTGTCACAATTACTCAGATTTATCACTATAGCATGGAATTAGCCATGGATAGTATATAAATGAATAGGCATGGCTGTTTTCCAATAAAACTTTATTTATAAAAATAAGATTGTGGGCCAGATTTGAACTTCAGGCTATAGTTTGATGACCCCTCTTTTAAAACATTTTCTACTTTTTACCTGTCTGGAAAAATTATAGTTAAAACTTTGAGGTGGTATGAGTCATAATTTTTTCCTCATTTTATGGGGTAGAAAAACTGAATATAAGTGACAGTGGGGTTCACTGTGAGCTTTAAAACTTACAGTAGGATGTTGGTATTGATAGCCTTAAAAATATTTGATGCAGTGATTCCATTGTGGGGAACCTACCCTAAATGGGGCGTGCACATGCGCGCACGTGTATGTGTATGTGTGTGTGTGTGTGTGTGTGTGTGTGTACATAGATGTTTTCGCCACAGTGTTATTTGCCATATGAAAAACATGGGAACAACTTAATTGTCCAATAGTAAATTATCCATTCAAAATAATATTTATTATAAAGCCTTAAAATTAGGTTTGTGACAAAATCCTCGTGAGTTTATACTAAGCTACATGGAGTGGATAAATACATCCTTGAGCCCTCTAACTGAGGTTATTAAGTAATTTTTAATTTATTTAATAAAATAATTTTTAAAAAATATTTAATAAATAAATTAAAATACAGAGGAGATTGACAGAAAGTATACCAAATGTCAAATGTGGTCGTTCTGTTGAGAAGATTATCTGGGATTTTTACTTCATGAGTATGTTTGGGTGGTGGTGGGGTGTGCAGAGATATGCTTTTCTGAAAGGTCATGTTCGTTTTAGAATAAAAAGACATTATATAAAAATATAAAAATAAAAAGTCCTTCTGCTTTTTGGGCTCAGGCAGCGTGTTGCATGATTCTAAGGTAGAATGCCCTACTTCCTAGAGAAACCAGGAGGCAGGGTCCGGGCCAGGCCAGTGGTGGCTCATCAGGGATGTTTGAATGTAAAATTTCAGGTGGAGCAGTCATAGGTGACCTGAGTTCCCAGACTAGTGGTAAGAGCAGGGACCTGCTGAGAGTAAAGGAAACTCACCAGAATGGAGGAAGGAGGGCGGGGGTGCTGAGTCGGGGGTATTAGGTGGATTTTCCACGTGGATGCTGAGATCACGTAGGGCTTGGAATGAAGAGAAAAACTGGGGGTGATAAGCCAAGGTCTCAAGTGAGGGAGGATTGACTTAGCAGGTGGTGTTGTGAGTGGGGAAGGAGCAGGAGTGAGTTAGAGCAGAGCAGAGCAGCTGTGGGAGGAGCTAGGGACAGAGGATGAACACAAGCTGGTCTCTGGCCCCATGACCTCCTCTGTCTATAGGAGGGGCTACTGATGGAAAGTAGAGCATCAGGCTGGCTACTGTGTGAGAGCTGAAGAATTTTCTGTGAGGAGTCAAGGACGTAAAAGTTGGCTTCTCTTGGGATGGGCATTTAGAAGGCAACCTCGAGAACATTAGGAGGGAGGTGAGCAGGGGACTTGGCACAGGCATGAGTACCCAGAGGACGGGTGGGCCAGGGTGGCTGGTAGTTTTAGGCATCAGACAAAGAGAACAGGGTGGATGATCCAGGTGGAATCATCTCAGAGATAGGATTATGAAAAAGAGAGTTTTCCCAAACCCAAGGATGGAGGTGCAGGAGGGACCTTGGGAGGAGTCAGCATTGGTCTGGATTGGTTGTGCCTCTATAGAGATCAACAGGGAGCCGGCCCTGGGAATACAAAGCCATTGTTTTAAGTTGGCCCACGGCTTCTGTGAGTTAAAAAAGATTAGGAGTGGTGTAAATATAGCCATATCTCCGTGATTACTTCCCTATTGGGAGCCCCATTATAAGTTAACCCAATACCCCATGGCCTGTGGACGGAGATTGATTCATATCCCAATATGTCAGAAGTCCAGTTCACATACAAACTTTTAGGAACGTACCTACTAGATGAAGTCAGATATGCTTTCATTCCAGAGGAGCCTAGAAATGGGGATCATTGTGCCCAAGGAAACCAGAGAAGCATGCAGAGAAATAAACGTTGAAGCAGTTGTCTCTCAGGGTCATGACAGCAAATCATGGAAATGTGTTTTTTCATTTCCTCATGTTCCACTGCTCATGTGCTACACAGCTGTGATTTATTTTCAGAGCACACTTTGGAATTTGACGGACCTTCATACTGGCCTGCTTCACAGCTGAAACCATTTGCCATTTGGTAGATGAGAAAGTAAGTGACAATCTACACTAAAAAGGCTGTAAAAAGATACCGTCTGTGAATGAGACAGACAGGTGTCAAAAACCTGGAGCAGCCGAGAGCACAGGACCAGCAAAGCTCAGGTCTCCTCTGCAAAGCTAGAACCCTTCCAGGCTGAGCTCCTGGCCTCTGGATGGAGTTGAATTCTGGTGTGCGCACCTGGCTTAATGGTTAGCACATCAGCTTAGTAAGTATGATGGTGGTTGCTGGTGTTGGTTTGGTGCTGTGCATCAGTCCAAGACCACGAGTGCCGGACAGTTCTAGGACAGAGTCGTAGAGCTGGCCCAGGATAGCACAGCGTGCTGCAGGATGTAGACCAGGGAGGGGCAGACCTGTGTTGCACACTTTGTTCCTTTACCTCCTCCTCCATTTACAACAGTGGGACCCAGGCATGGGGAGGTGTCTTCAAGTCCCATTTGATTTAAGTGAGAGGAACTCATTTGAGTATCACAAGGGGCCTGGTTTCCAGTCACTTTTTCACACTTACTCTACCTTATTGTTGTCCATAGCACTTACCTCCATTTGAAAATCTATTATATTTTAGTTTATTCCACTCCATCCTGCTCTTTATTTTTGTTGTTTCTCTTGCCCATTAGAATGTAATGGGGCTGGGGATATAGCTCAGTTGGTAGAGTGCTCACCTGGCATGCATGAGGCCCTAGGTTTAATCCCTAGCACCAAAAAAAAAAAAAAAAATGTAATTGCTTTAGCCTGTTTTTTTTTTTTTTTTCTTTTTTGGTACCGGGGATTGAACTCAGGGGCACTCAACCACTGGGCCACATCCCCAGCCCTTTTTTGTATTTTATTAGAGACAGGGTCTCACTGAGTTGCTAAGTGCCTCACCATTGCTGAGGCTGGCTTTGAACTCATGATCCTCCTGCCTCAGCCTCCCAAGTGCTGGGATTACAGGCGTGCGCCACCATGCCCGGCTCCATTTTTTTTTTTTAATTCTAACTTGTTATACATGTTTACAGAGTATATTTCATTTCATATTACATATAAAAAGCACAATTTCTCAAGTTGCTGGTTTTATATAAACTATTTTTAAAACAATTGTGTCTTCATTAGCCTGTTTCTTTATGCTTAGATTATTACCCAGCAGGTTTCAGTTGCTGAGCAAATATTTACAATGACTGAGGTGAAATGATTGAACAAAGGGATTGGGCTGCTGAGGGCAGAGGGAGTTTCCAGAAAACCCAGAGATGTGAGAGGAGCCAGTGCATGGGAAGTAATGGTCTGACAGGAGCAGCCAGGGCCTGAGTGGAGCACTGAGAGGCGTTTGGTGAGAGGGAGGCATGAGAGTGAGGAGAGGCCAGCTTTCATAACTTCCGATTATCAGGCTGCAGGGCAGATTTCTCTGGGATTCACCAGTGGAGAACACGAGAGGTTTTCAATCAAGGGTGACACGACCATTTGTTTTAAGTCTGCCGTGTGGATGTTTGTTTCCTGTGTGCAAACCACTCTCATATACACTGTCTAACATTTTTTAGAAGAAAACCTCAATGACCAGTGAGGCTGAGTGCCCAAGATCTCAGAAACGACAGGACCGTGATAGTAACAATGCAGAGGTCAGATTGAAGGATACAAAACCTTGGGAAGGGACACCCACCTTGTTGTAGCCACCCCTTCCAGAAAAGCAGTGATTAGGACAGAGCTGAGTCATGATGCAGAGAAAGTACGTACGTGGGTCAAAGGTGAATGGGAGGGAGACTGACAGAACGCTGGTGACAGATCAGACGTTAGAGTGAGTTTTTCATGTTCTTTATATAACACGCATTTGTAGAGCACTTTCTCTGAGCCATCCACAGTAATCACATTGTAATATTAATTCATTTAATGCTCATAACAACCATCTAAGGAAAGTAGATTATTTCTTTCATGCTACAGATGAAGAACCTATATCACAGAGATGTTAGGTAACTCGCCAAGGACAAAGAGGGAAGCCTAAGTTTGAGCCTAGTCAGACAGGGGTTCCAAAGAGCCTGACCCGCAGTTTTGTGTCAAAGGAGAGAAGCCTTTATCTGCTGGAGATGCTTATCTCCCTGTCGTCAACATGTAGGGGTGGTGCAGTCAAGGATTACCAGGGGTTCCTGGGAAACAGTGGAAAAGAAAAGGGCCAAGGCCCTGGGAATAAAGTCAGACTGCCAACACCAGGGCCAGCAAGGGTTGAACTGAGGAAGAGAAACATGGGCAGGCCACCACCTTCAAGGGTGTCCCAAAGAGGGGCAGGTCAAGAAGAGAGACAAGATGGAGAGGGGCTTAAAGGTGTTTGTTAAATTTTGGCAACAGGAGACCTGTGGCCTGGGCTAGACAGTGTCCGTGGGGCTGTAGTGAGTGAAGGCAGATTGCTGTGGGCTGAGCCTTTGAGAGGAGTGGAGGTGCCGACAGTGACGTGGATAGAACACTCTAACTGCAGAAGGAGAGGGAGGGCAGGAACTTCTTGGTCAACAAACATTTATGTTTGCTTTTCTCCCTAAAATGAAAGAGATATGATGATGTTTAGGTACTGGAGGAAATAGACAGTAGGGAATGGAGAAGCTAGAAATAACTGAGTGGGAAGAGGTTGGGAATGGAACAAAACCCCACTGGGGTGTGGAGAATACCCTGAGAATACAGCACTTTGTCCTCTGAGAGGGGAACAGGTGGGTGATGGAGGCTGGGAAGGTGGAGGGACAGATTGTATGAAGCAGTAAGAGATAACAGTACTCAGTGAAGGCAACTAGATTTTGGACTCAACTTTCCATGTTGATGGCAATGCTATTGCTGATGTTCAGGGTGTGTTTTAGAGGAGTGGGTGAAGTATACAGTCAGATTCCAGTGGTGTAGGTCTAATCAACAAAGGAGATGGATGTTTGTTGCTAGAGGTGTAGACATGGGATCACCAGTCTCCAGAAGTGACCACCAAAACCTTGGAGTAGATAAAATTGTACAGGGTACTAATATATGAGAAGAAAAGGTGGCTGAGAGCAGAGGAGCAGACAGGGAAAGAACAGAGAGTGTGTACAGGAAGCCAAGGAATGGGAAGATTTTTGAAAAGGGATCAGTGTGTAGTTGTGTAGAGCTCAGCAAGGCAATTGAAAAAGTGCACATTACATTTAGCAATGAGGAAGTCATTGGCGACCTTGGTAAATGGGTTTCCATGGAGTGATAGAGGAGCCAGCCAAACTGGAGTGACTTGAGGCGATTGAATCTGACACAGAAATGGCGAAGTGTAGATTGTTCTGAAGAAAACAAGGCGTTTTAAATTACGTGGATTTCATCGCTCTGAGTTTCCTGCCAAAGAATGTTGGGAATTCCAAGAAACAAACAATTTGTGCAGCCCCACTTGTCCTCATTGGCAGAGCTTTGGAGAACACTCTTCCCTACCTCTCCTCCTCCATCTCCCAATTTAAGGCTGAGGCTGACACCAATGTCCTTCTCTTTCTCTTAGGCCGGATCCTGGACCTGAAGACGGGGACAGTCAAGAAGGAAGGGCAGCAGTCATCCATGAGGATGTGCATGGGCTCCCGGCGCTCCTTCATCTGCAGGATGAGGTCCGTTCTGGGCAACAGAGGGCTATCATTGTAGAGGGATTGCTCCCTTCTGATCTGCCATTAAGACCCTTGACTAACCACCAGGCACAGTGGTGCATACCTGTAATCCCAGTAGCTTGGAAGGCTGAGGCAGGAGGATCACAAGTTCAAAGGCAGCCTCAGCAACTTAGCAAGGCCTTAAGCAACTTAGTGAGACCCTGTCTCAAAATAAAATATAAAAAGGGCTGGGGATGTGGTGCAGTGGTAAGCACCCCTAGGTTCAATCCCTTTTACCCAAAAGAAAAACAAAAAAAAAGACCCTTGATTAATGCTGCAAAGGTCATACATGCTGATTTGGTTTCCCTCCAATAACTTCATCTTCTCCTCCTGAACCCATGAATATAGACTCCCTAATCTGTCCTGCATCCCTCTTTGTCTGGTTTTTCACTCTCTTCTGCCTCGTCCTAGATTCATGTCCCCTCTTCACTCTATCTTTTGACTTTCTACCCTTCTTCATGACCCTTCTCAAATCCAGCCTGTCCAAGGTTCCATATTGCTCAACATGTCTTGTATTAAAACCATCAATTCCCCACTTATTCTTATATCTCCTGTGACACCTCATATATTTTTATTGATCTCTATTATATCTGTCAAATTGTTGATTGATACTCTAAGTGTAAATATCTTGGCTTCATGAATCAGTTATAATGCCCTGAACACAAAAGCTTTGATTTATACCTCTTTGAGCCTCCCTGACATCTTGCAGAATGTTCTGTACATGCACTTATCCCTCATGTTCATGGCAATTGGTTCCAGGACCACTTATCAATACCATAATCCACAGAAGCTCAAGACCCATATTTAAAATACCATATATAGTATTTGCATATAATCTGTATATCCTCTCATGCATAAATCATCTCTAGATTACTTATAATTAATGCAGTGTAATGCTGCTACCATTCATTCATTCATTCATTCAACAAATTTATATAGAGGGACACCCTATGCTGGGGCTTCTCATGGTATGGGAAGCCAGTGTTAACTAAAGCATTATGGGCCTGCATAATACTTATTTTCATGGGAATGATAGACAATAGACAAAAGAACCATGTTAGTATATGGACTGTCAGATGGTGGTAAAAAACACCATCAGCACAATGGAGGAAAACAAAGCAATTTTGAGGAGTAGTAGGCCTTGCTGGTCTACCTGTTGTATAGGGTGAGTAGGGACAGGCCTCACTGATCAGGTAACATTCGAGTAGGTACCCAAAGAAAGTAAGTGAATGAATAAGGACAGTGGAATATCTGGGCAAAGAGGACAACTGGTAGAGGGCTGAGCCCATGCACGCTGGAGGCAGGATTTTTCTTGCAAGTTCAAGGAACACTAAGGAGATTACTATGTCAGAAGTAGGTGCTAGGGGAAAGTCATGGTGAGAGATAGTCAAGAGATGGTAGATGTCAGGTCGTGTTGACCTAAAAAGATTTTAGCTTTGACTTTGAATGAGATGGGAGGTCATTGGAGTTTGAGTATAAGAGTCAAGTGTTCTGATTGACATTTTAAAAATTGCTCTGGCTTTGTGTGGAGAATAAGCCTGCAGGGGAGAAGGCTAGAAGCAAAGAGACTACTGTAATAATTAAAGTGAGAATAGTGATTGTAGTAAGCAGTGCTTAGCTTTGAATATATTTTAGAGATAGAGCCAGACTGCAGGTGAAGTATAAGAATATGAGAGAAGTCTAAAATGTTTACCTGCCAAGTTAGAAAAATGGAGCTGCCATTTACTAAGATGGGAGGGATAGTTAGGGGAGCTGGTTTTGGATAGAGGGCAAATGTCAGCCCTTGTAAGATCAAGGTGCATATCAGACAGCTAAATGGAGAAGATGACTAGGCAGTTGGACATGTAATTCTGGAATCCAAGGGAGGAGCTGAAGATAATGCACTTGGGGATTTTTCAGACGATATCGGAAGCCACAAGAGTGAGATGGCATGAGGTCACCTGGAAAGTGAGTGTTGACAGGCGATCAGGGGACTGTTCCTGTGCACTCCTACACCAGGGAGGTAAAGGAGAGCACGCAAAGAAGACTTGGGGCACCAAAGCAGATTTGGACAAGAAGGGCCAAGGAGGTTTTTAGGAGGAAGACTGCCAAATTCTGCCAGTGAGTCCCGAATAATAGAAGGAGAAACAGCAGGAACTGGAGCTGCAGGGTGAGCAAGGCTAATCTGGGCTGCCTCCTCCAGAGGAGGAGCCTGCCCAGCCATCCCTGGTACATGATCTCTTGATCAGGCTCTTCTTCAGCACCTCTCCTGACAAAATTGCCTGATTCTACACCCATCCTGGGTTAGTCCCCCCGTCACCTGCACTATCTGAACACCCATCCTCTCCACCAAGCTGCCTGAGCCTGGGGATATTCTAGTTCTCAGGCCTGGCACCATGGAGCCCTCATTAATGTCATTCTTATCCAATTTTTTGCTGCTGGAACCATGACTTGCCACTTGCGCATTTGGTGGGTACCATGAAATTCCATATAATAGATGCTTTAAACAAATTAAATAGTTTCTCTTTTTTTATACTGGGGATTGAACCCAGGGACAGTTTACCACTGAGCTATATCCCCAGCCCTTTTTACTTTTTATTTTGAGATACGGTCTTGCTAAGTTGCTGAGGGTCTTGCCAAGTTGCTGATCTGCCTCAACTTGTGATCTTCCTTCCTCAGCCTCCTGAATGCTGGGATTTCAGTCCTGTGCCACCACACACAGCTAGAAATGTAAATTCTTCATTGCATCATCCAAGCAATTCCCTTATGAATTAATTGCTTGGAAGTACCATAGTATGCCATTTCTCTTCGTAGCCTGTAATGCCATTACCACTGCTCTACCAACCAGATTCCTGCAGTCCCCTGCCTGCCCTGGCATGCCTTTGGGTTGCTTTTTGAAGTGCCAGGCCCACTGCCTAGGTGGACCTGACAAGTCAGCCACACTGCTATTTCCTGAAAGTATAGCTTCCTCCTCCAATTAAAACAACTTAATTTCAGCAAGACATGGGGCAAAGTCTACCAGTAAAGGGCAGAGGACCATGCTGGCATCCCTGGGCAGCACTGTCATGGATTGATCCTGCTGTGAAAGCCACATTCATGCTGGCAGCTGTCCAAGGTCTTAGAGTATAATTGGGCTCTCATCTTTGCTATGTTGAAAATTAAGACATCAGGATGTTACTTGCCGTGTGGTTGGGAAGTGGAAGTGCATGTATCGAGCGAGTGAGTATTCCAAGCAGTGGTCAGAACCTGGCCACAGTCCAGGTCTTAGATGTTTGGTGTCCAGATATTGGGAGGATTATGGAGAAGGGAGGCAGGGAAGGACCTACCAGAGTGGGTAGTATGATGCCTCACATCTCCTGACTCCCAGGCAGGGACCCACAAAAAGACCTGATGTTATCTATACCTGTTGGCCCCTTGTTCTCATTCACCCCCTGCCTCAGCAGGCTGCCAGCTGTGTAGTTAGAGTCAAAACATTTTAGGGAAGGAGGGAGAGTTTCTACAGCTGTGATGCTAAAGCCTGAGAAGATGCTACTGCTCATCAACTGGCAACATCTGTTTCCAGTTGCCGTGTCTCCTCAGGGCTGAAGAGACACTGCTACTGTCATCACCCACTTCTCTCGTTTCCTGGAAGCCACCCGGTTCCACTGAAGTGATCTGGTGGAACTTAGCATGGCTAGGTTTCTCCAAGATTCTTTCTACAGGTCTCCAGCTCTGAGCTGGGCCCTGAAACTCTTTCCAAAGTGAGTCACACTCTCCTTCCTCTGATGGCAATCAAAAATTCAAAGGCTTTGGAAGGAAATTGATCACACATTTCATGTGAGTAAATGTGTAAGCATCAATTGAGGACCATGTACTTGACAGCAGCACTGTATGTTTTAAAAACATATTTGGGTCTTCACTCATTCTAACACATTTATCAAATCTTAGGTGTGGAAATGCTCCTTTGGACCACCTTCCTCTTAACAGAATAACCACCATGAGGAAAAGGTTCAGGTCAGTATCCCTTTCTGATGTATATTTTGAGGTTGTGCTGGCAGATAGCTTCAATACCCTAAGCTGAGGAATAGCCCAGCTTTAAGAGAGGTCTGAATATAGAGAGGACCAAGAGACCCATGCATCAGGCTGAAATGTGAAGTGGGAATTTGTGGAATTCATTTGGAACTGTCATACCACACAGAAGGAGGGAAAAGAGGATTGTGGGAAGTTGAGACTCAACGTCATATAGACAGACAAGGGAACCCAGTAGCTTAGATGCCAAAGCAGTCATTGACACCCTTGCCTCACTCACATGTGATAACAATAATTTCACAAATGTTCTTTCTTTAGGAATGGCCTTGGCCCTGTAAAAGAAGGAGAAGCCCAGTATGCGGTCGTCCACTGCACAGGATACATCAAAGCTTGGCCACCAGCAGGTAAGCTCAGCTACAAATGTAATCCAAGGGAACTGGGTATATATTCACTACCATTAGCATGGTATCCTGTGAGGAACATATTCTTAGAGGAAGAGGCAGGACAATTTTATTCTCCTTTGTAGTTAGAACATAATAGTCTTTGTCATTGGAAAAAGCCCTGCTGTGTAAAACAGAGATTTCCAGGAAGAGTTCATTCTGCAGAAGTCATCAGAGAGAGCCTTTGCAACTCATTTCTAAGTTGTCACCCACAGCCTTCTGTAAAGTCAGAGTGGCAATTTGAAATCTAAGTCATCAGAAAAGTGCAAATCAAAACCCATTGAGTACCTCTTACACTCATTAAGATGGTTGAAATAAAAGGTAATAACAAGTATTGGCATGGACATGAAGCAATTGGAACCCTCGTACATTGTTGGTGGGAAAGTAAAATGGTCCAGCCACTTGGAAAAATAGTCTGGCAGTTCCTCACAACGGTAAACAGAATTACCAGATGATTCAGCAGTTTCATTGCTAGATATCAGTCTAAAAGAATTGAAGACCGACCTATGTCTTCAAAGAAATGTATACATGAGTATTCATAGCAGCAGCAGCATAATGTTCAAAAAATGGAAAGATTTAAATGTGTGCCAACAGATAAGTGGATAAATAAAATGTGGTCCATCCTACAATGGAATACTAAACAGCATGGAAAGCAGTGAAGTACTGCTACATGGTCTGTTGATGAACTTTGAAATTATCATGCTACGTGAAAGTATCCACACAAAAAAGGCCACATATTATATGATCTCGTTTATATCAAAATGTCCAGTACAGGCAAATTGATCAAGATACAAAGTAGATTTGGTTTCCAGGTACAGCAGGGAGAAAAGACAGGGCATGACTGTGAAAGGGCACAGTAGTTTAAGGGGGAGTAATAGAAGTAATTTTAGAAAAATTAGATAGCAGTGATATTTGCACAACTTTGCAAATATACTAAAAACTACTGAATTGTACACTTTAAGATGGTAAATTTTGTGGTATATGAATTGTATCTTGATACACTGTATATGGTGGTGGGCTGCTGAGATCCAACCAAGAGTCTTATGCATGTTAAACAAATACTCTACCACTGAACTATACACCCAGCCCAATAATTGTTCTTAAACCAGAGTATATGCAGTGTCAAACCATTTGTGTACAGTATACAGTATATTTCAGTGAATTTTTCACGTTAGCTTGAGAACAATGTGTATTCTACAAATGTTTTCTAAAACACATTGTTCTACAATGTGTTTTCTAAATGTCAATTGCATCAAGTTGATTGATAGTGCTATTAAGGGCAACTATATCCATATTGATTTTTTTTTTTTTTTTTTTTTTTTTTTTTGCCTGCTTGATTTTTCAATTACTGAAAGAAGAGTGTGGAAGTATCCAATTAGGATAGTGTATTTGCTTATTTCTTCTTGTAGTTCTATCAGTTTTTGCCTCACATATTTTGATTCTCTGTTTTTTGGTGCACATATACTAAGGATTATTACATCTTTTTGTAGAATTTTCCCCTTTTATGTAATGCCCTTCTCCATCACTGTACTTTTCTTTGTCCTCAATTCTACTTTGCCTGAAATCAACATAGTTTCTACAGCTTTCTTTTTTTTTTTAAATATTTATTTAGTTAGTTAGTTGTACACAATGCAATTCATTTATGTTTACGTGGTGCTGAGGATCAAACCCGGGCCACACACGTGCGAGGCAAGCACTCTGCCGCTGAGCCACAACCCCAGTCCTCTCCAGCTTTCTTTTGATCAGTGTTAACCTAAGTGTGTTTTTTATATTTAAAGTGGGTTTCTTATAAACAGCTTATACTTGTATCTAATTTTTTTTAATCCACTCTGACAATCTGCCTTTTGACAGGTGTATGTAGACCATTACTTTTAACATGATTATTTATATAGTTTCATTAATAGTTGCCATGTTTCCTATTCATTACATTTGTTCTTTGTTTCTTTCCCCCCTTCTTTTCCTGCCTTTTCTTGGAGCCTTTTGTATTTCATTTTCTTTCTTCTTAGCATGTTATATTGCTTTCAAAATGTTTCCATTATTTGTATCAAGTTTGAAATAGACATTTACAATTAATATGAATCCACATTCAAATAATGTTATGATTCATGGTAACACAGATACCTACTAACAGAGCACACCCACCTTCCCATCCCTGATGATGTTGCTTTCATCCCCTTCACTTGTCTTTACTATCACACAGGACATTTTTACTGTTGTTCCTTTGAACAGAGACCTATTAAATCAGTTAAGAATAATAAAAATGAAAGGTTTTATTTTCCTCACCAATGCTCTTCTTCCCTTCTTTATGTAGACCTGAGTCTCTGACCTATGTCATTTCCTTCTTCCTGATGAAATTGTCTATCTATCTATCTATCTATCTATCTATTTATGCTGGGGTTTTTTTAAATTTATTTGTTCTTTTTTATAATACATGACAGTAGAATGTATTTTGACATACAATACATATATGAGGTACAACTTCCCATTCTTCTGCTTATACATGATATACAATTACATTGGTCATGTATTCATATATGAACATATATTAGCATTTCCCCTCCCTTCCCTTTATTCCCCTTTGTCTAATCCAATGAATTTCTATTCTTCCCTACCCCCTGCTTATTGTGAGTTAGCATCTGCATATCAGAGAACATTCGGCCTTTGGGTTTTGGGGATTGGCTTATTTCAATTAGCGTGATAGTCTCCAGTTCCATCCATTTACTGGCAAATCCCATAATTTCATTTCTCCTTATGGCTGAGTAATTTTCCATTGTGTATATATGCCACATTTTCTTTATCTGTTCATCTGTTGAAAGGTACCTAGTTTGGTTCCATAGTTTAGCTATTGTGAATTGAGCTGCTATAAACATTGATGTGGCTGCATTACTATAGTATGCTGATTTTAAGTACTTCGGGTGCATACCAAGGAGTGGGATAATTGGGTCAAATGGGAGCTCCATTCCAAGTTTTCTAAGGAATCTCCATACTGCTTTCCATAGTGGTTGTATCAATTTGTGATCCCACCAGCAACATGTGAGTGTGCCTTTTCCCCCACATCCTCACCAAAATTTATTGTTGCTTGCGTTCTTGATAATTGCTGTTCTGACTGGAGTGAGATGAAATTTCAGTGAAATTTTAATTTGCATTTCTCTAACCACTAGAGATGTTGAGCAGTTTTTCATATATTTGTTTACCGATTGTATTTCTTCTTCTGTGATATACCTCTTCACTTTCTTTGCCCATTTATTGATTTATTTGTTTTTTTTTTTTTTTCTTTTGGTGTTAAGTTTTTTGAGTTCTTTATATATCCTGGAGATTAATGCTCTAAGATGCGGGTGGCAAAGATTTTCTCCCATTTTATAGGCTCTCTCTTCACATTCTTTTTTTTTTTTAAATATTTATTTGCTTTAGTTGTACACAATCCGTTTTTACATGGTGCTGCTGAGGATCGAACCCAGGCCGCGCACGTGCTAGGCGAGTGCTCTACCACTGAGCCACAACCCCAGCCCCTCTCTTCACATTCTTGATTGTTTCCCTATACTGTGAAGAAGCTTTTTAGTTTAACCCAAGGGCACTTGACCACTAAGCCACATCCCTACCCCTTTGGTTTTGTTTGAGACAGGATCTTTCTAAGTTGCTGAGGGCCTCACTAAGTTTCTGAGACTGGCTTTGAACTTTTGATCTTCATGCCTCAGCCTCCTGAGTCACTAGGATTACAGACATGTACCACAAATGCCTGGCTGAACAATTTATTTTAATATTTCTTGCAGGGCAGGTTTACTGTTACAAAATCTCTGGTTTTGTTCTTTATAGAAATTCTTTATTTCTTTTTAGCATTTTTTATTGGATATAGAATTTTATGTTGGCAGTGACTTTCTTTCAACATTTAAAATATTTCACTCCAATCTCTTCTTGTTTGCATGATTTCTTATGAGAAGTCAGCATAATTTTATCTTTGTTCTTCTCTGATTAGTATTTTTCTCTACTGGTTTTTTTTTTTTTCTGGCTCTTTCAATATTTTCTCCTTATATTTGGTTTTTGGCAGTTTCACTATGGTATACCCAAGTATAGAATTCTTTTCATGCTGCTTGGTGTTCTCTGAGCTTCCTGGATTTGTGCTTTTGTGTCTTTCATTAATTGGGGAAAATTCTTGGATACTATTTCTTCAAATATTTATTCTGCCTTTTCATTTTCTTCTTTTGAGTTTTCGAATTGTGCATGTTGTACACTTTTGAAATTGTACCACAGGTTTCAGATTTTCTTTTCTTTCTTTTTTTCTGTTGGTATTTTAGTTTGGGTAGTCTCAAAATGATATATTTTCAGGTTCACTGATTTTATCCCCTACCCCCCTTGGCCATGTTTGGTCTACTGATGAGTCTATCAAAGTTGTTCTTCATTTTCACTATAGTGTTTTTAATTTCTAGCATTTTCTCTTCATTTTTTCTTAGAATCTCCATCTTACATTATCCATTTGTTCTTAACATATTGTCTACTTTCCCCATTAGAGTTCTTAATTTACTAATCATGGTTATTTTAAATTCCCCATCTGGTAATTTCACAATCTGTGTCATAATCAAGTCTGGTTCTGTGCTTCCTTTGTCCCTTCAGACTGTTGTTCCTTGCCTTTTAGTGTGACTTCTGATTCTTTATTGCAAGCCAAAATATATCAGGTAATAAGAACTAAGGTAAATGGGCCTTTCATGTAAGGTTTTATATTAATTTTGCTAAAAGTTGGCTGTTTTTATGTTTATTGTAGCTGTCGATTGCTGAGGCTAGAAGCTATAATTTTACTCTCACATCCTTTTTTTTGCTAGAAGCCTCCCCTACTGCCTTTGGATTTCCTCAAGAGCTCCTTTTTAAATAGAAGCTGCCTTGTAGCTCCTCATCTATAAACCACTGTTATATAAGAGCTCTGTTGGTATGTTCTAATTGTTCTATAATCTAATGATTAAATCTCACTCTTTTAGTGGGTTTGTGTCCTGGGGCCAGGACCTTCACAAGTGTATCCTCCTCTCCCTTCCCTTAGGTTGGTTAGAAGGAGACAGTGGCTGGAATTTGGTGGGGACCTTCCCCCGCCATACCAACCATTGTTTTAGTCTGTTTTATGTTGCTATGACAAATACCACAAACTAGATAATTTATAAAGAAATGAAATTTATTCCTCACAGTTCCAAAGACTGGAAAGTAAGTCTAAGTTCAAGGGGCCACATCTGGTGAGGGCATTCTTGCTGCATTATAACCTGGAAGATAACATCACATGGTGAGAGCTTGTGCGCTTGAGTTTCTCTTCTTAGGAAGCCAATGCTCCCATTATCGAGGCCCCACCCTTATGAACTCATTCAGTTCTAATTATGTCCCAAAGGCCCCATATACAGATATAGGTATCATCAATACAGGAATCTCTGGAGATTGTGTTTCCAACACATAAACTTTTTGAAGACATTTTTAGACCATAGCAACTATAATATTATAATACACAAGATTATCAGACTGTTGTTTGCCAAAGGCTTCAGCTAGACTCAAGAACAGGGAGCTCATAAGAGCCTCTACCTTAGCTTTGTGGATCCACATGTGGCCTGGAAACTGCTATAGAACTGATCAAACCCAGGGAGTATGAAAGAATTCTCAGAAGCTGAGGTATTAACCAGCTACAATTCAGTAATGGCATGGAGAAACAAGAACCAGCCTCCAGGAATAGAGCACTTTGCGCCTCTCTCAGAATGAACGGAGACCAGAAATCAGATGTTTATGCCCAAGAAAAGCAGGATTTCATCCAGCACTTCTCCCAGATAGTCAAGGTGCTTACTGAAGATGAGATGGGACACCCAGAGACAGGAGATGCTATTGCTCAACTCAAGAAGGTCCTGGAATATAATGCCATTGGAGGCAAGTACAACCGGGGTTTGATGGTTGTGGTAGCTTTCGGGGGACTGGTGGATCCAAGAAAACAGGATGCTGATAGTCTCCAGAGGGCCCTGACAGGGGACTGGTATGTCGAACTACTGCAAGCTTTCTTCCTGGTATCAGATGACATCATGGATTCATCCCTTATCTGCTGGTGACAGCTCTGCTGGTATCAGAAGCTAAGCACAGGTTTGGATGCCATCAATGATGCTCTGCTTCTGGAAGCACATATCTACTGCCTACTGAAGTTCTTCTGCCAGGATCAGCCCTACTCTTTGAACTTGATTGAGTTCTTCCTGCAGAGTTCCTATCAGACGGAGATTGGGCAGACCCTAGACCTCATCACAGCCCTGCAGGGCAATATGGATCTTGGCAGATACACTGAAAAGAGGTACAAATCCATTGTCAAGTGCAAGACAACTTTCTACTCCTTCCACATGCCTATTGCTGTGGCCATGTATATGGCAGGCATTGATGGGGAGTAGGAAAATGCCAATGCCAGGAAGATCCTGATTGAGATGGGAGAGTTCTTTCAGATTCAGGATGATTACCTTGACCTCTTTGGCGACCCCAGTGTGATGGGAAAGGTTGGCACTGACATCCAGGACAACAAGTGCAGCTGGCTGGTGGTTCAAAGTCTGCAACAGGACCCTCTAGAACAGCGCCAGATCTTGCAGGACAATTATGGGCAGAAGGATGCTGAGAAGGTGGCCCAGGTGAGGGCACTATATGAGGAGATGAATCTACCAGCTGTGTTCTCAAAATATGAAGAAGACAGTTACAGCCACCTTATGAGTCTCATGGAGCAGTATGCTGTGCCCCTGCCCCCGGCCATCTTCCTGGGGCTACCAACAAGATCTACAAGTGGAAAAAGTGACCTAGTGACTGCAAGGACAGGGCGGGAGGGCTCTCAATAAATTATTGTGTAACCTTCAAAAAATATACATATAATGCATGGGAATCTCTGTGTAAGTGGCATGGATGCTCCTGTGTGATATACAGGGGACCTGTTGGGTTTTAAAGTACTTGAGACACCATATGTGTATTAGGTTGTTTGGTGAGAAGAAAATAGGAGCAAATGGACGTGGGCCTTGGAGGGAGATTCCCAGCAGCTTGGTTCTCCAAGTACATGTGATGGACCCAGGTGTGGCAGTTGTTGGACATGACTCTAAGGGCTCCAGGGAACAGTGCTCCAGGGAGCACTCAGACAGGCATGGTGGCCCACATGTAACTACAGGAGACTGTCTGTGGTCAGAAGAGACCACCTGGCGGAAGCTTATAATAGTGCTGGTCAGTTCTGCCGAATTCTGCTTCTTAGGACTCATACTAAGGTGACCATCTCATTCTTACTGAAGATTTCTTTATTTGAATTAGTTCATTATTCTCATTATACCAAGCAAATTTCTCTTCCTGTTTCTGACCTCCAAGTATTCTCTTTCTTAACTGCTTTATTTGAGCTCCAGACCTGTGACTTCACATGAGAAATGCCCTGATCATGGTAAATTCACTCTCAGTGTCCTTGTGGATGAGGGGGAGAAAGGAAGCTGAGGCCAGGACCAAAGACAGATGGCCTCATCCAGAGTCTACAAGCTCCCCTGGAGTTGCACATGGCTGTGACTTCTAGTGATGGCACTCACAGGGCAGTAGGGCTTACTGTGCCTTAAATCTTCTACAATGGCCCTTGAAACTCTGCCACATGAGAAATGGTTGAAGGAGCCAGCCAGAGGTGGGTGTTTAGGTTGGAGAAAATGAGACATGATTTCTATCTTTAAGTATTTGAGGGGGTGTCATATGAAGAAGGAATTGATCTCACTTAGGATAGTTCCAGAAGGCACAATTTGGACCAAAAGGGGAAAGTTATTGGAAGGCAGATTATAACTCAATAGAAACAAATGAGCAAAGGGTACAAACAGGATGTTCATAATGTACACACAGACACACTAAGCATATGGGAGGATAGTCAACCTTGCTGTTAATAAGAACTGCAAGTTAAAACAATTTGATACTAACTCCTCTTTCCCATCAGATGACAAAAATTAGGAAAGATAAAATGTTGGTAAGATTCAGGAAAATGGGCACTTATATGTACGTCTACTGGGACTATTAATTACTACAAATCTTCAGTAGAATAATTTGGCAGCAGGAATTAAATGTCATAAAATATACATTGCTCAAGATGCAAGGATTGCACTTCTAGCAATACATTCTAAGGCATTAGTCAGATCTATGTATGTATCATGTTTAAGCATTGTCTATAATCATTAAAACCTCTAATTCCCAAGAGAGAGAGTTGGTCAAAAATGACAATGAACATCTGTGTGGTAGAATACTTGGCAACTATTAGCGGGCATGCTCCTAAAGGATGTTTAAAAGCAAAGCAAAGTATTAAAAAGTAGTTTTTTAAACCCAATTTTATTTTTAGAATATAGGTGAATTAATCTATGCATTGAAAACTTATACATAGTATATTAATCACTGTTATTTCTGTAGATTGTTCGATTTTTTCTTTTTGCTTTTCCATTCATTTCTGCTTTTTCCAAATGTTTAAATAACTTTTGAAATCAGATAAGGTGATATTTTTGAGAAATCAATCTGAATTGTCTAAAGGGACATTCCAGACAACTGGATTGAGTGGTTTACACTGAATTTAGAAGTTGTGTCTTTTCTTGTTTGTTTTGTATTTGGTTTTGTTTCTATCTTTAATTGCTTACATTTCTGTGAAGATGGAAAGAAAACAAGACTACCTCCATGCACAGTGACTATGGCATGCCTACAGGATACTTAGTAGGCACTACCCTGTTCTGTGACCATTAGTTCTCTGCTTCTTGATTGAGAACTACATTCCTAGCACATGTAACACAATTCCGTGCTTATTGTTGAGATCCCTCAAGACCCAGGGGCACAGTGTATTCATCTTGTCGCTGAACTGACACACGGTTTGTATTCACAAAGACTGAATGGATGGACAGAAGGAAGTAAGGTATTGAAGGAGAGAAGAACTCTTGCCTAGACAAAAGAAATAGCCAACATAGAAGGATATTTTATAGAATCCAGAGTTTTTAGAATGCACTTTCCCAGAAATCTTTTAGGATGGGTAGAGACAGTCATCTGACCTAAATGAGGGGGCTGAAATGAAGTCATAGCATTCTTACCCTGCTCTAAGGTCATGGAATTGGAGCATTGGAGCTGCATGCAACTCACTTAACGACTGAATGATGCCTTGTAAATTTAAAGGGCTGCCACATCTTGCTCATGAGCTCAGGCTCCTTAATTATAAAACAATGACTTGGTTGGGAATTTCAAGAGTCCTGGTAAGGAGTATGAAAAGTTATGGCAGCCAACCAAAGTCACTGTGAATATCTAAAACTGACCTTGAAAATTTTATAAAAGTAAGCATCAGAGGTAGATTTTATGCTGCTAACGGGCTAAAGAACAGATTCTTTGACAGCCCATGGGAACACGTTTGCTTAGTTCTGAATGGGTTAACTGCACATGTGTGATTCTTCTTCCTGCCTGCTGACTCCATGTTAAAGGTAAATGTCACAGTAGATTCTGATATGTTCCAGAGTCCTTTCTGCTACACAGTAGCCTCTCAGCCTCACAGAAGTTCATGCTATACAGTTTTCATTTTAAATACTTGGGTGTGATTAAAGGAAAAGGAGAGTATCAAAGACAATAGTTCCCTTGTCAATTCCTTCAGTTGTTGAGTTTGTCAGAAATCACCACACACATCACAATGAATCCCATTTTTATGTAAGACTATCATGCACTGATTTTTTTTTTTTTTTAATCATCCATAACAGCTTGCAGTTTACATTTCAGGGAATGTGTTCAGAATCCCAAGGACACTGAAATTCTAAAGGTGTGAATCACCTACACCCCATTGTCACCACCCAGCACCTTGCAGTTTTGCAGACATTCAACTTTGACCTGGAGTCATCTGTAAAACAGAAGTATCCTCCTCCAGTCACCATAATTGGTCCTTTGTGTAACAGTTATGGAGAATGTCCAATTAACTGGTGTGTGTCTGCCCAGGAGAGCTTAGGGGAAAGAGCCTCGCCCTGAGCGTGTCCTCCCTGGGATCCTCCAGCTCTGGAAGGGGCTTGTTATTAGCACTAGTGTGCTTTCTCACTGGTAACGTTTTGCTTTTCTTCTCTTTGCTGCTAGACTTTTAGTAAGCATTGGCCACAGCATGCCAGAGGCCTGAGGTCATGTTGGTGTTTGGCTAGAATCTGCTGTGGTCAGGCCAGTGCTGTCACTGTGCCCAACAATTCAGCCCTGCCACGAACTCATCTGTAACAACCCTGCACTTCTTACAGCTTGCTTATTGAATACTGTGTTGTTATTCCACCACTTGAAAATCTCCAAAAGTTGGTTGTCTGTATTGAGGCCACCAAGTCACAAGGTGATGCCTAGAACCCTGCTCTCCAACCCTGAGCCCTTTTGTGGTATAAACACCGGGTCTCCTGTTCAGGACCTCTCCAGCTATCAAAGCCATGATCTGGCTTGAGATGGGGAAAGAAGGTAGCATAGCCTTGGCTTTCTCATTCTTAGGCATGCAAAGTCACTCTTCGGTCTTATTCCACATATGTTCTTTGAGGTGCCACAGAAAAGGCACTTGCAAGGTTATGGGGATCTTAGGTGAGGTTGACATGGTTTCTACCCTTGTGGAGCTCACAGTGCAGTGGGGGAGATAGACTGGCCTTCAGGTCAGCGGTCTTAACAGAGGCAGGAGGTCATCTACTGGGGAGTGTCAAGGCAAGCTTCTCCATACTACACACTGCAGCCAAGCCTTACTGAAAACCTGGCAGGCAATGTTGACTTAAGGAATCAGAGTTATATTGAGCCAAAACCTAAACACAAAGGAGAAGTTAGGAATTTTTGCTAGTTGACACACATTGCAGGCGTGGGAAATAACAGGGGTCAAGACAAGGGAGATGTCATAATGATCAGTTTTCATTTGAAAGTGCCCACTGTGTGCCAGATACAGTGAAGACTAGTTATGTATCATGCTACTTAATTTTCACAACCCTGACCAGGTGCAGTCACTGTTATTAATATCTCCTTTCCACAGGGGAGAATAATGAGGTAGCTAGCCCAGCATACACAGCTAGTAAGTAATAGGGTTGGGTTGCCAAACGAGGCCTTTTCATGCCCTAACTATCATGCTCTGCTTTCTCCAGGTGAAAGTGAGATGCTAGGATCAAAGCCACCTGTAATTCCCTGTGGTTGGTAGGGAGATGGCTGGCAGGGGATTGTGTCAGATCCTGGGGCTCAGGCCTTGTACACTAAGTAAACCAGGGAGTTCGGACTCTTCTATGGAAAGTCACAGAAAGTTACTGAAGTTCTTTAAAGATCATTCTGCAAGTTGGATTGAAGAAGGGTGAGGGGCAGCAATAGGCTTGAAGACATGTGCCATTGAACACCAGTGTTTCTGTCATTACCTGGGAGGTACTATGAGACTGAATCACATGCATACATCTACACAGCAGCCATATAGATGGGGAAGGTGTGGGGAATCTAGGGAGAGTATGGACATGGGAAATGAATGGAATAAAGTAGGTCACAGACAGAAGGAGTAGCACAGACAAGGACCACAGCTGGTGGGTGGGGAAGCTGGGGTTCAAACCCAGGAAATCTGACTACAGAGTCAGAGTGCTTAAGCATTATGCTTGATCGCCTTCTCTTTAGTGTGAAATCATCTGGGCTTTAAATTCAGAATTTAGATTTTAGATATTTAGTCATTGTTATCTTTTCTCATCTGTCTTCTGATACCTATCTTTCTGTGTTTTGAGAAACAGATTTGCCATTCTGCAGTAAATCTCACAACTCATCAGACATCACTCAGCTTCATGACCCACCCATTTTATCTATACCATGCTTCCTCTATTATTTTGGTCCATTTCTCAATGGCAGGATGACTTTTTAAATAATTTCTTTCAAGAACGGTGAGCAGGTGCCACAAGCATTACTCATTGGAGATCTGAGAATATCTTCCCATTGCCCTCGCATAAGGGTGTGGAGAATCCTTGGGTCACAGTTTCTCCCTCTGAGCTCTAGAGACACTACCCTGTTGTCTTTGAAATTTAGCATTGTAAAGACATCTGAGACCTGCTTTTGTTGTTCTTCTCTGGTTTTTCTTTTTTCCCCCAACTCTTGTAGGTTGTTTTGTTGTCATTGTTCTTATCCTTGGAATTAGAGATTTTCACTCAGATATATCTCCTGCAGGTCATTTTCATTCATTTTCCTGCGGTGGGCCACTTTGGTCTGCAGACGCTGATGTCTCCTTACTGTGGGGAAAACTGTGTTTACAGTTTTCAGAGATGCTGCTGCTGCCTGGTCACGGTTCATGCCAGGAAGTTTCACACCCATTTCCTGGATCTGCTCTTGCTGCCCACTCGGATATTTGTTCCTCATATTAATTTCCTTTTCCTTTTTTTTTCAAAATGTTGGAGAATTTCTCAATTCAAGTCTTCTATTCCATTTAATTTTTTTTTCAATAATGTGGCCATTGTGCTTTTTATCTGAACTCAGTCCTTGATGAACTCAATCCTTGCCTTCATTAAACACTATGTCCTCTTGAGTCAGACGGAGCAATTGAGTTTAGATATTTTTTCCCTCCCTTCTTTTTATAAAGAATGTCTTCTTGGGCTGGAGATATAGCTCAGTTGGCAGAGTGCTTGCCTCACAATCAGAAGGCCCTGGGTTTGATCCCCAGCATCACAGAAACACACACACACACACACACACACACACACACACACACACACAAAGAATGTCTTCTTTTCTAGGGGGAGAATTTTCTCTGGTTCCTTAACTCAGTTTCCTCTTTTTCACATGCTCCCTGTTTTTTCCAAGTGGCTCATCTTAGAGATGTCAATATGTGGTTATCTTTTGTTCAAAGTCAAGAATGGTTCCAACATTGATCCTGTGAGTTTGAGAATGGTCTCTGGGCCCAGCAAGGGCAAGAAGGTGAATGCTTGACTTTGGTGCAGTTTCATTGTCTCCTCAACAAAGGCTTATTTATCTGTGCAAAAGGTTGGAGTCGGGTGGGGAGGTGGCTAAAGTCACAAGCAGCCCCATAGGAAGCATGGACCTCTGCCACCATGCTGCTTCTTTTGGAGGTGAGGAATTCAAGTTTGCACTTGCCTGTGACTTTACAGGGACACATAGTTACAAAACACCAGTTGTACTTCAAAGCTTTGCTTTGCAAAATGGAGGATCCATTTTGTAGGGTCACCAGTCAGGATCCCTGATATGCAAAATACCTGCAGATCAGCATTTTTCAAAATACTTTACAAGATCAAAAGGATTCCATGGCCAATACAGTTGGGAAACTGCCCTCTGTATTCCCCTGCTAGCAATTGTACTCCAAAGTTTCTTGTTATATTCTCTGAGAATCCTACAGTGATGAAACCTTTTATCTTTATTTAAACTATGTTTCCCAAATGTGTTTTGTCAAAGTAGCCCCCCTCCCAAAAAAAAAAAAAAACTTACTAATGTTCCTCAGGGAACCCCTTGGAAGGAAGCTGTGAACAAGTGCCCTGAATTGCTTGTAGCCAGGAAATGGTTGTTTTCTTCCCCCTGTGTTTTGTGAAATGCAAAAATGACTTAATTCACATGTGAAGGTGGAGGTCCCAGGGCAGCTGAAGGACAGTCCAACTTCCCGAATGTTTGCACAGGGTTAATGCAATCCCTGGTAAGAAATGAAGAAGTATTTATGGCCAGGGCTGTGTTTCATCCCAAACAGCAGTTTCCAGTTACATTTCATTTGTGTTGTTTATATTAGTCAGGATTTATTTCGATCTGACATGAGGGAAGAGTCTATCCAAGAAGAAGAAAATTTAATGTAGGGCAAAATGAGCTTGTGCAGCCAATTAGGGAATCATCAAAACCTGCTAAGATAGCTGGAATTATTCTGTTCATATTAAAACCCACTTTGATAAGTGTTGAAGCTCCTGCCAGGAAGCGCTCCCTCCTGACACTGCTCCTCCCGACCCTGGCATCCAGCCTTGGCTGTGTGCCCCACCTGGAAGCAGTGTTCTTTTCTCTGTTATAATACTAATCACGTGGCATCATAATGCTCTGGGTCTCCATTTCCCACACCAGCTGGTGAAGTCTTGAGAGTAGGAAGCAGATCTCATTCACTGCTTAATCCCTGGTCTATAGCAGAGTATCAGATACATACCTGGTGTCTGGGCCCATGGAATGTCAGAGCCCAGAAGAATCTCAGTATCATCTCAGCCCCTCTGGTCTTACAGAGGGAGAACCTAAAGCCCCACAAGGTTCTGATTCTCAGCTCCACAGCATTCCCTGCCCTTAACCATGGCCCAGACCAGGCAGAACCCAACCGCCCAGGGAGCCAGCTCAGCCATGCCATGATTCCTGTCTGGTGCCGAGTACAACGTAATCACATCACTGTGCTAACAAGACCAGGATGATTGAGCCTCCAGGGTTAGGCACTGTGCTAAACGCTACTTGTATGTTTCCTCATAGAATGCCCACAGAAGCACTGTGGAATAGGGACTGTGTTATACCCGTTTCACAGATTAATAACTGCTACCATTATCGTTTTCTGAAACTTTGAAGGGCTGAAGTCTTTTGCCATTGGCATCTGGTAGAGTCAGGACTCCTGAGTCAGGACAACTCTGGTCTGCAGTCAGGGAGAGATGGGCAGGAAAGGAGGGAGAGGGGAGTGGACACTGGGAGTTGTTTGCAATGAGAATAGACTGTTCAAGGCAGTAAGTTAGGGAAGGATGAAAGGGTACTTGATCTTTTGCTTCCCTTAGGAAATGGACCACTGTGTTCCCACTGAAATTGCAGGGCTCTTGTTTGCTCAGAGTCCTGAGCAGGAGCCAAGGAGGCCGCAGGGCCCACTCCTCTCTTTTCTGATGAGCAGACAGGGGCGTAGGGCAGGGCCATCACTGTGCCTTCATTCCGTCCCTCTGATGTCCCCCCCTACACTTCAGTGTGTCTGTTGTTACAGCCCTGTAGCCAGCGCTCTGTTTACAGTTTTCTATTTTTTGGAAACACAGCTCTACCTTCCAAGTCCAGGTTTAGGTAGAAAATCCTCATTTGCAACCTCCCTTCTGGGCCAAAGAAGATGCCTGTTGATGTCATTGTATGTCTGGCAGACGTCTGGGTGAACCCTCTGCCATCCTCCACCTGCTAATCGGGTGCGAGGCTCTGAAGTCTGAATCTCAGCAGGCCATGCCTGTGTCTCTGATGTTGCTGGAGAATGGGGGTAAGGTAGGAAGATCTCCCAAGTATGCCAAGTCTGCCGTTTTGGGGACCAAAGTATCATGCTGGCCTTCTTTTAACTATTAGAAGAACAGCCCCTGTTCATTGGTGAAATCTAAAAGCTGTAGAAAACCTTGCAAAATAAAAATTAACCTGTTAATCCACTTTTAAAGTTTTTTGAAGATTATAAAATCAAAAAGCAACAGCCTCACTTCCTACCCTCGTCCTGCTCCCAAGAACCGTTGACAGCCTCCTAGTGTTTCTTATTGTAGAGCCTTTTCTATTTTTTCTAATGGAGCTCATGTAGTCTATTACTACACAGTCTGATTTCCTTTTACTTTATCGTGGAGATCATTTCCAAACCAGTATCTATAGTTCTACTTCATTCTTTTAGACACCTGCATATTATTCCACCAATCATTCATTCTCCAGCTGGTGAACATGAAAGCTGTCCTTTAGTTTGAGACTCTTACCTAAGATATTGATGTAGTTGCAACATGAGTCTTTATCCATGAATGTTGGTATTTAGGAAAGATAATCTCAAAAGTGGTATAAGGATGACAAATTTAAGTTGTAGTAGCTACCGTTAAATTATCCCTCAAAACAAGATAGGACTGTCTTTTTGTCCACCCTCCTACCAACTCTAGATGTTTTCCTCATTTTATAAATTATATTAGTCTGAGTGGAAATGGGGGGAGAAATGGACATATTTAAATTAGATTTTCTTTACTGGTGAAATGGAGCATTCCTCCTGGGCACATTCATTGTATTTCCTGTGAACTGCTTCTTTGTTGTCTGTGCTCATTTTCTTACTTGTGGTTCCTAGCTTCTTATTTCTTTCTATAAGGTCTTTATAACATTATGAATATTAGCCTTTAGATTACTGTATGTATCACAAATGTTTTCTTCCAACCTGACTGTTTCTCTTTTATTTGTGCTCTTTTGCATCACAGAGAATGTTTTGTCTGCTTAAATAAAAGACTCAGCACATGCTTTTTTCTTTCAGAGTGCTCATTACAAATTCAGAGCTCTCAATTCAAAGTTGACCTCAAGGCTTCTCTGAGTATATGGAGCTTTTTAGCCAATGGGGCTGTTGTGTTGTCTCTTTTTCAGCTTTTTTTATACTCTGGAAGAATCCTGTGCTCTTCCCCCTGCTGGTGGCTGACACTTCCTATTTCTTTGCATTTGCTATTTCTCATCCTTCGTAGCTTAGAAAGCCAGACAGCCAGCACAACCTGACAGGATGATAGATAAAATGAAGCAAAACAGGCTGAATTGTATCAGGATGTTCTGAGACCGCAGTGCCCAGGCTTTAGTGAGAGGCCTGTGGGGCATCTGTTGGGCCTGCAGGAAGTCCATGCTCTGCTCAGCTGAGATTGATAAACCGTGATTGATGGGTGCATTGGTGCTTTTGCAGGCTTGTATCTTGTAGGAGAGGTGGAACCTCTGCCCTGACTACAGGGGTGCTCAGAGCCTTCAGGTGGAGACATCAAGGCGATGCCATGTGTGACTGCTTCAGACCTGTCAGTGCACAGTATTCTCCCTCTTTCTGCTTAAGGCCCTACAGACCCATGGGAGCTCTCCCCTGTCTCTGCTGATCTCAACAAATGCACAAGGCCCGACTCTGATAAATCCTGCTGCATAAAGCCTTGATCAGTATTCTATCAGAGACATCACAGACAATTGTTTTATGTGAACTTTGTCACTCTGTACTTTCGTTTTGGGGTTTTTTGTTTTTGTTTGCTTTTGGTTTTGTTTATTTTGTTTTGTGGTACTAGGGATTGGACCCAGGAGTGCTCTACATCTGAACTACATCCCAGTGCTTTTTATTTTGAGATAGGGTTTCCCTAAGTTGCCCAGGATGGCCTCAAATTTGCAATCATCCTGCCTCAGCCTCCCCAGTAGCTGGGATTAATAAACATGTGCCATCTTGCCCACACTATATTATAGTTTGCATCTCTGTTTGTCTCCCCTGCTTACCAAGAGGGCAGGACCATATTATTTAAACTTCTAAGCACAGAGCTTAGAACATAGCAGAATCCTAGGGATGTTTGGTGTTAAAATTCCTCTTTGCATCTCCCAGTCCTGTTGCTGTCTGAAGCGATTGCCGCTTGGAGCAACGAAGCCGCGGGAAGAAGTTTAGAGGCAAACTGGAAACTAACAGGCTTTTTATTTTGATAACTTCTCTCTCTGGCTCTAACAACGACTCTAACACGCACCACCACCAAAAAACCCACAAACAAAATGGCGCCTACCCGATCCGATCTCGGCTCAAGTCTCGCGAGATCCCGGGCCAAGTCCCGCGAGATCCCAGGCCAAGTCCCGTGAGACCACGGAAGGTGACAATGTCTGAATATCTCTATGGCCCTCAGCCATCTCCCCAATCAGGGCTCCTGCACAGTCCCATACCCTGAAGTGCATCCCCAAATGGTCCCCAGACTTACCAATATTACTATTTAAAATTGTTATCTAATCATAAGAATTTGTATAACTTTATATTAAAACACTTAAGTTTTTAAAGTGGCAAATGGATTTTTAGTTTATGATTCACTTTGATTAATTGATTTGGATTTGCCTCTATAACTATTTGGAAAATATCCATGATCCATGGCATGGATACTCTCAGTTCATGTACTTGTTTGTGTGACACCTGACATGGTAGAGAAAAAGACACTAAACATAAAGTATTCACAGAAGCTCTTAGGAATTGAATTGTGTCCCTCCAAAAATTCACAGGTGGACATTCCAACCTCTGGGACTTCAAAGTGTGACGTTATTTGGAAATAGGATTTTGCATCTATAATTGGTCATATTGTAAAATGTTCACATTACCGATGTGTTTACGAAAGGAAATTTGGACACAGTCATGACACACAGGGAATACCATTTGAAGGTGAAGGCAGAGACAGTGAGATGCACTGACAAGCCAGAGAACACCAAAATTACCAGGAAACCACCAGTCTGGGTGAGGGGCATGGAGCAGATGCTCCCTCAGTGCCCACAGAAGGAACCAACGCTGCTGACACCTTGATCTCAGACTTGTAGCATCCAGAACTGTAAGATAATACATTTCTGTTGTTTAAACCAACTGTCTGTGGTACTTTGTTACAACTAGAAAACTAGTACAGTAGGAAGGAGAATTATAGGGAAAAAGAGAAGAAAAAAGAATAAAGAAAAGTTATCAAATAGGGGAAATAGAGATTAAATGAACATTGAGAACTCATTTTACTTTAGAATGTCCTTGATGAAGCAGTGAAAATTATGAATTATATTAAATTCTGTAATGGAGAGTCTACATAAGCAACTTCTTCTGCACATCAGATCATGGCCATGGTGAGGAGGAGTACATGTGCAGTTGTTTGACTGTGGACTGAGCCAGCTGCCTTTTCCATGAAACAACTATTTTTACTTGAAACAATGACAAAATATGGCTAATCAAACTGTGTATTTGGCATTTATCTCCTAAAAAATAAATAAATAAAATGAGCCTGTCAGTTCAGAGGAAACAATTGATGGTATGGTAAAATGCAAGTTTTTCCAATGAAAATTCAAATTTAAAAACGTGCACCAGTATTATCTTGACCAACATCTAGAGATGTTTCTGAGGTGATCCATGGTGATATGAACAAAGTGGGATTTTTTTTATGTTGTATAATGTAATAAGTCAACATTTAGATGATCTATATAATATGGGGAATTAATATTTTCTAAATGACCAGTACATGATGTATACAATCATGTGGGTGAAGAGCCATACTAAAAGTTAAGCCAATCTGTTTCATAAAACTGTATGAAAAATTAACTAATGCAGTTTTAGATTTTATGTTACTTTACCCCCTTTTGCAATTAAGATTTGCCAAGATTTGGGAAATGTCAAAGAAGAATATCCACAACATTCTGAAAAAGTGTCTCCCTTTTCCAACTACTGATCTGTGAGGCTGTATTTTTTCTTCATGTACTTCAGGTAAAGCAGCCTGTTCTAACACATTGAGGGCAGATTTTAAAATCCTCTGTCGACTGACAACTGACAACTAAAATTCTCTGTCAACCGTTAAGAGAGGCATTAAAGAGATTTGTAAAAATGTTAATCAATAATTAAGAGATGATTTCTTAACTGGGTAAGAGTTATCTGAGTCCATAGACGGTATGTATTTAATGGAGAAACACTGAAGCCATTTCCACTAAGACCAGAAGCAAGGCAGGAATGCCTGCTACCTCTACAACTGCACCACACTGTAAGAGCAATATAAGCCACACAATTACATTAGGAAATTTGGAGGCAAACAAATGTGTAACAAAGAAGGAAAACTGTCTTTCTTTTCAGATTATTGGAGGGTATAGCTGCAAAAGCCCAGTGAATCAATGATAAAGCTAACTGAAGCGATAAAATAATTCAGTGGCATGGTACAATGTGTTAATATAGAAATCAATAATCTGCATATATATGAATAAACAGATGATATAATGCTGGAGAAAACCCCATTTACAATACCAATGATGAAGATTCAGATACTTAGGAAGAATTTTAATAAATGTAAAAGTATACAAGTTTACATGAGAAAAAAAGTTTAAGTGCTCCAGAAAGATAACAAAAGTAGGGTTTAACAAATGAGAAGACATTCTCTGTGCCTGGTTAGGCCAACAACATTATAAAGATGTCAATTCTCCTGAAGTTAATTTACAAATTTAACACAAACCTTAATAAAAATACCATCAAGCTATTTTGTGGAGTTAGATAAGTTGGTACTAACAACCATCAAAAATAGCCAAGCCGGGCTTGGTGGCACACACTGGTAATCCCAGCGGCTCCGGAGGGTGAGCCCGGAGGATGGGGAGTTCAAAGTCAGCCTCATCAACAGCAAGGTGCTGAGCAACTCAGTGAGATCCTAAATAAAACACAAAAAGGTGCTGGGAATGTGGCTCAGTGTTTGAGAGCCTCTGACTTCAATCCCCGATACCCCCCCCCCCAAAAAAAAAAGCCAAGAAAACACTCAAAAAATGCCATCAGACATTAGAACATAGAGAAAGCCTTTAATTAACGTGGTATGGCTCTGGGCTGGGGGAGCTAACTGGCCAACAAAACAGCAGGGAAGGTCCAAAATGAGCAAACACATGGGAATTTATTAGATGGTGAAGGTGGCACTCCAGATCACTACTTTTTAAACAAATATCAGCAGATCAACTGAGGAACCAATTAGAAAAAAAATAAAATGAGATATATGTCTCACATCCTACACAAGAATAACTCCAAGTGAGTTAAGGATCTAAGTATAAAAAATAGACATGAAAGTGTCGGGGGGAAAAACAAAGGTGAGTTTCTCTGTAATCTCTGAGTGGGAAATGGCCTTCTAACTGTGGCTCAGACATTAAAAAAAAAAAAAAATGCTTGGTAAATCTGACAACATAAAAATTTTAAAAGCTTAGCTCATCATAAAAGTCAAAAGACAGAGAGGCACCTGTCCGAACATATTCACAACACATTCCACAAAGGCCTAATACCCCTATTATAGAGAACTTTCAAAAATTGATAGGCCAAATTATGCTATGTACATACATGAATATACCAGTGAATTTCACCTTTATATATATATCTGTAAAGCATCCATTTTAAATATAAATAGAAGGAAGACCAGTAGAGAAAGGGGAGCAGGGGGAGGCTGGAAGGGAGGAAGAGAAGCAGCACTGGGGATTGAAGTGGAGAAAATTATATTCCATGCATGTCTGATTATGTCAGAATGAGCCCTACTGTTATGTATAACTGTAATGTACTGATAAAAGAATTTTAAGAAATTGATAGATGAGCAAAATCCCAATAGAAAAATGGGAAACACAAACTGATAGTTCAACATAAAGCAAGATATAAAAGTGGTCCTCAAACAAGAAATAATGTTCAAATGCACCTATAATTGGAGAAATGCAATTAAGACAATACTAAGGTATCACTATTTCTTATCTGTCAGACAGACAAAAATTAAATAATGTGATAGCTCATTTTGTTGGCCAGAATTACAGAGAAACAGCCCTGTCATGCCTTACTGGTAGGAATGGAAATTAGTGCAACTGTTCTGGAGGGAAATTTGGCAGAACAAAACTACATCTGTGTTCACTTTTGACCCAATAATCCCACTTCTAGGGATCCATCCTGAAGATACAACTTCAGTGATCAAAAAAACATATGCACAAGGTTATCCATTGTTTCTAATTGCAAAATATTGGGAACACCTAAATCTTCATACATAGGAGAACGTGATTGAATAAATATGGCATAGCAACACAACCAAGCACTGGGAAGTTCTGAAAAAGAATTGAGGGAGAGTGAGCTCTATGAACAAGTGTGGAGGAATTCCAGGCCATACTGTTAAATGCAAACATCAAAGCCCAAAAGAATATGTTTTGTACAATCCTCTTCATAGAAGAAGGAAGAAGGTATGAGAAAATCAACATCAGTGTGCTAATTTGTACAAAAGAAATACAGCAGGAATAAAACTAATAAAACAAAGGAGATCAGTGACCTGCACTGGGGAATGGAAAGAAGAGGGGAGGATGGAGTGGGAGGAGGCAGGAGTGACATTATTCTGGCTCTCAGAACTACAGTGATATTGAACACTCCCTTCAAAGTCTGCATGGTGAACTGCCACTGTACTTGTGTGACTATATCACCGTGAGCTCAGGTCTGATCTAGTGTGGAAATATTTAATGCTAAGTGTTATGCAGCATTAAAGGAAATTTTCTACTTAACACCACTTGCCCAGGAGGTATGAAAACGGAATGCTTTTTCTCTCTAGTAGTTCTAATCAGCTATAGATGTTCAAGAACCTTGTATTACAAGGGGCCTTGGAGACCAGACACTTCCAGGACCAAACAGAGGATCTTTTTCTAATGAGTGAATAATGAAGATTGTTTTAGCCAGCTCCTCCCCTTAACACTGGTTTTCTGTGCTTCATCAGCATAAACATCACCATTTCTCTTCCTAAACCTTAAAAAGCCCTGATTTCCCTCTACAAGGGAAACATTGGCTATATTCTTTTGCCTGACAAGTTAGGAACTTCACCTTCAGTAGTTTTTATCTGGTTTTGGTTTTTCTTTTGCCTCCGATTGATTGTCTTTAATTATTTGTCAACAGAGGATTGAAATATTTACATGGAAGACCCATTTAAGCATCTGAAATTTCCTTAACTAAATGTTTTGGCCAAATTGTGCAAATATATTTAGATGAACAATCTGCATCTCATCTTCCTTGATATTTTCTGCATCATCCACAAATGGGGATGATAATGTACCATGAAATTATCAAAAGATATCCAGCAGAGAGATGAGCGGGACTGTTGAGTTAAGTAGTTTCCCAACCCTGAGTGGCCAGCATTGTATTTTGATTGCATAAGTGAAATCCCACTTTTCCACTCTCCCTGGGCATGTTGAGAATGCTGGCATTTCTCATTTCAGGAATGACAATACCTGAAGAAGATGCTGATGTGGGACAAGGCAGTAAATATTGCCTTGTTGCAATTGGGAGACTCCAGGTAAGAAAAAACTCAGAGCTGTTTCCATCTCAAAGGAGAGCTTAGTGCAAGGAACAGGAGATTGTGAGTTTGGATGCCTGTTTTCCTCTGTACCCAGTGTTTGCTGGCTTTTGTGTCTCACTCTGGGACAAGAACAAGGCTAAATCTGGGGGAAGAAAAAGGGACTATAAACTGTAAACAGCAGAGGTCTTGTTGGGTGGGGGCTATATCAGTCCATTCCCCAAACAGAGTCTAGATCTGCCTACAGCACATCCCTGATTAACCATTTCAGTGTTCTTTCCAGAGCCCAAGCGGTAAAATCCATACTCCTCATTCCAACCTGACCTCGTTTCCCTTTGTCGAGACTCTCTCACCACATTCTGTTCCCAAATAGCACCATTCCCTTCTCTGTGAGCCCATCATGTGATTTCCCACCTCTGTGGGTGTTCACAGCCTGTTTCTTCTGCCTGGGATTTCCTTGTTCCCCTTTTTTTCTTTCAAAAATCCCTTTCTTCTTGGGTACTTCCTATCCATCCTCCAAAACCCAACTAAAATGACTACCCATCACATAGTCAAAATTAATCATTCCTTCCTCCTTCTCTCTAGCACGGGGTTCCCAGCTTAGCCGTCATCTCTCGCTGTCCCTTGTGCTACTGTTAGCTGAGTGCAGGATGGCTTTGTTAACCAAGTGTGTGATTGTTAGCTGAGCATAAGATCATCCCCTGTGAGATCCTCAGGGGCAGGGAATGCCTTTTTATCTTGTGAGAGTCAGATGTGCTCAATGCCTGACACAGAGTCACTACTCAGTCAACTGGATTGTTCATATCCTTGTGATAATTAGGGTCTTCCCATCCTAATGAGAGAACATGTGATAGACATGGTCTGACTAGCCCAGGTCTGAATGTTTTCAGACAAATAAATAAGCAGTTTCATTGAATGCGACAGACCATGGGCATTCCTGGTTGATTGGTAAAGAAAGAATATTTGGGCAAATTCAGTCCACAAACATACACTTTCCAAATATTTTAACAAGTTACTTAGGCCCATTTGCCATTTTTAGTGAAGGGAAGACTGGAAAGAAAGGCACATTAATGTTTATTTAGCAACAGCTTGTGCCAAGGCTTAACCTGAAGTGTTTCAACCTATGAGGTTATGGGTTTCATTATTCCCATTGGCTAATCAGGACACATAAACTTAGAAATGTAAAGAAAGAGGCCCATTGTTACAGTTTAGTTAAAGGCATAACCCAGCCTCTCTGAGCATTTTACACTCATTGCACCAGTCACATGGAAGAATGTGTAATGTTAGATTCCCATTTTCCATCTCCATCTTCATCAGTAGCACCTAAGCTGTGGATTTTCCCATTGCAGGTGACCAGCTCTCCTGTGTGCATGGACATGAACGGGATGTCAGTGCCCACAGAGTTCTTATCTCGCCATAACTCTGATGGAATCATCACATTTGTGGATCCAAGGTGCATCAGTGTGATTGGCTACCAACCCCAGGTTAGTGGATAGTTTTGGGCTCATGGCAGTTGGCTAGAGATTTAACTTTCTTGTTTGTCCCATTTGTTTGAGATACAGAATAATGACATTGCAGAGAAACACCAATAAATGTTCAGGTGCCTTGCCCAGATTAGATACTGTCCTTCCAAACAAGAGAATTCACTGTAGCGCCAGGTGTGTGCTCAGCAGTAGTGTGCTTGCTTAGCATGTACAAGACCCTGAGTTTAATCTCCAACACCACACACAAAAAAGGCTGTCTTAAACTTTTCCCTAGCTTGTTCGGATTCTGATTCTTAAGTTGATTTTTCACAAAGTAGAGTTAAGATAATTTTACAAAATTTATTAGCATGAATCTTGAAAAGATGCCCACCTCATTTTTCCTAATTTCTCTCAGAAGACTTTTTTGCATGGGCCACACTTTCAGGTCTTTGTTCCAAATTCTTTGTGTAAAAGCCAGTGGCAGCCTGGCCCAGTGGCACACACCTATAATGCCAGCAACTCAGGAGGCCAAGACAGGAGGATCTCAAGCTCAAGGCCAGCCTCAGCAACTTAGCAAAGCTCTAAGCAACTCAGTGAGATTCTCTCTCAAAATAATAAATAAGGGATGTGGCTCAGTGGTTAAACACCCCTGGGTTCAATCCCCAGTACCAAAAAAAAAGTCAGTGGCATGAGAAATACAAGGCAGGAGTGGTCATCCCAGGTCAAGACCAGAGAAATAAAATGGCTGCATACAATGTGAGAGCCTGAACTGTGTCCTGGGCCTAAAGACGTGTAGGTAGAAGAAATAAATGGGAGACGATGTAAATGTTAACACATCCAGATTATTGGGCGATCTTATTGAACAATTACTGGTTTTAAGTTAATAGTATGGCACATTGTGGTTTTTTGTAAAAGGATGTCATTTTTATAAAACATGCTAAAAATACTTCGGGGAGGGGCTGGGATTGTAGCTCAGTAGTAGAGTGCTTGCCTCACATGTGTGAGGTGTTGGGCTCAATCCTTAGCACCAAATAAACTTAAATAAACAAAGGTATTTTGTCCATCTACAACTAAAAAAATATATTTTTTTAAATACTTTGGGGAAAAGTGTCATGCATGATTTCTACAACTTCCCATCAAGTGGTTGAGCAAAAAATTGTTAGCTATGTGTATATGGACACATATGCACATGTACATGTAGATACACATGTGAAGAAAGATAAAATGCAACAGTGGCATGATATTGACAATTCTCAAATCTGTGTAAAAGATACACGAGAATTTATGGTACTATCCTTTTAACTTTTCTGTAGATTTTAATTTCTTTCAAAAAATATTTAAAAACAAGAGAAAAAGATGCTTGTTCTGAGGAAAAATCTTCAGGCTATATTGATAGAATATTAATGACATGAATGTTTTATTGATCTTTTGGAGGTGCTGGGAATTAACCCAGGGCCTGATGCGTGCTAGGCAAGTGTTCTACTACTAAGCTACTTTCTTAGCCCTACATCTGTATCTTAGAACTAGAAGGAGTTGCCACCAGAAATATTAGAACCCTTTGCATAATTCTACATGTCTAGATTTATACAAACCTGGAGACTTTGGATGGAATAAAAAAAAAACTTGTTTTGTGTCGCTGCCTGAAGCGGAAGTCGCTTGGAGCAGCGAACGCCACAGGAAAATTCGGAGGCAGGATGAAAATGAAAAAAGGTCTTTTATTCTTCTTCTCTCTCCAGCTCCAGCAATCACTCCAAATGCTCTAACTCCAACCACCACCTTCTTCTTCCCCACACACACTAACGAACCTCACCCAGTTATATACATATAGCTTTAACAAGGACACGTGCTTACAGCTCGAGCTTACAGGTGCGTCACGCAGTGTTCACGGGCATACAAAGATTCTTTGAATAATGTATTAATATCAGGTGGAAACTAGAACATCTTTTATGGCTCTCAGCTAACCACAATCTTTAGCTATCTCCTTGATTATAGGCTCCTTCATTTCCCCCTTTTAGTTTTAAAAGAGGGGATGTTCTAGGACGTCCATGTGCAACCGACATTCTTACCCGTCATGGGAGTCTAGGCTGTCCTGACTCCTGGCTTAGGTTGACATGCCGGCCACATTAGACTGTCCCGTGCGACTGTGCCGTGTCTTAGGTTGTCCCCTTCTGGGGATCTTACCCGTCATAGGCTAACCAGCCATCCAATAGAGCCCTTCAGGATCAACTGTGTGTTGACTAACAGCCGTCCAATTTTTAGGAGATGCTGCGGCTTTAAGGCGGTAAGCCTACTGCTGACGAGCCAAGTTTCCATAGCGTATCAAGTTCTTTAAGCGAATCAGCTGCCCTTAGTTTCATCAAGTAACGCACTGAGTTCTCTTAGACAAATACCCGCAAGGCATTGTCCCGTAATGTCCCAAAATAATGGAAAATCAAAATGTCCATAAGTTATAACACATAGATTCAGGAGGCCCCATGCATGCAGAGCAGAGGCCACACTGCTGGTGAGGTTGTTGATGCTTGAGCAGCAGGGATGCTTGCAGCGACCGCGGTCCCTGCAGTTGTAGCAGCAGCCGTCTTTTTTATGTCCAGACATTTCCACCGGCAAATCTTCAGGGCCCGCTACCTAAAAACTCAAGCATCCATTATTAAGGGAAAGGCAGTGCTATTCCAGCACTGAGATCAAAAGGTGAGCTGTCAAACTAAAAAAAAAAAAAAAACTATTAGAGTAGAAAATAAAAGTTGATCTCTGCTCACACACATTGCTGCTCAAGCTCCCACAAACATAAGCTGGCAAAATATCACATTCAGAAATAATCAAAGAGAAACTGAGGGTGTTTACTGCATTAAAGATAAAGAAAAGCTAAAGGCATTTTGGAAAAATAATTTGTTAGCTGGAATCCTCGAGTCTCTATATACACAGCAATCCTATACCTGTTGAAATAATTCAAATTAATCAGCTACTAAACAAATGAAGTCAATAACAAATAAATGATCCTCTGTCGGAACACCAAAATATCAGGTTATACAACATTAAACATATTCACAGCTGAAGAGAAGTCCCGGAGACAACTATAAATCAAAATTGATTATCATTATAATTGATTATCTAAAAATATTCTGAACTTATATAAATATCTATTTATCTATCTATCTATTGATTATCAAATTAGAATATTCTAAGCTTAAATGAATTAACGTTATTTGTTATTTGGATCTATATCTATCTACCTTTTTTTTTTTTTTAGCGCTTAATTATTTGTGACGTCACACTAGACAGACGCACATATAAACATATTTGTGACATCACATTAACATGAAATTTAGACAAATGCACAGACATAAAGACATATATAAAAGAGAAAAAAAAATTACAAATGGTGGTCCGTCCGGGGCTCGGCAGGCAGAGAAGAAAAGCTAAGAAGAGCACAGAAAAAGCATAGCCTCAGACTCAGTTGAGACCAGCAAAAAGAGTAGTAAACAAGAGAGCATAGCCTCTGACTCAGTTGAGGCCAGTTAAGAATTAAGCTGAAGCAGAGTAGCCAGCGAAAAGCCGAAGCGAGCCGGCCAAAAGCCGAAGCAGAGTAGCCGGCCAAAAGCCATAAAAAATATAGAGAAAAAGCCTTGAGCTTTAGTATAAAGAAAAAAGCCATGAGCTTAAAAGAAAATAGAGAATTAAATAGCATGGTAAAAACCATGCAGAAAAAAAAAAAAAGCCATTGAGTTTTGGCAAGAAAGCCATAAAGAAAAATAAAGAAGAGGAAAAAAAAAAAAAAAAAAAGTCAAAGCCGCTTATACAATTGTGCTTAACTAAGTGCGTTAGCTGCTTCTCAGCAGTAGGCTTCCTTAAAGCCACAGCACCTTCTCAAAAAGGGCTCAAATATCCACCCTTTTAAAAACAAAAGGTGAAAAGCTAGGTAGGGACAAGAAAATAAAATAGAGAAAATAGAGAAAATAGAATTAAAGCACCTTTTTAAACTAAAGGGAAGGAATATGAAGGAGCCCTAATTAGGAAGGGCTGTTGTAGCTAGCTGGAAGCCATAAGTTCCACCTGATATGTATGTGACGCACCTGTAGGCACCCGAAAAGCTGAAGGTATATAACCGGGTGAAAGCGGTCCGAGTTAGGAGAACAAATTCATTCGGTCAGTCGGGTAGTCACTCGGTCGGTCAGAAGAATCAGAGCGGCCAGAACGTAGGCAGAGCGGTTACAGAAGAGAAACCAGATAGAAGACAGAAGAGAAACCAGATAGAAGAAGTAATGACTGGTCAGAGTTAGGCCGAGGCTCCCAAGGAAGACAGAAGACAGAAGAAAGAAGAAGGAAGAAAGAAGAGAGAAGAAAGAAGCTCTAATCTTTCTCTAAGCTAAGCTCTAAGCTCGCTTTAATCTTTCTCTCTAAAAATCTTTCTTTCCCTCTCTAAGCTCTAAGAAAGTAGAAGTAAAAGTAGTAAAAGCTTAACTCTGCCTCCGAGAGTTTTTCCTCCCGGTTTTCGGTACCAGGCAGCTTACAGTTTTGTTTGCAAATGCACTGATGGCAGCACATTTCCAGCCAGATCCATTAATCCTCCAGCACCTCCTGTGAGCATCTGCTTGTTCCTGGGCACAAAGATAGAACTTGCTTCGTTGTTGGTGTCAGCTCACTCTTGGCAGTGTGTGCCCATGTGGGTTCCGATCAGTGAGTTAGTTTACATCCTTTGCTGTTTAAGATGCTTCCAACTGGACCACTTTCCACAACACATTTGAAGTTGGTCTTTGATGGTTTATCTTATTCTGCTCTGTGTCATGGTGAAGCATACTTTTGTTTTGAGTTAAAGCTGGGTCCTTTGAGCAAACCATAGACCACAGAGAAGGTGCATAGTAAACAAACTTTTAACAACCACACTTATTTTAAGATAACCTCATTTCTTTAGCCACAAGGCAACTACAGTTTCCACATTTAAACAATTTCAGTTTTCTTAGGCAACACATCCGTCCGTCTGCTAGCTTTTTGCTTTCTGTCAATGTTTATTAAAATATGTTGATTATAGCTTGCATCTCCAAGACAAACAAAAATAAAATTGCATTCTGAAGCTGCTGATCTAGTGTCTTAGCAAAATTAGAAATTGGTATGGAGTGTGCCAAAAGAATTTAGAATGGATACAAGGAAGCCAGATCCGCTATGGCTCCAGGAAAAATTGGCATCCGCTTTTCTTTTTTTCAATCTGTGGTGGAACAGGCTAAAGAGATGCAGTAAAGAAGACATAAAAGAACACTCTTCTCTAATAGTTATAAATAATTAAAAATGGGATTTGGGGCTATTAAAGCTTTTGTCTTTCATTTAGGATCTTCTGGGAAAGGACATTTTGGAGTTCTGCCACCCTGAGGATCAGAGCCATCTGCGTGAGAGCTTCCAGCAGGTGCTGCCCATGCGTGTTCCCAGCTGATCCCGGGTAGCCTAGGTGCATGTGGGTATGGCTGGTGGGACACTAGTCCTGCTATGTGCTTGGCAGGCTGCAAGTTCCTGACCAAAGCATTAGTCAGGGGCCTGTTGGGAAGGAGCTCGCTGTCCAGCAGAGAAGACAGGCACATGAGGAGGTCATTACTGGGTGATGGGAGAAGAACTCAAAAGTATCATGGAGAAAATACTGCACAGCACAGGATGCTGAGGCCAGCTGTGTGGGCAAGAGGCAGGAAGAGTCTCCCAAAGAAGGGGACAGTTGGGATGCGTCTTCAAGGGTGAGCATGGGAGACAGGAGAGAACTCTCTGGATGAGGAGTAGGAGCAGTGCCAGAGATCAGAAGAACATGGCCTAGCAGAGAGTCCTCAGCAGCTCTGTGGCTGGATAACACGAGGTGACCAGGAGGGGTGACATTGTGGGAAGTGACTGAGGACTAGCAGAGGGTCCTCAGCAGCTCTGTGGCTGGATAACACGAGGTGACCAGGAGGGGTGACATGGTGGGAAGTGACTGAGGCCTAGCAGAGGGTCCTCAGCAGCTCTGTGGCTGGATAACACGAGGTGACCAGGAGGGGTGACATTGTGGGAAGTGACTGAGGCCTAGCAGAGGGTCCTCAGCAGCTCTGTGGCTGGATAACACGAGGTGACCAGGAGGGGTGACATTGTGGGAAGTGACTGAGGCCTAGCAGAGGGTCCTCAGCAGCTCTGTGGCTGGATAACATGAGGTGACCAGGAGGGGTGACATTGTGGGAAGTGACTGAGGCCTAGCAGAGGGTCCTCAGCAGCTCTGTGGCTGGATAACACGAGGTGACCAGGAGGGGTGACATGGTGGGAAGTGACTGAGGAGGAACCTGGCATTGCTAAATTTTTAGGGCTTCTTATGCATGCCATGCTAAGGCATTTAGATTTTCTCCTCAGTCACCTAAGGGTAAGTGAGGATTCCTTTGAGGATTTTAAGCAGAGCAATGTTTTGAAAAAACACTTTGGTGATTCAGGTATGCAGATGGGGAAAATAACTGGAAACCAAGATAACTCAGGAGATTTTTAAATTCCTGTGTAAACAATGAATCCTGCTTTTATTGTATATACATTTATATGTGTGTGTGTGTGTGTGCGTGCACGCGCATATATATATATTTATAGCACATTAACAAAAATAATAATAGAGCAAACAGATCAGGGAGAAGAAGGCAAAGAGGGAAAGGGAAGGTACTGGGGAATGAGATTGATCAAATTATGTTATGTCCTGTACAATGTGGCATAATGAATTTCCATATTATGTATACTTACAATGCACCAATAAAATAGAAAAATAAATTGCCTGGGCAAGAGGTAATGAGGCCAGAAGTTGGGCAGGAACCATGGGAAACAAACTTGATACAGTTTCGTTGGTGGTGATACTTCAGCTGGAGATAGTGAGGGAGAGGGAGGAATTTAGGATGACTGGGAACCTGACAGGGAAGCCACCCTAATAACAGTATCATGTGCATCACTACTCTTAGCTGCTATTTCCTGAATGCCTACCATGCACTGGGCACATACGCTACCTTATGGAATCTTCACAGGAGTTATAGGAGGTAGGCACTGACATCTTGCTGTTCCAGGTGAATTCAGGGGGACCCAGTGCTGAAAAGTACCAAGTACCACACAGTCAATGAAAGAAAACTGACTCAAAGTGAGGACCTGTCACCTGCTGAGCTGGCTCAGCTGTGGTGACAGAGAATACACCCCCTCTCTCTGCAGAGCTCTGAGGACCCCCTCTCAGCCCTGGGAAAGAAGAGAGCAGACAACATTATAAGAAAGAGGCCTTTGAGTTTCTTTTCAAGAGGGCGTAATAATAGCCTGTCATTCATCTGACAGCATACACACTTGACATTCTTCTTTGCAAGTGTTTTAGATGGAGCCTCTCAGGCAGCCGGGCCCATTGAAGGCATTGCCATGTCTGCACAAACACTAAGAACTCCAATTTTATGTCCCATGTGTGGGCCACGCTCTTAATCCTCCCTCCTCCGTGCACACCCTGCTCATTCCTTCTGGAACATCACCCAGTCCTGATTTTCTTTCCACTTCTCAGCCTCCTTTGTGGGCTCCTTCTCCAGTACATTCTTCTTCAAACCATGATGGTAAGGGCCCAGTCCTTGCTGCCTTCTCTTCTTTTCATTCTGTTCTATCTCCGTAGGTGATATCTATTAGAAAACTCCAGCCCAGCCAGGTGCAGTGGCACATGTCTGTAACCCCAGCAACTCAGAAGGCTGAGGCAGGAGGATCATGGAGGCCAGCCTCAGAAACTTAAGGAGACCCTGCATCAAAATAAAAAATTAAGGGGCTGGGATATGGCTCAGCGGTAGGCGCTCACCTAGCACGTGCGCGACCCGGGTTCGATCCTTAGCACCACGTAAAAATACATGCATTGTGTACAACTAAAGCAAATAAATAAACATTTTTTAAGAAAATAATAAAAAATTAAAAGGGCTGGGTATATAGTTCTGTGGTCAAGGGTCCCCATGTCCAAATCCCTAGTTCCAAAAAAGAAAACTCCAGCCCAGCCTGTCCTTCTGGCTCCACATCTGCTTCTGTCCAGGTAGCTGTCCCATGCCTCCACCCAAATGCTCAGTGACCTTCAGACACAGAGTTCTCTCGGCCTTCATCCTCCCTCACACTTTACCTCTAACGTGGCTGCTCAGGCCAGAAATCAAGCCCCTCACTCTTCCCTTGATCTCTCTGCACACCTCAGAGCCCTCAGCAGGTCCTCTGGGACGCCTCCAAAAGACACCTATAGTCCATGCCTCCTTTGCTCCCACTCCCTTCAACCAGGCCTCCATTTTGACTATTGCATTAACTCCCTTAATGGTCTCTCCACCTTTGCGCTTGTTTCACTCCAAGCTATTATGAAAACATAAGCTAGGTTTGGCCACATTTTACTTAAAACCTGCCGCCGGGCGCGGTGGCGCACGCCTGTAATCCCAGCACTTTGGGAGGCTGAGGCAGGAGGATCACGAGTTCAAAGCCAGCCTCAGCAATGGTGAGGCACTTAGCAACTCAGTGAGACCCTGTCTCTAAATAAAATACAAAAAAAAAAAGGTCTGGGGATGTGACCCAGTGGTCGAGTGCCCCTGAGTTCAATCCCTAGTACCAGAAAAAAAAAAAAAAAAAAAAACCTACCAACAGTTTTTCAGGTTATCTAGAATAAAATCCAAGTTTGCTGCCACAGTTTTACAAGTCTCTTCATGAGCCTTGTCCTATCTCATTTTCCCTTAGACACTGCTCTTCAGTCACACTGGCCGCCTTCTAGTTCCTTGAACGTGGTTTCTTTCCCACCACAGGGACTTTGCACATGTCCCTATGCAGATTGGAATGCTTTTCCCTCACTTTTTACATGACTCACATTTTATCCTTTAGGTTTCAGTTTATCTCAGAGACATAATGAGTAAACTACTGTAGCTAAGAAAGAGGCCCCAGCCAGCTCAGCCCCTTGTCTAGTTCACAACTAGTCCAGTTTTATTTATTTGTCCATTGGTTGGTTTGGGGGTTGGTTGGTTGGTTGTTGTTTTGCAGTACTGGGGATTGAACTCAGGGTACTTTACCACTGAGCTACATCCTCAGCCATTTTTATTTTATTTTATTATTTTTTAGTACTATAGATTGAAACCAGGGGCACTTTACTAGTGAGCTACATTTCCAACCTTTTTATTTCTCACTTTGAGACAGGGTCTCATGAAGTTGCTAAGGCTGGCTCCAACTTGAGCCGCTCCTGCCTCAGCCTCCCGTGTTGCTGGAGTCACAGGACGCACCACCATACCTGATCGTTTTCCTTCTTCGTCACTAAAACCTAACCTCCCTGTGGGCAGACCCCACGGCTGTGCTTTCATCATCGTCTCCTTCGCTGAGTGTGGAGTTCAGTGGCTTTTAATAAAACAGCCTAAGTGGATCAGAACCAGAGCCGTAGCTTTTATTTTGGAAAAATGTGAGATTAGAATGATTAAACATTGGGAGGGTGTGTCTTTTTATGCCATATGTTTGCTCAGTATGTGTGGTGATGATAAGCTGCATCACCGAGCGTTGTCAGGCTTGGGTTGGGTTGGCCTCATTCTCCTTGGTATTTGGAAATCGACCCATCACTAACAGTAATGGAGCCTCTGTTCTGTGCCCAGGAACAAGCCAGACCTTTCTTCATACATTGTCTTACACAGTATGTGTTGTCATTCCTGCTTTTTCCCAGTAGAGACCAGGACTCAGAGAAGTTTGGTTGCTTGCCCCAGATCACACAGTAAGACAGTGACAGACCCAGGGCTGGAGGTCAGGTCCACCTCCCTCCAAAGCGTCCACTGACACCGCCCTCCACACCTGGGCCTCTCTTATCAAGCTGCACAGCTGAGGCTCTAAACTGCTGATACTGTCAGAACTTGATTGGGTTTGAAAAGGAAAAAAAAAGGTACTTAATATCTGATCCCCTGACCCAACCTGTTAGCTGGCTTAAGTAGCTCTTGTCATGAGCAGCTCCTCATTCCTCAGATGGGAGCGGAGGCCAGGGCAGCACCACCCAGGCGCTGGCAGCCCCCGCCTGGTCCCAGGGCTCAGTGGCAGCAGTTGAGCAGCCACAGGGATATCCTGGAGCACACTCCACCTTGGCCCTAAGCTGCGTTCTTTGGGCTCCAGCCACTGGCAGCCAAGGCAAGGGACAAATGTTGATAAAGGGAAGTGGCTTATTCTTGCAAAAGCATGGAGGGGGCTGTCAGCTAAGACTCAGCCTTACATTCTGGATTTAAACAAAAGCATTTTGTCACTCAATGAACATGATCAGGTTTGTAAGGAATTTGAGTTTGGTAGGAATAGTGCATGAGTCTGCTCTTAGATTCCTTCTTCAAGTAGTTTACTGAGGAGTCAGTTGTAGGAGCTGAGGCCAGTGAAACTTAAGGCAGGCTCTCCCATCCCCTCCCTCTCCTTTCTGCTGAGACATCTTCCATCACAATAGTGATGATGATGAAGATGGTGATGGCAGAGCTGTGGTCATGAAGACCCATGCTAAGCTGCGTTTCATGCATGGTCTTTGCAGTCACCTATATTGTCAGCATCACACCTGGATTAAGCACAGTAAGATGTGTCTCTCTGGTCACAAGGCCTGGACCATATCACCTGAACTGCCTTATAGACGTTGTTCAGCTCATGCTGTGCTTCCTGCCAGAAGAGCCCTTGGAGCATCTTCACTTTGCAACACTCTACCTACATTTCTAAACCCATCTCCTGCCAGGAGCCCCTTCTGGGTCCCAGCAACAATTCATCTCTCCTTGCCCGCCTGGTAACCCAATGGCATGTTTTTTAAAAATTTTTTTAGTTGTAGATGGACATAATGCCTTTACTTCATTTATGTATATGTGTGCTGAGGCTTGAACGGAGTGCCTCGTACGTACTAGGTAAGCACTTTTCCACTGAGCTACAACCCTAGCCCAACCCCATGACATTTGATCTTAGGTTTGTGCAGCGGTACGTAGCAGTCTCTGTGGGTCATATATATCTGCCATCTTGCCTGCTCTTTGGGGCCAGAGATTCTACCTTGACAATAGGGGTCCCTGGAAAGAGGATTGAGGCCAGTAGATTCAGGACTGAGCCATTTCTCTGCCACTTCTCATCTGGAGCCCTGAGACTGTATCTCTGTCTGCTTCAAGGTTTGCTTTCCAGGTACACAAAACAGTTGTGAGGACTACGTGACAGAGCACACATAAGGTGCTTAGCTATGACTTGGCCCCAGGAGGTGCAGAGCTGGCAGCTCCCTTCTTCCTCCTTTCTCCATAGCTCCTGGGCCCCAGCTTGGTGCACAGATGTGCCTCCTTCATGCTTATGAAATGCAGCTTCAGTAGTCTGCACTTCCTCAGGCATTCCGGTTGGAAGAAAAACACAGAAGGAACATGCACACATGTCCACAGAGTGCAGAGAGTGTGGATATCAACTCGTGGAGACTGGCTGCCTGTTTCCCCGTGTCCAGTGCAGGCACAGAGGAGTCCCTTGGGGGAGCCCCTCAGTCTGCTGGCCTGAAGGGCACATGGCTTTGACCTCTGGCCCCTATGAAGAAGAGCCAAGTTTCTGCTAGGGCCACGGACTCACTGCCCAGCAGCGTCGTCCGAGTGGGCTAGCTTCACCCATTCCGTAGCTCTGCCTCCTCTCCCACCATGGTAGGAGAGGCCTTCCACCCTCCTCAACCTCTCTGTTCGTTTTATTTATCACTTGGAATTTCCTACCAGGGAGCCTTGTCTGACACCCTCAGGCTTCTTCTGCCTTGCCCCAAGGCCTGTTGAGCCCTAGAGCCAGTCCAGGAAGTGGCCTTGAGTGCCTCCTCCTTGCCAGGCACCAGACTGGGGTTGGGGAGACTTGGATAACCAAGATACCACTGTCCCCATCTGCTCACAGTCTGGAAGAGATGGCAGATACCCAACAGGAGGAGAGTACAAATGAGGTGTGCGGTAGGAAAGGGGAGTCATTCCTTCCCTAGACCCTGGGACCAAGTCCCCATTCTTATCATTGATTACTCTGTGATCTTTCAGGCAGGAAGCCTGGAGATTTACCAGCCCCAGCCAGTCACAGGATCTGGGGGCTGCACATGCCTACAGAGAGAACTCCTGCTTGTCTTATCTTGTCTTGGGGGCTTACGCACACCCAGGCCTCTACCTACTAGTCATTTGTCATTTCTTTTTCTTCTCTTGATGCTTCAGGTGTGAGAGCTGTGCCTGAAGGCTTCCTTCAGCATGCACTCACGCATGTGTCTCTGCATGTCTTCATGTGGTTGTGTATGTCTAAACAGAGCAAAAGAACAAGATGTGTGACTAAAGAGAAGCTTGTGATTTGGAAGTAAGCTCTTGGTTCCTGTCCCAGCTTTTCCACCAAAAGTTGTCAGATCTTGGATAACCTATTTAATTTCTCTGAGTCTCAGTATTGTCACCTGTAAATAGGAAAGCCCTCCTCCTTAAACTCTTGTGAGGATATACCTGAAGTGATACATTTGAAACTCTGTTGGAAACCATACTGCAACCTAAAAGTGGTGACATATAGATACATGCAAATAAAGAATGCATACAGGGCTTGGAATGTGGCTCAGTGGTAAAGTGCTTGCCAGCTAGCATATGCAAGGCCATAGGTTTGATCACACACACAGACACACACAAGAATGCATACAAATTTATCATTTTTTAGACATCTTCTCCAAGAGTACTCTCTGGAATTCATTTTTCACTGTTAAGCAGAGGTTAGGAATTTTTTACATAAGGTATGAAGAAATAACTCCGTGAACATCAAGGGATAATAGCACCAAACCCAGAGTACCCAGGCAGCCAAGAAAAGAAGAAAAACTCAAGTATTACAGAACTCTCATGATCTGATTTGTAAAAGCTAAATTAAAATTCCTGATGTAGCCAGGCACAGTAGCACATGCCTACAATCCCAACTAGTTGGAAGCCTGAGGCAGGAGGATCACAAGTTCAAGTCCAGCCTCTGCAACTTAGCAAAATCCTGTCTAAAAATAAAGAAGGACCAAGGATGTAGCTCCATGGTAGAGTACCTCTGGGTTTAATCCCCAGCACCAGGGTGGGCAAAAAGTCCCGATATAAAGCAGGCATTGACCAGTCATTTTCTCACACAGTGGTAACAAGCATGACCTGGTTCAGAGGGGAGTTAAGAGTGTTCCAATAGCTAGCTGCCCCCCCTTACTCTTCCCCCCATTCCTCTTCCTCTCCTGCTGTCTTTTGGCTACAGTGCCCCTGTTCTGAGTTCCCGCTGAGGTCCCACTGACCTTCCTGGTGACCACTGCCTGGTGCTTCTCCCTCCTCCCGCTGATTTCCGTCTCCAAATGTTTTTGCAGGTGGTTAAGCTGAAAGGCCAAGTACTGTCGGTCATGTATCGATTCCGCACCAAGAACCGCGAGTGGATGCTGATCCGCACCAGCAGCTTCACATTCCAGAACCCTTATTCTGATGAGATCGAGTACATCATCTGCACCAACACCAACGTCAAGTACGTGCTCAGCCTCCCCCTCTGCGGGCCTCCCCATGCCTTCACTGGGGTCCAGAGCTAGACGTTTTACTTGGGTTCTTTTCTCCCTGCAGGCTCTACTTACAGCTAGAAATCACAGGACTAAAGAGCAAGAATGGGGAGAACTGGGCTGGGGCTGTAGCTCAGTGGCAGAGCATTTGCCTAGAACATGTGAGGCACTGAGTTCGATCCTTATCACCACATAAAAATAAACAAAATAAAGGCATGCTGTCTGTCTACAACTAAAAAACTAACCAACCAAACAAAAATGAATGGGGAGAGCTGGGGGAGGTGGTGCAATCCTGTAATCCCAGCTACTCCAGAGGCTGAGACAGGAGGATCATAAGTTTGAGGCCAGCCTGGGCAACTTAGAGAGAACTTGTCTCAAAATAAAAAGAGCTGGGGATATAGCTCAGTGGTGCTGAACCCTAGGGTTCAATCTCCAGTACTGCAGAAGAAAACAAAAGGGGATTGAGAGTTTGGATCCCCGTCACTTTGGAAATATCCCTCCTGTGTTCCTCCTTCTCAGTTGTAAGAGCCCAAAGGACTGAGTGATGGCCTGATGTCAGTCCCTTTCCTTTAGGCCAAGGTGCTCTGGTCTCCATTCCTCATTGTTTTGCGTGTGAACACAGAACCCAGCAGAATGGAGCTATGCTGGGTACCCCCCTTTCCCCCCGCTCCCTGCTGTGGCAGGTATATGTGCCTGATTTCTTGGTTCTGCTAAAGTGAGGCTAAGCCCCTTAGCAGCACTAGGACATGGAGCAGGTGGCCTGGGGTGAGCACTACTGCCCATTCACCAAAGCATTCCTCTCTACTCCTTCTCAGAGCCTGGGGCCTAGCATCTCTGCTGGATTCTGGGATTCTCCAGTATCCTGTGTAAGCTGGGAGACAGACCTAGGCTGTGATCTTGGCTCTGCTGCTTCCCAGCTGTGTGATCTTGAGCAAGTCACTTCATCTCTTAACTTTCACTTCCTCACCTGTGATTTGTGATGATCCTCCTTCGTGCAGTTGCCGTGAGGACTAAATTGATATTGAGCTCAGAGCTGTGGGCCGGACGCCGGGCCCAGCACTCAGCACAGTGAGCATGATCACGGGCAGGTTTTTTCTCTCTGGTTTTAGTCTTAAGGAAATACAGTTTCCCACTAAAGATGGTTCAACTTTGTGATAGCGTAAAAATGATACACATTAGTGTAAACCATACTTTAAATTTTGAAGCTGGGTCTTTTCCCAGCTGGCCATATGCAATATGAACTTCTCAAGATGTTAAACAGCAGCAGCCAGAGCTCCCAGCCAGTCCCACAATCTCAAAAGGGAACAACCATCACTCCACTAAAATGATTGGTAGGTCAGAGCTATTAAATGCAGTTTTGACTGATGATATTTTCAACATATGGGTTTATCAGGACATGACCCCACTGTATGTCCAAGAGCATCTGTACCAGACCAAGGAACTAATAGCAGTTACGACATTTATGCAAAGGCTATCTCAGCTGATGCATGTGGAAGCCATGCCCAGGTGATGAGGAGGGCCACAGCTAACTGGGTGTGTGACAAGGCTGGCATGCTGAGAATGTCCTCTTATCTCCCTGTTGGCAGTTATTGGTCCATTTTCCTTCATTTCCTAGGTTCAAAACATGTCTGTTTCCCAGCCCCACCTCCTCTTGGAACCCACCTGGTGATGCCTATTCTCAGCAGCCTCCCTGGGGACTGAGCCTCCTGCGGTCATTCTTATCTCCTAGAGCTCTCAGTGTTGTGTTTTCCTGTCTCTTGTTGTAGTCCCCAAACCCTTTGAATGTGGATTCTCCTATCTGGGCACCACAAAGCAGCCTCCCATTCAATCAGCAGCACCCTGTGGGCCCTCAGCCTTGGCCTTGCTGCTGGGCATAAGGCATAGAGCCCAATAAACAAGTCCATGCAAGATCCTTCAGAGAGCAGATGGCCTGGGTTTCAATGTCAGCTTCCAACTGGATGAGTCACCTCCCCTTTCTGAACTTCAGTGGCCTCATCTATAATTTGGGGAAAAGAGCAGAGGTGACTTTCCTAGCATCTGGGAGCTTCTGTGCAAGTTCTGCAGGACATCCTGCGTGTGAGGTGCTCTAGCAGGCCGCCACACAGGACAGCACAGACCAGTGTCTGCAGCTGCTGTTGCTGATGCTGTCAGCAGTGGCAGCATGGACTCTACCAGCTCTGGCAGCAGACTGGCAATTTCTTGAGCAGCTCCAAGAAACTGGAATTCAGCTCCTCTTTGCCTTTTCAGTGCCCTTCCTGTGTTCTAACTCTCCTTCCACAAGGAAGGCCAGGGCCCTGCTCATAATTGGGTCCATCTCAGGCCCCTTTGCACCTCTTCTTCTGCCTCTTCCTTCTAGAGCCAAAACCTTCATTTATCTTTATCTCCTGGCATATTTTCTGTCTCCCTGGCCCAAATGTCTTGTCCCTCCCTCCTGAGGGATCCTTCCCAAGGCTTTCAAATAGGCACACAACTTCCTGATCTTGGAGGACCCCTGTCCTGCCAGTCCACCAAAGACACTCTCTCCTGCCTGCCCTTGCTAAATGTGTTGCCTCCTGACCATTCATCTCTTCTTAACCTGTTGCAGCCTGGATTTTGCCCCAGCATTCCTGAGGTTGCCAGCAGCCTCTAGTGACCCTCATAGGATAACTCATTGTCATGGTTCTTCTCCCCAAGCGGTCTGTTCAACCAGCTTTTCTTTCTTGACATCTTCTCCCTTAATTACTTGATAGAGTACTCTGATTCTTCTACCTCCATGTTGTAGTCAAGACTTTCTTGATTATAAGTTTTGCAGGAACAAATATAAGAAGTCATAACTTTAGGTATGCAAAAAGATATAATTGTATCTGAGTTTATCTAGTTAAACTTAGAGAACTTAATCAAATTGAGGATATTTTGTTTCCCTCCTTCCTCCAACATGAAAAGGGGGGTTCTTCGCTCAGCATTAAAGTACCCCCTAGTGCCATGCCTGTGTTTGGCCCTCGCCTTGATGAAAACGGGGAAGGTTGAGAAGCAGGGGTAAGAGTCAGAATGGGCTCAGGATTCTATGACTTTCCCTCCGTTCAACAGATGAATAGGGTATGGAGGATGGCAAGTTGGGTTACTCTCAGGAGCTGCTAAGCCAGAGGTAACAGGTGTGCCTGTTGCCTGGATGGAGCCAGATATGGGGAAGTGTCTCCTGTTGTGGCCTTCCTCCAGCCACTTCATGTGCCAAAAACCAAGAACAGGACAGCACATCTCCCACTCAGAGTCAGCAAATTGACTGGTTCTCGGTTAGAGCTGCCTCTTCTCATAGTCCTGTCCGCTTTCTTTCATTCAACACTCTTTTCCTCCTTCTCTGTACCCATGTCCTTTCCCCAGTTATTCCCACAGTCATGTGCTTGATGCCTGCGCACACCAGGCTTGAGGCTTTTCGTTACCTAGGTTTCTAGGTTATCATCCGAACAGCCTGTGCCCTGCTCCCAAACTCAAGTCCCGCCTATCTTTGAAGCCTCTAACTTCTACAGGCTGGGTCCCTGGCTGGACACCCAACAGAGTCTTCTACATTTGGGTCAGAAAAGCAGATTAAAGCTCCCCTTTTTGAGTTTTTGATACTTTAAAATTTTTTCATCATTCATTCATTTCCAGCATTTATACAAGATTCAGTTGTCAAAGTCGCATGGTTTTGTTGCCACTATGCAGCAGACATTCCCTGAAGGGACACAAGCTGCACCAGCCAAGGTCAAGGTGTCACCATTGCGCTTCCTGCCTTCAGGGAGGAGCCCTGCCCTGGAAAGCTAGGGCTTAAGCTTCAATAACATGGAGAACATGAGAAGGGACAGACAGCAGGATGGGTAAAGTCCAGCAGGGACACAGAGGAGGCAAGGACAAGCACTTCTACAGGGCTAGAAGGCATCCCCAGGGGTCTGCCCTGCAGCAGGGCCTAGAAGTGAAGGAACTACCCTCCTCTAAGACTAGTTCCAGCTGGGGTTTTCCTTTCATTTCCTGAAAGCCAGGCAGCATGGACAAAACAGAAACCATTTTGTGCAGGAGTGTGCCTATGTGTTTCCTCGGGACAGTTGCCTGGCAACTTGTGGAAGTTATGTGGATCTAAATGCACCAGCACCTGTCTTCTGAACCAGAAGGTCTTCTGGGCAACGCTGTTAAAAAAGCTCATTGTGGACAGTAGAGGGCAGTGATAACCACAGCGGTGAACAGGCCATCGCTTTTTTAAAGTTTGTGAGGCTCAACCTTGCCAGCAGGAGGCAGGCTTGCTGTGGAGAAGTCCTCTAATGCTCTGTGCTCGGTGGGGATATTTGCAAGCTCAGTTACATTCACTTGATAGCATCCAAAAGAAACTTGCTGGAACCATTTGTGTGAAACTGCTGAAAAGAAAACCTGTTTAGCATCTCTGATTGTCGTGTATATTTGTATAAAAAATAAAGTTGAGGAAAGCACAAAGCAGTCTAATATGCAGACTGTGCTTCTTCGAATCATGACCAGGTCTTGATTTCTAGGGGTCAGTACTCTTTCAGAAACCAGCTGTGGGCTGGTTCTGAGTGTAGGTCTTTGGTGCTTTTTATATTTACACACCTAGTTGCTGTGCTTGCTTCCTTTCCCTCCTCTTTTCAGGGGAGTAATCCAAGGTCTTCTCTTTACATCTGTTTGGGCCAAGCCCTCTATCCTGCCATGGCATTGTTTCATCCAAGTTGTTATAGGTTTTCATGAACACAAGTGCTTGTCATGCTGTGTGTGTGTGAGAAAGAGGGAACATGTGTTCCTAAAGCCCCATCATGTCTGGACTAAGACTTGGGTCTCTCTAAACCTATCAACTATCACATGTATTTAGTGGTTGTTGGTATTAAGCAGAAGGCTCAGAGTAAGGGTAGGTATTTAAAAAAAAAAAAAAAAAGGAAAGGAAAGATTGCATTCCAGGTCTCTGCTAAGCCTTCAGCCATTCAGGGGCTGATACACCTAGTCACCAAGGCCCAAACCTGGGAGTTGTCCTGGGTTCCTGGGCTCTTATTCCTCTGCAAAAGACAGCCTGGCATAGAACCAGAGCTCCAGGCTCCAGCAGAACTCTCTCTAGGACATCTCCTATTCTCCTTTTACCAGTGGAGGCCTTTGTCATTTTGCAGGTGACTATTGGCCCTGCTAACCAGCTTGCCTGCCTGCCATCAGGCCCCTGTTGAGTTGACCCACAAGGCTCAGAGAGCAGTTGCTGTGAAGCACACATGAGACCATGCTGCTCCCTGCCCCTGATTACATCAATTCCAAACCCCTAACAGGCATTCAAGTTCTTCACAATAGGTATACAGACGATGCTCAACCCAAGGTGGATATTAATAGCCTCTCTCTGGTCAGCTGAGCTATCCGAGTCCCAGATGCCCCAGCCTGATTCTGGCTATTCCCAGGGGCACAATCACATTGCCTTTCAATGTCGTTCTAATGGCTCCATGCTCACTTACGCAGACTGAGGTTTAAAAAAAAAAAAAAAAAATGTCCAGGGAGTGTCAGAGATAATTGACAGCATCTGCCCAACTTCCTGCACCTTGCTGGCAGGAAGCCAGGCTGAATGCATTGAGTTTCTAGTCATTATCCATTGGCCCCCAGCTAATGGAGGGCAGCACTCTGCTGGGGTGGGAGTCTGCCTCCCTCCATGTGCTGTTGGTCAGCTTTCTTTCAAACAGATATGCTTTCTCCCTCTCTGGAATGTGCCAGTACACCAAGGTTTATTTTTACACCAGTACTATGAAATATCTGAGAGCCCTCCTTGGGCCCCTTCTCGGGATGGGGTGGCCAAAGGTCAGCACTTCTTCCATTTGCACTCAACGATGGGAGTGGAAACCCAAAGCCTATGGGATGGAGGTACTGATGTCTGGACCACAGAGCCAGTGAGGTTAGGACACTAGGGATTTGCCAGCCTTGATTGAGACCGTACTTCTACTTCCCAGTGAAAGGAGCTTTCCCTGCTCTAGGAGTACAAAGAGAAACAGGACTGAAGAGCTAACTCCTAGCCTAATGCCAATCCCTACCACTCCTTCATGCAAATGAGAAGCATGTGCCTTTCATCCAACACACACCTGCACCAGGGTACATGGTAGGCACTGGGAGAAAACTGGGTCTGTGCCCCACACAGACTGGATAACTGTACACAGTGGCCCTGCCCACTCTCTAACCCTCTGGGCTTGGGCTGGACATGAGGGTAGGCGTGGTTGTTTTTTAAAGAAATGCTTGTGGGTTGAAAGTTGGGCTCTGGGAAAGGGGTGGAGAGCAGAAATGCAGATTTCTGCCATAGAGTGGGAGGGTTCACTGCTCCAATCCCACAAAAATCCCAAGGGACGGGCTATTCCCCCCACACACACCTTTTGGTTCAATATGTTCTCTTTTATCCTGGGTGGGGGCAGTAGCCAAGACAGAGGGAAGAGTTCAAGGTCCACAGCCAGACAGATTGAACTTGAATCCTGAGGATGGCCATGTCATAACTGTGTCACACTGGATACATCATTTAAACTCTCTGGGCCTCCATTTCTTTATCTGTTAGGTGGGAATATACAGAGATATGAAGATGTTGGCAAAGTATCAGCATTCATCTTACATTCAGGTTTTAGAAGCCCTACAAATGAAAACATGATGGTATTCAAGAAGTAAACTAAAAAATTTTTAAAGTGAAACAATAAAGTAACAATAAGTACAGAAAGTGATGGGTTTTTTTTCTATTGATTCTTTAAAATTTTTTTGAAAATATCAATTTGTCTGGAAAAGTACTTTTAGTGTTCCTGCTTTCTTGTGTAACAAGTATAGGCTTAGGCTGTGGGATGGAAAATCACATGTTTCTGGTTTTTATCCTTTTTCTGGACTCTCACCCCAAAGTTAGGAGGCAGACCACATGCTCAGACAGAACCTTCTATCGGAAGGTTCTCACATGCACATGCTCTGTGGTCTTAACCCACTACCCTCCAACCGCATGCCTACTCATCTGGGTCTCCCTGGGGAGATAGCTGCATGAGGGCAGAGATCTTGTGGGTTCCAGGTCATTGTTCTGTTTGTTCCTGGTGCCCAGCATGGAGCTTGGCATGGATCTTTCACTTAACTCAGTAGAGTTCACTGAGGGGATGACTTATCTGGGTTTAATCCTAAACAGCTGATTCACTGAGGTCTCCAGCCGGAGTTCATTCCAATGAGAGTATTTAAAATTGAAGAGGAAGCTGGGCTCAGTGGTGCACACTTGTAATCCCAGTGGTTCAGGAGGCTGAAGTGGGAGGATCGTGAGTTCAAAGCTAGCTTCAGCAACTCAGCGAGTCTGTGCTCCAAATAAAATACAAAATAGGGGTGGGGATGTGGCTCAGTAGTCGAGTGCCCCTGAATTCAATCCCCAGTACCCCCCACAAAAGAAATTGACAGAGACACTCATTCTGCCTCATGTGTGAGCTCTGAGTTGTAGAGTTTACTGTCCCTTGAAAGCAACCTAGTTTCATATTGTAAAACTTAAAGCATCCATTTATTATTATTATCAATATTTTCCCTTGCCCAAATGGAGCAGCCTGTTACTGTGGCAACTTAGAGCCAGAAGTGTGTGTTCAGACACTTGCTCTGCTTTATCAGAAACACTTCTAGTCAGCCAGCTGAGCTTGACAACCATCTAACCTCTTCCAACTTCAGCTTCTTGATTTTTATATATAGGTAAAGTACACTATGAAAATTTAGTATGAGGATTGAATGAGATGGTGTAAATTCCTACTAGTTTGTAGATAAGCATTATCTAAAGCCAGCCTTTTCATCAACTGTAAATAGTTCAGTGTGGCAGTCTAAACTTAAAATATAGGGCTCAGAATCTTGATTTGGGAAATTAAAAATAAAATAGCTAGGAACAATAGTGCATGCCTCTAACCCCAGTGACTTGAGAGGCTGAGGTAGGAAGTTCGCAAGTTTGGGGCCATCCTGGGCAACTCAGAGAGACCCTGTCTCAAAATAAAAAATAAAAAGGGGGCTGGGATTGTGGCTTAGTGGTGGAGCGCTCGCCTGGCACGTGGGCGACCCGGGTTCGATCCTCAGCACCACGTACAAATAAAATGCATTGAATAAAACGCGTTGTGTACAACTAAAGCAAATAAATAAAAATATTAAAAAAAAATAAAATAAAAAGGGCTGAGGATGTGGCTCAGAGGTAAAGCACTTTGGGGTTCAATCCCTAGTACCAAAAAATAAAATAAAAAAAGAATATAATATAATTTTAAAAGGGAGATACATTGATGTCACCCTCTGTGACTTTGGGGAATGGGAAAGTTCTGGTGGTCTTCACAGCACTCTCTGACTTTGTTTCACAGACAACTTCAGCAGCAGCAGGCAGAATTGGAAGTACATCAGAGAGATGGGTTGTCATCATATGACTTATCTCAGGTGAGTTTCTGGGAAATCCTTTCCATCTGGAAGTGTCTCTAACCCAATGGACTGGGGACTAAATTCAGCCTTTAGTTTGAGCCCCTCAGCCCAAAGAGTCTGTTGTCCCATCCACCCTTTACTGTGCAAAGAGCATCTTGGTCCCCTGGGAATCTGTTGTGACTTTTCTGTGCAGAAGTGAGCCATGAAGAGCATAAAACTTGTGAAGACCAGGGGAAGAACTAACAGCCATGGTCAACCAGCATTGAGAATTTCACAGGGCTGATGGACATTTCAAAAGGCCATATAGAAACTCTAGTACTCACATACTCAGAAGCCACCAGAAGCAGGTTCTGAACTCCTTTGGCCCTCTGGCTTCCTAGCCATCTCTCCTGCCTTTGCCCTATGTCCCTTTCTCCTTAATGTGCCTTGTCCTAACACACTCTCTCTCTCAATATACCTAAATGGTCTCTCTCCTTTTCTTCTCCCATCTCCTCAGTGCCCCCTTCTCTTTCTTTCTTATTCTGCTCCCTTCTTCTGATAGCTGGGCATACATAGAAACTGGCCTATGTCAGTATTTGACCTCTTCCCTAAGTTACTTTATGTTCCCTTTTCCTGATATGTGGAGTAAATGGATTCTTTTCCATTTATCTCTAAGAAAGTAGTCATTGTGATTCTGGTGTACTTTCTGTGACCCCTAGTTCACAATCCACCCCCAAACCCATTGTCCTTGGCCTTTCCCCACCCTGTGAATATGGTCAAACCTGAAATGCCAGTGATGTCAAGGGGAGGCAGGGCTCTGCTGCAGGAGAGCTGGTGACTCCTGGAATGCATGTTCTGTGCCTCACACACGGGTTGCCATTGTCCTTTAATGTGCCAGCAGGTCCCTGTCCCCAACCTGCCTGCTGGTGTTCACGAGGCTGGGAAGACTGTAGAAAAGGCAGATGCAATCTTCTCCCAAGAAAGAGACCCCCGGTTTGCTGAGATGTTTGCAGGAATCAGTGCATGTAAGTTTCTAAACGGCACTAGGTTGTGAGGATATGGGATTTACAGTTGCTTTTAGCCCATATGGAGACAGCTACCCTGAGAGAGAAAAGATCAGGGAAGGTGAGTTTTGATTGACTGTTGCAGGGTGCCAAAAGAATTCAATATACGGGATTGGAATGGATTCTCCATATTCCTTGTATTGCCTTTTACTTACTGGTTTCTGGGGCAACCAGTCTGGGGTACTGACATCTCATCTTTAAAATTTAAAGGGTTAGCTGGATATGGTGGTGCACACCTATAAGCCCAGAGACTCAGGAGACTGAGGCAGGAGGATCACAAGTTCGAGGCCAGCCTCAGCAACATAGAAAGACCCTGTCTCAAAATAAAATGTAGAACAAAAGGTCTGGGGATGTAGCTCAGTGGTAGAGTGCCCCTGGGTTAAATCCCCAGTACAGGGGGGGGGAAAACAAGAAAAGAAAAAGAAATAAAATTGAAGGTGTTGGGATAAATGAACTCTATTAATCCATTGTGAAGTTTAGTTTTATTATCAGAGACATACCCCCATAGAAATTACAATTTAATCCACAACATATGATGGCCCACATTAAAAATATACAAAAACTAAGAAAAATAAAAGTGATCCATTCTCCTACCATGTAGATATGATCATTTTAACCTTCTAAACTAAAGTAAGTCCTTCCATCTTTTCCTACACGTGTATATTCTTTACATGCACAACACTGGACTTGTCCTGCTGAATAGCTTGCTTTTTTCTACATGACAATAGGCATCTGGATAGAAAGACTTGCTATTTTCAGTATTAGTTCTCCCCTAAATTATTCATAGATTTAATGCAACCCAAAATTAAAATCTACGAATTTTTATAAATTTACAGCTGATTCCATAATTTATATGGAAAAGGCAAAGGCCAAAAAATATATACAACTCTACTGAAAACAAATACCAAAGCAAGAATCATGTATCAAAATGTACAAAATGTATTATCAAACTTAAGCCGGGCGCAGTGGCGTGCGCCTGTAATCCCAGCACTTGGGAGGCTGAGGCAGGAGGATCGCGAGTTCAAAGCCAGCCTCAGCAATGGCGAGGTACTTAGCAACTCAGTGAGACCCTGTCTCTAAATAAAATACAAAAAAGGGCTGGGGATATGTCCCAGTGGTCGAGTGCCCCTGAGTTCAATCCCCAGTACCACAAAAAAAAAAAAAAAAAAATTTTTTTCATCAGTATGTACTAGTTTATTTGTTAACATTTATGGAGAAAGAGCTTTAAGTATATTTAAACATATTACTAATGGGCATTAAAAAGGAAAAAAAAAAAAAAGAGGAAGGCAGGCAGGAAAGGAAGAAGGAAAGAGATTTTATTTCCAAGGAAAATTTTAGAAAATCAGGAAATTCTCAGAAGAAAAATAAAGTGAAATAAGCAAGAAAGTTTATTGGTGGTAAGGATTATAGGAATAGGCCATGAAATAATCGATGTTCCCAGAACTCCTGATTGGTTACTTCTAATATGCTATAAAAATACAACATAAATCGCCGGGCGTGGTGGCGGCCGGGCGTGGTGGCACACGCCTGTAATCCCAGCACTTGGGAGGCTGAGGCAGGAGGATCATGAGTTCAAAGCCAGCCTCAGCAATGGCGAGGCACTTAGCAACGCAGTGAGACCCTGTCTCTAATGAAATACAAAAAAGGGCTGGGGATGTGGCCCAGTGGTCGAGTGCCCCTGAGTTCAATCCCCGGTACCAAATAATAATAATAATAATAATAATCAAAATAGAATGAAATGAATTGTTGGGCCTGAAAAGACAGATGGTAGAGATGCTCTGAAAACCCAAGAAAGTAGTAGAGTGGTCACTGTCACCAGAGGGAGAAGACATCAGAGCATCCCCAGGGGCAAAGAGACTTATTCCTCACAGAAGATCTGACCTGAAGTGAAAGATAAATATCATGAACTTTGAGAGGAAAGCCATATCCTGGCCTGGGCCCAAGTGTTTACAGTCCTATGAGGAGCACAGTATCTCAAGAGACCCTGGTGGAAGGCCAGGGAACACAAGCCCAGGCTGCCCCTGGAGAGTCGATCTGATGTCCACTGCATCACTGGGGTGGGGGATTCTGGGGCAGTTGAGGGATCTCTGGGCTGGAATTTGAGCCCTGGGTCCTTCCTTGCTTTCTCATGACAGCAGCGCCTCGGTTTTCTCATCTGTAACAAATGATAGCAAACATTTAGATGCTACCGAGCACTGTTCTGAGCACCTTGCTTACATTAACCCATTTGATTTCCTACCACAGCCCTATGAGAAAAACACTGATTATCACCTTCTTTCCAGTGGGGAAACTGAGACAGGGGAAGGTTGAATAGGTCTAAGGTGGCACCTCAGAGACATAAGACAGAGCTGGGATCCAGGGCCAGGGGCTGAGTGTCAGAATGGGTCTCTTCTCCGTTACCCCACGCTTCCTCAGCCATCAGACGAACATTAATGGTGCCTCTCCTCAGGGCTGGAAGGATTGGATAAAATAGTGTCTGAAGAAGCACTTTGATTCATTCTTTTAATCTTCCCCCGCTCTCAAATAGGACCTTGCCTTCAGGTGGCTTGTAACCACCCTGAGTCAGGGAACAACAGCCAGATGCTCCCTCATGCAGGGAGGCCCCAGGAGAGGTGAGATGTGGAGGTGAAGGCAGAGGAGTCTGCCCCAGTGTGTGCCTCCTACTCTTCCATGCCCACCCCTGCACCTGTTCTGGGGAAGCCTCCCCAGTGGTCTGCAGGGCAGGGGACACTCACATGTGACTCCTGTTCTGGTTTTCCTAGCGGAGAAGAAGATGATGAATTCAGCCTCTGCTGCAGGGACCCAGCAGATCTACTCTCAAGGAAGCCCGTTCCCTCCTGGACACTCGGGGAAAGCCTTCAGGTAGTGGGGGTAATGGGGAGGGGTGGACTAGTCGTCCCCTCAGGAAAGCCCTGATCTCAGAGCTCAGCTCTGTGTGCTGCAAACATTGAGTTAGTGGCTCCTGTCCCGCAGCTCTGAGGCAGGCTGGGGATTATGGTGTCACTGGCTCAGCTCCACGAGCCCTCCATTAGTTGCCCTAGATGCTTGGTGCTAGGTATTGGTTTTCAGATGGGAAAGGCACTAGCCACTGTCAGCAGTGCCTGCTGGGGAGACGACAGTGAGTTGATCCCTAGCCAAGATTTAGGTAGGGCAGAGCTGGGTCCGGACAGATAACAAGGTAGCAGAAAGCTGCCTACACCCTGGTTCCCAGAGGCCATGACCAAGTCCACGGACAAAAGGACACAACCCATCAAGTCTGAGCCTCAGCCTACAGAAACACAAGGGTACAGCAGGGTGCCTAGCCTCGCCAAGATGTGGTCCTTTGTATTCAGACATCTTATAGCTCATTGAGGAAGCTCCAGCATCACCACTGAAGACAATACCTGACTCTGATTTCTGCTGAGGGAACAGTAGCATGAGGGAACAGTAGCATAAACTGGGGAGAGCAGGTCAGATGAAAAACTGGTGGCTGTCAGAGACAGGGTCACTCACACATGCATACCAGACACCCCCAAGTTTACAAGAAGGGTCCCAGATCCATGCCTAGTGGGTAGAGCTCCTCAGATAGCATAGCCTGTGGTGAAGTTAGAGCCTTAGCAGAGCTTCCAGGTGCAGGCAGGGACCTGGATTAGGTGGACCTGATGCCCAGGAGGAAGGCCCTGCCAAGGGACTGCCCTGGCCACAAGGAGTAAAAACCTCACTTCCTTGCTGGCCTGAGGACAGACCTCCCACAGGGAATGGGTGGCTCTGCAGCTGTGCCCTGGATTAGCAGAGGTTGGAATGCTCTGGCCAGTCCTGCTGCTGGACCTCACTTCAGAGCAGCTGTCCTGAGGCTCTGGGGAACCCTGGCAGCTACCCTCTGGTCTGGGAACGGCAGAACAAGAGGGCTCTGTTGAGCAGTGGTCAGGCCCTCCAGACATCTCTCATTACTCATCTCTCATTACATATGGACTGATGGCGGCCTGTGCCAGCCCTTCCATGTAAGCTGCCTGGTACCGTAACCCGGGAGGAACACTCTCGGAGGCAGAGTTAAGCTTTTACTACTTTTACTTCTACTTTCTTAGAGCTTAGAGAGGGAAAGAAAGATTTTTAGAGAGAAAGATTAAAGGGAGCTTTTCTTCTTGTCTTCTTAGCTTAGAGTTAGAGTCTTAGAGAGAAAGAAAGATAGAGCTTAGCTTAGAGTAAGATTAGAGCTTCTTTCTTCTCTCTTCTTTCTTCCTTCTTCTTTCTTAGAGAGGGAAAGAAAGATTTTTAGAGAGAAAGATTAAAGTGAGCTTTTCTTCTTGTCTTCTTAGCTTAGAGTTAGAGTCTTAGAGAGAAAGAAAGATAGAGCTTAGCTTAGAGTAAGATTAGAGCTTCTTTCTTCTCTCTTCTTTCTTCCATCTTCTTTCTTAGAGAGGGAAAGTGAAGGAGCCCTAATTAGGAAGGGCTGTTGTAGCTAGCTGGAAGCCATAAGTTCCACCTGATATGTATGTGACGCACCTGTAGGCACCCGCAAACCTGAAGGTATATAACCAGGTGAAAGCAGTCCGAGTTAGGAGAACGGAGAATTCAGTCAGCCGGGCAGTCACTCGGTCGGTCAGAAGAATCAGAGCGGCCAGAACGTAGGCAGAGCGGTTACAGAAGAGAAACCAGATAGAAGAAGTAATGACTGGCCAGAGTTAGGCCGAGGCTCCAGAGGACTGGTCAGAGTAAGGCCGAGGCTCCCGAGGAAGACAGAAGACAGAAGACAGAAGAAGGAAGAAAGAAGAGAGAAGAAAGAAGCTCTAGTCTTTCTCTAAGCTACTCTACTCTAAGCTAAGAAGAAAAGCTAAGCTCTATCTTTCTTTACTCTAAGCTACTCTACTCTAAGCTAAGAAGAAAAATCTTTCTTTCCCTCTCTAAGCTCTAAGAAAGTAGAAGTAAAAGTAGTAAAAGCTTCACTCTGCCCCCGAGAGTTTTTATCCCGGTTTTCGGTACCAGGTAGCTTACCAGGCAGCTTACAGGAAAGAAAGATTTTTAGAGAGAAAGATTAAATCGAGCTTTTCTTTTTGTCTTCTTAGCTTAGAGTTAGAGTCTTAGAGAGAAAGAAAGATAGAGCTTAGCTTAGAGTAAGATTAGAGCTTCTTTCTTCTCTCTTCTTTCTTCCTTCTTCTTTCTTCTGTCTTCTGTCTTCCTCAGGAGCCTCGGCCTAACTCTGACCAGTCATTACTTCTTCTATCTGGTTTCTCTTCTGTCTTCTATCTGGTTTCTCTTCTGTAACCGCTCTGCCTATGTTCTGGCCGCTCTGATTCTTCTGACCGACCGAGTGACTGCCCGACTGGCTGAATTCTCTGTTCTCCTAACTCGGACCGCTTTCACCCGGTTATATACCTTCAGGTTTGCGGGTGCCTACAGGTGCGTCACATACATATCAGGTGGAACTTATGGCTTCCAGCTAGCTGCAACAGCCCTTCCTAATTAGGGCTCCTTCATATTCCTTCCCTTTAGTTTAAAAAGGTGCTTTGATTCTATTTTCTCTATTTTATTTTCTCTATTTTCTTTTATTTTCTTGTCCCTACCTAGCTTTTCACCTTTTGTTTTTAAAAGGGTGGATATTTGAGCCCTTTTTGAGAAGGTGCTGCGGCTTTAAGGAAGCCTACTGCTGAGGAGCAGCTAACGCACTTAGTTAAGCACAATTGTATAAGCGGCTTTGACTTTTTTTTTTTTTTTCCTCTTCTTTATTTTTCTTTATGGTTTTCTTGCCAAAGCTCAATGGCTTTTTTTCTGCATGGTTTTTACCATGCTATTTAATTCTCTATTTTCTTTTAAGCTCATGGCTTTTTTCTTTATACTAAAGCTCAAGGCTTTTTCTCTATATTTTTTATGGCTTTTGGCCGGCTACTCTGCTTCGGCTTTTGGCTTTCTATTTTCTTTTAAGCTCATGGCTTTTTTCTTTATGGCTTTTTGCTAAAGCTCAAGGCTTTTTCTCTGTATAGCTTTTCTGGCTTCTTTATTTTTTATGGCTTTTGGCCGGCTACTCTGCTTCGGCTTTTGGCCGGCTCGCTTCGGCTTTTCGCTGGCTACTACTGGCTACTCTGCTTCGGCTTTTGGCCAGCTACTCTGCTTCGGCTTAATTCTTAACTGGCCTCAACTGAGTCAGAGGCTATGCTCTCTTGTTTCTATCTTTTTGCTGGTCTCAACTGAGTCTGAGGCTATGCTTTTTCTTTGCTCTCCTTATTTCTTCTGTCTTCCTTGGGAGCCTCGGCCTAACTCTGACCAGTCATTACTTCTTCTATCTGGTTTCTCTTCTGTCTTCTATCTGGTTTCTCTTCTGTAACCGCTCTGCCTATGTTCTGGCCGCTCTGATTCTTCTGACCGACCGAGTGACTGCCCGACTGGCTGAATTCTCTGTTCTCCTAACTCGGACCGCTTTCACCCGGTTATATACCTTCAGGTTTGCGGGTGCCTACAGGTGCGTCACATACATATCAGGTGGAACTTATGGCTTCCAGCTAGCTACAACAGCCCTTCCTAATTAGGGCTCCTTCACTTCCAGGCCTTCATGTTTGTTTGCTGCTTGTCCCCCAAGCTGGACAAAGGGGAGCAGGGAGGGAGCAGTAGCAAGAGGCTAGGAGAGGACAAGGGAGCAACCCAAGGTGTTGCAACTGGAGAAGGCCTGGCTGGCTCCTCAACTCAGCCTTAACAAAGTGAAGTTCTGCCTCCTTTTGCAGGGACAGTGCACAGGCACAAAGAATATGCTCAGTGAAGCCTGGGAGGCAGGAGCAACTGGGGGAGACTTCATGTGCAGGGAAGCCAATGTGAGGCTACAGGGGCCCAGAGCGCTGTGCTAAGGAATTGGGACTTTATTGTTGAAGAGTGACGAGGTAATGCCGCCTTGGAGGCAGTGTGGGTCAGAGTAGAGGAGTGAAAGCTGCAGAGAGGTGCTCAGGACAGACAGTTCAGCTCATCATTATTTAATTGTCATAGAAATAAAAGCACGGATACACTGGAGGAGGATACACAGAAAGGAGAGGCAGGCTTATAGCTGGCTGTGTGGGGAGGATCCAGGGAGCAGCCCAGCAGCTGGGCAGAACCCAGCATGGGAAGGGGCTGCCCATTACCATCTGTGAGGGCTAATGCCTGCAGAATTGGTCGAATTTCCTGTCACTCTAAACAACTAAGCTGGTTTGGGATGGGGAAGGGTGTGGGATGAAGGATTATAATGCCTCCACAGTCATAGGCAGCCTTGAACCCCTAGTAGAGAGCCATTACTGGCATCCCTAAGTATGTCTTCACCCAGAGTTCTGCTATGTTCCCACAAGCCTTGACCTGCCTGGGCCCAGGTACCAAAGAGACTTCTATAAAGAACAGTGATCAGAAGATAGTATGTGAAGTCATACATTCATCAGGAAGGTAAACAGGCAGGGAGCCCTTGTGTGAAATTAAGGTTTCATTGCAGGAGTCTAGAAATGGCATCTCTTTTTTTACATTAATAACTGAACTTACTTTGTGATTTTTTTTAAGAATGACCACCTAGCATAGGAAAAAAAAAAAAAAAAAAAAAACTGTTAGAATACACTTAGTAAAGTGGTACCCAATCTTATCAATGATCTGTAACCCACCATTCTTTTAAAACTCAGCTGAAAACCCACATTCGCCAAGAGCCTTCTGGAATTGGGCCCAACCACCCTACTCAAGTTTATTCTTAGGCACCCAAGTACCCTTCTGTACACTGAACTCATCCCAAGGAAGCAGGAGGAAGGGCCTGAAACAAAAGGCTTCTCCCAGCTCTTCTATCTTTAATGAACTTATCATATAATTGGCATAGCTGGGGAAATCTCTTGGAAGAAGTGCCTAGCAACACAGACAGCATATGCCTAGGAGTAAGGACAGTGTCTGGAACTGAACCTGCAAAAGGCATGCAAAGAACACTGAGCACTATGATGCACACAGCAGGTACCTAATAAAGACCTACTGAGTTAAATTAAACTGAAGGCAGAAGAGGTAAACAAACAGCCAGGCACTTGCAGTAGCAGGCCTGAGTCCCAAACAGCAGCTTTCTGTTGACGGGCTTGTCTTTCTGCCTGAAACTGTGATAGCCCGCAACCGATTTCCTGAGTCCTTCCAAGGACCCCAAAAGGACAAATTAACCAAAGCACGGAGAGCATGTTAGCATTGAGACTGATTTGTATTCTGAAACACTTTCTTTTCTTGGAAATCACATCATCGGTTGAAAGCTATGAATGCATGGAAGGAATGAGGCTGAGCAGAGAAGAGATGCAGAAGATGGGAGGAGGAGAAGGCTGAGAATACAAGACTAGACATAGCAGGGCTGCTCAGGAAGTGCCAAAGGAAGCTATTCCTTGTGTCACTGGAGGGTGAGCACAGGAACAAGGGCCAGCATGGCAAGCCGGGCACACAGGCTCATGCAAAACAGGGCAATCCCTCAGGATGAACACATTCTCTTCTTTTCCAGCTCTTCAGTGGTTCATGTGCCTGGAGTGAATGACATTCAGTCCTCCTCCTCAACGGGCCAGAACATGTCCCAGATTTCCCGGCAGCTAAACCAGAGTCAGGTGGCATGGACAGGGAGTCGTCCACCCTTTCCGGGACAGGTATGCGCATCTGTGAAGTCATTGTCCCAGGTGCCCATAGTGGCAGACTACCCACCATGTGCTTCCTGTGAATCCCAGTTGTGAGGACGGGTTGGTGCTCCCAGATGGATCCAACCACCCTGCAGTGGTTAGCTACTCAGGAGCACCTACCCCCACTAAAGGCTAGGTCCCCAAAAACTATACTATGTCTGATCCAGCAGCCTTTCTCCTTGCAGTCTTTTCCTGGGGGAATCAGGCAAGAACAGGTCTGGCACTTATCAAGAATGAGCCTCTCCAAAAAAAAAAAAAAAAAAAAATGAGCTTCCCATCACTCTGGATCTCTGGTGGGTCCTGCCCCAGGAGGCCCGTAAACACACCAGTGCGCTGTGTCTGGCTCCCCGGCAGTCGCTGCAAGGATGGATGCTGAATGGCCAAGCGAGCTCTTGGTATCCACAATGCTAAGGCCCCCACAAGCAGAAGCAAGAGGACCCTGATCATTGTAGCCTGAAGAGCTGACATCAACCAGATTGTCCTCAAAGATCCCACATGGGGGCTGATCCCCAACACTTTCCCAACCAGCCAGGAAATCCAGGGGTGTAACTGTCACCCAGAGGAGATGCCAGTGTCAATGACAGCCTGGGCAATGGGTGGAGGTCCTGGGGTGATGCTGCCATCTCTTTGCTTTGTCCTGACTGTAGCAAATCCCATCTCAGTCCAGCAAGACCCAGTCATCTCCCTTCGGGATTGGAACAAGCCACACCTACCCGGCAGACCCTTCTTCCTACAGCCCTCTCTCCAGTCCAGCTACCTCCTCACCCAGCGGAAATGCCTACTCCAGTCTTGCCAACAGGACTCCAGGTTTCGGTAGGTGGGGAATGAGGGAAAGAATTTCTAGCAGAGTCAGCAGAAATGCTTTCTGAACATACCAAACTTGAATGGCTGGGCCCCAAGTTCCCGGAATACTGGGACAAGGTCCAGAGGTCTCCAGGTGCCTTTCCTCTCTTTCTGGCTGTAAAGAGGAGGCCCAGGGTGCTCCTGACACACCAGATGCTTAGATCTTGACTTTAAGACTTGAATTTATCATTTTCAAGGCACTAGAACTATGTTCCCATGCACTTATGTGATCTAATGCTATTTTGATCCTTTATGGCCGGTGGCAAGGACTTTCAGGTCCACCAAGTCTTATTTCAAAAGACTAGAGAATATAGAGATCACCAATTATGTCAGTAACACTGTAGAGTTCTTTCTATTTTTAATATCATGAAAGGAATCCTGTTTCATATAAAGCCATCTTTCTCAGCTTTGTTACAAAAGGTTCTGGGACCTAATGTCTCAAGAGCCCTGCCTGTTGCTCACTCTTTCTGTATTGACAAAGCTCCTCAGGACCTCTCTCACCACTGGGGCTCCATTTCATCAGAGAGTCCTGGTAAGAAGCCCAAGCTGCTACTACCTCATCACAGTGTTGTCATTGAATGACATCGAACAATGAGGTATGCTGGGCTTTTCTCTGCATAACACAGCATCCTCACATGAGATGAAGCTGAGCCCAAACATGCAAATTTCCATTTGCCAAATCACAGGCTTCCATTTAAGCAGCTTGTCTGACAGCTTTAGGAAAAAATGCTATGCAGGGACCCTGGTCATAATGAGAGTTGCCACCTACTCCCCATGCCCTCTACCTTCTGCCCCACTCAGCCGATGGTCCTGGGAACTACATCCATTGACCCCTGCCTGTTGGCCCCCTGGTATCAACTGTCTCTCAACATCAGTCCCGTTTACTTGTAGCATGTTCACATTCTCAACCCTCATGTGTTATTGAATGGCACTAGGTTTAGAAGCATAGTGTCCTGGGGTTGGGTTGTGGCTCAGTGGTAGAGCGCTTGCCTCGCATGCATGAGGCACTGAGTTCAATCCCCAGCACCACATAAAAATAAATAAATAAAATAAAGATATTGTGTCCATCTACAACTAAAAAAAATATTTGAAAATATAAAAGAAGAAGAAGAAGCACAGTGTCCCTTCAGGAAGGAAAAACCTCTGCCAGGTGTACGTAGGTTAGCAGCCCTCAGTTCAGTACCCATCCTGAGGTCAAGGTCTCTGATAGCCAGGAGAGTACCCACCCTCCCCTGCATATAACATGTGAAAACATCCTGTCAGCTGAGTCTATGGAGAGATCCTTTTGCCCCCTCCTAAAGGTGGGCCTTTGCAGACTCAAAGCACCATAGGCATCTAGACCTTCCTGGAGGCAAGAGGGACCTTCTGCTCTGACTTATTCTGATTTACACCTTTATGAGCACCAGGCCCTGTATGTCCTGCATGTCCTGCATGGCCCTGGAAGCTACAGAACAGAAGGGTTGGCCAGTGTGTCTCATAATGTCAGGAGAGGCTCCAGGGGAGACTGAACATCCATCTTTGGGAAGGCCTTGGAGCATCTCATTGTGGCCATAATAAGACAGGTGGAAAGGCCACTGCACCACTAGTCCATGCCTTTAGCTTTGTGCATCTCTCCAGTATCCACCAAATAACCACCAAGCCCAGAAGTGTAAATGGAGATGGGACACAAGAAAGACAAAGCCCTAGGTGGACATCACTGCCCACCTCTGATTCCAAGAACAGGGTCACACATGGGGCTTCAGACCCAGCAGCCATTTCTACAGCAGCCTCAGTGCTATCTCACTCTCAAATGGTAATGATTATGACAGCAGGTAATCATTATTGGATGGGTTACCATATGCCAGACAGTAAAGGCTATATTACACATTTTATACATTTGAATTTCTTTAATGCTCACAGTAGCCCTAAGAGAAAAATACCTTTATTGTTCCCATTTCACAGAAAAATACACTGAGGTACAAAGCTGAAACTGAAGTACGAGGCTGATACAGCTCAAGCTATACCAAGGTGTATAGTTGATAAGTAGTAGAGTCATGCTGGGGAGTCAGAGTCAGACTGTGCCCCCACCCACTGCTTGGTGCTTCCCATCCCCTTCTCGTCCATCCTGCAGGATATTTAGAACTGAGCAGGACCTAGGTGCCCTAGGAGATACCCCTTGATCCGTGTTCATGAGAAAGGAGCTAGAACCCTTTCAGTGAGGATGTGAGAGAGACTAAAACAGAGACCTGAAGGACTGAGAAACTTCACATGGCCTGACCGTGGCTACATTATGTAACTTGGACAGAAGCAGAGTGTGAGACTCCTGCCAACTGTGGGGTCAGCCTCTGCTCCCCGGGGTTTCCGGAAGTAGACTAGCAGGGGGCACACTGGTCAAGGTCAGGGGAAAGAGGATGTATGATTAGGAACAGAGCCTGATCGTTGTTTATTCACAGGGGAGTGTAGGGAGCAGAGCAGCCAGAAGGGTAGTTAGAGGGGGAACAGAGCAGTCTCCATTAATAGTCAGTTCCATTAGGTACTAAATAAACATAAAACAGCTAAAACAACAAGAGTGTTTACATTTCCAATGGCCACAGTGCCCTGACCCTGCACATGCATGCCACTGAGTGCATGCACCAGACAGCTGCAGCCTAGGGTCCTCTGGTGGGCATCAATGGGTCCCCAAGCATGGTAGCACCCAGGGGACATGGTCTCAACCAGTTGCCTTCAACCAGAGGTAGCAGAGTCGATCCTGTCCCTCCTTGCAGTGGGCAGGAGCAGACAGGTTTGGAATACCTGCTGAGCAGACACACTGAACACCACCTAGCCACAGCCCAGGTGGCTGACATCAAGGGGCAACCACATGACATGTCACTTTTGAACAGTGCTTCAGCAGTACTGGACTCCTCAGGAGAACTTTATAGATTTAATTAATACATTGGATGAGAAAAGTGCCCTGCTTGGCTTTTGCCTTTCTGTGAACCACATGGGTTTTGTTCCAGAAGCTTTCAGGCCTTAATCCAAAGCATTTTTTCCATTTCAGGTCTATTGAGTTGTCTGGAGCTATTCCACTATCACATTTGTGTCTCCACACCTAGCTTCACTTTCATTTTGGCTTAGGTCACAGCAAAAACCTTCTCATGTGAAATGTAGCATCCAGAAGTAGAACTAGGAAGGCACTCAACTCACTGATGTAAGTGCTGATATATCCAGACACTTGTCTCCTTGACCATCCTGGTATGAGGTGTGTAGCATCCCGGCCCAATCAGGAGACCAGTGATTTGAACAGGGAAAGTTTAAAGATATTTTTTAAGTTAATAAAAGGTGGTAAGGAAGGAAGAATACAGTAATAGCACAGGCAGGCAGCAGCTTCTACCTTTGAGACCAAGGGCAAGCAGACAAGAAAGGGACAAGAGCTGAGAGCCAGGTGCAGTTGTGGAGGACTATAATCCCAGCTATTCCACAGGCTGAGGCAGGAGGATCACAACCAGCAACTTGGGAGGATCACAAGTTCAAGGCCAGCGTGGGCAATTTAGCAAGACCCTGCCTCAAAATAAAATTCAAAGACTGAGTATACAGAAGAGGAGACCCCACCCCACAAAGCCTGAGGTCCGGCCTGGGAAAGGTATATCTGTCACAGAGACTCACAACTGATAAACTTTCCAGAAGCAGCCTGCCATCTGGCTGAGAAACTCACTAGGGGGTACAGATAGACCAGGCCTGATCTGCAGAAATCTCCCACCAGGTAGCCTAAAGTTTCACCCACAGGTGAGAGAAGATGCAGGCAGATGAACACAGGAAGCAGCCCTCGGGGTGGAAGAGCTCGGAGAGTTCGCCACTCATCCTGTGCACTCTGCTTGCTGTTAGACACCGAGGGGGAAGAAACCCCACCTGAGACCAGAAGAGAAACACTTCTGCTGTTCATGCTCACCTCTCTAGCACCCTCCACTGACGAAACCTAACGCTACGTCAGCCAATGCAGGAGAAAAGTTCACAGGACCCAGTTCTAGTGTGACAAAGCAGGGCAAGGAAGATTGGATTTAGAGCCAAGAGCAAGAAATTGGTAGCTAACACATGTACGCATGATCAGAATCCCCAAATTGGTCAGTTTCTGTCTCAGCTACAACAGGCATCTGCTTGTTGGATATCATGCTTCTTGGAGAAATGCAGGGAGCCAGGCACACAGGTTGCTCAAAAAGAAGTGGCTCAAAGTTGCTGCAGTGTGCTCGAGTGTGGCATACATGTGGCCTACATTACATTATTTTCTTAGCAGCATGCTTTCAGATAAAATGGCTTGGCAAGCACAAGCATGTCCTTGCCTCCCTGTTCAGCATCTGCTTTTCAATTCAGGTGAGGTTGAGGTAGCTAAAGAAATTCACTCATGCATGATCAAATCAGGTCACAACACATGACACTAACAGCCCAAGGATGGGCCTCTTGCAAAGGATAAGAAACACATCCCCGATGTTACCCTTCCTTAAAAGATCCAAGTCCATCCAACCTGCCCACTTAGCCCAGATTTACTTTAGAGAGGGGAATGGAGTGAATTTGTCATTACAAAAATGTCATTTTTCAGTGAGAAATAGGATGCGTAATTACAGTGGAGCAGGGGAAGATAAACTCATTGAAGGAACAGACAGAATTTCAGTAATCTGAAATGTTTATAAACACCTGCCCCTGCCTACTCCCCAGATCTTGATCCTGGCCCCAAACTCAGCCCTGTACATTTTTACTAGCAGATTTTGAAGGATTATAGACCTCCCTGTCCCTACTAGTTAGTGTTGAGAAGGTGAGTTTCTAGCCAAAAAATATTAGGAAGTTTTTGGTCCTTGCTCTGAGATTCCCAGAAGGCATTTGTAAGGTAAGCTGCCCCTCTGGTGATCTTTGTTAGCTTTATCCAGCAGGATTTCTCAGCCTCCACACTATTGACATTTGGGGCTAGATAATTATTTAGTGGAGCTGGGGGGCTGTCTGTATATTGTAGGGTATTTAACAGTGTTCCCAGCCTCTACCTACTAGCATTCTTCTGTTTATGATCATAAGAAACATCTCTGAACAATGTCAGATGTCTCCTGGGAGTTGGCAAAATCACTCTTGGTTGAGAACCATGAACTAAATCAGTCCAGATAGGACCTCTGAGCAGGATCTCAAATGAGGTTTGAATCATCACAAAGCAACTTTCCAAATCATCTGAATCTTACAGGGAAAAGGAAATTGTCATCTCTGCCCCTATAGCCTAGGAATCCAAAAGTTCCTCAAGATCTGACCTGTGTTCTGCAAGCCCACCTGGCTGTCCCAGGGGTGGCAGCAATAATGACACATCTAAGCACCAGGCCTGGCAGTGGCCCATACATCTAGCCAAGGCAAAGCTGCCTGGCCTGGCTCAGGAAACCAACAGACCAGAAGAAATAGCATGGATAGAATCCAGCTTATGGTTTGTAACTACATATGGCTTTCAAAATGATAATGTAACACAAGGATGTTGGGAACCAATGGGTTTTTGTCTAGAAAGATGCATGTACATTTTGGGGGCAGGCCATGTGTAGCCTCTGCTGACCATCCAGGAGGGTCACAGTGAAGTTCATGCTTATCATCTAGCCAGAGAGGTCACTGATCCAATTTAGGGGGAAAAAAAGTAACCACTTCCAGTAGCATAACTTTGTCCCATGGCCAGTGGACTCATCCTTCAAGTCACTGCTTTGAGGTCATCTCCTTCAGGAATACTCAAGGCTGAGTGCTTTCCTGCTTTCATGACCCCCGACAGCTGCCAGTGCATCCCTTAGAAGAGCTTGCAGCCATACTGACTGCTTAGTTCCTCATCCGTTGTTCTCAATGGGCTGTCCAGTGTCTGTCACCCCGTCTTGCCACACGGGATCATTTCCAGTACATACAAGCCTTTCATTTTAAATACTTTCTTTACCAAATGAGTACACATGGACTTCTACATCAGAAAGATGTAGGTTCAAACCCTGGGTCTGGCATTTATATGCTAAATGAATTGGGCCAATTTCTTGACATCTTTGAGCTTCATTTTCCTTATCTGAAAATGTGGTTAATGGACACATTTTTAGACCCAGAAATGAAACGAAATAATGTACATAAAATATGTAGCACCATGCCTTGGACACAATCAGTTCTCAAAAAATACTAAGTCCCTTATTAACTGTTTCATGCATTTTTGCATAAATTGAAATTGCATTTCAAAGGCAATTCAGTTTATTGATTCTTTTTTATTGCAAACATTTAAAGAGCACCTCCACTGGCAAGTATTTAAGAATTTTTATTCTGAAATTTTTATCTGTAATTAATAGAATCAAGTACCCCCAGATATGAATAGAAAGCTGATCTTCCTCCAGTCCTCACCCTGCTCCACCCTGCACTATCCCTGACTGTCGCTGAAGTAGGGCTGATGAGAGAAAATGGATCTGTTTCATTACAGGTCAGCTATACCCAGGAAGCCTTGAATGCATAGAAATAAATGTTTATGGGTTATTCGTGTTCATCTTACTCCCCTGTTCACTCCCTCCCTCCTTCCTTCCTTTTTTTACTTCTCTTCTTCCTTCCTTTCTTGCTTCTTTCCTTTATTCTTTCTCTCAGCAAATACTCATTGAAGCCTCCAGTATCCCAAGTCATTTTCTCAGTAAAGCCTGGGATAGACATAGATCGGATCCTTGGCCTTAATTTACTCCAGTTTGGGGTAAGTTAGTGTGGTATGATGGGCATTGTCATGAGAAATGATGAGCACCAGAGGCAAGCAAAAAAGAGACGGTGACTGAGCAAATTAGTCCCAATAGGCCACACGTGATTAGGGCTTTGAGCATGAGTAGAATCCTCTAGGCACACGACAGAGTGCACAGGTACAGTAGCATAGAGAAATAACTGCATGTGACATTGCAGGGGTGGGTGTTCAGGTGTTGTCATGTGACCAGCGGAAGAGGTGGGGTTATAGAGGCATGAAGTAGAAGATGAGGCTGGAACGATAGAAGCCACATCACAAAGGACCCTGGTGCCAACCCCAGGGATTGTGGGCTTGACCTCACAGACGGTGGTCAACCATCCAGCATTTTGTAAGCAGTAGACTCTGCTTTGGGACAGTACCAGGAGCTGTATGGGTCTGGGGGGACTAGGTGCAGGCATAGCTTCAGAGCACTGTGTGGCAGTGTGATGGGAAAACAGGAGGTAGGAATTGAGAGATGGTTTTTTGGGGAGGTGGGAACTTGACAGAACTTCATGACTGAACATGAGGTGCTGAGAGAGAGGAGACCGTGACAGTCCTGGTCTCCTGCTCTGTGCTATGTGAGGAGAGGAGATGATCACTTTAGGCAGGAAGAGTTGAAATTTATCTTTCATACTACTCAGCCATGTGGCCCAGACACGGACAGGTGATGGATCCGAAACTAAGGCGAGAAGCCAATATGGTAAATACCACCCGAAACTTGATTTTGTCGTCCCTAGCTCCTCCCCCTTCCATCCCTTGGTGCAGCCAGTTCAGTCAGCAATCCACACATCTAGGCACCTCCTTCTCCAACCTATCTTCAGATTCATCCACTGCTCTGCAGCCTGCTCATGCTCCATAGCTCGAGTGACCATCCTGTCTTGCAAGGATGAGTATAGCAGACTCCTCCTCATTGGTCTCCTTCTCTCTCCTCGTCTGCTCTGTTTTTTTTAACTTGTCTTTTTTTCCCTGTCGTATTGTCACTCACTGATACAGTGACCTTCCTAAATTCACAAATCTATGTGTGCTGTGCCCAAGCTTTAAAACTTTCAGTGGTTCTCTCTTACTCTCAAAATTGGTCACACTGGTGGTCACACCTGGCCCTGGCTCACCTTGTGGCCTCATCTCTTATCACCTGCCTGGCTCCATGGTGCTCATCCATCCTGAGCTACCTGTGGAAACCTGGGCCGCATCATCCACTTCACCTCCAGGTCTTCAAACAGACTGGTCCTTGTGTCTGGAATTCTTTATAAGCCCTGCACCTGGCTAGCTAGTCATTTCTGAGATCTCTGCAAAGCCTTTTCTCCTTGCCATGACTAAGTTAGATAACCTTTGAGGGTTCTTATCCTTGTTCTGGAAACCCTTTAATAGCAGCCTTCCTCAGCAGAACTGCCTGCTCACTCCTCCCAACCATGCTGGAAGCTGCTTACGATAGAAATATTCTTGTTCTCCAGTGTGTGCAGTGTCACATGGAGCCTGTGTATAGGTGCTCACAAAACATTTGCCACATGATAAGTGAAAGGTCAGTTCATGGAATAGAAAAGGCTGCTCCCAGCTTTCCTGCTGATGGGAAGAGAAGGAGCCCCCTACGGGATAGTAGAACTAACATCAACGGCAGTCATGGAAGTCAACAAAATATTACCAAAACAAGTAGCAGAATGTTGAATACTTGAGAAAGATCGAGAAGAATGAGAACTCTGAATGCCGGTTGGATTGGTTGTGGCAGTGCATAATGGTGTAGCAAGTGACCAGGGCTGAGGGAGAGGGATGAGCAAGAAGATTGTGTGTGTGTGTGTGTGTGTGTGTGTGTGTGTGTGTGTGTGTGGCTTTAGTCATTGGGTGGCAATGGGTCAGCAAGTGTCAGGAAGGGTTGTAGACACTGAATCATGGTGGGCAGTGTTCAACAGGAGACCCCGTTGGACTAGCATCTCAGAGCAGACCTACAGGCAGTTATCTCCCTCAATACCCAAGGACATTCCACAGCCTGCCCTGTGCGTCCTGCAGCAGAGATGGCCACTGTGCTCATTCATCCTCCCACCAAGCAATGGTGGACCAGATTGTGTCTATCCTCTGAGGCTCTAGAATGGGAGAGTGCCTGTCAAGTGGGAATCCTAGCTGCTCATTTAATTTGGCACAGTTGTGAACCAGGCCTATTCTCCACCCACAGCCAATTTTAGATTTTTTTTTTTTTTTTAAGTACTATGGATTGAACCCAGGGATGCTCTACTACTGGGCTATATCCCCAGCACTTCTTATTTTATATGTTCTGACAGGGTCTTGCTAAGTTTCCCAGACTGGCCTTGAAATTGCAATTCAACAGCAAATTCTTGATGTTTAGAGTTCTTTCTGGTTCAAGAGTTCAGTTTGGGAGTCTCAGGAAAAGACATTTCAGATTGCCAGATGCCTGTTCTTATAGCACTACCCTCTATGCACAGTAGACTCCATTCCCTCTTATGCTGAAGAAGGGACTGTTCCTGCCTGGATTGTATAGAACTCTACCAACCGTTCTCATCGTGCACAGTTTGAAAACAACCAGTGGTAAGGTATTAAAGGGAGTTTACATGTTGTATTAAAGCCCTTTATGTCTTAGGCAGTAAGTACAGAGATGTGTGTAAGAGAGGAGAGAGATTCTCCCTGGGTCTCACCTCAGATTAGCCAGGCACTCAGGCTGGGGGTGGGTAGGTGAGGTTTGTCTACAGTCAGGATGGCCATTGGAAAGAGCAAGATGGGACAAGATAGAACTAGGCACAGTGTCATTCACCTATAATCCAAGAGATTTGGGAGGCCGAGGCAGGAGGATTACAAGTTCAAGACCAGCCTGGGCAACTTAGTGAGACCCTGTCTCAAAATAAAAAATAAAAAGGACTGAGGACATGGCTCAGTGGTAAAGAGCCCCTGGGTTCCAGCCCCAGTACCAAAAAGGAAAAAAATAAATAGGTTCAGCCCAGAGCTTGGCAAAGTGCCACTGTCTCCACAATGCACAGTGTTACTGAATGATTTGACACTGGTGTTCCTAAGGTTTGAGATCTGCCTTAAGATAGCTTTTTTAAAGGGTACTCTTTCAGGCTGGGGTTGTAACTCAGTGGTAGAGCATTTGCCTAGCATGTGTGGGACCCTGGGTTCAATCCCTACCTAGTACTACAAAAAAATAAAATAAATAAATAAAAATAAAAAAGAAGAAGAAGAAAATGAAGAGTGTAATTTTGGTTGGATCTTTAAAATGTTTTAGAGATAATTCTGCTTATTTTCAGTTTTCCTGTTGGGTATTTTTAGTAAACTGTAGCAGGAAGCAAAGTGGCTCTTCTTTAAAAGTAATTTGCTGATTCCACAAAAGAGCTTTATCTTCCCATCTGAGCAGTGCCCAAATTCCTTCCTTCTCAAACAAACTTAAGAAATACTAAGATGCCGAGGAACACTTAACAGAGAGCCACAGAGAACAGGACGGGGTGGCTCTGTCCTGCAGCTGGACCAGTGGTACACTTGGTGACTGTGAAGGCAGCTGGGAGGTGAGCCTCTTCCCTAGCAGGTCAGGTGAGAGAGCAGCAAAGGATAGAGAGGAGTCCAGGAATCTAGAAGGCTGCATCTGCCTTCATATGCTAGGGAGAGGGACTCTCCAGCCCTCACTGCTGGTCTCACATGTGGCTGAAACACAGATGAGCAGCCTCGTGAGCAGCCCCAATGGAGCAAAGGCTCCAAGGCTTGGAGAACCCAGTCACCTGGCAGGTGCTTTCCATGGAGAACCCCCTCCAGCCAAGCCCCTGCACCATTCTGCGGAGGCCGCATGCCTTTGACTCATTCATCTTATCATGTCGGAGGAAGAAAGATGGGAGAATGAGCATGTTCCCAGGAATCGGGGGCCCTTGGAGCTGCAGTGGTTCTTAAGTGTCATGAAACCAGGGATGACTTTTAAAGAAGTGTCCTGTACGTCGGCTCTTTCAGCTGAGAGTGGACAAAGTAGCGGGCAGTTCCAGGGGAGGCCCTCAGAAGTCTGGTCACAGTGGCAGAGCCAGCACCACGGCCAGCAGAGCGGTGAGCAGCACTCCCACCAGCAGCCCGGTCAGACTGAAGTGTTCCAGGTAAATCGAGCGAGCACCGCCTTCTCGTAGGTACCGGCGCCTTCTCTCTGCTTCCTTTCCCCCTCGGTCTCTGCCGAACCACCGCCCACCCGCTAGCCAGCGTGAGTTCTGGCCTGGCCTGGGGTTAGAAGGGGGTCCTGTCCAACCAGAAACTGTGACGCACTCAGGGAGGGGAAGAGGCCTACAGCCTTTGAGCTGATTCCTCCCTGCCCCGGCTCAGAGCTGCCCAAGAGAGGTGCATAGAGCAGAAGGCTAATGGGGATTGGCCCTGGTGCTGGGTCCATGACTTCCCTGTGGGCTTCCCTTACCTTTGGCTGCCTTGCCTGCTCCTCACCAGCCTGTACCCAGGACAGGGGGACGTCCCTCTCCAGGACCTTGCCCCAGTGCCAGGCTGGCTCTGGCTCAGCTCTCCTCTTGGTCAGGCTAAGGGTGCTGCCCACTGGCTAGAGGTACCTGAGATCCTTGCAGTTCCCCACTACCAGTTCCCTGGGCTCCACTTTCAGCCAGAATAGTTTTCATGGGAGATTCTGAGTACATTGATTCCCCCTTCACCCACAGTGAGGTCCATCTCACCAGACCCGTGCAACCAGAACCCAAGGACCTCCTGTAGGGCCCCAGAGCCCTGTCCTGCACTGTCCTATCTGCAAAGCAGGGCTAGGTGCAGGAACCACAGCATGGGAGGCTTCTCGAGTCATTTATTTTCACCCTCATCCCAAGCTTCTTTCCCACAGGTCAAGCAGCATCCTCACAGACACAGATCTAGAGTCCAGGTATTGATCAGGTTTCCACAGAGGCAGTATACTATTCAGTGTGCAGAGAAGTGCCTAGTTCAGCCCTTCCCTTGTGACCCCTTACCTACCATGACTGCCCCTCTTCCTCTTTCTGTAAGGCCCCAACATATGCCCATCTTATACCTCCTAGCAGAAAACAGAATTTCCTAATGGGGTCTTCAGGGTCACACTGTTAAAAGAATTCTTGGTCAAATAAGTTTGCAAAACACTGGTTAAACAAAGTTATTCAGTTTCTTTCTTACAGGACTTATCAGAACCTTTATTATACCAATGAGGACTGTGGATTTCTAGGAGGTAGGCAAAGTATGCCTTGTTTCCCAAACTTATTTGTCCACAGAATTCTTTTCTCATGCAGCATTACATGAGCTGTGAATCTAACAACACAACGGGACATTTACCATAATGAATTGAGATGTTGCTACTCCTCTATTCTGAATGGGTAGTCTGAGGTCCAGAAAACTTGAAGGACTTCTTTAAGCTGAAGTCTTCTGTACACAGTGAATACAGGCCACAGACCTCTCCACTTGCTCTTAAGCTGCATAGCATCTCTGCTGCATTTTGATCATCTGTACTTTGCTTGGTGCCAGGCTGGGTTATCCCCACCAGTTGGGGCTCATGCCCGCCCTGTGGCCCTGGCTCTATGTTACATGTACAGAAGTTGTGTCCTACTGCTGTTTATCTGCTGGCATGGCAGCTCCCTGGGGAGGACGATTTCCTAGGGTCTCAGACATTTTAGTACCCCTGCAGAGCAGCCCTTGGGGAGTACTCCTGAGCTGTCCATTAGAATGACAGCTATGAGGGTGAGTGGCAGGCTGGGCTCCTGGGACATTCCCAGTCCATGGGCAAAGAACCTGACTGCCCCCGGCTTTCTTCTCTCTCTTCTGCAGGACATGCTGCCAATGCCAGGAGATCCCACCCAGGGGACTGGCAACTATAATATCGAAGACTTTGCTGACCTGGGCATGTTCCCACCATTTTCTGAGTAACTGCGGGCAGAGCGAGGCTCCCGCTGTAGAGTGCTACCCACGCCGTGACATCAATGCCCATGGGACCCCCCTAGCCTGGCTTGCCCTGATGCAGGACCCCCCACCAAAAGCACCCCACCCTCACATCCCCTAGGCACAGCATCGCTCAGCTCTAATCCACAGCCATGGCTTCTTGCACTGACCAGGGGCCCAGCTAGACTTTTGGGAACCAGTTGTATTTATTGTATTTTATCTGTGTGTGCTTGGAAGGCGAGCCTATTGGGTCCTTACATTCAGTTGTGAATAGTCTCTTAATAGATAATTTACACACATAAAATGTTCAGTCAATGCCTAGAGCGACCAGCACACCATCACACCTGCGGGGGTGCTGAATTACGTTATTTCTTGTTTTTCACTACTGCTGGCTGGGTGGGGCTTGGGCGGGGCGGAGGGATTGGAAGAAGAGGCCAGCAGGATGCAGAGCCTTTGTTCCATGCACTGGAGCCTAGTGGCACAAGGATGCGGAGGTGGATGCCCTTCAGCTCTGCTAATCTGTATGTGTGCCCATTGTGCTGTGGGACATATTTACTTTGTGCAGTGAGACATGAACTTTCTGTCCTAATGAATGTGTCGTGCCTCGTGTCCGTCATGTGTGGCCAGGGTGAGTGTATAGAGTCCAAGGTCTGTAGTGAGCATGAGAACTGGAATGAGTGGCGCCCATCCCCAAGCTCAGGAGCACCCTGATGGGAGGATGCTCATCCCGGGGCCCGGGAGCTGGGCTGACCCTTCAGTAGTGTCACCAGGAGCCAGGGCTGGGGACCTGCTTACTTTAATAGGTCAGTTCTTGGTCTACATGCCTACTGCAAATCCAAGCCCCTCCTTTTAGAAGAACCAGCCTGTCCTCCTTTCAGAGCCCCATAGGAGTGCTCACCCTTCCCACCAGGCCTGATACGTGCTTCTCATTCCACGTAGCTGCCTCCAGCCCTGCTCCATTGTGAGAGGGAGCTTGTCCCCACCCAGAACCTGCATCCTCAGGTCTCATGCCACATTCTGCTCGGTGACCTGGAGGAGGCTTGGGACCGCCCCTGTGTGGAGAAGTGCACTCTGGACCACTTTCCTCCTGGCCACCTGAGCCTCCGTCCTCTGCTTGGCACCAGGTACAGCAGCAGTACCTTGGGAGGGACATGACACAGGTCTGTGAGGCAGAAGACTCAGGCGCTGGTTCTGGTTCCAACTGATCCTGCCCCATGTCCACAGGGCCCTGAATTCCTCTGGTGGACTCAAGGCAAAAATATGATCTGACTTCTAGAAGCTTCTACCTTAGTGACCCCTTAACCCAGGGTCCCTGGCTTACTGGGTTTTACTCCTATTTGAGAAAATGAGTTTAGGACTCCATCCTCCACTTTCACGTTTCTCTACTTCCTCCCATACCCTTTCCATGGGCGAGGACTCTCTTAGCCTCCCTCATTTCCTTCTTTTCCTATCCATCTTTTCTTTTCTCTCATCCCATCCATCAGCCCACTGATGCTCATGTGAAAGAGAAGCCACACAAGGCTGCAGATACAGGGACCCATCTTGTGGGAAAGCCCTGGGGTCTCTCCTGTGTCTCCTGGGGAACCTCTCACAGGCACCGCTTAGTTTTACAAATACTCAGAAACAGCCACGTGTCCCTGCCCAGGAATTCTGATGTTGTTTCTAGACTGCCTGAGAGCAGAGTAAACCCAGTGTGCAGGAAGGAGCCAAAGGGAGAATGGCTCTGGTATTCTGAAGATCCTGTATTACACTGCAACCTGCCTGGCATCCAGGGAGATCCATGTGCTGTGTTTTTTGTTGAACTTCACCTGGAAAGCCCAGCATAACCCAATAGAATGCCCTTGACCAGTAACCAGCCTGGTTTCAGGACTGATGGAGTCCTGACTTTACAGTTTCTGCAGCGGCTCTTAACCCTTTTGTAGATGATGGTGACTAGTCCTGAGTGTAGGTGCATGAGGAGCTGGCTCCAAACCAGAGGCTTCCCTGAAGCTGGGGAAATCGGAGGTGCCTGACACTCAGAGGGCCCTAACAGGACCAGCCCAGAACAGGTGTCCTGTGCTACCTACCTACTACCCCTCTGCCCTAACAACATCAAGCTTACCCTGGCAGTAAGCATGATTATCTCCAAAAAGACACAAAAATAGCTTTGGGAGCAGAGTGTTCCTCAATGAAGTGAAAAATAGACTTCATGTGGCTTGTAACTTCAGGAGTTTAGGGGTCTTGGGTTTGTTTTTGCCTTCTGTTTTTTGGAGGGAAGTCAGGGATTTTTCTCAGGTGCCTACCAGAAGTGAACACCTTGGCCTTGACTGTTGCTTGGCACTGAGGGGATGTTGAAGAAATAAAAGGATCCTTCCTCCTGTGACCTTGCATCTACTTTTCTCCCTTGAACAGGAATTTCCGGGGCAGCCAACTCAGTTTTTAGTCCTAGGAAGTGACCGAAAGAACAGGGAGCATCATGATTGAATAGAACCAAACTTTCCTTCTTAGCAGACTTGCTGCTAGCCTTTCAGCTCACTTTCCTTAGCTAAGCAAGCATTAGGTTTTCCATACAAGGGGGCCATGCAGTGGCTTCCTAAGCTGCTGCAAGGACACAAATGCAGCCATAATGAGGCTCCACCAAGACTGCACAGGTGACTGTGGAAGTGGCCAAGAATGGTTCTAGAATATTCTGCCTATGAGTCACTCCTTCCTGGCTTGGCTTTTAGTGTTGGTTTCAGGGAGCAAGAGAGCAGTTCGTTACAAACAGCCACCTTTTATACTTTCTAACACATCTAGTTCAACTTTTCTTTTATTTCAGGAATACAAAGTGTTGCAAATAGCAGGGATGGAGGGATTATGAAAGTTAATAGAATTTACACCAGGGAGATTAAATGTTCTGTGCCAATGAAGCAACTGTGTGTTCCCCAGATTAGTCAGGTTTACAGATATTGGTGCTCCTACTTAGTTGATTCAATCAAGAGATGAGGCAGACCCCAGGAAAACTAGTTGCTCTTTTCCTGCCTGCAGTGCTTCAACCAACTGATGAGCTCAGTGAGTACAGAGATCATCACCTGTCTGGGCCACCTGCTCCTTAACAGTCATGACCTGTCCCATAAACAAGAGCAAGCCAGTTACCCAACAGCTCTAGCAGTGACAAGTCAGACCAGAAAAGCCCTTTGTATTACCAGAAAGGTTTTTGGTCATTAAGTTGCTGTGTCCTAACTTACCATGCTCCCCCATTGCTAGTGAATCCCATGAACTGAGGAGCCACCTTGCTGTCCACCTCCTCCTCCACTGCCTCGACCCTGGGCAGCTTGAAGAGCCTCACTTGAGGGTGCAGGCACGTTTTCACATGTAGGTGTGTGCCTGGGTCTTGTGGCCAGAGCTGGTTTTATGGCCAATCAACAGGCCAAAGTCTGTGGGGCACTGACAAAATGAGGTTTTGAAGACTGCTCAGGAATGGGCAGCTCACTTCTAACAATCTGTTTTCTTAAAAAAAGATTCCACAAGCAGGCTTCAGTGGACATTAGCATTTAATCATCTCTCCTTTAACCTTTCTTCTTATGGATGTGAACTGTGCTGTGGATAAATCATTTGTATTTCTTGAATGTTCTCTATGACTAACAGTTATTAAGTTGGTTGTGTATATGTATAACTAATGTAATTGCCTTTTAAATTTTCATTACAATAAAAATGACTTTGCTCTGAACAACCCATGGCCCAAGCCAGCTTTGCATTGAGCTTCTCATAGAACCTGTCCCTTGGAGTTCGGGGATATCTTGTAGCACACCTCTTCCCTGGGGCTGTATTGTGTCATGGTCCTTCAACCGTCTGCAGTACATGTATGCTAAAGAGCCACACTTTGTGGGGTCTAGCTACATAGAATAGGTAGGGAAACTAATAATTCTTGAGGTTTTGTGCTAGGTAAGGCTCTCTAGAAGCTTTTTTGCAAATGTTCTTTGTTTAATTATTACAGATTTATAATATGTGGTTACCATTCCTAGTTTGTAGAAAACCAAGACTCAGAGAAGTTAGGTGACACAGGAAGGAAATGACAGAATCAGGATTTGATCTTAGGTCTCACCCCAAAACCCTGTGTATGTGTGTTTGTGTCCCTCTTCAAACACTTACTTTTGTTAGTCATCACAAAATTAAGTTAGTATTTTAATATACTCAAACACCTAATAAATACTTGAAATCCTAATTTTTCTCTGCTAATTTTAACAAAACGGCAAACTAAAATCACTTGAATACTTTTCTGTCAAACATCTAGTATTTCTAATTTTTTTTTTTACAGCTTTATCAGCCTGATGGTGACAGAAAATAAACTGCACATATTTAAAGTGTACACAGGAAACAATTTTGTGACCTTGAACTGAATAGACTTCTTAGAGGCTACACAAAACAGTTTCCCATAAAGCTAAGCATTCACTCATAATATGACCTAGCTTTTCTGTAGCTAATTACTAGGAAAATATATTTATAAAATCAGATCAGAGAAGGATTTTCTTCTTCTTCTTTTTTTTTTTGTTTGTTTGTTTGTTTGTTTACAGAGGATTGAACATGGGATACTTAACCACTGAGCCAGATCCTCAGCCCCTTCTTATTTTTTATTTTGAGACAGGGTCTCACTAAGTGGCTTATGATCTCGCCAAGTTGCTGAGGCTGGCATTGAACTTGCGATCCTCCTGCCTCAGTCTCCTAATTTGCTGAGATTACAGGTATGTACCACCATGCCCAGCTAGGAAGGATATCTTAAACCATGCACAGAGACAATGAACCATGAAATAAAATATTGATAAGCTTGAAATCAATTAAGAAAAAATAGTCCGACTGGTGGTGATGGTACACTCCTATAATCCCAGCCACTTCAAAAAGATTGAGGCAGGAGGATCCCAAGTTCAAGGCCAGCCTCATCAAGTTAGCAAAGACTTGTCTCAAAATAAGAAAGGACTGGGAATGTAGCTCAGTAGTAGAGTGCCCCTGGGCTCAATCCCCAGTTCCACCACCACCACCCCCCCAAAAAAAAATAGGTGTCAAAAAGCGTAAAAGAAAGTCATTTAACTTGTAGAAAATTTGTAATTTATATACCCAACAGTAGTATTCAGAATATATGGATTCCTAAAAATCAATTAAACATACAACAAAATAGATAAATGATCAAAGTATTTGAATTGCCAATTTATAGAAACCTCAAAAATAGACATTAAATCTATTACAAGAGACAATTTCACTGGTAATTAAGGGCAATGCAAAATTAAAATTAGATAGCTGCCTGAGTTCCTGAGATCAATCAGTCTGCACACAAGATTGGCAGGGTTTAAGGAAACAAGTGCTGTCTTCCCCAGCTGGTGGGAAAGAGACACCTGCTCTGCAGTGCATGAGGCAACATCCAGGGATGCCAAAGCCATGCCATCCTTGTGCAGCAATTCCAACTCCAAGTGTCTATTCCAGGAAACTTCCCACATATACACAAGGAGACAGATAAAAGGATAGTCTTTGCTCTGTTAGTGAGAAACCAGAAAACTATCTTTACTTCATTGGAGAAATAAATGAACTGAGATTTAGTCATCTGAAGGAATCTAGTGGAACATTTAAATGATTTTGTTGTAGCATGCAAAAATTCTAAAAAATATAGCACTGAGATTAAAATGCCATGCATATTTTTGTAGTCCAAAGCAATAACGTATTTTGTTCTCTAAGTTAATAGGTATGTACTAAAAGAAAGGTGAAAAAAAATTATAGGTGGATACATGCTACTGGAGAATGGTTAGCCTTAGAAGGAAGAGATGGAGTAGCTTGGATGGCTGAATTACTTTAAACACATTATGGGGGGAGGGGTAGTTAGTTGAAAATAAAATTAATTCAACAAGTATCTGATGTGATTATAACAAAATGTTAAATAGCTGTTTTAGCTCAGTGATGAGGGTATGAGGGCCTGTTATATTTTTCTCAAAGTTACCATTTAATGGAAATATTCAATAATTAAATATAAATCAGGAAGCAGGTACTGAAACAGAGAAGTACAAATTAAAGTAACAATGACATGACATTTCTCACCCCCAATGGATTTTTGATAAAAATGAAAATGCATGTGAAGGGATTATTTTTGCTTATTTTTTGGTAAAAAATAATATATAAATTTTTACAACTGATTTCAAGAGTAATGTGGCAATATCTACTAAGTTAAATAAAATATCTTTGGGTCAACTATCCCACATCTAGGTATTCTCTCAGTGAAATATATATAAAAGAATGTTTATTGTCAAATTTCGTAGTGGGGAAAATTGTAAATTAAAATAAAGTCCACTGATTTAAAAAAGGATGAAAAATTGGAGAATACCATTATCATTTACCTCAGTAGAATAATAAACAAAAGCAATATTGAAAAAAGTATGAATATACTAATCTATTTAGATAAGACATGAAAGCACATTATGTAGGTTCATATGCAAGTTTGTTGGTTGCATATGTGCATACACATGTACATATAGAAAATGTATAAAATAGTCACATTAGGCTATGTTTGGAGGGGAAAAACTCACAAGCTGAGAGAATAAGCAAAAATGAAAATAAGCATAATAACATTGCATTTATATAAAATTATTTGGGTTCATTTATATGCATAAAAGATGTATGAAAATATTTTATGGTAGTCTCCACATCTGAAATGAATTTTCTTCCATCCTTGTAACTTTTAATACAACTTATTTCCAGAAGAATATATAGTACCTATAAAATCATAAAAAGTAATAAAAGTGCCGGCCAGAATAAGAGGAAAATAAATAAATGATTAGTCATCATACATTGAAATGCCACAATACATAGGAATTTAGATGCCTAGGGGTACAAAAGAGGAAGGTGCCTTTGCATGATTAAGCTGCTTCAGAGCTGCACAATCCTGTGACAGATGAAAAGGTGAGCAAATTGCAGAACAGGGACACAGGGAGAAGTACTTGCCATGACCTGGGCTGTTTTACCTGGGGTCCTCTAATCCTTACAATAAACATCTAACCAAAGAATACCCTGTACATAGATGAAACAATCATATAGTCATTATTTTATTTATTTATTTATTTATGTTGGTGCAGGGGACTGAACCCAGGGGCACTTCACAATCCAAGCCACATCCCCTGAAAGTGGTGAGCTTCCTCATCTTCCACTGGGAAAAGTAATATTCCGTTCCCATGTGGAAGCAGGAGGCTGGTGGGATTACTTCTCCTCCACATCTTCTCAAACATATCTGGTCACTAAACACTCATATGGTACCTACCACTTTCTGTGCATAGTACTGGGGTTGAGGTGACACAAGGAGACCCAGCACACCCCCTACCACCATGAGGACTGTCCCACCACTAGAGGAGAGAGACAGGCAGACCTAGGGTGACTTTCTGGCATGTGCTAAGGTTTGAGGTAAAGGGCACCCATCCTGTATTTGCAGAAAAGAGGAAGAAGGAATCCAGGAAGGGATGAGTAGCTCAGGATGGTCCCAGATGGGGTCCATTACAATAGAGTCTACACACTGGGCTCACAGATTCTTGCCTCCGTTTTGCAGAAGTCACTTAATAGGTTTCCATCTCTAAGCTTAAGACACCTGAACAACCTTTTGGTAGGACACCAGAGTGAAATGCCTGGAACACAGCCTGCCCCTGGTTCTACAGTCATAGCCTCCCAACCCCTAATTCTTTCTGCACACTTAGAGTCAAATACAGTGCCAGCAATAAAGGAATGTAGCTTGATGGTGAAAAGACCGGGAAAATACTTCACCACAGTGATTTATCAGCATGTGGGCAATCTCTCATCCACATGTTACCAAAAGCTCCATCCTTGTCCCCATTGCCAATCCAATAATGAGGACACAGCTTTGTGAAAAAGGAAAAAAGAAGTTTTACTGCTTTGTTAGCAAAGAAGAAACACACGGGACTCATTCCAGACGCTGTGATTCTGCCCATCAGAAGTGGGGTATAGGGAAGTGTTTAAGAGGTGATTCAAAGGCTACATTTCTTGTGTTCTGTCCGGAGTTGTAATTCACTTGTTAATTTGGGAGACAGTCATTGCTTAGATCTTCTGATGTTATCCCAAGTCCAAATTACTTCATTCTTGTGGTGTGTGTGTGCTCAAGGACACATAACTCTGCCTAGGATGGGAAGAAAGGTCCTGATTCCCTGAGATTAGGAAGAGAGGAGGAGAGAAGAAAGAAAAAGAAGCATGTCCATTTTAAAAACAAAGTCACGGAAGCAGAGCAGCAAGGTCTATATTTCAAGCATCAAGTGACCACTATGACACACAGTCTCCTTGAGCTGAGAAAACAAAAAATATGTCTACTCATTTTTCTCATGGACTCTCCACACCCTCAAATGACTGCCATATTTCCCTTGTGGCCATGTTTGGGTTTAAGTTGGGTCTTTTGAGAAATGTGGTTTCAGGGCTCCCACTGGAAGAACTCACAAAGCTACCAACTTGGTGAGGAGCCAGGATCCCAAGTGCTAAGGAGATGCCAGTTAGGGTGGAGTTATCCTAGGTTCACCCTCCACAGGCAGAATGAGATGTCCATTTGAGACATGGAAGGCTCTCAGGTAAGGGAGGGAGAAAGATTTATTTCCAGGCATGAGTGCTGACAGGGAGACTGGGCCAGTTCTTCTGGAAATAGGACAGAAGCAGAAGAAAATGACTCAGGTTTTGGTGCTGAGGAAACTTTTAGTGAAGATCGCCTCAAATTTTCAGTCCATGGGTTTATGCTCAGCATATAGAATGGTACACAGCACTAGACTGATGGTCTTGAAATGATAAGGAATTCCACTGTCCATGTTTACAGTGAGTTCACAATGACTGGTGACAGCTTGAGAGAGGTTTCTGGATAGGTCTCAAACCCTAACTCTGTGCTGGCTATGGGCAAACAAACCTGTATTTTTATTCCTGTCTGTTTCAAGGAATATAATAAGGAAGCAGACAGCTGGGTAGAGACAGCTGGTATTTGGTGATAGTGAAAACAGGCTGAACTCAAGAGGCAGGCTAGAGGGTAAAGAGAGAGGACTAGGGTCAAAAATGTGGGACACACCGACTCAGTTCTGGAGTTCTGGAGCTTTACCTCTGGAGAAACTATCCAGAGAACTGCTTTTCCTCTTAAGTGTGTGGTGTGATGGAGGGTGAGGTTGTGCAAGAGAGGGGTGGCCTTCATCTAAACTGAATCCTCACATTCAAAAAGTATTCCTAAAGAATGACAGGAAAGAGTTGAAAAGCAATGGGTAAAGAGGCAATTCCTGCCTCCTGAGAAGACATGAGGCCTGGGGCCATTGGTGGAGAGATGGCATGTCCCAGGTAGATGGCCTAAAGATAAACAGGAAATGGAAAGGAAATGGAAGATCAGGCTGTGTGACTGGGGCCAAGATGGAAATGCTGGCCCTGGGTATATCTGGGGCCCAAGGATCCTGTAGACAGCACAGATCCAGGACCCAAGGGAGCTTGGCCTCGTTATGATGTTTGACATTGGTTAGGGACACAGGGAGGGCTGAGAGAGCACAGCCTGCTGAGCAAACCACAGAGGTCCCGTGCCTCTGGCCCTCCTGTGGGAAGAACATGTCAGCCCTTGGGCCACTTTCATAGTTGCCAGCTCTCTCTGGTTCCAGAATCTTAAGTCTCTTCATCAAAGGACTGTCCTCAGGTTACAAAATCCTACTTTGCAAAGCACACAGAGCCAAGGTGCCGAAAATGTTAAGACCCACAAGAATAGTTCCTTGCCAATCACTCAAGGGTGCAGGGGTATTAAAATGCCTTTTCTTGATGGGGGCATCTATAAGTTGTCACTTATATTTTCTCCAGAGCATCCCTGTGGGATTGAGATAGTGTTATCCCCTGTGGAAATGTTACTTTCTTGGTACTGTTGATAATGCATGACTGAATTATGCTTAGTCCGCTTTCTATTTGGTCCCATTTCCTGAGGTTAGGTGTCTCTGGAGCCCTTCTCAGGATTGTGGCCAGCTGTCCTGAGCTTCCTATGAGTTTTGCATCTTCTGCAGAATTGTAGGATGGACATGGTGACAGATGGAAGTGACTTCTCAACTTTTCCTGGAAACCTTTCTTACTAAGTCACTTTCACATATACTTTTTTTTCTTAGATAACACTTCCGAAGAACCCAACCTCAGACAGTGTTTTTGAAACAAACACAAACATTTCTACGTAATTCACTCTATGAAGAAGAAGAGAAGGAGGCGGAGGAGGAAGAAGATTTTTTTAAAGCTAGGGATACAAAGAATTTAATCTTTATTTTTCAATAAAAATAAGTAAATGTTTTCACCATATTTGGTACTGTAGATGTGGGCAGGACTTTGTTCTTAAAGATACCTATTTTTCCCAAGACTTTGGAGGGCAACCTATCCCCCTTTATTTGGGACTTTCCTAGTTTTAACAGCAAAAGTCCCACATTCCAGGAAACACCGTCAGTCTCAGAAAAAGTAGGACACTCTGTTGCCAGGGAAGGCAAAGCCCTAGCAAGAAAGGAGGAAGCAGATAGGATTTTGCCAGACCACAGAGCTTGTATGGGTTTCAGTGATAACTGAGCCCACGTTCTCAGATAAGGGAAAGGGGTCCAGAAGTTTAAAAGAATTTCATTTCATTTCATTTCCCAGAAGCCTTAGTGAGAGAGGAAAGATTCACTCAGCAGGAAAGACCAACAAGGCCAAGTACCAAACACACAAAAATCCCACACAGGCTGAGGAGTTCTCCACATCAGATTCACCTCCACAGACACGTGGACTGTGGCCCTTCCACCCGAACCTGAGAAACCTGACCAAGTCAAAGTGCATGTTCCACATCATAATGAGAGTGGCACCTGAATGCAAACTCAGCCTGGAAGGCAATCCTGAGTCCTTAAAGCTAGACTTTTTGAAGAGAACAACATGGCTTCTCCCCTAAGGAAAGCCAATACAAGATCCCTGGTGGTCTCACCGGACCCTCTTGAGGTCCCTGAGGAAGAGGGACTGATCAAGACCCTGAGCTTGTCCCTGTGGAAGAGAAGGGAGAGGCTCCAGTCAGAGACCCTGGAGTGGCCACATGAGCTGGGGGCCATATGGGAGTAAGCACAGCAAGTTAATTTCCTCAGGCTGCCTCAACAAATTGCCACAAACCTGGTATCTTAAAACAAAATAAATGAACTCATTCATAGTTCTGGAGACCAAAATTCTGAAATCAAGGAGTTGGCAGGGCTGGTTTCTTCTGGTGGCTCTGATGCTATCCCATGCTTCTTCCAGTTGCCAGTGACTGTTGGGGATCCTTTGCATTCCTTGGTTTGCAGCTGCCTACCTCCAGCCTCTGTCTATCTTCACATCTTTTTTTTTTTTTTTTTTTTTTTTTTTTTTTTTTTTTTTTTTTTTTTTTTTTTTTATGCCCTTCTTCCCTGCATCTGTGTCTTAAGTCTTTTCCTCTTTTTTCTCAGGACATCAGCCATTACATATGGCCCACCCTAAATCTAGGATGATCTCAAGATCCTTAATTACATGTAATTAAGATTCTATTTCTAAGTAAGATCACACAGGTATCAGGGGTTAGGATATGGCCACGTTGTGGGGTAAACATGTCCAACCAGGTGAGGCCAAGGAGGATTCCAGTTGCCAAGTCTTCCATAGAGATATGCAGGAATTCAGATGCTTTATTTCAGCAGTGTGAAGGCCCAAACAGAATACCCAGTGTCCAAGGAACTACTAAAAACACCCTTGCTAAGAAGTAGAGGCCAAGGAGCAGCACATGTCCATCTCTGATTGAAGCACTTGGATACTTGAGTGAACAGAGGAGCAACAGATGGATAAGACACAAATCAGTCGACCCAGTAGAGAGGACAAGCATCTGGTCATCTTAATGCCAAAGAGTGAAGAGATTAAGGATACTCATCCAGTGACTCTGAAACCTCAAAGAACAATAGGAAAGGAGGGCAATGGAATACTCTTCAGCCATTAAGAGGATGAAATCCTGTCATTTGCAACAACATGGATGGAACTGGATGTCACTTTGTGAAGTGAAATAAGCCAGGCACAAAAAGACAAGTACTGCATGATCTCACTCGTATGTGGAATCTAAGGAAGATCTTGTCACCAATTTCTGTCACCAAACTGGGTCCTTTTTCCCCTCTCAGAATCACTGAACCAATAAACAAAACAAAGTGCCAGTTCAGCAGTGAAAGAGAGAGGGTTTATTCTTCACCAAAAAAAATGGAAGCCGGGAGATGAGGCTCACAAATCAGTTTCTTGATTTGTTGGGGACAGGGAGATTATAGATGTAGGGTAAAAGTCATGAAGGGGAGGAACAGGCTAATAAAGAGAGGACTATTCGTGTATTTTCTGGGAATGGGTAGAGATGTTCTGCAAATTTAGGCACCAGCTCTTTTTGCTCCTTTGACATTGTTTCCAGTTATTAACTGTGATTGTGTTGGGACGTGTCATTCAGCATGCAGAGAGATTATAATGAAGTCAGTGATTGCCTGGTGGTCACTCTGGCAGCCATCTTAGATCCAACTTGTTTTGGCCAGCCCAGCTGAGGAGGGACATCTCCACTACAGTCATTCTGTCCTCTAAGATAAGCAAGGTTAGAGCAGGGTAGAGATTTGGCCATATCACCTAGACAGTACACTGTGTAACAATTACATCTAAGTAGGGAACAGAACAGTGGTTACCAATGGTGGGGACGGGAGGGGAAGAAAGGGACAGATCCCTTAGTAGGTACAAAGTTAGGAGTAATAAGTCCTGCTACTCTATTGCCCAGTAGGGTGACTGTCATTTACAATAATGTATTGAATATTTCAAAATAAAAGACAGGATTTTGAATGATCTCATTACAAAGCAATTATAAATTATGAGGTGATGAATATGCTAAATACCCTAATTTTATGATTTCACAACACATACATGTATTGAATGTATACATATATACACTGTATCCCATGTAAATGTACAATTATTACATTTCAATTAAAAACAACATCAAAACAACATAACAAAAATGTTCATAACAGCCAGAAACTGCTCTTCATGGATTGGTACAGCCCTATCATGGAATACTACTTACTCAGCAATAAAAAGAATAAATTGTTAATTCACACACAATGGAGGAAATCATGTGGAGTGGGGAGAAAAAGCCTCTCTTGATTCTGTTAACGTAATGTTCGTGAAATTACATAATTATAGAGATGGAGAATGGATTAGTGGACCAGAGAGGGAGGGATAGGTGTGGCTACAGGAAAGAGTTCCATAGTGATGGTGGAGTTGAATGCTCTTAAGTGGTGATAGTTCTTTTATTTTTTAAATATTTATTTATTTGCTTTAGTTGTACACAATGCATTTATTTTTACGTGGTGCTGAGAATCTAACCCGGCCGCATATGTGCTAGGCGAGCACTCTACCGCTGAACCACAACCCCAGCCCTTAAGTGGTGATAGTTCTGTAAGGCTAAACATGGTAAAATCGCGTAGAGCTGCTCACGTGTACACCAACATGTACATGCAGAACTGGTGAAATCTGAATTAATTCTAATGGATTGCACCACTATTTCTTGCTTTCAATCTCACCTTGTAGCAGTGTGAACAGGGGGATGAGGGAGAGGAGGGAAGGGTACATAAGACCTCCCTGTACATTTCTTTGAAACTTCCTATGAATCTATAACTATTTCAAAATAATTTTTTAATTTTTTATTTGTTTTAATTAGTTATACATGACAATAGAATGCATTTATGCACTGTGATATATCATACATAGATGGGATATAATTTCTCATTTTCCACAGTGTACATGTTGCAGAATCATATATATATACACACACACATATATATATACATATACACATATACAGTAATAATGTCTGTTTCATTCCACTATCTTTCAACAAATATATGAAAAAGTGTTCAAGATCTCTAGCAATTAGAGAAATGCAAATCAAAACTACTCTAAAGATTTCATCTCACTCCTGTCAGAATGGCAATCATCCAGAATACAGGCAACAATAAATGTTGGCGAGGATGTGGGGGAAAAGGTACACTCATACATTGCTGGTGAGACTCCAAATTGGTGCAACCACTATGGAAAGCAGTATGGAGATTCCTCAGAAAACTGGGAATGGAACCACCATTTGATCCAGCTATCCCACTCCTTGGTTTACACCCAAAGGACTTAAGATGAGCATACTATAGTGACACAGCCACATCAATGTTTATAGCAACTCAATTCACAATAGCTAGACTATGGAACCAACCTGGGTGTCCCTCAATAGATGAATGGATAACTAAAATAAGTTTTGTTTTTTTTTTTTTAAGTGAGGCTTTGGTATAATATAAAATGCAGTTCATTTATAAATTACAAAATAATTTTCCAATTCTCTCTTTTCTGCCCTCCATATCCTCTGGCCATATTGATGTGAACTCATTCCCAATATTCAAGGGAACCATAATTTTTTTTTTTTTTTTTTTTTTGTACCAGGGATTGAATCCAGGGTACTTAACCACTGAGTCACATCCCTAGCCCTTTTTATATTTTATTTAGGGACAGGGTCTCACTGAGTTACTTGGGACCTCACTAAGTTGCTGAGACTGGCTTTGAACTCATGGTTCTCCTGCCTCAGCCTCCAGAGCCACTGGGATTACAGGCATGTGCCACCGTGCCCAGAGGGAACCATATTTTTTTTAACAGACATGTATTATGGAAGTGGCATCAACAATCTCAAGTGACACATCTACCAAGTAATATCTGATCTGGAAGGTGTTCATTGCCTTTGGAGGTTAGGTGTCTCTGGGGACCTGACAAGTCCAGTCCAGGGTTGAGACAGAGGTAGAAGCCAGGTGGCTTTAGGTGAGGACCAACCCCCTGAAGGAGAGTCAAATGAGAGCATACTCATCAGGAAATAGCTGCAGCTGGACTGCCAGCCCTAGATTACAAGGTGAGCCTGGGTTTCAGAAACAATGTATAAGGGGAGTGAGCAGCAAGCTGACTGAATGGCTACAAAACCTGGGCAGGGTCAAAATGCACCCAAACTACTGAACACCACAGATTAGCCTAGCTGACTGCAGATGTGCTTAGAACACTTACACTAGCCTACAGTTAGGTAAAACTATTCAACACAAAGCCTATTTATTTTTTTAAACTAAGTTAGACTTTTTTTTCCATAGACCATATCATTTAATGATTAAAAAATAAAAATTGAACAAAAGGAAAAGGTGGATATAAAGAGGAACCAGTGGGCAGGAGGACAAGGCTGCAGGACAAAAGATACCGGAGCTGCAGGGTCCCAGGACTCAGGAGATAGGTGACCTGGTCCTGGCCTTGGCTGTTCCCCAAAAGAGGCTGTGAGTATCCAAGGAAGGTGGTTAGCAGGATAGAGGAAAAATCAGATGTTTGGGGTACTTTGTTGTCCCTGCTTCTTGCCAACCACCTCTATCCATATCGTAGTTCTTCCATCTTACTGACTTAAGGGAAAATAAAAGGGAGGAGAGGGCTAAGCCCCAAAAGAGAGGTTAAGAAAGGTGTATGGGGGGAAAGATGGCCACTGCTCCATTTGGTATGTGAGGGCAGGTGGCAGTCATACTTCAGCACTGGGCAAATGGTGTGAAAGACCCTTGGTTACAGGGTGGTGGTGACTGTACCTATCCCTGTGTGGCCTTTAACCTCCTGGGGCAGAAAGGCTGGTACCACAGCTTTCCTAAAGTTTTCCCAGCTGGCAAGCCCACCCAGATCCCTAACAGTCGTGCTCCGACATGGCTTGGCCTGTCTGGGATCCCTCTCCCTGCCTCCTCCCCAGTCCCTTTCCCTGTCCCGATCTTGGTCCCCATCTTTCCCGCTCCCTGTCTCCCTCTCCGGCTGTGGTTCCGCCCTGCTCAGCCCCCTTCCCCGCCCGCTCCGCCTCTTCTGACCTACCTGGCTGTCGGTGGGGCCAACAGATGCGGGAACAGCCTTAGTCTTAAGGAAAAGTTCGCCCAGCAGCTTGGCAGGTGGCTCCTCTCGGGCTTGCTTGCTTTTCACTCTTCATCTCTTTAGACTCTGTCCGTTCCTTGCGGCGGCGGTCACGGTGGTGACCGGGACCCAGGACCTTCGGGAGCTTCCCCCGCCCCACTCGCGCTCTGCTCGGATTCACTCTCGTTGCTCCGGTTCCTGCGCCCGCTGTACCCACCGCTGCTCTGCAGGTGGGTGCTGGATGGCAGGAGTGGGCGCGGGACAGGGGTGCCGAGGCCGGGGGACCCCACCCCCGTTCCTCAGTCTTAATCTCAGAGGGAAGGTCCACCAAGAGGACCTGGTAGTAGTCCAGCTCATCTTGCTCGGCCATAGTCAGTACAAAGGAATTTGAGAATGGACTGGGGCCATTTGACTTCATGCGGTGCGGCTTCCTGCACTGTAAGAATTATGGAACACCCCACGAATTTGTGTGTCATCCTCGGGGGCCATGCTAATTTACTTTCTATCAGTCCAATTTTAGTGTATGTGCTGAGAAAGAAAACATGGAGCCTACTTTATAATAAAATCCTGAATATCTACTATTATTTTATTGAATACTGCCCTGAAAGTGAACCACAGAGTTGTTTTGGGGGTGCTTTCCATTAAAGTATGGTTAATGTATGTTAAAGTATGTTTCTATGCAACACATATTACTTTTGCAGCATTATCAAGTCAAAAGGTTGTAAACAAACCATGGTAAATTGAGGACCATCCATATAGTGAAAAATCTATAAGGATCCTTATTCAGGTGTTTACACAAGCAGGACTGAGTCTCAAACAATGAGTCTGTGACACTGTACAATTGTCTTAAGTATAAAGGATGGGACCTGTGTGCACTGTCCTTTCTCCACTAACTGGTCATCACTGATCTCAGTAATGTAGTCTTGGTCCTGTGAGACTTGAAAAAGATCGTTCCAAGTTTCTGACTTTTGTTAATTATTATATCATAAGTCACACAGACCTGTACATACATGCATTGACCCCTCATCCAAACCTAGGAATTTATTATATAAAAATTAATAGAGGGGCTTGGATTGTGGCTCAGTGGTAGAGAGCTTGCCTATCATGTGTGAGGCACTGGGTTTGATCCTCAGCACCACATCAAAATAAATACATAAAATAAAGGTATTGTGTCCATCTACAACTAAAAAAACAAAAATTAATGGAAAGAGGGCTATAGAGCACTTGTGTAGTGTAGGCAAGGCCCTGGGTTCAATCCCTAATACCACCAAAAAATTTAAAATAAAAATAAATAGAAGGAAAGTGAAACCCACAAAAAATTCTTTATCTCACTTCTATTTATGTAACCAGGGAAGATTTAATATTAAAATATGGATACATATATAATTTTTTCTACCTTTTGCTGCCCACCCTCTATTCAGGCTACAAGAACAGTCTCTTGTATATCTTACACCAGGGGAGATTAGAAAGAGACTAAAGCAAAGTTATGAAAATGTTAAATGGGTTATAGCCATGTACTACCTTTTCAGCCAACAAGGCACCACATATATACATTGGTCTCTAAGATTGTAAGACTGCTGAAAAGTTCCTATTGCCTAGTGTTTTCATATTGTCCTAACCTCCTAGTACAACATATTTCATAGCCATGGTGATGCTGGTGAAAACAAACCCACTGCACTGACATTTGTATAAACATATAGCCCAGAAAATCACATATAGTACATTATACCTAATAATGATCATAGGGGTTACTAGTCTATGAATTTTCTGTACTGTATTTTTGTCATTATTTTAAAGTGGACGCCTACTTATTTAAGAAAAAATGCAGTGTAGCACAGTATGCCCTGTCATGTCCGCAGTGCCTTTGACATCTCCTGTTTACTTCCTCTCCCGATTAAATCAAATGACCACACCAGTGGTCCATACCATCTAAGTTTGTGTAAGTGCCTCCAACATTGTTCACACAATGATAAAATCAGCTAGTGATCCACTTCCCCCATGGCATCTCTGTCACTAAGTGATGTGTGGCAGTTTAAACACACACACACACACACACACACACACACACACACACACATACACAAAGCCAGATACAGCGATACATACATATAATCTTAGCTACTCAGAAGGCTGAGGCACAAGAATCACAGTTCAAGGTCAGCCTCAGCAACTTAGCAAGATCCTATCTCAAAACTGTTTTAAAGGGCCAGGGATGTAGCTTAATGGTAGAGCACCCCTGGGTTCAATCCTCAGTACCAGAGGTGGTGTTGGGGGCAGGGAGAAAGAAGGAAGGAAGGCAGGAAAAAAAGGAGGGACAGATGGAGGGAAGAGAATGGGAAAAGAAAAAGAAAAAAAGGAAATATATTGCAAGATCCAGGCTCTATTGAAAGTTTACAGAATTTTCTAGGCATTCTAAACTTCAAAAATAAAAGGCCAAGCTTGGAGGACTAAATGGAGTTTTCACTTTCACTGAATAAGGAAGACTTCTTGGTGACCGAATGGTCACCAAGCTTGCACCCAGAGGGGCGAGAGTGACTAGCAGATAGGAAGAGATTCAGAACAGATGAGACTTGGTTGTGGATGCTGGTGGGTACATCAGTCATCTTGTGGAATATTAGCCATGGCAAAGTGAGAGATCTCATTCCAAAATATTTGTGGGTGTTCCTGACACTAGGGCTGCACCTCCCTTTCTAAGGTACAGAAAAGTGTCCATTGCTTGGCTTGGTGGCAAAACACTGCCACAGATTTTCTCAAAGGCAAGAAAACAAACTGAAGGAATGTCTAGAATTCAGCTCAGTGTGGGGCAGAAGACATGGCAACAGCCTCATTAAAACATCCTCTCTTTTTCCTAGAGATATATCCTAGGCTTCACATGTCCCTTCTGAGAAATTCCAGGAACCCGGTGTTCCCTAACTCTCAGTTTACACTTCCCTCCATCTCACTGACAGCTGAGCAATTTAAAGTCCCCTTGTCACCTCAGCTCTTCTCACGTATTTGTGCACGTGGCTCCATCTTTTTCATAGAGATCATTTTTATGGTTATTGGTGCATTTAATTATACATAATGGGGGGATTCATCACGACAAGAACATACATACATATAATTTGATTCATTTCATTCCCCAGTGTCTCCCTTTTCTCTCCCCTCCTCACTGTCCCTAACCCCCTTCCTTTATTCTCTTGGCTTCCCTTTTATTTTCATGAGATGGTTGTCTTGTTCCTTTTTCTCTCTGGTTTCTGCATATGAGAGAAAACATGCCACCCTTGATTTTCTGAGTTTGGCTTATGTCACTTAGTAATTTTACTTAGTATGATGGTCTCCATTTCCATCCTTTTACTAGCAAATGCCATATTTCATTCTTCTTTATGATGGAGTAAAACTCCATTGTGTATATATATCCCATTTCCTTTATCTTCATCCATTGATGGACACCTAGCCTGGTTCCATAACTTGGCTGTTGTGAATTGTGCTGCTATAAACATGGGTATGCATGTATCACTACAGTGTGCTGATATTAGTTCTTTTGGATAAATATTAAAGAGTGGGATAGCTGGTCTTTTAATGGCTACCAAGCATTCCTTGTAGCTAAGTTACTGCTGCTGTCATTGTAGCTGTTAAGAATGCACAGCCACACATCCTCTGTGTGCAAGTGTTCTGTGGCTGAATCCAACTTAGACCCACAGAGCTAGTAGAGAACTCTTGCTCTTTCACTCCATTTCTGTTGTAAAAAGTTGGCATCTTGGCTGGGTGTGGTAGTACACTCTTGTAATTCCAGCAACTCAAGAGACTGAGGCAGGAGGATTGCAAGTTTCAGGCCAGCCTCAGAAAATTTGTGAGACCCTGTCTCAAAAATAAATAAAATAAAAAAGGACTGGTGATGTGACTCAGTGGTAGAACACCCTTAAGTTTAATGCCCAGCAAATAAATTTAAAAAAATAAATAAGCCGGGCGCGGGTGGCGCAATAAAGACTTAGTATTCTTTTGGGTCAGGGCTAGTCCCAATTTCTCTCCATATTTCTCTCCATATTGCTTCTCATCTTCCCCCAGGAGTCTAATTTCCAGGGGACCAAAGTGTTTTATCTTGACAACAGGGTGCTTTTCTAACTTGTGTCAGCTTTTGCACTCACCAGCTTGAAAGAGTGTCTAACTCTATGTGTTTGTACATGTGTGAGCATGTGTGTATGTATGAGTGTGTGAGAGAGTGTGTAGTGTGTTTTTTTGTGTGTAAGGGAGAAAGTGTGTGAGAGAACATGCATGTGTGTGTGCATGTGCGTGTGTGTGCAGGTCACTCACCTGGCTTCCATGCTAGCCCCTCTCTTTGAAAGACAGCCCAGCAATTGAGCTATACCCTGCAGACCCAGCCTTCTCTCTTTGCTGGGAGGTCAGAGGGGAGCCCTCTCTGTTGTATTCTGAATACATCGGACTTGCAACACTTTCACTAGACGCACCATAGAATGTGTCCACAGAGTGTGTGCCAGTGCCCTAGATGCTGTCACCCGATCCTCCCTCATGTTCCTCACTGGGTCAGTCTTTAAGGTACTTGGATTGTCTCCAAGGATCCGGTGGAATATTTGTAGTCACAGTGCAGTTTGGCCCCAGCCTATTCTTCCAACCACTTTTTCTCCTTTACATTGTGGTACTTTCCAATCACATCTGACTGCTTATTATTGCTAGCCGTGGTAGTCAACTTGGCTGCCATCACCAAATATATAAAATACCAAAGGCTGGGTGGCTTAAACAGCAAGCAGTTATTTCCTCACAGTCTGTAGGCTCATCCAAGATGAGGGTGGCAGTGCAGTTGGTGGCAGGCCTCTCTTCCTGGTTTATGGCCTCTACTGTATCATGTCCTCATACAGCTTTCTTTTGTGCATGAACAGGAAGAGATGGCTCTCTGGGGTCTTTTCTATATAGGTACTATTGGACCTACCCTTATGATCTCATTTAACTTTATTCACCTCCCTAAAGGCCTAAAGACTCTAATACAGTCACATGATGGCTTAAGCTTCAAATATGAAGTTGGGGGGCCGGACACAGTCATGCACGCCTGTCATACCAGTGACTAGGGAGGCTTAGGCAAGAGGGTATCAAGTAGTGAGACCTTATGTTAAAAAAGAAAAGAAAATAAGAAAGAAAAATAAAGGAAATGAACAATCAAACAAATATGAATTTGGGAGAATACAATTCAGTCCATAGCCCTCTCTAAACATACTACTCACAGGCCTGTGTTTATACCAGGCCTTCATCTGAGTTGCTCTCTCCTCTACAACCCTCAATTTCTAGGTGCCAAAATCCAGGCTGGTTTTCATGTTCTCTGATCCTCCTGCCCCAGGTGCTGTCTCCATTTGTTTATCCACCATTGTACTGGGAACCTCTCAGAACCTGCATTTCTGCCATTATTACTAGAATTTGTGAACTTAGGTTTGCTCTCTTCCTAGAGTGGGAGCTACCAGGAGGAACAAACACATGTCTTACTACATTTTAAGTATCACAGAAAGTGGTTCAATTAATATTTGCTGGATTTTTTAAAAATGGAGCCATGCTACCATCAAGGATATTTATTCAAATGGAGTGAAAGTGTGATCATTCCATTAGCCATTTTTAAACAAATCTTTCCGATACTTTGAGTCAGTGGATCTGTGTTGGAATGTTTTTGACCCACATATTAGTTTTCTAATGCCAACTATAACACATTGCCACATAATTGCTTACAACAACACATATTTATTCTTTTCCAGTTCCAGAGGCCAGGAATCTAAGCCAGTCTCACTGGGCTAAAATTAAGATGGGGGCAAGATGAGTCCCCTGGAAGCTCTGAAGGAGAGAAGCTGTTTCTTACCTTTTTCAGCTTTTGCAAGCCAGAAGAATCATTCCTTGGTTCATGACCCCTTCCTCAAATAATCTCAACCTCTGTTTCCATTGTAACCTTTTCCACCACCAACTCTGCTCCTCCTGCCTTCTTCTTAGGAAAACTGTTGCAATTCAACTGGACCCACCCTGATAATACAGGATAATCTCCTACTTCAAGGTCATTAGCTAAATCACATTTGCAAAGTCCTTTTTGCCATTAAGGTGATATATTCATAGGTTCCAGGGTTAGGATGTGGACATCCTTGGGCACCATTACTCAGTGCCTCATTCTGATGGCACTGCTATAGTTATCAAAATCTCAGTTACATTATGGTAGGTTTTGTTCTTAGGTGTTTCTCACAATGGACTGCTAGTGGATAGAGCTCCCAGACTGAGTCAGGAACTTGAACTTGAGCCTCCATTGTGTTTTCTGCTACACAATTTTGAACTTTAGTGTTTTCACACATAAAATGATAATAAAACGCTGCTCTGAAGATTCAGGAGACTGATGTATGCAGGAAATACACCTGAGATTCTGCTTCCTGTCATTCACATGTCCCCTTCCTTCCATCAATGCTGGCATTTAAATCACATCCTCCTCTCTTTTACCTACAACATCTACAAGTACAGGATTTGATGATGATTAAGTAGGCTTCATGGTGGAAGCAATTTCTCCTCCCCCGCCAGACTTAAATGAGGATCTCTTGAAATAAAATCAAGTTTGATGTGCAGAGCAATCAAAACATGCCTGGTTTTCCTTCAGTGTCAAGGTATATGGGAACTCCTAGTACCTGTGTATGCACATGCACACAAACACACACTCACATGTATTACCAGTACCACTACAGGATACTTGGGGTTAAGCTTCCTGTACAGCTTCCTACTAAGTCATCAAACAGTGGTGATCCCCAATGGGAGCAAGATCCCAGGAAGGGCATAAGGGCTGCAGAGGGAGAGAACTGGTTCTTGCTGTCCTGATACCCATCCAGTCTCTTGGCAGCCTTTGAGTTTCATCCTTTCTAGTTTACTGTGCCTTACAAACTATGTATTTAAAAATGCAAATCAGATTGATCAATATCTTTTAAAATATGGCTCCCCTAGAGCAGAGTCTAGGCTCTTTGGGTGGTGCTCAATGCCTTCATTTAAGGCTTTCACTGTCTCTCCAGCTTCGCTCCCAGCTGTTCCCTTCCCTTATCCTTGAAGTCCACCCAATCACTCCTATTAGCTCCACAGCCTCTCAATGTGCTTGGAGCATGCCGTAGTTTTGCATCTCCTGCCTATTGTCTTAACTAATGATTCTGTAAAACCCAGCTGGGGCATGATACCTCCAAGAACCTCCTCTGACAACTAGCTTGGGTGACATTTTTCTGCCATGCTCTCTGACACCTTATCCATACATGGTGCATTTGCTACTTTCCACTGACACAGCCACTGAGTATTTCTCACCAAAGGATCCCAGAGTAAAGGTGTCCAACTTAACTCTGTATGTCCAAAATCTCATACAGCACTTGGCACCTAGTAGAAGAACTGGATTAAAGTTAATTCAAAGAATTTTCATTCACATGGGTGCTAAGCCAACCTGTCTTGCATTTACTTAAAGGTGAACTCTGCTGCTGGATGTCTGCAAAGCATCTGATAGAACCTGACTTTAGGACACCTTTACATTGTTGGTGGGACTATAAATTAGTACAACCACTATGGAAATCAGTATGGAGGCACCTCAAAGGACTAGGCTGGAACCACCATAAGACCCAGGTATACCACTCCTCAGTATTTACCCTGAAGAATTAAAGTCATCTTACTACAGTGATACATGCATATCTATGTTTATAACAGCATAATTCACAGTAGTCAAAGTATGGAACCAGCTTAGGTGTCCAACAATGAATGAATGGATAAAGAAAATGTCGTGTGTATACACAATGGAGTTTTATTTAGCCCTAAGGAAGGATGAAATCATGACATTTACAGGAAAATGGATGGCATACTAGAGATCATCATGTTAAGCAAAATAAGTCAAACTCAAAAAAGTAAGGGTTATACTTTTCTCTCGTATGTGGGGAGCTAGAGAAGAAAAAGGGAAACAAAGGTGGGGATGGATCTTCTAAAAATCAAAGGGAAAGATCAGTAGAGGAAAGGAACCAAGGTGTGGGAGGTGGGCAGGAGAAAGTGCTGAGAAACATTGGTCGAGTTAGATTATTATGTTCTGTGCATGAACAAATACGTAACACAAATCCCATCAATGTATATAACTATAATGCACCAATAACACAATATATGGAAAAAAGAACCTGGTTTTATTTAAAAAAGAAATCTTCCTTCACAGCAGCTAAACTGTTAAGCCAGCAAGTCCAGAACTCTAGAAACCACTAGAAAAGGGCAAATGTGACGGAAGCTGGTGCTTGTTACTCACCACCAACATTTGTTTTTCAGCCAAATGGGTTTCTTGATTAATGATTTTGTAAAACATTTGGGAAAAATATAAAAACAAATTAATGTGATGTTCTCTGATTCACAAATCCCTGCCAGCCATCATCTGAACCATATTGCCATTTTGGCCTCTTTGCCAACCCTCTTGAATTGTGGGGAGAAATTCAACAACCCCATGTGAGCAACAGCTCTGATGAAGTGCACACTGAGGTCACCAGTCTTGGAAAGGCACACACATGGGACAGTCACCATCTGATTGAAGATTGGTGCATAATATAAGAATCATACCTTATTGTTATTATTTTTTTAATTTCCTGTATTCCCTGACCTCAAATAGTTTTGAAACTGAGGAAGAAAAAAAAGAAAGAGAACGTTTTCTGCTGTTTTGGACTCAATTGATATACATGGCAATCTGCCACTGAAGATTTCTTGTAATTAAACATTCAAGAATAGTAGCTACTTCTTGCTAGTACTAGCTATTACTTCACCCTCATTGTATCGTGGTAAGAACTATAGTCCCCATTTACAGATATAGAAGGGGAAGTTCCCCTTAACTAACTTTACTAAATGGCTATTAAGTGTCAGAGCCATGATTTGAACTTGGCTCAATTTTTACTTTAAAGCCCATGTTCTTAGTTACTATGCTCAGTGTCCACATTCTGTCACTCTGTCCCTGATCCATGAGTTTTCTGACCCATATAATCCCAGCACCCAGAGGTCCTCTGATACAAACACATTTCTGACTATCCACAGCATTGATATTAAAGCAGAGTGTTCCTTGCTCCCGGGAAGTTTGTTCCAGCTCTGCTCAGCAATTGTGGGCAAGGTCTTCCTCACATTAGCTCAAATCTGTTATTACTCTGCCCTCTGGTACTAGCTCTGGTCCTGGGATCTTACAGAACCATTTTCCACAGACAGCCCTTGCAATGTCTGAAGACACTCTCTCCAGTCTTGGGCTGAAGGATTTAATACTGGGCCTGGGCCTGAAAAAGTTTATTGCAGAAACTGAATTTAGAGAGGAGATCTGATCCTGAGTGTGTTGAGTGTGTTGATGCTTCTCCACATAAGATTTTTCTTGTACCTAAATTCAAATTCTTCATCAGTCAAGTTTTTCTCAAATGGAGCTGAACTTGGACTTTTTATCCCGTTGGGGCTAGGAATAAAGTAGCTACTCTTTTTTTTTTTTTAATACTTATTTATTTGCTTTAGTTGTACACAATGCAATGCATTTATGTTTACGTGGTGCTGAGGATCGAACCCGGGCCGCACATGTGTGAGGCGAGCGCTCTACTGCTGAGCCACGATCAGCTACTCTTATTAAGGTGGTCCAGGAATGCAGTTGTCAGGAAGTGTCCTAATAGGGTGAGAAACTACAACGCAGGTTCTGGAGGGACAGTCACTGGCATACCCATCTCCACTGCATGCATCCAGAGTGTTCTTAGACACTTGGCCAGATCTCATCAGAGATTTCCAAACCCTGTTCCTAACCTGATTTCTCCATCTGGGAGGTGATGTTTGTGACCTGGCTCTTCTTTCCTCTGTTCCTTTTTCATCTTCTCTTGCTAATGGATTTTGTGGAAAAGAACAGGGAACAGCCAGATTTCTGCACAGGACAGAGGGTAAACATTTCAGGCCATATGGACCACACAGTCTCTGGTGCAAGTACTCAGCTCTCCTATCACAAAGTGAAAGCCAAAATTGATCTACAGATTCAAATTGCTCTACATAGTCACAGATGACTAGATGTGACCATGTTCCAACAAAATTTTATTTATGGATGTTGCAAATAAAACTTCATATCATTTTAATTTGTCACAAAATTGTATGCTTTTTTTTCAGATATTTAAAATTTTTTAAATCTATCTTAGCTTCATAGCCATGCAGAAGCAGAGAATGGGTCAGTTTGGGCCCCAGCCATAATTTTTAGACTCTTGGTCTAGAATGTCTACTGATCCCAGGCACCAGCTGGGGTGAGACACTCTAGTCTATACAGTTTCTCAAGATCTTGATCCATGTGGGACTTACATCCTTGATGACTCTTCTGGAAATAATGTGCATCCTGGTGCTTTCTTCCCTTTTGGCCCATTCCTCTGCTTGTGGCTACGCCAAGCCCAGCGTCAATAGCCCCCGTCACATCCGTCTGTGTCAACTTCGTGATGTCATTCCTTAGAAGGCTTGGCCTGCACAAGAGGAATATTTGACAATTGCCTTGAGCTTTTACTCACTTACTGCAAAAGGGCAAAGGCCTGAAAATTAATTTACTCGGAAAAGAAATAGGATCGAAAGGAAACCAGAAGGGTTAAGGAAATAGCAACTTAACAGGAAATGAGGCACTTGAGGAAACTGGAATGAACAAGAGTTGGGATGGGTCATTGAATTGAACCAGACAAGGGAATAGTGGCTCTTCCTTGAGGTAAAAACTGGCATTTTCCAATCTTAAACACATTTCTTAACTTCAGTTCCTAAGTACCCTTTTCAGTTCTAAGTGTTATGGTGAAAGAGAGAGTCTTAGAGCTACTTTTAACTATTTAAAATTATCTACAGCAAGTTGTATTCTTAATCTGGAAGTGGGAATTTTGAGCTCTGATAAATATTGTTTTCTTTTAAATCCTTTGTTTGTCCTAGGAAAGTCCCAGGGCTCTTGTTCCCGTTTGCATGTTGGCTTATTCACCAAAGATTCTCGGGTGAACTCCGTTCTTCCTTATTTTATGTGCAATCTGGGAAAAGAAAGATCACAGGGCAGGAGTCTACATAGCAGAGACCTGAGCCATAGGGCCTAACAAGCAGGTCAACAGACTCTCCATCTCTGACCCATACCAGTAATGGGCATAGATCTCCTCGGTGTCCACGAAGCTCCTAGTGCACTGCAGTACACAGGTGGAGTGAAAGGTACAGACCAGACCCAAGTGCCAAGTCCTACTGCTAACAGATCCAGGGTCTTATGTCAATCATGTTCTGCGTGGGTGTGCAGAAGGAATGTAACAAGTTTCCAAGCTGTCAGCAAAGTCATGATCTGAACCACATATTAGCTCCATTGAAAACTTGAATTAGTTCACAAATTATGGGAAATGTTAAAGGATTCACAGAACATATATACATTTGTTACATAGAAAATACTCACAAATTTGGCTTTGAAAAATAATATTTTATGATTACAAAAAAAGAAAATACAAAAAAAAAAATGTAAGAAAAACAAATAGATTATAATGGGTTAAAACTTATCCATTACTAAAAAAAATTTAAACACAGAATTGTCATATGATTCAGAAATTCTACGTCTGAGTATTTGCCCCTAAGAATTAAAAGCACAGACTCAAACAGATATCAATTACACCCATTTCGTAGCCGCACTATTCTCATTAACCAAATGGTTGAAACAAACTGTCAACCAAGAATGGATAAACAACATGTGGTATATAATGTTATTTGGGCTTAAAAAGGAGTAAATTTTGACACATTCTATAACACCAATGAAGCTTGAAGGTGTTACCCTAAGTGAAATAATCCAGACACAAAGAAAATCACATACTGTATGATTCCATGTATATGAGGGATCAGAGAGAGTGGTGAAAGGATGGTGGTAATGGCCAGGGCCTGGAGGCAGGGCGGTGGCCAGTTACTGTTTAGTTAGTATGGAGTTTCACTTTCGAAAATGAAGCCATTCTAGAGATGGGTGATGGAGACCGTTGCCCAGCCATATGAATGCACTTAATGACATTGAACTGTACATGTAAAATGACAGATTTCATATTTTGTATATTTTACCAAGATAAAAATCCCCCATTAACAAAGGAAGTACAAAACTTATCCTCAAAACTACAAAACATTGTTAAAAGAAATTGTAGAATATTTAAAGAAATCAAAAGACCTCTACTGGGAAATTACGGTAATGGTTGAGGTCTTTAACCCTTCGTGACCTGGGGCGAGCCTCCTTTGTCCAGCAAAGTAAGCTAGAAGGGCCTACCTCAACGATGAGACTAGACTGGGAAAGTAGAGGCCGCTGGTATTCCCTCCCCTGCCTTCAGAAGACACAGGAACATACCAGGGAGCCTGGTCAGTGCTGGAACTCGTTTACTAAAGAAGGTGGACAACGTTTATAGTGGACATGAGCCAATCAGTAAGCAGATCATAGAAACAGGTAAAGAGCACGGGCACATCTCATTGGCCGAATCCCTTGCCCTACCTTTAGGGCAGTTTAGGTGCTCACAATACGTCAGAGCAATGTCCCCCTGCTCAGGTCATGTCCGCAATAGGGCGAGGAAAGCAGCTAGAGGACCAGAGCTTTCCATCCCCTCGGCTGACGTGTTCTAAATGCCCCGACAGACCTCCATGTTTATGGATTGGGAGACTTAATCTTGGTAAAATGGCAGTTCTCCCCAAAGTGATCTACAGATTCAAAAAAAATATTTTCTACCAAAATCCCTTGCAGCTTCTCTTGCAGAAATTGACAAGCAGATTCCAAAATTTGTGTGGAAATTCAAGGGACTTGAAATCATCAGAATATCTTTACAAAAGACAGCATTGGAGGGGTAATATTGCTACTTAGATAGGCTTCAAAACTATAGTAAGCCAAGTGTGGTTCTGGCACAGGACAGACATACAGATGAATGGAATAGAACTGAGTGACCAGAATTAAACTCCCATGTTTATGGTCAACTGAGTTTCCACAAGAATCAAGATAAGTCATAGAGGAAAGAACAGTCTTGTCAACAAATGGTAAAGGGATGGCTGCATATCCACATGCAAAAGAAAAAATTGGTCCCCTACCTCACACCATATCCAACAAAATGCATGTAAGACCTAAATGTAAAAAAGCTAAAGCTAAACCTTTATTCAATGCTGGTGGGGTTGTAAAATGGTGCAGATGTTTAGGAAAACAGTCTGGCACTTCCTCCAATGATACAGAGATATCATAAGATCCAGAAATTCCATTCCTGGGAATATACAATAGAGAAATGCAAATATGTATCCTCACCAAAAAAAGAAAAAAACCTTGTAAAAGAATATTCATAGCAGCCTTGTTCATGATAGCCCTAATTGGAAACAACCCATATGGCCATATATGGATAAATCAAATGTGATCTATCTATGCAATGTAATATTCATTCATAAAAAGACTGAAGTACTGGGCTGGGTTGTGGCACAGCAGTAGAGTGCTCACCTAGCACATGCGAGGCCCTGGGTTCGATCCTCAGCACCACATAAAAATAAATAAATAAATAAATAAAAAGGTATTGTGTTCAACTACAACTAAAAAATAAATATTAAAAAAACAAAGAATGAAGTACTGACACACACTAAAACATGAATGAACCTTGAAAAATAGTTTCTCTTGGAATGATGAAGATTTTCTAGTATTGATTAAGGTAATGATTCCACAACTCTATGAATGTGCTCAAACTACTGAATTTATACGTAAAATGGATGAATTTTATAGTATTTGATTTTCATCTCGGAAAAATATATCACATAAAAATAAATAAATAAATAAATAAAAAGGTATTGTGTTCAACTACAACTAAAAAATAAATATTTAAAAAAAATGAATGAAGTACTGACACATACTAAAACATGAATGAACCTTGAAATTTTTTTTTGAGGGGGGCAGTACCAGGGATTGAACTCAGGGGCACTTGACCACTGAGACACATCCCCAGCCCTATTTTGTATTTTATTTAGAGTCAGGGTCTTACTAAGTTGCTTAGCACCTTGGAGTTGCTGAGGCTGGCTTTGAACTCACAGTCTCCCTGCCTCAGCCTCCTGAGCTGCTGGGATTACAGGCATGCACCACCATGCCTGACTCAGAAAAGTTCTTACCAAAAGCTTTATTTGTTCCTTCCATGTCGTTATTGTGAGTAATGCTGCTATTAACAAGGGTGTACAAATGTATGTTTGAGTCCCTCCTTTAAATTCTTTTGGTACATACTCACAGGTAAAATCCTGAATCATACAACAAGTCTATATTTAATACTTTTAGTAATGAGCAATTTTTAATTTATTATTGTCTATTTGCTTTTCTTCATCCATATACTTGTCAAAACTTTGTTTTTTGTCTTTATAGCTTTTTTCTGCACATGTTTATACATTTTTAAATAAATAAGGATTTCAATGTTTCATAGTCTGTATTTTTATTCATTTGTATATTTTATTCGTTTATATATTTCCATGGTATTAGTCTTCTACAGCACTATTTTAAATCATTTTATAGGACTTCCCTTTATGAATGGACTGTCATTTATTTAATCAAAAGTCTATAGTGGGACTTCTGTTTCCAACTACTTTTAAATAACATTATGATAAAAGTCCTTTCAGGTGAATTTCTTAGCCACCCATAATTATTTCTTGGAATGGATTCTGGAATCAGGTCAAGTTATATGTGTATTTAATGATTTTTGAAATGTTTTATCAAATTGCTCTTCAAAAAGGATATGCCTAGTATATGAAAAGAGGACCAATACTCTTAGCCATTAGGGAAATGCAAAATCATGAGATGCCACTTCATACCCATTAGGATGGCTATGACCAAAAAGATAGGCAACAACAAGTGTTGAAAAGGTGTAGAGAAATGAAATCAATATACATTGCTAGTGGAGATGTAAAGTGGTATGACCACTTTGGAAAAGTTTGACAGTTCTTCAAAAGTTTGAACACAAAGGTGCCATATTACTTGGTAATTCTATCCTTTGATATATACCCAAGAGAATTAAAAACATAGATTCACACAAAAACTAGTGTATGAATGTTTATAGAAGCATCGTTCACAATAGCCAAAAAGTGGAAACAACCCAGATGTCCGTCAACTAATGGATGGATAAGCAAAATGTGATATACACACATAATAGAATATTCTTTAGCCATGAAAAAGAATGAAATTCTGATATGTACACTACAACATGAATGAATCTTGAAAACATTATTCTAAGTGAAAGAAGTTAAATACAATTGATCACATGTAAGATGGTTCCATTTATATACAATGTCCCAAGCAGACAAATTCATAGAAATATAAAGTCTGATAGTGGCTTCCAGGGCCTGGAGAGAGGAAGAAACTGGAAGTAACTGCTATAAGAGACTGCAGTGTTTAGGAAGGTGACAAAATGTTCTGGAATAAGATTGTGATGGTAGCTGTACAGCTTTGTGTACATACTATATTATTGAAAGGATGAATTTCTTGAAGTGTGAATTTTATCTTAATTAAGGGGAAAAAGTTGTAGTTCTTTTCACTCCCAGCAATGGAGCATGAGGCTGGCTAGCTCCTTCCCTCCTTTCCTTCTAGCTAGCATGTTTTTACTATTTCTTAATTAAAGAAAAAAAAAAAAAAAAAAAACTCTTCCTAGATGTTTCAACTTGCATTTCTTTGACAATCAATAATTGCACTGATGTTTATGTTTATTGGCCATTTGTATTTTGTGTTTTTAGATTAATCTATTCATAGTTTTCTCCATATGTATTTTGAGTATTCATTCTTACTCTCACTAGTTCATAAACATTTTTTACACATTAAGGATTTTAATCTGTAATCCTTTGTCATAAAGTTGCAAACAGTTTTCCAGTGCTTAATTTGCCTCTTCATTTTATTTATTTATTCATTCATTTATTCATTCCTTCAACCAGTATTTCTTGATGCCTCCTATGTGTCACTATGCAAGCTTTTGACAAAAGTAAATAACACTTATGCAGTCATTGTATCCATCTTTATGCTTTCTACTTATGCATACATGCTTAGAAAAGATTTGCATAGAGGGTCAGTGGAATATTTCTTTAATCTAACTTTCTCTTAAGTTTTCTTTGGTTTTCATTTTATGACAGCTTCTGCATTTGTGTTGGACATTTTTGCTGAAGAATGTGAGGGAGACAGTGCCCATGAGGCCTGGGGGTCCTGCTCCTTAGATTTTTAAGGAGCTCCACCCAACTCGGAGATACTACGACATATCCTATTCACTCAGTGGACAAGAACATCTTGAAATTCTGCTCTGGATAGGCCCTGGATATGGGTTCTGTGGGCAAAGAAGGGTACAAGACCCCTGTCTTCAAGAAGTTCATGTATGATCAGCTCTTTACACATGATACCCCACATCATTTTGCTTATTTTTAACTTGATAAACTCTCCTATTCCTCTTCTTATCTAGTAGTCGAAATTATGACAAGTCTCCCTTAAACCTCTTAATAGACCAAACACAAAATCCTTCTGTGATGGTTAACTTAGAGTGTCTCTTTGATTGGGCTACAGAATACCCATATAGCTGGTTAGCTTTATATATACATACATATAAATATATATATGTGTGTATATATATATATTTATATTTATATTCCTGATTCCTGGATCACTGGGGGTGGGGGCACATTTACAGAAGAGATTAGCATTTGGATTGGTGGCCTGAGTAAGGCAGATAGCTTTCCCTGGTATGGGTAAGCATCAGCCAATCTGTTGACATGAATAGAACAAAAAAGCAGAGGACAATTGGATTTGCTTTTTGCCTAATTGCTTGAGGGGAATGTGATCTTCTCTGGCCTTCAGTATTCCTAGTTCTCAGGACTGCAGACTCAGATTGGAATCAATTCCACCAGCTCTCTCAAACCTTCAAACACCACTAGCTTTCCAGTGTCTCCAGAGTTCAGACAGCATACAGCCTCCATAATGCATGAGCCAATATCTTATAGTAAATAAATAAATATTTACATATAAGAGATATATCCCCTATTGGTTGTGCTTTTCTAGAAAACTCTACCACAGCCTCTGACTTTCCCTAGCCTTAGGAAATGAAGGTCCGAAAAAGCTCTCTCCCTTTGTCTATACCGAGTCCTCATTCCTCCAGGTTCTTTGGTGTTGTGGTTTGAATAAGATGTAACCCCAGAAAACTCATGTTAGGCAGTGCAGGAATATTCAAAGGTGAAATTATTAGTTGTTTTTTTTTTTTTTTTTTTTGGGCGGGGGTTACCAGGGATTGAACTCAGGGGCACTCGACCACTGAGCCACATCCCCAGCACTATTTCGTATTTTCTTTAGAGACATGGTCTCATTGAGTTGCTTAGCACCTCACCATTGCTGAGGCTGACTTTGAATTCACAATCTTCCTATCTCAGCCTCCCGAGCTGCTAGGATTACAGGGGTGCACCCCTGTGCCTCACTGAAATTATTAGATTTTGAGAGCTACTGTAACCTCATCAGTGGATTAATCCATTTGATGGGTTAATAATTTTAATGGACTACTAGGTGGTAAATGTAGGCAGAAGGGATGTGGCTGAAGGAGGTAGGTCACAGGAGGAGTTCCTTTGGGTATTATATTTTGTCCCTGGCTACTCATGTGCATTTTCTCTCTCTACCACCCCTCTTCCTGCCTTCCATAAGCTAAGCAGCTTTCCTCCTCCATTCTCTTCTGCCATGATGTTCTGCCTAACCCCAGGAACAGAGTAATGGAGATGGCCAACCATAAACTGAACCTCTGAAACCATGTGCCCAAAATAACTTTCTCTCTTCTAATTTTTTCTTGTCCAGTATTTTGATCATAGCAATGAAAAGCTGACTAACATACCAGCCCAGCAACAAAGGCTCAGTCTCCATGGTGACAGAGGTCAGGCACTTGTGCTGCCTCAAGAGAGCTGGTAATGACCTGCACAGTGAAGCTTTGTTCCTTACTTCTCCCTCTGCAACACCACTTAATTTTTGCCTAGGGAGTGGGAGTGGGGGCTGACAAAGGGGGTTGAGAGGACTCACAGACTATTGTAGGTGCTCCATGGCATCCTCAAGGTTAGAGTACAGCACCTAGGCACGTACCAATCACCTTGACTTCCAGCCTCTGGGTGGAGATTACTATCTATAAGAATGAGTCAGAGAAGATTGTCTTCAACCATATCTGGCCCATTCTGCAAAAGGAAGCTAACTAGGAACTGAGGCTGACCGATTATTAATGTTTTCATAGTGTGGTCCCAGGTGAGCAGCAACAACATCCTCTGAGAACTCCTTGGAAGGGTGAGTTCCTGGGCCCCACCCCACAACCTGCTGAATCAGGAACAGGGTGGGAGTGGGGACAGCAATCTGCATTTCACCAGTGATCCCGTCGAAAGGTTAAGTTTGAGGACCATTGTTGTAAAGCAATAGACCCCGAATTTGTCTGCACTTTGTAATCTACTGGGGACCTTCAAGAAAATATTCAAGAACCAGGAGTGAGCTGGAGCCAACTCATATCTGCTAACCACAGCTGAATTTTTAAATTCCAGAATTGTGTGAATCAGGCATTTAACACAGCCATTATTTTAAATTATGTCACATTGGAATTTAAATCAAATAAATTATATTAGAAATAAAGTATCAAATATTCAAAATGCATCAGCTTCAAACTCTCTTACTGTATTCTACTATCATCTATGCATGTGAGATTATTTATATCTGCTTTATCTGCGGGGTGATACTGGGCATGGCACAGGCCTGTAATTCTAATGACTTGGGAGACTGAAGCAGGAGAATCTCAATTTAGAGGCGAGCCTGGCTAACTTAGCAAGACCTTGTCTCAAAACAAAAATAAAAAAGGACTAAAGGTATATCTCAGGACCCTTCTGGGTTCAATACTTGGTACCGCCAAAAAAAAAAAAAAAAATGTTTATTTTCATGGTGAAAAGACCATATATAACATGGTTTGCTATTGAGCATCTTAAAATCAACCATGATGGGGATATTTATACACAGAAATCAGCAAATGTTAGAGGTCAGGGCTTTTCCTCCCAGAAAACCTGTTGTTCAGCATTTACAAATACACCACTTTTTGTTCTTCCAGTGATTGTCATTTAATGAGTCCAAGTGTGTCTGGACTTGGTAATTTATAAAAAGAAATCCTTAGGTGATTGTAAAGTGTAGCCAACTTTGGGAACTACCATTCTCAAGAAAGGCAATTCATTAGCGGGCACCATGAGAGTCACTTAATGGGACTGTTCCAAGGACCCACACGCTCAACAGGCAGGGCAATGTTGTGTGAAGATGTGGGAAGCATCTTCCCACTTCTCACAGACTCAATTATTGGTGGCAGGAAGCTAGAGCAAATAAGTGACGAGGAGCAGGGAGTTAACACAGTGGCCAAAGTATTTGCACCCCATGGGCCACATCAGACCCCATGGTCCTCTCAGCTCCAGTCAAGAATTGCCTCATGTGGGATGCAGGGCAGAACTTCCAGAGCTTCTGGATTTTTGGATAAGTTGAAAAATCTTAATTCTTGAATGAAACTGTTGCTGCCTGAAGCGATTGCTGCTTGGAGCAACGATGTCACGGGAATAAGTTCAGAGGCGGACCAGAAACAAACAGGCTCTTTATTCTGCTAGCTTCTCTCTCCGGCTCCAACAACAACTCCTCCACACTCCTCCAACCACACCACAAAATGGCGCCAACCCCGTCCGCAATGTCCCGGGCCAAGTCCCGCGAGAGCATACAAATGGCGCCGACCCGATCTGCAATGTCCCAGGCCAAGTCTCGCGAGATCATGGAAGGTGGTAATGCTTTATGGCTCACAGCTAACCGCAATCTTAGCTATTTCCTTAATCAGGGATCCTACATTTCTCCTCTTTTGTTTTAAAAGAGGGGATGCTCTAGGACGTCCATGTGCAACCAACATTCTTACCCGTCATTGGATAATCAAGGCTGTGCCCTTGACTCCTGTCTTAGGTTGATATGTCGGCCATATGAGACTGTCCCGTGCGACTGTGCCTGTCTTAGGTTGTCCCCCTCTGGGGATCTTACCCGTCATTGGCTACCAGCCATCCAATCGAGCCCTTCAGGATCGACTGTTTATGATGACTAACAGCCGTCCAATTGTGAGGAGATGCTGCAGCTTTAAGGCGATAAGCCTTCTGCTGACGAGCCAAGTTGCATAGCATATCAAATTCTCTAAACAAATCAGCTGCCCTGAGTTCTATCAAGTAACACACTGAGTTCTCTAGACAAATACCCGCAAGGCATTGTCCCGTAAAGTCCCAAACAATGAAAGATCAAAATGTCTACTTGTTAAAACAGTTGATCTAGGAGGCCCCATGCATGCAGAGCAGAGGCCACACTGCTGGTGAGGTTGTTTGATGCGTGAGCAGCAGGGATGTTTGCAGCGACCACGATCCTTGCAGCTGTAGCAGCAGCCGTCTTTTTTATGACTAGACAATGCCACCGGCAAATCTTCAGGGCCCACTACCTAGAAACACAAGCATCAATTATTAAATGAAAGGCAGTGCTATTCCAGCACTGAGTCAAGAGGCGAGTTGTCAAAATAAAAAATAGAATTATTATATTAGAAAATTAAAGTTGATTTCTGCTCACACACATTGCTGCTTGAGCTCCCACAAATATAAGCTGGCAAAATATCATGTTCAGAACAAAACAAAGAAAGACTGAGGGTATTTACTGCATTAAAGATAGAGTAAACAAAAGAAAGCTAAAGGCACTTTGGAAAAATAATTTGTTAGCTGGACCCTCGAGTCTCTGTAACCTTCCATGAAATTATCTGTTGAAATAACTCAAATTAATCAGCTATAAAACAAATAAAGTTAATTACAAATAAACATTCATATGTCAAAACACCAAAATATCAGGTTATACAGCACTAGTCATATTCTTCACTAAAGAGAAATCCCTGGGACACCTATAAACCAAAATTGAAGGTACCTTCACTTATTAAATTATTTACCCAAATTGAATACTCTTAAACTTAAATGAATTAAAGTTATTTGGATCCATATATTTTTTTTTTCATAAGCACTTTGTTATTTGTGACGTCACACTGGACAGACATACAAACCTACAAACATATATTTGTGACATCACATTTACATGAAATTTAGACAGATGCACAGACATAAAGACATATATAAAAAGAAAAAAAAATACAATTGTGTGCACACTAAAGAGAGATCTCCTCTTCCCAGCCAGGAGGAATGACACTTAAGTTGTGAAATATTTTGAAGGACTCTTTTAAGGGAATCATTCCATACTTTCATCTTGGTCCTCTTGATTTTGTACCTTTTTTATTAATCTTGATTCCTCAACAACTTAATTTTGATCCTTATGATTTGGTACCTGCTTTATTAATCTAGATGATATCCATATTGGAGAGGATTCGTGCTTTGGAAAAACACAAACAGATCCTCTCCCCCAAATTAATACTGGATCTGGACCCTCCCATGTACCTGAAAGAACATCCTTCCAGTAAACCAAAGGTTTATGTTGTTGGTGTGGGTTCCAATGTCTGTCTCCAGCAGAATAACCATTAGAGTCTAAAGTTAAAAAATTTAAGGTAAATAGGGCAACTGCCAATCTGTCCCTAGGATTTTTCCAATTTCCTTCTTTTTGTTTTAATAACATAATTTTCAGTGTGTGGTTTGCTCTTTCAATAATGCCCTGACCCTGAGGATTGTATGGGATGCCTATTTTATAGGATATATTGAATTTTGCGCAAAACTGTTTGAAAGATGAGGACGTATATGCATGGCCATTATCTGTTTTAAGCATTTTGGGGATGCCCAATGCAGCAAAAGCTTGCAAACAATGAGATGTAACATCTTTAACTTTTTCTCCAGAATGTAAGGAAGCAAAAATCATGCCTGAGCATGTATCTATGGTCACATGAATAAATCACAATTTTCCAAAACTTGACTCATGAGTAACATCCATCTGCCAAAAATGATTGGGCATTAATCCTCTAGGGTTAACACCATAATGAGGATTGGGCAAATGTGTCATACGAGATTTACAATCTTTTACAATTGTTCTGGCTTGCTCCTTTGTGATTTTAAACCTATGCTGCAAGGTGGTGCTATTGACGTGAAACTGGGAGTGAAATAAAGTAGCTTGCTGGAGCACTGAAAGTATAAAGATTGTTTGGGTAAGGGCATCAGCCTTTTGATTACCTTCATGGAGGGGACCAGGCAAGTTGATATGTGCTCTAATATGCCCTACAAATAGAGGTTCTTTTCTTGCCCACAAAAGTTTTTGTATTTGATAAAACAATTTAAAGCCTGGAGTATGAGATGCTATTGGTCCTGCTAGCTCTAGTGGCTATCTGAAAAAATGTTCATGGGCTGCTCTCTAAAATTTTCCAGAGCTTTTACCACAGCTTCCAGTTCCACTAGTTGAGCTGATTTGCGTGCAGTTATGTAAGTTATATTTTTTTTTTAGTGACTACTGCAGCCGTACCATTTGAGGACCCATCTGTGAATATATTTAATGCCTTAGGAATAGGTTGATTTTTTATTACCTGTGGAAATATAATAGAATGATTGATACAAAAAGATAATATAGGAGACTTAGGAAGATGACTATCAAAATTTGCAGAAGTAGAGCATCTAGCTATAGCCCAATCATTATCATTGAAGCATAAATATTCCATCTGTGACGATGAATAGGGACTAATAATAGTAGCAGGGTGAATGCCAAATATTTTAGTAGAAGTCTTAAGTCCTTGAAGAATAAGTTTAGCCACCATGGAGGTATAAGACTCAATTATACTTTTAGGAGAGACGGGCAAATGTATCCATAATAAAGGCCCTTATTGCTAAAATACTCCTGTGGGTGTATATTGTGAAGAAATAATAATCAATATCAGTGGTTGAGTTAAATCAAATCTATCACAACAAGCTCCTTCGACGGGTTTTTTCTACTAACTTTAGAGCTTTCCTAGCATCAGGAGTCAATGTTCGCAGTGAAGATGGATCAGGGTCGCCACGAAGGATGTCAAATAAAGGTTTTAGTTGGCCAGTAGTGAGGTTTAGTGTAGGGCGAAGCCAATTAATATCTCCCAGCAATTTTTGAAAGTCATTGAGAGTGGCCAAATGCTCCTTATTAATTAATATTTTTGAGGCCTAATAAAAGTGTCCATAATTTGGAATCCTAGATATAATATTGGAGATCTAATTTGAACCTTTTCCTTAGCAATGTTTAGTCCATATCATTTCAAGTTTTCTGATATATCACTAAATATGGTGAATAAGACTTATTGATTAGGAAGAGCAAGCAAAACATCATCCATATAATGGAGGCACATAGCTCTGGGTATTTATTTTTGATAGGCTGAATAACTTTATCTACATAGATTTGACACATAGTGGGGCTATTAGCCATTCCCTGCACCAAAACTTTCCATTGATATCTCTGATCAGGGCCATTATTGTTAATAGAAGAAACTGAAAAGGCAAACCTGGGGTATCCAGAGGGTGTAGAGGAATAGAAAAGAAACAATCCTTTATATCAAGAGTAATAAGATGAAAAATTTTTGGAATAGCTACAGGATTAGGAAGTCCAGGTTGAGTAGGGCCCATGATTTGCATGGTTTTATTAATTTCTCTAAGATCATGTAACAATCGCCATTTTCCTGATTTTTTCTTGATCACAAATATGGGGGAATTCCAGGGAGAGGTGGAAGGTTCTATATGTCCTGCTTCTAGTTGTTCCTGAACTAGTAGGTGGGCCGCTTGTAATTTCTCTTTAGATAGGGGCCACTGAGGGACCCATGCTGGCTTATCAGAAAGCCATGGTATTTTCAAAATTATTTTCTCAGTGGCCCCGAAAAAAAAAAATCTTTTTTCTTTATGATAATGATTTCTTTTAGGGTTAAGATTACCCTGTACCTTTTGATAATGATTTCTTATAGGGTTAAGATTACCCTGTACTTTTTGATAATGATTTCTTTTATGGTTAAGATTACCCTGTAGATTTTCACATTTAACATCTGCAGGCTTGGTTGCAAGGTGTACTCCCATTTGTTGCAAAATATCTCTTCCCCATAAAGTAACCGGTAGGTTAGGTAAAACATAAGGCTGAAATGTTCCTTTATGCCTTTCATCATCCTCCCATTTTAAAATTACCACACTTTTCTCTGGGAGGTTATTATATCCCAAGCCTCTTAAACTGGTTGAAGCTTTTTGCAGAGGCCAGTGTTTGGGGCCATTGCCGTAGATTAATGATGGAAGAGTCAGCTCCAGTATCTATCAGTCTTTCCATCTCTATTCCTTGGATTTTTATTTTACACACAGGCCTCCTTGAACAGTCTCGAACCCAGCAAGCCATGGGTCTCGAGTCAGTGGAACAAAATCCTCTATTGTTCCTTTTTTGAGGCATACTCATTTTAAATGGATTATGTAAATTTGGAAGGAGAAACAGCTGAGCAATTCTATCTCCTTGATTAACAGAACTTATACATTGGGGTGAGCTAAGCATTATTTTTATTTCCCCTTTGTAGTCTGAGTTTATTACACCTGGGGTCACTTGCAAACCTAATAAGCTTTTAGGACTTCGCCCGATAATAAGTCCTACAGTCCCTGAGGGAAGAGGTCCCCTGACTCCTGTGGGAATCAGTTGAACCCCCATTTCAGGTGTTAACACTATTCGGGCGGTGGAACAGAGGTCTAATTCTGCATTTCCTCCTGTTCCTCTGGCGAGGGATTGGATGGGTAGTAGGGGTTGTGTCGGGGAAGCATCTGAGTGGATGCTTGAGTATACTCCTCCTCCAATACCTTGTACATTTGTGGGCCCCAGGGCATTGGGCCCCGTGCCCTGTTTTTTGAATTCCTGAACAAATGATTTCCATAGATGCCAAATTTTGAATGGCATTTATTGGCCCAATGATTTCCCTTTTTGCACCTGGGGCAGCGGCCTGGGGCACGGTATGAGCTTGGTCTTATTTCTCTTTGGGGATTTTGCCTAGAATAGCCTGATTGATTATGATAATTTTGCCTGGAATATCCTGATTGATTATAATGTCTAGGTTGAGCCCTTGTGAAATTTTGGGGGGAAGCACCTCTCATTGCAGCTGCAATCACATTTCCTGTGACAAAGGCGTCATTTATATCTTTACATAGTTGTATATATATGGAAAGATCCTTTTTATTTCTCCATGGCCTGGTGGCTTCCTGGCAGTATTTATTAGAATTTTCATATGCTAATTGAACAACTAATGGCATAGCTTGATCAATGTCTCCAAACACTCTACCTGCAGTTCTCAAAAGTTGATCAGCAAAGTCAGCATATGGCTCATTAGGTCCTTCAATCACTTTTGACAAGCTACCTTGTAGATCCGCAGGTCCTTGTAAAGTTTTCCATGCCTTTAAGGCAGCTGTATATATCTGAGCATATACACCTGGGTCATAATATTTTTGAGCCTGTAAGTCTGCGAACTGCCCTTCTCCTGTGAGCATTTCTATATTATGGTCTCCAAACTCTGCAGCTGCGTTTCTTTTAGCCGTTTCTATACAAAGGTCTTGAAATTACGGTCGCCAAACCAAATATTGCCCCCCACTTAATGCTGCTTTACATAGACTTTTCCAGTCTGAGGGGGTTAAGTTAAAGGTGTTAAGGGACTCCAGCATACTCAACGTGAAAGGAGCTTGGGGCCCATATATCATTACTGCCTATTTGAGATATTTTTATTGTTTTGAAATCTACTGACTGGTGGGGCCCTCTGTCCATTTTCATTTTCAAATACTGGCAGTTCCCAATGTATGTGTGAGTTACCCTCGAGAGCTCATAAGCGCTCAGAAAGACTTTTTATTTCTATTTCTAGGGTATGCAAATGCCTAGTAATACCCTTCATATTTTCTGTAATGGATTCCACCCATGGGGGAGTAGAGGGACACAAGTGGTTCCTCTACTTGACGGTCCCTTTCTCCTTTCTAATTTCTTGTTGTTCTTTTTATTGGAGACTGTGCTCCCAGAATCACTTTTTTTTTTTTTTTTTTTTGTGGTACTGGGGATTGAGCTCAGGGGCACTCGACCACTGGGCCACATCCCCAACCCTTTTTTGTGTTTTTATTAGAGACAGGGTCTCACTGAGTTGCTAAGTGCCTCGCCATTGCTGAGGCTGGCTTTGAACTCGTGATTCTCCTGCCTCAGCCTCCCAAAGTGCTGGGATTACAGGCGTGCGCCACCGCGCCCGGTTCAGAATCACTTTTTGATTCCTCTTCACTACTATCACTTTTACTGGTATCCTGAATTTCAGCTTCTAAGGAGAGTACGTATTCTTTGGCTAATTTCAATACGTTTCTGATGGATTTTGCAGCTCTTACTTTTGAATTTACACCACTACTCTTCTCACTGGTATTAACTGACTCAGAGGCTATGCTTTCTTGATCACTTTCCTATCCACTGAGTCCGCGATATCGAAAAACTCATCCATGGCTTTTATTATCCGACCTTTTGTTATTTTCGCTCCCATTTTCAGTTCTTACCTGCAGGCTGAATTCCCCGTACGGGCCACCACCTGTTGCTGCCTGAAGCGATGGCCGCTTGGAGCAACGATGTCGCAGGAATAAGTTCAGAGGCGGACCGGAAACAAACAGGCTCTTTATTCTGCTAGCTTCTCTCTCTGGCTCCAACAACAACTCCAACACACCATCCACACTCCTCCAACCACACCACAAAATGGCGCCGACCCTGTCCGCAATGTCCCGGGCCAAGTCTCGCGAGATCATGGAAGGTGGTAATGCTTTATGGCTCACAGCTAACTGCAATCTTAGCTATCCCCTTAATTAGGGCTCTTACATGAAACCTCTTTTTTGTGTGTGCTGGGTATTGAACTCAGGGGCACTCAACCACTGGGCCACATCCCCAGCCCCCCTTTTTTTTTTTTTTTTTTTGTATTTTTAGAGACAGGGTCTCACTGAGTTGCTAAGTGCCTCACCATTGCTGAGGCTGGCTTTGAACTCGCAATCCTCCTGCCTCAGCCTCCCAAGTGCTGGGATTACAGGCATGCACCACCACGCCCGGCTGAATGAAACCTCTTGATCTTTAAGAAACAGCAAAGGCCAAGCAAGTCACATTTGTTGTCCAGGTTTAGCCAGTGAGCTACTGATTTGAAACCCCTTATCTAGCATGAGAGAGCTTCATAGAGGACCCCTGAAAATATGACCACCACACGTGAAAAACCACTCTTGATAGCCCTGCTGTGGCCAAGTCTCATCAGGAACATAGGTCCTGGACAGTCACTGGATTCCTCCTCCAAGTACAGTAGAAGGTGGCATTCCTAGTTTTGTCCTTACATGGTACAGTATTGTCCAAATAGAGGAAGAGAGTTAGAAGCTCAAGGACAAAAAATAACACATGTTTATCACAAAACCCTACCCCATATGTTCTGTAAGCTGCTGTGTAGTAATTGAACATAGTATTGGAGATGTGCAACATTTAGAATAGACAAATCCATGGACACAGGAAGTAAGCTAGTCATTGCCAGGGGCTAGGAGAAGGGAGAATGGGGAGTGGTTGCTAATGGGTTAGGGTTTCTTTTGGGGGGTGATGAACATGATCTCAAATTAGATAATAGTGATGGTTATACAATCCAGTGAATATACAAAAAAAATTCCCATTAAATTGTTTACTTTAAAGTGTACAATTTTTAAAAGTGTGGCCACATATCTAAGTGGACAGCTTGTTCCTTGGCAAGAAATATACAAACATCCCCTCTATCTCACTGTGGAGTGAATCAGGACAGGAAGAAGCATAGTGACAGTCCCTCTGATAACAATTGATATACAGAGGCCAAAACACAGAATCTCACCAACATCTATTCCCTCATGGCCAACGAGAAGATGGACTGAAGACATGTTTGGAATTAAAGTGTCATGCAAATACAGAATGTGGACATACAGAGGAAAAGCCCACAGGAAAAGACCCTGACATTTGGAATCATCCCCCAAAGGGGGGCCTCAGCTGTTAGAGGCCCTCTCGAGGGAACCTGACTGCTCTGCTGAACCACAACCATTTATCACAGGCAGTGATAACTCTAATGGGGCTATAGTGACATGACCTGAAATTGACAAGTATTTTTTCCAATCCATGAGGGGACTTCTTTATTTTTGGTTTATAGAGATGACCCTACAAAGACACAGCTGACTGCACTATGAAAATCCAGGGGGCTAACCCCAGTCACAGGCAACCATTCCTTAGTTCTCACCAGACAGCAAGTAAAGGAAAACAAACGCACCCCAAGAGGAGTCTCCTTTCATTGTGGAGTCATTTTAGAAGCAAACACATGTGAGAATGAGGTCTAGGTAGGTCTCTAGTAACAAATTCCCTGTGATTGACTCCCTTTGTTTGGAACACATTGCACAGCTTCTGTCCTCCTGACCAGACGCTGACTATGCATCTTCCCTCTAGATCAACAGCAGCACTGAAGTGCTGGGAAGGCCAAACTAGCAGAAAAAGAGAGATGAGGTTAGCCAGAGACCAAAACTACAGGAAGTTAGACACTGCTAGGTAAGAAACCTAAGAGGGCAATGTGTAAGCTGGTATAGGATCTTGACATTGTGAGAATGTGGCTGCCAGGTCCCTGGTGATACCTTGTAACCCAGGAAGTTGGAGCTTATCCTCTCTCTGCAGCTGTTGGAGCCAGACAGCCAGATTGCCCCTGCCAGCTCTGACATGTCTGAACTGCCACTCACCACACACCATGCTGTTGAGGCTGGGGATGCACCCACTGCTATGATCACTTCAGCCTGAGCAAGAGCCCAGGAGTCTACCCTCCATAATGCTGCTGCAGACAGTAAGAGAGACTAGGCAGGGTTCTTCCTCCTTCCTGTCTTCCAGCCTCCTGCCAGTTACCCCCAAGACAGAATCTAACCAGGTGGAGAATCTAAACACAACACGCAGGGTCTCAGCCTCCTACCGTATAGAACAGAACATAGAGGAACAGGAATGGAGCTGAGGGACAAAATGACCAGTATGGAAAGAGTGGAGGAGGCTTTCACAACATGAGGTAGCTAAACAAGAGAAGAAAGTACCTTGTTTCCACCTTGGGCACATCTTAAGCTTGGAGAAAATTGCTTTACCAAGTACAGTTTTACTTGTTCACTCTCTTATTCATTCATGCATTTACACATGCATTTGCTGGGTGATTTGCTAATGCAGCAAAGAGTGAATGCCATTAATAATATCATCTCTCCTTCTTTCTTTTACACCCTACTGTTCTCAAGGGTCTTTCTGGGCTTCTAGATTTCCCTGTAATCATTTTTCCTGCACAAATATTGGAACCAACATCCAGGGGGGAAGGGTGAGGGGGATGAGATTCTCCCTGGAGACTGAATCTACTACTAGGCTGATGCTGGAATTCCTCCAGTTTTATCCTTATTCTTTTGTTTAGTGTGCCCGGAAGAGGGTTCACATCATTCTTTTTATTTAAAAGGCAGAAATATACCTTTTCCTTAAGGAATGGGATTTTCTAAAAGGACCTTATTGCATGGAACATTCTATGATATGCTCTGGTACTCTATGATACATTGCAGTGGCCTCACCTGTATCTTTCCAGATGACCTAGAGTCTACATGGCCACTTCCAGTAGAGGCCTCAGAGAAAAGCCAAGAGACCAACAAAAATCAGGTCTGTTCACTGCCCCAACTAAGGCTTGGGAGTCTGGAGGGAAAGTGTATGTTCTGGGTGAATGGACCTGTGTCCTTCAGCCTTAGCTTTTGCTCTATGGGGCCACTTTAAGAAGCTCGTCTGGTCATTGAGGGCAGAGGATGGATGGACCAGGAAACACTGTGGCTATGAGTTTCTGCAGTTCCCATTGTTCATTCTGAGAGAAAGGAAGACTGATGACCATGGAAGAATGGTCCTTCCCCCTGCCCAAGCAGATCTTTGTACTTCAAAAGCACCCTTCCAGCTCTTGTGGCAAGATCCTTAAACAAAGAGAAAATCTTTGTGTGACTAGAGCAGGGCCAATCTAAGTGAAAAGAGTGAAGGCCCTTGAAGAAGAGGTTGTTCTGGGGCTGGGTGATTGAGCGTTTGCCTTGCAAGTGTGAGGCACTGGGTTCAATCCTCAGCACCATATAAAAATAAATAAAATAAAGATGTTGTATCCATCTACAACTAAAAAAAAAAAAAACAAATTAAAAACAACAACAAGAAGAGGTTGCTCTGCAGGTCAGTGTGACGCCAGTGAATGGCATCCTGCAGGCAAGGAAGGTATGACTTCAAGAGAAAAGGTTCTATTGTACTTGAACTGGTCGTGGTGAGTTAGTGCCGGGCAGGGTAGAACAGAAGCAAGGGAAAAGGGAAGGTCCAAGTTTGGATCTCAAGGGGAAAGCAAAAGGCAGAAATGGGATCTGAAGTGAAGGGTCAACAATGAAGAATCAAGTTGGTGTGGTGGCACATACCTATAGTTTCAGCAACTTGGGAGGTTGAGGCAGGGGAATTGCAAGTTGAGACTAAGGAGAGTCTCAACAGAGGTCAGTCTCAACAACTTAGTGAGTACCTAAGCAACTTAGTGAGACTCTGTCTCAAAATAAAAAATAGAAAGGGCTGGGGATGTAGCTCAGTGGTAAAGTGCCTCTGGGTTCAGAAGGCAGGTCCAGAACCAAGAAGAGAGAGAGAAGGAGTGCAAGAGCAGAGAGGAAGATACAAGATCACTGGGTATAGTGGGACAGATGGTGTGGCATGTGATCCTGTGGGAAATTCCAGAAACGAGAGATGATTCTCACGAGTGCTCATCACGGTACTTTCCTGGGAAGGGAGGTACTGAGCCAGCGGAGGTTCTCTGGGAAGTGCCTGCAGCATATCTAGTTTGTGGGTCTCCAGGGAAGGCTGCTGGAACTCAGTAAGGGTCCAGAGCAAGTTGTGGCAAAGCTGGGATTCAGGTACATGAGGGATAGTTGAAAATGAGAAGCCACAGGGTGTAGGACCGCTACCTGATGTTGACTTGAGCCAACAGAGCACATGCCCTGGAGAACAGCCTCATGGGCATCTTCCATTCAGCTAAACCAAAGGCTGGTCCACACACTTCTTCTGTTCTTAGCAGCGCAGGGGCCTGTGTTGTGACCATGTGACCATGATGCAGAGACTCAACAGAAAAGGGGAAAGCCCTTGCTGCAAGCAACATGACATTCTGGTGGGAGGAGTTCAATGTTATTATGTGAGAACTCTCCAAAGTTCATGTTGATAATCTTATGGTGCTTCACGGATATGGCAATGAAAATATTTTAATCTCCTGTTTGGCAGATGTCATTTTGTCACCTGGAGTTACCGCCAACTTGTGGACCTTGATGAAATATTCCAAAGCCAGGACTCCAAAAACAAGCTGCCAAGAGAGCAAACGAACGGGTAGTTGGCCCCAGGAATAAAGAACATCTCAGTAGTCACTGTTAAATGGACCATAAATAGAATGCTTAGAAAAGGGGAACTGCTCAAAGATCTTGTGTGAAACAGGAGACAGGAGACCAAATGTAGGCAAGTCATATCCCAAGAGTATTATGCCCCTTGCAGCTCACCCTCCTGTATGTTGCTTAATGGGACTGGACTGAGACACTGCAAACTCCCTTTCCCAGGTCCCTTGCCAGATGGCCTCCTTTTAGGTTTTGCCAAACAGAGGCCTTGAGAGATCTGTAAGGAGAGAAGAGGGGAGAAGGAAGTCCTTCCCGTATTTCCCATTCCCGTTTGTGCCACTCCAGCAGGAGCAGTCGGCTCTAGCTGCCAGTCTCACCTGTGGAGTGCCAGGTCTGAGGAGTGTGTCAAGACGCTGTCCAGGGACATCTGGAATACCGTGTGAGACTGCTCTTCATTGTTGTGAACAAAACACCCGACAAGAACCACTTAAAGGAGAAAAGATTTACGTTGACTCATAGTATCAGAGGCCTCAGCCCACAGTTGGCTGACTCCATTGCAGAAACATCATACCAGAAAGGCATGGTGGAGGAAAACTGATTCAGTTCATGGCAGCTAGAAAGCAGAGAAATACAGTACAAGGAGCCAGGGATAAGATACACTCCTCAAGGTCATTCTCCCCAGTGACCTGCTTCCTCTAGCCAGCCCCGCTTGCCTACAATTACCCCAGTAGTGCATTCAAATTACTAACCCATCGAATGGATTTGTTCACTGATGAGGTTGTAGTTCTCAACATTGCCTAAAAGTCCCACCTGAACCTTGCTGTGTTAGGGACCGTGCCTTCAACACAGAACCTTGCTGTGTTAGGGACCGTGTGTTAGGGATCCTTCAACACAGAACCTTGCTGTGTTAGGGACCGTGCCTTCAACACAAGAGCTTTATGGGAGACATCCCAGACCCAAGCCATAACAGATGCTACCCAAAATGCATTCTCTGAGGTCTGAAAGACCAAAGCACCACAAGGCTAAATATCACTGTATGGAATAAGGCATGTCGAGAAAGCTGACTTCTCTACCATCTTTCTGAATTATGGGATACAAAGGACTCCAAGAGACACCTAAGAGAACAAAACCACAAATTGTTAACAAACAAACAAAAAAAAAAACAATGAAAGACACCCATAACACAATCATGCCCATATAAATGTTCAACTTTACCAGAAATTTTTTTAAAAAGAAAGAGAAAACATAAGAATCAATATTAAAATACCATTTTCTGCTGCTTCTCATGTTGACAAGGTTTAATGAGGCTGATAAACACTGATTCTCAGGAAATAAGTATTGATGGGTACAAAATAAGTTATGTAATGGATTGTTTATTGGAGTGTTATTTATGATGGTGAAAAAGTTGAATCAAACTATTATCTAACAACGTATGTTTTTAAAAAATTAAAAATCTACATTATGAAATATTATTTAGATTTTTTAAAATACCCTGGAAACAACTGTCTACTGACATATAAAAATGATCATAAAATAACATGACTTAACAAAGTGAAATAACAAAATTCAAAAATAAATAGCATGTGCATTTAGTATGAGCCCATCCTATTAAGTTATATGAACATACATGGGTATATACATGTATATATGGATGAGATAGTTTTAAGAGAAGATTTTGAAAGTCTTAATGTCTAGGCTACATCCAAACCAATGAAATTACAAAAACATGTTGGGTTGAACCCAGCCTGTGTTGAAACCTCTCAGGTGGTTACAATATGTAGCCAGGGTTGTAAATCACTGCTCTAAGCATATCCTACTCTATTTTACGTACACTCTATTTCACTTCCAAAATTAAAGTGCTATTTTTGTATGTGTCTCCCAATCGATTTCTTCTGGTGAGTATTTGGCTCTCAAGAAAATAAAGAATTCCAAGCCAGGCACTGTGGTGCATTCTTGTAACTCCAGCAACTTGGGAGGCTGGGGCAGAAGGATTGTAAGTTGGAGGCCAGCCTGGGAAACTTAAAAGAAAGACCTTGTCTCAAAATAAAATTTAAAAAAACAGAGGGGACTAGGGATATAGCTCAGTGATAGATATTCCTGGGTTCATCCCAAGCACTGCAAAAGAAATAAAAGGCAAAAAAGAAAGAACATAGTGAATCCCAATGTTGATTTGCTGTCAAGAAGCCTGTCACATTTTCTTCTAGGGTCACAGTATTTGGAAGGTCTCTGGAGCCAGCTTCATTCTGCCTGAATGAATCATCCACATATATCAAGTAGTACCTTCTGAACACTAGGTCCTACCTTAGCTTCCATCATGCTTTATTAAAATAAGAAAGAAGTAAGATATTGTATTAGTCAAGGTTCTCCAGAGAAATAGAACCAATAGGACATACAGAGATATAGTGAAGGATCTCTTATCTGTCATGGATAGTGAGAAGGCCTGTATTCTGCCATCTACAAGCTGGAGAACCAGGAAAAGCCTGTAGTGGAGCTCTAGTCTGGATCTAAAGGCCTGAGAACCAGGAGCACGGATGTCTATGGCCAGAAGAAGATGATGTCTCAGCTCAAGAAGAAGGAAAATTCACCCTTCCTCTCCTTTTGTTCTGTTAGGGCCCTTGACAGATCGGATAATGCCCACACACATTGGTGAGGGTTGATTTTCCTTACTCAGTTTAGTGACTCAAATGCTAACCTCTTTCAGCAATATCCTTATGAATTCACCTAAAAATAATGTATAACCAACTATCTGGTTATCCCTTAGCCCAGTCAAGGTAATATAAAATTGACCATCATAGATTGTTTAGAATATAGAATGGAAGTCATCTATTCGGTTTGCAATAATTTGTGGGAGGAGTGTGTCCAGATGTTTCAAACATCAAAATAGCACTGAGCACCTTGGTGAACTTGAAGTTAAGAAAACAATGAAGTGAAACCCTTTCTGAAGAGTGACGAACCACCTGGCTTTCAGTCTTAGCCAGCTTGGGTCCCCCAGGACTCCCTCCCAATACCCAACATCTCCCTGCAATTTCACCTGCTGCCTGGCTCAGTTCCTACAGAAGCCTGTGGGACTGTGTTGCTTGATCAGAATTATTGATTTGTACTGATTGCCATGCTTATTTCTGGGCCTCTGTCTGCTCCAAGATGGCAGATGGAAGACAGGCTGTGTACAGTGTGGAAGGAGAGAGCATGGGATAAGGAGTTGGGGGTCTGTGGTCAAACCTCAGGCTCTCTGCCTTCTAGATGACCAATACTCACCTTTCTCAGCTATGAAGTAAAGGAATCGTTTTCCAGCCTTCTTCATGGCTGTGTGTAGATCTCAACGTGGCTGCGTGTTGGCACCACCCAAGAAACTTTTAGTAAGTACTCTTTCTGTACCAAGAGATTACGATTGGATTGGTCTAAGGTGCTTCTAGAGAAGCAGGATATTCCCAAGCTTCTAGAGGGTTCCAGTGTGCAGCCAGTCTGAATAGTCCCTGCTGTGCCAAATGTGAAAGGCTCTTAGAGCAGCAGCTATTCCCAGAAACAAGTTAGAAATGAACATTCTAGGGGCTGAGGCTGTGGCTCAGCGGTAGAGCGCTCGCCTAGCATGTGCACAGCCGGGGTTCAAGCCTCAGCACCATGTAAAAATAAAGGTATTATGTACAACTAAAATAAATAAATAAATAAAAGTTAAAAAAGAAAAAGAAATGAACATTCTAAAGCCCTGCTCCCTACAACTCAATCAGCCTCTCTTTGACATGTCCTCAGATGATTTTTTACTCCTACAACTCTAGAACCACTATTTTGAAACCATGGTCCTCAATCCTGATGCTCTCTAGAGCTCTCTGGAGACTTGAGAATCAAAACAAGACCAGTACCCAGACCTCCATGGTGACCCGGATTCTATGGCCATGAGGAAGGCCCAGTATTTGATATTTTTTCAAAGTTCTCCAGGTGGTTCTAATACAGCCACAATTTTTAAGAGAGGAAGTTTTGAGAAGAATCCTAATGAAGCCTCCCCCACACACACACACAGGGAAGAATTGCAGAAACTTTGATGTTTATAACATGATTGAACTCATCTTTTTCATTAGTGACCTTTGGGTAGGTTGAATCACTTCCTTTGGAATTTAAGAAAATGCCTCAATTGTTTTTGACAAGTTCTCTTCATCTTTGAAAATATTTTGCAAAATAGCATTTCTCTGATTTGGAAGCCTCAGACTTCCTCTAGATTTCATCTCTATTGACCTAAGCAAGACAACCACATAATGTAGTTTGGAGAACTTTTAATTTAATAGGAAACTTTCTCACATTGGAGTTGAGAGGTCCCTTAGATTTTGCCCACCGCCACTCCCTCCTGCAGTTCACAGCTGGAAAGCTGAGGTCCAGAACACAGCCAAACGCTTCAGTTGGGGTTAGCCGAGCTGGGAGTGGGGCCATCTCCGGAGCTCTACTTTTTGCCAGATCACACTGTGTGGACAATAAGCATTTCACTGGAACTTTCTCTAAGTGACACCAGATTTCAGCCCTAAAGTATACATCCTCTTACTGTCCATATGATGAAGTTCAAATCCTGGTTTGACTAAGAATCAGCTATGAGAATCTTGACAAGTTACTTATCTCTCTGTGCCTTAGTTTCCTCCTCTGTAAAACAGGGACTCAGAGGATTCATGGGAAGATTAAAGGGGTGAATTCATGTAAGGCCTGTACTTGGAACAGTGCCTGCACTTCTTAGTTAGACAATGTATGCTCCATGAGGAAGCTTACCCATTGTCACTTCGTTTACCTCTCTTTCTATCTCCTGGGCGTCCATCCCCCTCTTGGTGTCCCATTTCCCACACTGTCTTGGGACTCTGTGTCTTGGGCCAGAGGGGCCTGGGCCTCCAATCTGCCTGCAAATACTCTTCAGCTCATGGCACAATGGGAGGACAGAGGTGTGGACATAGAAGCAGAGAGGGAAAGTTCTTAAAAGAGAAGTTCTAGAGCATTTGTGTTCCAGGGCACCTATTATTCATTCAGTCAACCATCAAACCTTGCCAACTAAGCCACTTGGGGTGATTATCTTGCTTCAGTGATAGGCAGTAGCACTTTTCACAGTTATTGAAGGACTACTTTATCCACCAGCAGACACTTGCTAAAAGTGAGGAGACAGTTGTAGTCCAGGCTGTGTCCCAACACATTGTGTGACCTCATAGCTAGACCCCCTCTCTCATCTGTCCTAGCCTCCACTTCTGCTCAGTGGGCCCTAGCTGGCTTCTAACACTCATAAAATGCCATGACTTATTAAATCCTTACAAAAACTGATAATAACGGCAGGTGTGGTTACCCCAACTTATTAATGAGGAAGTCCTAGGAAGGCTTGCTCAAGACTGTGGATTAGCACCCAGAGTCAAGAAACTAACAGGAACATGAAAGTCAGGGTGAGGTAAAGAAGCATCATATGTCCCAAAGCTATTGGAAAAATGGCTGATGAGGTGAGACATTTTCTGAGTAATTCAGAATGCCTCTTAAGGAACATAGGAAAGATGAAGGCAAAATACTGGTGAATTCTGAGGAAAATATGCAGACCCTAGGGGTTCCTGGGGCTACAACCTCCGTCTGGTATTCCACATTCTCCCCTTTACACTCCACCATTTTCTTGCATTTGCCACCATGATCTGGCTCTCACTATGCTCATCCTTCCCCTTAACCATCTATGTCCATCCGCTCTCAGCTTCTTTCCCCACAAAAACCTGTTCCTTCTTTCTCCCATTTCTTCTAAGGCCTAGTTTACAGCTGAATCCTTGGTAAGAGTGACTCAGGCTGAGATGGTAAGGACCCAAGAAGGATTCATGAGTTATTTATCACTTTCAGGAAACTGAGCTGATACTTGCGATGACTTCCTCAGATGAAAATGCTATTGCAGCCAGGCATGATGGTGCACACCTGTAATCTAAGTAACTTGAGAGACTGAGGCAGGAGCTTCACAAGTTCAAGGCCAGCCTCAGCAACTTAACAAGACTCTGTCCCAAATTTTTTTAAAAAGTGGAGGTCCCTCCACTGGGAATGTAGCTTAGCGTTAACGAACCCTTGGGTTCAATCCATAGTACAAAAAAAAAAAAAAAAAAAGCTATCCTAAAGAGCTATCCATTACTCATGTAATGGATGATAGAAATCTCCAGTACCATGGCAGACCAGAGGGACAGTTCTGTTCCCCGTAAAAACTGAAGATGTGAAAGGAACACAGTTCTGAGCAAGCTCTGCCATACCTTGGGCTCATCACTCCTTTCAATGAATACCATTTCTCCATCTACACAATAAAGGATCAAACTCGATGCTGTCTGAGGAACAGAAAGGGGGTGGGTCATGATTTTTGCTCTCAGAATCGCCAACTACAGTCCACTCTGAGGCAGAGACAGGTATAGGCAGCAGGGAAGAGATGAAGCAAGAGCTGAGGGGATTTGGAAGCAGGATAGTTGCTCAGCCTGGAGTTACCCAGCAAATTAAGGGAGGTAGGGCAGGACTGAGTTGCAGGCCACTAATGACAGAAAAGTGGGTCAATTGGGGTGTTGTCCTCTCTTTTGCAGTTATTACAAAATCAAATTACACAGTAACAATGGGAAGGGGGATGGAGGAAATCACCACAGTTCTCCCCCTTAACACATCAGATGTTTTTGTTTTTCCAAGTCCTTTGCCAGGCCCTGGTGACATTTGTGCAAAAATGTTATGTTGTGGTAAACATAGCCTGGACCCAACTTCAAATTCAGCCGTTCTCTCTTAGCCTCACACACTGAGTATGTTTGCACATTGTTCCATAAACCTCCTTTGTTTAACAGATGCACAACATCTCATCGGGGCAAATGCTATTGACAAAGGATGAGCACACCAGTTTCCTGAAACTTGCGTGCTGATTATTGTTGTTATTGCTACTTGAAATGTTTATTCATCTGTTCAATATGAGCCTCATTTTTTTGTTTGTTTTTTTATTTTTTACATTTCTTTGATAAGTGGGAGGGTTGAACAGCATCATTTTTTTTAATTGCTAATTTTATCTCTTCTTTTTTTTAATATTTATTTATTTGCTTTCGTTGTACACAATGTGTTTATTTTTACGTGGTGCTGAGAATCAAACCCGGGCCACACACGTGCTAGGCAAGCGCTCTACCACTGAGCCACAATCCCAGCCCCTTTAGCTCTTCTTGATTGAATTATTGGCTTGGGTTCTTCAGTTTCTCTGGACCTGCAACTGTGTACATGATCTTTACACAAATGAACACAAATTTGCCCAAGACTGAGGGAGATCTCAGAATGCAGGGCTCTCAGTGTTAAATCCAGGTTGAGCTGTTACTCTATCTTAATACAATAGGTTCAGCAATTGCACTATTAGTGCTTCATTAATTCCTTCCAACTCTCCCAACTGAGCCCTTCTTTCTTTTTCTTCTATAATAGTTTAAGCATTTGGAACAGTGCCTGGGAAGTAGTGCATTAAACATCTGAGGAGAAGGACATTACCTATTAAGACTGTGTAGCCTAGAAGCTTAACCCAATCTTGCTTGGGTTCATTCTATTTGGTTTCCTCCTTTGCAAAGCTGAGATAATGCTGGACCTGGTAGCACATGCCTGTAATCCCAGAGATTTAGGAGCCTGAGTCAGAAAGATCACAAATTCAAAGCCAGCCTCAACAATTTAGCAAGGCCCTAGGCAAATTATTGAGACCGTGTCTCAAAATAAAAAATAAAAAGGTTTGGAGATGTGGCTCAGTGGTTAAGTGCCCCTGGGTTCAATCCCTAATACCAAAAAAAAAAAAAAAAAAAAAAAAAAGCTGAAATAATAATTACATGACTCAGATGAATCAAACCATACAAATCACATAAAATAGGGCCTGGCAAAAAGAAAGCCCCTATGTGTTAGTTTTTATTTGGGGTAGTAGAAGTAGCAATGCTATGGACCAATAACTGCTGGTTCTACCAAGGTGACCAGCCATCTGGTTTGCCTGGATTTGTCCATGTCTTGGGAATCCCTGAGTCCCAGGCAAACCAGGAAGACTGGGCACCAAGGCACAGTGAGAATTTTAAGAGCTCTCATTTCATCATTCCAGCAGCTCTGTGCTTTATACATACAGAAAAAGGAACTCCAGGTAGGTTGGTGATTTGCCCAGGTGACAAAGTTGTGAGGGAAAGAGCCAGGTGGGCCCAGAACCAAAGGCCGCCCCGATTTATGAACTATGCATCTTTGCTGAGAAGGAGCTATGTTGTCTAGAGGATGATTCACGATCACCTGAGATCGTCTTCTTTTTAAAAAAAATGGCCACAAAATGTGCACAACATAAAATTTAGCACCTTAACTAATTTTAAATGAACATTTCAGTGGCATTAAGTACATTTCCCAATATTGTGCAACCATCACCACCAGCCATCTTCTGAGATCAGGAGATCACCTTTTCACAATGTAGGGACGTCATCAGCTAACCATTACACAAGCATCAGTAATGTTGGTGTTTTGGGGTTTTTTTTTATACTAGGGGTCGAACACAGGGGTGCTTAATCACGGAGACATATCCACATCCCAGACCCTTCTTAATTTTTGTTTTGAGACAAAGTCTCATTAAGTGTTAAGCCTGGCCTCAAACTTGCAATTTTCCTGCCTCAACTTCCCCAGTACCTGGGATTACAGGCATGTGACACAACCCCTTATTGCAAGTGCCAGTAATGTCAAATGAGCAACTGCAGTCACATACACATCACCTCTCTTCTCTTCCCCTGAGTATGTCAACAGAGTCACCACAAAGGACCCAGCAAGCTGAGGTCACAAGTGAAGAGGTCAGATTGCTTTTTGGAGTGTTTGAAAGAGAGACAGCCTGCACGGCATCCCAGCAGAAACTTTTATTCAGGGAGGTGGAGCCTCCTGTTGGTTTGTCCAGGAGCCCTTAAGGCCCTGCACCGGGAAATTTTGCATTACTAGAGCCAAACCTGAAGCATGTGAGTTTGTCCCTAACTCAATCAGAGATCTCTGAACACACAACATATCAGTGCTTACACAACAAAGCTATGGGGGGCCAGGAGGCAACCTCTAGCTTCCCAGAAGTAGTGAGGCAGAGAGAGGTGTACCTTCAATGAAATTTGGCCAGGAACAAGGCTATCTTCCTTCCACCTTTCTTCAAACTCTCTTCATATACATAGCTCATTCCCTCTGTTCTCAAGCCCTCTATAGAGTCTCCTGTAGTCTCATAGAAGGTAAAGCCACTGTCTCCTTGTGTCTGTGGTTGGCCATGCAGCTGCTTAGTCACCTGTATTGTCTCAAAAAAGAGCAGGTTCATTAGGGATTCAGTCCTGTGCAATCTATGGTAAAGGAGTGCACTTTGCAAAGATGAAAAAATAGTTATAATTAGTTATATATTGTATGGTACTTACATAGCACTTTCAGTGTAATAAGCACTTCACTAAGCACATTACATTGAATTTTCTCCACAACCTAATGACTAGGTTTCTGTATGGGACAGAGCTGGATTGTCTTCTCCTCTTATGTGTTCTATAATGCAGCTAATACAAACTAAAATCACATTCCCATTTTTTTTTTGCCACTGAAAAGCAGGAATGAGTTCAGAGGAGAGTGACAGAGTGAGTGGACTGGAAAAAGAGTAGAAGATATGTGGGTGGAGTTGCTGGGAGACAGAAGAGGCTTCTGAGAGCAGGATGCCCACCCATCTGGGCTCTGCAAGGATGCAGCTGGAAAATCTCCAGGGCCCTCCCTGCAGAGGTGAGTGCAGAGTGACAAGAGGCCCACAAAGAACAACAGCACTGGCAAAGACTGTGGAGCACAGGAACAGGGTGCCAGACACTCAGTTAGATTAAGAACACATGCTGGCCAGTTTGCACCCTCCAGGGAGGGCAGTGGATGGGAGGCTGAACTCGAACTCCTGGGATGCTCCTCTGCTCTGTGATTCTGGGCTTGGATGAGGATGTGGTCAGAGAACAACATCACCCCAAGGGAGTTCAGAGGATAGACAAGGGGAGATCCGCTTCTGGAAGAACACTTCCTCTGTTTATTCACTATCATGTAAGCAAAAGGTGACTGGCACAGTGATTTTACCCAGAATAATTTGTAATCAACATAGTTTCTACAGCCTTCCCTGGGTTTTCCCTCATTGAACTAGTTTAATAGTGATGAGTAATTTTATCTGACTTCACTATGACATCAACTGGCGCACCTCCTGAAGCAGCCTTTGTCTGTGGACTGCCCTTCAAGGGCATATTTATATTTATGTCTCGTTTATTCTCCTCCTCTGTGGATTGTGGTTTTCCGGGACAAAAGTAAATTCTGCTGTAAGAGAAAATGGAAAACCCACTTGTTCAATAGATGATAAGTCCCATTTCCTATTTCCTTTTTTCAAAATCACATGTCCAGAGTGATCATCATGCTTGAAATACTAGACTGTGGCATTTTTGCATGTCGTTTGGCCTGTTTTTGTTTTTATTGTTGTTGTTGTTGTTTATGGTGTTCATTTTCTATGCTATTCAAGTCACCAAAGAGTGGATATAATGTACATTCATGGGTGTTCACTGATCACTCAGCTCTTTGCAAACAAACCTATCATTCACTGGTCACTTTCCACTCACACAAGAGCATCTGCTATACTAATACTGGACAGGCTACAATGTGTGTGGAGGGGCAAAAAAATAAGAGTAACAAAAAGAAAAGATTCTTTTTTTTTTTTTTTAATTTTTATTTTTTGGCAGTACTAGTAATTGAACCTGGGGGCACCCTATCTCTGAGCTACATTTTAAGCCCTTTTTACTTTTTTATTTTGAGATGCACTTTCTAAGTTGTTTAGGGCCTCACTAAGTTGCTCAGGCTGGCCTTGAACTTACATTAACTGCCTCAGCCTCCTAAATCTTCAGGATTTCAGGTGTGTATTCCCTGGTCTGGCTAAGAATTTCCTTTTGACTACAGGCCTATATGCTTGCCTAGAACATGTGAGGCACTGGGTTTGGTTCTCAGCACGGCATATAAACAAATGAATAAAATAAAGGTTTATCAACATCTAAAAAATTAAAAAAGTGGGGAACGAGGAATACCCCAACCTTCAACAAAATATGAAGTTTTAATCATTAATAAGATGAGATCTTAATTACTGAACTGGGACTATTTGGAAGAATATAGGGACAGGAGGCATTTTTTCACAGTTTTAATTTCTCTGTGCTTCAGTTATAACTTTTCCTTTTATTTGTCTTCAAATATACTGATCCTATTTCCTGTGTATTCACTCTGCTCTTAGGCTATTCCAACAAATTCCTTGTTTCAGATATTCTGTCAAATATTTCTAAAATGTCTACTTTGTTATTTTAAAATATATTTCAGTTCTCTATTGAAATATCCATTCTCAGGCTGGAGATGTAGGTCAGTGATACAGTAAGGGTTCAATCCCCAGTACTAAAATAAATAAATAAATAAATAATAGAAAAATATTCATCTTTTTATCCATTTTTCATCACCTTTTCCTCTATTTTCCAAGAAATCTTAATCAAAAGAAGACCCCATCTGCTGACTCCTACTTCAGGGTTACCTCTACACTTGTTTCTATTGACTGTTTCCTTCCTTGGTAATTGGTTTCTTTTTCTTCTGCCCTTTTGTGTGTCTAATGATTTTAATGCATGACAAATATTGTAGATGGTATATTGCAGAGGCTCTGGATTATGTAATATTCCTTTATAGAGCATAAACTTTTGTCCTTGCACACTATTAAATTACCAAGGGACCACCTTGATCATGTTAAGACTTGATTAAGGCAAACAGCTTATAGTTTCACCCTAGCATCTACAGTATAGCTCTTACTTCTAATATTTTGGTCCTTATTCTGAGTATATAGTCTTTCTGGAATTTCAACTGGAAGCTCGGGTCTTAACCAAAGATGTCTACTCTGCTCTGGCTGTTCCCAAACTTCAATATCTCCCCAGCACTGAAGTCTTTACTCAGGTCCTCATCATCTTGTGACATGGTGTCTTATCCTACCTATGCATAGCTTACAATTCAGCTAGTAATACTATGGGATTTGAGGGGGGGGGGGGGTAGACAACAGAATTTTTCCCACACATTTTCTGAGATTTTTGTTTGTTTGTACCAGGGATCCAACCCAGGGGCACTTAACCACTAAGCCACACCCCCAGCCCTTTTTATATTTTATTTTGAGACAGGGTCTTGCTGAGTTGCTTAGGACCTTACTAAGTTGCTGAAACTGGCTTTGAACTTGTGATCCTCCTGCCTTAGCCTTCTGAGTCTTTGGCATTATAGGCATGCACCACTGCACTCAGCTTGAGGATCTTTTCTTACAGGTCCCCAGTAGCCTTAGCAAATCTGAACTCCAGTTTCTGTTCCTTCTATGAAACAAGGCTCCTACTTGGGCTCTCTTCCCCTCCACCACGATTTGGAAATAACTTCAGAGTTTCTGTCCAGTCTTCCAGAGCTTCCTTCTGCCCATCTCCATACAGAGACCACAGACAGGAGAGAGAGGTTGAGGAGGGGAGTCACATCCTGGGTGCAAGGATATCCCAGAATGGGATAACCAGAGAGAAAGAGGACCAGGAATTATACACAGTGAGCATGATAGTCATCTATTATGGCAAAGTAAGATGTTTAAAGATTTTGACTTCAGTGTAAAGAATATGATAAAGTCAGACAAGAGCAAAGACAAACCCAGAGATATATTCCAGTTAAATTCTTGCTTGAATTCTCAAATTAAGATAGAAATTGTGCATTTGGAGTTTCCTTTCCAGTTTAAATCTGAGAGAGTAAAGATTCTAGCACCCAATAAACACAGAGAAAATGTAACTATCTATCTACCTGCACCACTTTCTGAAGCTGGAGAGGGCAAAGACTCCTATAGGGCTGGGATAACACTTGGACTTCACAGCCAACTCAGGAAGGAAAACAAGGACCAAAATGACAACAAAAACATTGTAGTAATTTTTTATTTTTAAGGTTATGCAGATAAATTTTGAACACTTCCCAATAGAAACATGGGCAGAAGGAATAAACAGGACATTTAATTTTAGTAAGAAATACAAATGGTCAAAATCATGGGGAAAAAGGTTTAAATGAAGGCAGGATGAAACAACTAGTTACTTTTTTAAAAACCTTTGAGCACAGCATAGAAATTAAGCAGAAAATAATTGAAATAAGCAGCAACTCAAACAGTACAAATGGATAGATGCTTAAATAAATTATGATGAGTTAGAGAGCTGCATAGTAGGATCGTATTTTGGACAAAATAAAATTATTTACATATAAATAAGTTTATTTACATACACACACAACATGTGTTGATGATAGTTAAACTCAGAGAGCAGGATTAAGAGTTTTCTTTGTGTTGGGCTGGGATTGTGGCTCAGTGGTAGAGCGCTTGCCCAGCATGTGTGAGGCACTGGGTTTGATTCTCAGCACCACATATAAATAAATAATAATAATAAAAAAAATAAAGGTCCATCAACAACTAAAAAAAAATTTTTTAAAAAGAGTTTTCTTTGTGTTCTTCTGCTTGTCTGTATTTACATATTATAATTCATAATTAATGCTTTTGTAATGAGAACTTCTCCCCCATAAGCACCACAAAGATTTAGAACATTTTTATGTGTGAAAATTTCCCAAATTTGATCACACATTTGAATCACTTGGGAATCATTTAAACTTTGCAAAACCAAGCCTCATCCCAGATAATTCAATCACAGTTTCTGGGATGGGACACAAGCATTTGCAGGTTTTGAAGCTTCCTGATGGCTTCAGTGGGCAGCCACATTTGGGGACCACTGCTACACCTGCTTGCTATTCACAATATTTTGGTCCTTATTCTGAGTATATAGTTTTTCTGGAATTTCAATTGGAAGCTCATGTACTTGTGGCATTAACATAGCCCAGAATCTTGCCTTGTGGGAAATCCTGACTCACCCCAGCCTCCCTGAGTGACAATCTGTCTTTTAACGCCCCTGGGTGTTTTCAGCATGTGATAAAATTTGAGAAGTTCTGATATAAAACAGCATTCTGCTCTTAGGGAAAGAAAATGTGATCCCGTACATTTTCATTATGGAAGTTCATATAATAATAATACTGCTTTCTTGATTTTATTATGACTGCATTTCCCAAAGATGATTCTCTACTCCCTTTCTATTGTATAGATTTGACTTCGAAAGACTCTAGAGAAACCACCCTACTCTTTCCAATCGTTTTTCTAAACCTTTAGATGGTACTACATCTTTGTTTAACAAGAGTTAAACCCTTTTTATTTTTTTTCATTCAATCAGCAGACTTTTACTAGGATTTTATACTGTATGCAGTGTTGGGAGGTGAGACAGGGAATAAAAAAACAAAACAAAAAAATCCTTCTGACAGAGGAGAGACTCTCCCCTCTCAGAAGGCTTACATTTACAGGGGAAGTTTGTTTGTCCTCCCCCATCCCCCTACCCAACAGCTCTAGAACAAAAAGAATGTAAGAATGTGAGGCACACCCCAGAGAGTGCTTAGATAAGAGCCCGGTGATTCAAGTGGGCAAGGTTACTTCCTGCTACTAGGAAGGATTAGGGAAGTTGTCATTAGGAGGTGGCCTTTGTGCTAAAGGATTTGGGCATTCTGGGTGGAGGGAAGCTGTTCTTAAAGGAGAAAACATGCTCTCCAGGGTGGCTTCAATCACTAAATGAATGCTACTTAGCCAGGACACAGGCTGTGAGGGACAAAAATCCAACTCAACCCCATTAAGGCAGAAGGAAGTTTCAGCTTAAATAAAGAATCAACAGGTCGAACAACCAAACTATGAAGAAGCCTCCGGAATATTAGGAATCTCAAATGCAAAAGCCAGCAAGAAGAGCCTTCCTGTTTTTCCTTATGCCCATTGTGTCTTACTTTGGCTTCCTCAGCATGAGAGGAATACCACTGAAAACAGCTACTGTCTTTTTTTTTTTTTTTTTTTTTTTTTTTTTGTGTGTGTGGTACCAGGGATTGAACTCAGGGGCACTCATCCACTGGGTCACATCCCCAGCCCTTTTTTGTATTTTTTTATTTAGAGACAGGGTCTCACTGAGTTGCTAAGTGCCTCGCTGAGGCTGGCTTTGAACTCGCGATCCTCCTGCCTCAGCCTCCCAAAGTGCTGGGATTACAGGCGTGCGCCACCACGCCCGGCTCTGTCTTTTATTTATATCCTATGCTTTCCAATACCAGAGAGTGAAATCCCCAAGGACAGACAGACCTGAGTGGTAGGAACATGAGGTTAAGGGCATAATTCTATAAAATGGACCCATTGTGCTGACTCCCACATGCTTTCTTTTCCAAGAAGCAATTTACTGGCCCTGACTGGCTTAAGTCCACAGGATATGTTACATTCCTCAGCAAACTACCTGTTATCTACAGGAGAAAAGCAAGTGTGAAATGCTGAAATGCCAATGATAAGAATACAAGTTACCCTGAAGCAGGGGTAGGTAAGGGGAATTTTGTGACCCTTACACAGACTAGATCCCAGAATTCAGGGAGATAAGGATAATTCCCACAAACCATAAAATCTGTAAGAACAGGTTCCAAATAGAACCAGTCAGCATGGGCCAAAATGACCTAGAGTTGTCATGGCTGTGGGGACTTGAAAGCCTGAGGTCATTCTTCTGTCAGTTAAAAGTCAAGAGGTGGATCTGGGTAGCACTCTCTGGAAACTTCCCTGGGCCCCTAATAAAAGCAGAGGGCAGGAGAGGTGCACTGTCACTCTTCTCTCTGAGAGGACCCACTCTCTCCCTTGAGAGAGTCCCTTTCCCCCTTTCCCATTTCTTCTAATAAACTCATGCCTGTTACTCTGAGCAAGATGTCTGAAATCTTCCTAACTTGATTGCAGGAATCTGGGTTTAAACTAGGTCTGGTGGTGTACACCTATAACCCTAACGACTTAGGAGGCTGAGGTGGGAGGATTGCAAGTTCAAAGCCAGCTTCAGCGATTAAGCAAGGTCCTAAGCAATTTAGAGAGATGCTGTCTTAAAAAAAAAAAGGGGGTGGTTTGGGGTGGGGTGGGGGGGTGGGAGCATGGCTCAGTGGTTAAGCACTCCTGGGTTCAATCCCTGGTACTAAAAAAAAGAATTAGGGCTTGAAGAGGACCCTCAGCACTGCCTCAGTTTCCTGGAAGGCCCCAGCCCTGTAATATTATTTGCTTCAAAATAATATGGGTGGGGGGGAAAAGAAAATGGTGGGGTAGTTGAACCCATGAATTGATGATTGTTGAAGCTTGATATTAAATGCTTGGGGGTTCATCATGTAATTCTATGTATTTTTGTATATGTTGGAAATTTTCATTAAATTAAGAAAACTCCCTGGAAAGAATCATGCTGGTTTGTCTTGAGGCAGGTACTTGCCTCAACATTGGCCAGGTGTGTGCCAAGGAGACTTTGGCACTCTAGTAAGAACCTCAGGATTGAGATAATGGGGTAGGAAATGAAGTGCTCTTTCCAGATAAGGGGAAAGGAATGGAAGAATCCTAGATAGAGATGAACCATCCCTGGTGATTCCTGATTTTTAATAACTGGCCTTCAGGTCTCTCCTGGGTCCATGTTTCTGGTAATCATCAGACTGTACCAACTATATGTTCCATGCATATTTCTAAGTCAACATGATCAAAGTCAAATTCTTTTTTTTTTTTTTTTAATATTTATTTATTTGTTTTAGTTGTACACAATGCCTTTATTTTTATGTGGTGCTGAGAATCAAACCCGGGCCGCGCACGTGCTAGGTGAGCGCTCTACCGCTGAGCCACAACCCCAGCACCAAAAAGTCAAATTCTGGATCATCTCCTGTTCCTGTAATGTTTTCACCACTCAGTCACTGCAAGCTGATACTTCTGAGTCATATTCAACTGATCTCCTTCCTCGCAATCCTCATATCTCAAGTTTTGTCAATTCTAGCTCTGAAATAATTATCTACTCCACCCCTTCTTCCTATTCCCAGCTCCACTTCAAGTCAGATGTCTCCTGGCTTCATTGGCTCCAAAGTCCGCACAACTTCATACAACACCTGACAACTTTCTAGGATACCAGTGTTATCTTCTCATTCCTGTGCCTCCAGTCTTCAATGGTTTCTCATGGTTTCATAACAAACACAAGTGTCACAAGCTTAAGTTCTTACAAAGCTTCTTGCTAATTATTCACATGGACATTTATTCTTCTGTACTTTGCATATGTTATTTCTTCTGTGTGAATGCATTGGCCTAATTCTGTAAAACTAGGCTTAAAATACACCTCCTTTATAGAATTTTATAGAACACCTTTTCTTTTCTTTTCTTTTTCTTTTAAGGGATGTAGAACACCTTTCTGACTTCTCCAGAAGTGGTCACTCCCTTTTCTGTGCTCAGACATCCTTTTAGTGTGGCATTTCTGCTGTCGTACAGTAATTATCTTTTTTTATATTTATTTTCCTATTTCCCAGCAGAAACCCAATGTTCATCATAATGAATATATTTCCTACAGACAAGGCAATGAGAAAATAATTTTTTAAAAAATATTTATTCATTTGCTTTAGTTGTACACAATGCGTTTATTTTTACATGGTGCTGAGGATCGAACCCGGGCCGCGCATGTGCTAGGCAAGCGCTGTACCGCTGAGCCACAACCCCAGCCCCTGAGAAAATAATTTTAAAATACAAATGTAAAAGTCTCTTCTGATTTCTGGGGATCCCCAAATTCTGATTGTTACAGATTGAAGATTACACTGATCCTGTGACAGGGAACTCTCTTGAGGCAGTCCAATCTACCTTTGCCAAGTCATACCCTGGACTCCTTCCCACTGCAGTTCTTGCCAGTTGGTCCAATTTCTATCCTAGGAAGCTCCTCAAGGACCAACCAGACTTCTGAAATATGCTCTCCAGTTCTTTAGATGCACACCAAGCATTCTTTCAAGAATTCCTCATAGGGTGTGGCTTTGCATCTCAGGCCTCTGCACATGCTCCAGCTTGTCTCAGCCTTTTGGGCTCTGTGGTTGTGGAGCTGTGTACAGTAGCAGGTGTGGTCTAGTTGGGAACAGGACATCCTCCAGTTATGAGGAAGAAGACACATGAGCCCGATCAAGGGCTGAGCTGGCATGACATAACATGGTTCAGTTTTTATAGCACAGCTCAGCCTTAGCACATGCCAAAGAACAAAGGAGACTGGAGTTTGTGCTTATCTGGGACTGGGGACTGGCAAAGTTAAAGTAGTGAAAGATCACAGAGAAGGGAGCCTGTCTTGAAATCCATGCATCCAATACCATTGTCTTCACACCGTCATCTTTGGAACAGTCTCCCCCTTCTTTGAAGACTAACATCAACGTGGATTTGTTTGGAATTTCTATGGTCTCAGAATTTATTGATTTTTAAATCATAATCTCTTTATTTGAGGGCAAGATATATTTCACATATTTTCGTAATAATATGCAGCTTAAAATTTGATGAATTATTTATTCTCTTAATGGAGATTACACAAAGGAATAAGATTAACCTTATCTCTTTAGACTTTCAAAAATAAAATGGAGGAGAGATCAGTGGAGTAGAGCAAGGGGATTGAGGAGGAAAGAAAAAGATGAGAAAGGGAGAAAGAAATTGACCAAATTATGCTATGTATGTATATGAATACACCACAGTGAATTCCCTTCTTTCTATCTGTAAAGCACCAATTAAAAAACCATAAATAAACAGAAAGAAGATCAGTAAAGGAAGGGAGCAGGGCAAGAAAGAAGGGGATTGTTATGGAGTAAATTATATTCCACGAATGTATAAATGAATCAAAATGAACCCCACTATCATGTATAACTATGAGGCACTAATAAAAACATTTTAAAAATTAGTAATAAGATGGAATTTCTAAGTCCCCATGATTGGTATTCTTCAATCAAGCTCCAAGGCAGGTGCCATGAAGGGAACAGATCTCATAGACCTCTGCTATTTTACCTAGAAAAGTATGTATGGGATGGGAGTAAAAATCAGGGAGATATGCAAAGTCCTTCCTATAGTGCTCATGTCAAAGGAGAAGAAGAGCAAAACCAAAGCAGAAGCAATTTGCTAGTTGTAAAGAGGAAACTTCTAACTTGAGTGTCGCTAAATATTGTAACTCTACAACAAAGCAAAACATCAACATTCTATGAAACATTCTGTGAAAAGCAAGCTTGCCCTTGCCTAGGGAAGGAATACCCTTCAAGAGGGCTGGGATGAATATCTGAGTCCTGGAAAGACCAAAGGGATTTTGACTGTATTTGTAAGAGGAGGAAGACCAACACCTAGATAGACCCGTGAAACTAGTCAGTATGGAAGAGCAACTAGTGATTCACATGAACAAACTGCTTGGCAAATGATGAACACAACCTCTGCTGCCTACATAATCACCTTTCACTCATAGTAATGTGGGTTAAAGATCATGATATGGTGTAATAAACGCAGTTTTGAAGGATAGGGTGACTTGGTGTGATGGGAACTCAAGATGGGAATATGGAGATTAAAATACATTTTTAAAACCAACCATTCAGAAGGGAAACTTGAACAGAACTACAGACCGTGACCATATTTTGAGGGTTGGGCACTGCGTTGGGCCCTAGGGATATAATGATAATCGAAACAAACATTATTCCTTAAAGTCTAATGGGTATAGAGAGTTGAGAGTGTAATTTGGTTAAGGAATTGAGAGATGATTATTATGAGGTGGGAAGTGACTAAAGATAAAGTTAGAAATGGAAGGACTTCAAGGCCACATGAAAAAATTTACACTTTGGGTTTAGACTTTATCAAGGGAAGGACTTTAAGCAGGATCCTTTAAGAAGGATTTTTGAATATGACATTTTAAATATGGTCAAATATTAATGAGGAACAACAATTGAGGGGGAGGGGCTGGGGATATGGCTCAGTTGGTAGAGTGCTTGCCTTGCATGCACAAGGCCCTGGGTTCAATCCCCAGCACCACACACACACACACACACACACACACACACAAAAATCAAGGGAGAGACTAGAAGTTATAACAGCAATCTATAGAAGAAAGCATTATAATTTGGATTATGACAGGGAAGTGTTCAAGGACAATTTAGAGTTGGAACGGGAAAGAGCCAGATCATTTGGAAATAGGGGGTTAAGAAAAAAAAGGAATCAAAGATAATGGCGAGATTTCTGGTTCTGGTTTTTGGGCAGTGCCATTCACTGATTTGGGAACAGGGGTGGAGGGGTGGGGGTGGGGAGTTGTCTAACAAGATGGGATAGGGTTGAGCTCATTTGTGGGCATGTCAATTAGAAGGGGCCTGTGGATCCTTTAAGTGAAGAAGTCAGGAGGCAGGTGGAGCAGTAGTTTGGAGATGTAGAGAGAGTGCTGGGCTGGTGTTCAAGATTTAGAAGTTGAGATTTTACAGGGAAAGACCTCAGCATGAACTTACACATCTGCACATAAATCTGTGAAACAGAGTGTGGAAGCAAACTGCAGAGTATGCACATATTTTTATACCAATCCCTTTCATACTCATTTCACAACAACCTTTTTTAAATAAATAAATCTTGCTGGGTGTGGTGACACATGCCTATAATTGCAGTGACTCAGGAGGCTGAGGCAGGGGGAATCACAATTTTTTTTTCAAACATTTATTTACTTGCTTTAGTTGTACACAATGCATGTATTTTTATGTGGTGCTGAGGATCAAACCCGGGTCTCGCACATGCTAGGCGAGCGCCCCCCACTGAGCCACATCCCAGCCCCGGGAATCACATTATTTTTTTTTTTTTTGGTACTGGGATCAAACTCAGGGGCACTCGACCACTGGGCCACATCCCCAGCCCTTTTTTTTGTATTTTATTAGAGACAGGGTCTCACTGAGTTGCCAAGTGCCTTGCCATTGCTGAGGCTGGCTTTGAACTCGCAATCCTCCTGCCTCAGCCTCCCAAGTGCTGGGATTACAGGTGTGTGCCACCGCGCCCGGCGGGAATCACAATTTTGAGGCCAACCTGGACAACTTAGTGAGACCCTGTCTCAAAATAAAAAAACAAAAAGGGCTGGGGATGTGACTTAGTGGTAGAGTACCCCGAGGTTCAATCCCCAGTATGTATGTATGTATGGATAAATAAACAAATAAATAAATTCTATTAGATTTCAATAATCTGGAGGTTTTATTCCAACAAATTGAAAATATAGTTGTCTACTTGAGGGACATGACAAACATCATAATTAAATGGGAGACTGGGTGTATCTACTAACATTTCAATGAAAGGTAGTGTCATTATTATGATAATTGGAGTCCCAGTGATTGATTTAGAAATTGTTGACCTTAAAATTGTACATCCTTCATTCCTGATTTTTCACATTTCTTTCTCTTCTATTTAGGTCAGGGGAAAAACTTTGCTAGATACTTCATACTAGAATGGATTTGCCATGAGCCTGCGTGTGACAAAGAATCCAGTATGTCTTAGAACTGCCTATTGGTGAAAAAGTACACACACCCTCAGACAGACAGACAGGCAGGCTGGCAGACAGATGGTACCCAAGGCAAGAAATTCTTTTTAGTTATCAAAACTCTGAAGAAGGCCTATCATCATTTCCTAGGTTTAAGTTGCATCTCAGAAGTTATTGGGATGCAAATTATTTGACCTGTCTCTGCATCAAAGGTTCTTGCCATGCTTTAGGGCATAGCAGACACAATCATTCCATAATCACAGGATAGCTCTGGGGACTGGCTTCAATTAACCAGGCTGCTTCTCAGTTATCATTATATTTATCCATATTTATAGCATTTGACATTTTCGCAGTGCTCTCTAATCATATTGTATGTGGGTTGACAATCTAAATCTCTAAACATACTTGGGATGCCAGATGTTCCTGTTCTCTGGACCTTCCAGATGGAGCAAGAAGATATGGATCAGCTGTACAATGACAGCACTGAGGTTCCTTGGCACTTGGGCAAAGTTTTGGTGGTTAAGCATCCACCTAAATACAGGGGTCTACATGAAGAGGTTGGATAATGTCAATGGGCCACTGTGACACTGAATTAAAGACAAAAAGACATCATTATCTTGAGTCTAGGGCTCTGAGGGTTGGACTTGCCTGGTTAGTTCAATGGCACCTCTGGAGACTAGTCTTGGCAACCACTATCAAGGCAAGAGCCGTTGTTGGCTTCTGTTACCTGTTAAGCTGAGCCAACTTTTCCCCTGAGCATAAAGTTTTCCAGTCTCTCCTGGTCTCTTGACCAGATAGTGGATATCAGGATGGGGAATGGAGCCTTGTCTGAATCTGAAATACTGAATATAGGACCCAACCACCTTATGCTTGCTGATTTACCCGCAAGGCTTGAGCATGGACTCTGATTGTAAAGATTCTGACAGTATTTGCTTATGAATGAATAATACTGTTTTGATTTATAGCAGTCCTAAGGAAAAACTGACACAAATCATAACAGTCATCTCTCAGTCGCATCCAACTTGATATGCACATATGTGATTTTCTTTGTCTCGTAAACCCCGAATCTGTGGCAGAATCCATATGGAAATGATATTTTCTCTGTCATTCCATATCTGTGTCACAGAGGTTGACCCCTTCCAACCCTCCAAGAATTCTTTCATTATAAATCACAGAACTCATCCCCAAGTTTGTAGATCTGGAAATTATTTGAACATAGGCCTGGATTTGTTAGAAAGGATTTTTGCATTAAATATGAAACCAGATAAATGCTAAAGTGTGTGGTGTTTTGTGGTTTTGTTTGCTTTTGTTTTGTTTTCTTCTGACTTAATAGTGAATATTATGCTTATATCTGACTTTCTTAATTAGATGAGTAGTTTTAAGGGAGAATAAACAGCCCTGGGATTCCCTCCCAGAGATAAGTGTTTGATCAAGCATGACTGGCTGGTTAGCAAAGGTCATTACTCAGCAAAATTCTTTTTTAACAAATAGTTTTCTGGCAATCCAGCTGGATCCTCGCTGCTATTGAACATGTGGTCACACATTGCCATTTACCACAGGGACATTTGATGCCTAAGCTTTCCTTGTTAACCCATCCAGTCTTCTTTTCCTCCACTGTTCTCTGTAGATAACCACAACTGTCTGACCTGTGAGAAACTGCAACTTCTCTACTGTGACATCACTCTCTGCTGTAGTGTGGATGTTGAATGTATCCCAAAGATGATGTTAAAGGGTTGGTCCCCGAGGAAGCTCTTTTGAGAGGTGACAGGACCTTTAAGGGGTGGGGCCTAGTGAAGGATCTTTAGGTCAGTAGGCTTGTCCAGTGGGAAGAAGGACACTTGAAGAGGACAGTGGGATCTTGGACTCTTCCGCTTGCCCTCTTTTGTTCTTTGACAGTGGAGTGAGCAGTTATGCTCTGCCATTCATTCCTGCTTTGAGGTACTGCCTCGACACAAAACCAAAAGCAATGGAGTCAATTGATCATGAACTAGAAACTCCAAACCCGCGAGCCAAAATAAATCATTTATCTTTATAAGTTGGTTGCTTTGGGTATTGTTACAGTAACTGGAGGTGACTAATGCACTGTCTTCACCTTTCTTCTCTGGTTTATACTTGACATTGCAGATGAACTGTTGTCTTTGGCCAAGCTCTTCCTCTGCTTGTGCCCTGGAATTTTTACTGCCCTCTTTTCTTCTTGCTCTAGGAGGCATCCCTTTCTGAACCTTCAACTTCTTCTTCCTGTATAATTCCTGCTACCTGCAAAAACAAAAGAAAACAAAATGAAACAAAAAATCTCCTTTACCATAGAAAAGAAATGCCCTTCCCTCAAAACAAAGTGGAATCATATTTCTCTCCTATTCTTCACTGTCAAACTTCTCTAAAACTCTGTTATATATCTATATAGTGGGTTGAATGGTGTCCCACCAAAATTGATGACCACCTGAAACTTCAGAAGATGATATTATTTGAAAATATAGTCTTTTCAGATTTAATTAGTTAAGAATACCTATATAAAAGCATCATGAATTTATGATGGGCCATAAATCCAGTGGCTGGTGTGTATGGACTGAAATTTACATTACTGCAGTTATCTTGAGTCATAACTGCCACGATTGCCCCAGGTGGACCTGATTGGTTTGTCCTGCATAGTTTATAAGGAAACTATAAATAGACCATTTAAAGAGCGTGTGAAGTTACAACCAGTCTTTGGCACTAAGAATGTTCCTGACTTAGCTTATGATAAATCAGCTACAGTCAGGTGTGCAGTGGCATGTGCCTATGACTCCAGTGACTCAGGCAGCTGAGGTAAGAGGATTGTAAGTTCCAGACCAGTCTTGGCAATTTAGCAAAATCTTTTCTCAAAATAATAGCTAAAAAGGACTGGGGGTATAACTCAGTGGTAGAATGCCCTGGGTTCACTCTCCACTACCAAAAAAAGAAGAAAAGAGCAGGTGTAGACCAGTTTGGGTGAAGTCACTTTTGTCCTGACCAGTATATATGCCCCTCCTTTTCACCCAAATTTCAAGGATCCATTTGGTCCTGCTGCCACCCAGGACCATAAGTCCCCCAGTAAATCGAACTCTGTGCAGTCCTGGGTCTGTCTGTCCCTCTCTTCAGTCTCATGGCACATTGGGACTGGTTCTCATATGCTAGGGCCAGGTTGTTCTGAAACACTGTCTTTCTAAAAGCAGAAAGAGGACTATTTGGGTACACAGGGAATCACAGAGAAGAAGTCCACATGAAGACAGAGGCAGAGATTGAAATGTTGCTACAATAAGCTAAGGAATGTCTGGGGCCCCCAGAAGCTGGCAGAGGCAAGAAAAGATCCTTCCTTAGAGACTTCTAGGAAGCATGACTTTGACTGCAGGATCCTAGATCCCAGAAGTGTGAGAACCTATGTTTCTGACATTTAAGTCACCCAGTTAGTGGTAATTTGTTATAGTAGACCTAAGAAACTAATGCAATCCACTTTGTCCTCTTCTTTGCCAGATGCTTGATCAGGAATAGTAATCAAAATTTTATCGAAGCCGGGCGCGGTGGCGCACGCCTGTAATCCCAGCACTTTGGGAGGCTGAGGCAGGAGGATTGCGAGTTCAAAGCCAGCCTCAGCAATGGCGAGGCCCTTAGTAACTCAGTGAGACCCTGCTTCTAAAAAAAAAAATACAAAAAAAGGGCTGGGGATGTGGCCCAGTGGTCGAGTGCCCCTGAGTTCAATCCCCGGTACCAAAAAAAAAAAAAAAAAAAAAAATTTTTATCGAGCAACTAATATTCATAGTTCTTCATAAGTACACCTGATCTTATCTTTATTCTCTTAGAAGTAGGCTCCATTATCATCTAAATGTGGATGTAGTAACTAAAAGTAAGAGTGCTTACTGAAAATCACACAGCTAGTAAGTGGTAGAGTTGGGATTCAGGCCCAGGTCTTTTGGATTCCATAATCTAAACTCTCAATCATGATAACTGGTCATGGAGTAATTTTCAGTTCCTCACAATTTGGCTCCCATTCAATTGAACATGTTCTCTTGAAGATGGCAATGGTTCCTTTGTAAGTATATCAATTATCTTTATGTTCCATCCCACAGCTGATCTAACTGGCACAGGAAGCATTCTTGCCGCACCTTCACCCTTCACTGATGTCTTTGCTGGCTTTTCTTCCTTAATCCCTAACTTTAGGCATTTCCGTGTGGCAGCTGCTTCCTTTCTTTGGCCTCTACATGCAAGACCCCAGAGACCCCCTTGGGTCCTTTTATTATCTGTTATTTCCTATTATCACTTCTGCTTTGATGGCTTCCCCAAATCTCTCACAAACGTTGCCTTCTTTGGGGGGCTTCAGGCCAGCATTGCCACTTTCTTATCTTTTTCCACGTCTTTCAGTGACTCACTCATATCGTCTTCCTTTCAAATGTGCTTCTCTCTCTAGGTTTCCTCTGATCATGGGACTATTTCTTCCCATAACCAAATGTCATCAAAGCTCATGGTCCCATTTAGCCCTCCTCCCCTGCTCCACCAGGTAAGTTTATGCAATGTATTTTTTCTTTCTTAGCCTCTTGCAAAACTCTCCTCTTCTTTCCATCCTATTTTCAACCACCAATCCAGACTCCCGCTCTCTTTGGTTTGTCACACTGGCTCCTACCTGTCATTGTCCCCATCTCTAAGCCATCATGCACACTATGGCTCCTACTTTATTTCCAGAACACATTATTTCCCTGATTGAAAATCCAAGGTGTTTCCCCATTGCCTAGAGGTACTGACCCTGGTATTTCCTAATTCATCCATAATTGAGTCTCAAGGTGCAAAACCCAGTTTTACATTATACCTCTTAGCCCCTTCTTAAGCAGTTTCTCAATCGTTGGCCATTATTGCTCTTTCCTCTACCCTTTTAAGACATTTTTCCCTTAATCACTTCTTCCTATGAAATTATAACATGTGTTATATATGTATATGTTACATATGTATATGTATATGTTCTGTGGCACTTCAGAAAGCCACAAACCCTGTAATACCTAAGATTACTTTGTTCCCAAGGGTCAGTTTCCACTCTCTGGGAGGCCATATCACTCCCCACACATACTCTGTCATTGAGAATGCACACTCCAGAATGATTATCAACCTGAGAAAAAAACCAGATTCCAATTTCTGCTCTAAGATACATAAGCTGTGTATGGGGAATATATTCAATATATTCAACCTCTCTGATCTTCAAAGTTCCCAATTCAAAAAACTGAAAACTTTGTTGAGACCACATCACACTTCAACTCTCCTTCTGCCCAGGCCCATTTCCCTCCCTTCCTTGTCACAAATGCTAGTGACAAGAACACTCCTGAGAAACTTCCCACATGTTGAGTTCTATCTCAGATGGTGCTTCCTGGGAAACAAAGGATGGCTGCTCTCTGCACAGAGGCAGGCTCCAGGAATGTGAACCCTCTCCCTTCCTATTCTGATCTGCCTCCTGGGCTGCTGCTTGCACTGCAAATTGCTACATATTTTGGATACTTTCCTCTGTTCCCTAGTGTCCTTCTTCTTGACTCCTTTGCTGAGAGCCTGCTTGTCCATGGGTGGAGGGCAACTGCCTCCTCCATGTTCCAAAGCATTTTCTACTTACCTCTTTTGCACTTACCTTGCTATATGGGCACAGAGCAGGCAGGGGTGGTTGCTGCATTGCCAGTTCTCCCTGTCTAGCAGGACATCTTCTGTTGTCAGAAGCTGGGTCAACCCTCCGGTGCCGATCCCAGGTCAGAGAAGACGTGTCATTTCCAGATTCCAGCTTCTGCCCCACTTTGTTTATTATGTTTCAATAAAATCATTTATCTGAATAGCACAACATTTTACTTTGAGGACACACACAGAAGGCAGTGAATGCTAGGAGTTTGGGTTTAGTTGGTGGCCAGGCCAACTGCTTTGGAAAAATGGAGCAGGATAGCTGGCATGGTAGCACAGGCTTGTGATCCCAACTACTCAGGAGACTGAGGCAGGAGCATCACAAGTTCGAGGCCAGCATGGGCAACTTTGTGAAAACCTGTCTTAAAATAAAAATTAAAAAGGGCTGGGGATGTAGCTTAGTAGTGGTTCAGTCCCCAATACCAAAATAATAATAATAATAATAATAATAATAATAATAGTAATAGTAGCAAAATAAAATAGATAATATTTGACTGAGCTTTTAGAAAGTAATTGGTGTCCTTCCAGGGAACAGCCTATAAGGAGTTATGGTGGTGATTCCCAAACTGGTCTGCACAATAGAATCACCTGGACAGCTTCAAATACTGATGCCTGTTTCCTCTGACCAGAGATTGAGTTTTGGGTGTTTTTTTTTTTTTTTTCACTTTTTATTTTATTTATTTATTTTTAAATTTTTTATTATTCTAATTTGCTATACATGTTTGCAGAGTACATTTCATATTACATATAAAGAGCACATTTTTTCAAGTTGCTGTTTTTATATAAAGTATTTTTTACAACAATTGTAAAAAATTCATACATGTATTTAGGGTAATCATGGATAACTCAGTCTGCCATTATTCCTGTCCCCTTGTCCCCTCTCTTCCCTCCCCCTGGGTTTTGGATGTCTTAAAAGATGCTTAGATAATTTAAATGTGCAGACAAGTTTGGGAACTGCTGGGTCATAGGATTCTTGGATGTCAAGACAGTAGAGACAGCTAGTATAGATCATCCTTCAAAATTTGGCAGTGAAGTGACATGGGCACAAAGAAACTTGAGTGGAAAGATTCCAGGAAGGTGAGTGTTGACTTAGAGCCTTGTTAGTTAAAGGGAAGATTCGGGAGGCAGTGAAGATTGAAGCTCAGAGCCACAGTGGGAAGTTTCTGCAGTCTTCCCTGGAGTGATGGGTCAGTAGCACTAGTGGAGGATTTTTTCTTAGGAGGGAAAAAGGAAAGACTCTAAGACTGGAGGCATTTTGACATGGACCAGAACCACATTATGCCTTTCATGGACTCTGGGCATTTTTGCCTTGTGAACCCTTCTGCCATTAAAAAAATATATGAAAGCCGGGCACGGTGGCACATGCCTGTAATCCCAGCACTTTGGGAGGCTGAGGCAGGAGGATCGCGAGTTCAAAGCCAGCCTCAGCAACGGCGAGGCACTTAGCAACTCAGTGAGACCCTGTCTCTAAATAAAATACAAAAAAAAAAGGGCTGGGGATGTGACCCAGTGGTCGAGTGCCCCTGAGTTCAATCCCCGGTACCACACACACACAAAAAAAAAAAAAAAAAAAGAAAGAAAAACTACATTTAATAACCACATTGATGTGAAGACAAATATTACATTTGAAAATATTTTCTTTGGAACGTTCTATTTTTTGTTGTTGTTTTAAATAACTAAGCTATTTTATTTAAAAATAAAAGACATGTAAGAACTACCAAAAAAGCAAATACGTTCTGCAAAGAGCTGATGTCACTTAATTCTCTGGAAGTTTTCCTTTGCACAAGGATATACTTTATGCTTTTTAATGCCTACACATCTCTATGTTGATATTAAAATTTTGTTTGGCTTTTATCAGTGCACTATAGTTATACATAATAGATTTTTTTGGACATAATCATACATGCATGGAATTTACTTTATGGAAAGAAAGTTCTAATTTAAAAAGATATCAAAATATTTTTGTGGGTCTCTAAAAGTATTGTGGACCCTAGTCACTCTGCCAGCCACTGCCTAATAGATAAGTCATCCCATATCACAGAAGGAAGTTGAGAGAAGACCCATGGTGTAATCTCAATTTTAATAAAGTCTGACATGCCATCACCTACAGGGAAGGAGCAAGGCAGAGCTGGACAAGAAGAAGGGGCAGATTTGGAAGAGCTGTTGGCAAAGAGAAAGGATGCCAATGAGAGGGTTGCCAAGCAACAGTGGACAGAGGGAAGCAGGGAGGCTGCCAAGTTGGACCTCATGCTGCAACTGATCCATCCTGTTCGTAACGTTCCTGGTACTCCTGGAAGAACCAAGCTAGCAGATGCTTTTTCACCTCCACAAGGCCCTGGGGCATCCCTCCTGAATCAGATAGGATTATTTTGTTTAATAAATCCCAGTATCTCTCTGTTGCCTATGAAATAAAATAAAAACCCTTTAGTATGGCACCAAAGGCATTAACAATGAAGTTTATTTTTATTTTCCAACATTCTGAAAGCAATAATGCTCGTCAGAGAACACATGGAAATCACAAGGGAATAAAAATTTAAAAATAAACATTATCCATGGTCTTCTAGCCAAAGACAACTGCTGCTAATAGTTGGGGATTGTTCCAATTTTTTTTTCCCTACTGTACATCTTTTGTTTATTGTATGGTACAGCTGAGAGCGTGCTATATGCTTTACATTAAGGAATGAGTGTAATTTTAGGCAGTAGCAACAGAAACTGTGTGCAGAATAAAGAATGAAATGACTCCCTTTTGCTCTGCTTTTGTCAGGCTCCCTGGGGAGAGTGAAGTTTGAGGCTGAGTTCCCGTTTTAAGAGGTGGACCAATGAAGTAGATCACATTAGAAGCAGGAAAAGAGCAATATAATGCCTTTTCAATTTAGCTCCGGCCTCTGATTTTAATTTTGTCTCCCACCATGTCTGACCTTACCTCACCTTGTGCAAGCCGCATCACCTACTGGTTCCTAAGGCATCCAAACATTTAAGTTTCTCTGAGTTCTCTGCACTGTTCTTTTTGCTTAGAATGGCCCCTTCTTTCCTCAAAGCTCAGCTGTAAGAGAATCTCTATCACCAACCCCACAGAAGAATGAATCGTTGTGTATTCTCTGAGCACTTCCAGGATTTCTCCTACCACTGCTACCCAACAAGTGATATAAGAATGACAAGTTATTTTTGCATGGCTTTCTCCCTGAGGGCAAGAACATGGCTTATTCAATTTTACAACTCTTTTGTAAACCTTCTGAGGTTCCTGGGAAATATCATACCTCTATATATTTAGTACAGGGGATTGAACCAGGGTGCTTTACCACTAAGCTACATAACCAGCCTTTTTTTTAATTTTAATTTTTAAAAATTTGAAACATGGTCTTGCTAAGTTGCGTTAGGGCTTCACTAAGTTATTAAGGCTGGCCTTGAACTATCGATCCTCTTGTCTTAGCCTCCAGTCACTTGGACTATAGGCTTGTGCCACCCCATTTGGTTTATATTTATTTTTATTCATTATACCTACCTTGTTTCAGAAATTATTTAAAAAGGTAAAAGTTTACCAGAATACCTAAAATGTAAGCCCAAATATTACAAGTAGGGTTTATTTATTTATTTTTATTTATATTTATTTACTTTTTAAATTTTTTTTCAGTACCAGGGATTTAACCTAGGGGCTTTCTACTACCAAGCTACATCTCCAGTTCTCTTTATTTTTTATTTTGAGACAGGGTTTTGCTTAGTCTAAGGATCTTGCTAAGTTACTAAGTCTGGCCTTGAACTCGCAATCCTACTGCTTCTACCTCCAAAGTTGCTGGGATTTATGGGTGTGCCCCACTTTGCCCAGCATAAGTAAGGGTTTTAAAAGGAAGGAAAAAGAACAGAGTGGCAACAAAATAAAAATGGAATACAAGTTATAATTCTAAATGATCACTGCCATACTGGCTTTTAGAGAGGCAGCATTTATCTGTAAGCTTTACGTGAGCTTCTGGACCATGCAATTCACAATGTAGACAGGTGGACATGGGCAGGTGAGAGAGGAACAATTAATTACTCAAATCTTCTTGGTATAAAAATTAAAAGGAAATCTGGTCCATCCCTGAAATTCCAGCTACTCAGGAGTCTAAGACAGGAGGATCACAAATTTGAGGCCAGTCTCAGCAATTTAGAAAACCCTGTCCCAAAATTAAACAATAAACAGGGCTAGGGATGTGGCTCAGTGGTCAAATACCCCTGGGTTCAATCCCCATTATTTAAAAAAAAAAAAAAAAAAAAAAAAGATGTCATGAAAATTTCTCCCAAAGCGTTCTAATAAAGAGGACTTTAGGTTCCTGATGAAAGCCAGTTTTCCAATGCTATATAAGAAACTGCTACAAAGCTTGATGGCAAAGACAATTTATTATTATTTCTCATGGTTCTGGGGGTTGATGGGGTTACCTAGGCACTTCCCACTGGAAGTCCACCATAGGCTGTGGTCAGATGAAGACTTCTGAAGGCTTCTTCACTCCAGTGTCAGATACCTGGGCTGGAATCACATGATCTGGAGATTGGTAGGCATCTCCCTCATGCGGACCCTGAATTCTCATGGCTTGAGCTTCCTCACAGCATGACAGTGGACTTTCCCCATGGGAACATATTGCAAGAGCCAGAAGGAAGCCCTGAGATTTCTTAGGACCTAAGCTTGGAAGTCTCACAGATTCATGTATCATGTTTTGCTTATCAAAGCAGCCAAGCCGGGCGCGGTGGCGCACGCCTGTAATCCCAGCACTTTGGGAGGCTGAGGCAGGAGGATCGCGAGTTCAAAGCCAGCCTCAGCAATGGCGAGGCACTTAGCAACTCAGTGAGACCCTGTCTCTAATAAAATACAAAAAAGGGCTAGGGATGTGACCCAGTGGTCGAGTGCCGCTGAGTTCAACCCCCGGTACCAAAAAAAAAAAAAAAAAAAAAGCAGCCACAGGTAAATCCAACTTCAAGAGGGCAGAGGAACAGAGTTAACCTCTCAGTATGTGAATGGCTTTCACAGAGAGGGAAGGAATTAGCAGAGGCCACTGTGGAGACCAGTGGCCACAATACTACCCACAACTTTGGAAGATATGCAATACTTATAGGCTGTTCCTCGTATGATTTTTCCCAGTATAGTCTAAAACTTTGCATCATTCATAAATTCATGCTTCTGTTCCCCAAATGTTGCCGCCTGAAGCGATGGCCGCTTGGAGCAACGAAGCTGCGGGAAGAAGTTCAGAGGCGAACTGGAAACAAACAGCCTTTTTATTCTGATAACTTTTCTTTCTGGCTCTAACAAGGACTTTAACACGCACCACACACACCACCAAACAACCAACACACCAAATGGCGCAGACCCGATCAGCAATCTCGCTCAAGTCTCTCGAGATCCCGGACCAAGTCCCGCGAGATCTCGGGCCAAGTTTTGTGAGACTACGGAAGGCAGCAATACCCAAACATCTCTATGGCCCATGGTCAACCGCAATCTTAGCCATCTCCCCAAACAGGGCTCCTACACCCAAATATTTATTGAGTATACTGTGAAAGTTAGTATAGAGTAGTGGTTAAGGGCTAGGATGAATCAAGGCTTTTCCACTTATTCACTGATGCAATCTTAGATGGCACTTATCTTCACTATGACAGTTTCCTCACCTACAAATGGAAGAAAATAATAGTATATACATTACAAAGATTGTTGTGAGAATAAGCTGAGTCAATATATGTAAAGTCATATATCAATATGTTAAAACATGAGCACAGCAATTACTCAAGTGTTAGTTTTCATAATTATCATTAGCATCATCACTATTACACATCGAGCACTATGCTGTGCAGAGCACAATAAGTGGAAAGAAATTTTCTACAAAACAGGCAGAAATGCTGTAGTCTGTCTGCTGCATACCTGAGCACTACAAAAGGAGAATAGCAGTCAACATGGAGCAAGCTATTTCCACGAGTCATGTGCTGAATGCCATGCATACATTATCTCCTCTAATCTTAACAAAGCCCTAAGAAACCAAGACACACACAAGTTGACAATGTGCCCAAGTTTATCCACCTGTCACTGGCAGAGTGAGATTTGAACCCAGGCTTTCAGTCACTGCTTGGCCTATCCAAGGGGTAGGAGACATTCTTTATGAAACTTATTAGAGAACAGAATTTAGTCACATGCTGCTGAAATGTTTGCAACCAAAATCCTTTGAGGTCTTGACAGTTCACAGGTATTTTCTCCCCAAAGGTGTTGTTATCCCCTTTTACATTTGGGTAAGCTGCAGTTCAGAGAAGGTTTTTTTTTTTTTTTTAAGCTCAAGGTGACAAAAAGATTGGATTCAAATCCAGATTCAACCCCTTTCTATATCCTAGGCTCCTCCACTGACCAAAGTCTAGTAATAGAAAAGGGGTTTTAAAAGATAATAAGTTCTGGATATCCCATCTTCTTACTGATCTGCATGGCACAGAGCAGAAGTCCAATAATACTTTGTTATCTATGTGATCTAAGCAGGGAGAGACTGGCAAAGTGGGCACAGCTGAGGATTAGGGTGGAGGAAGGGTGCCTGCTACGGTGCCAGTGAGAACATTCTTGACATGATTCCCCATGAAACCAAGGTCAGGGAGAGCATTCTGCATTAGCAGATCAAGGAAGTACTGGGTGATAGACTCTGGAAGGGGGTCAGTAGGAGGGAGGAGAGTGGTAGAAGAACAGGATGCTGTTTTTAGGGAAGGGTCTGCCACCTCTGAGGAATGACAGTGCCACATGATCACAAAGTGCAGGGGCTAACAATGCTTATGGATAGTCCAGTAGAGAAGAAGTGGAAAGGACAGGAGAGACATGGCAGTGGAGAATTATGAGGTCAGGCTTCATGGGGACAATCTGGCTGTAAGGACTACTGTCATCATTATGGAAGGAAGGCAGAAAAGGGAGGAGAGGAAGAGAGTAAGCCTGCTGCAAAAATCATCATTGAAGACAAAAGCACACCCTGGATTCTGCAGGTCCATCAGTCATGTTGTTCAGAGAAACAGAAGCAACAGAACATGCATAGGGAAGGACCTAAGAGGAGACTTCTGGGTACTGGCTCATAGTTATGATGGCTGAGACATCTCATCATCTGCTGTCTGCAGGCCAGTCATGCAGTTAGTCCAAAGGCTGAGAACTAGCAGAGACAATGGTGACTCCTAGTCTGAAGCCAAAGTAAGGCAACCAGGAAGGGCAGGGAGGAAGGATGGAGGAGTTGTCAGTGGGATAGAATTCACCTTTCTTCTATCTTTTTATTCTACCCAGGCTCTCAACAGATCAGATGATCCTGCCCACATCTTTTCTCAATCTACTGATTCAAATGCTAATTATTTGCATTTGTCATCTTTACATACACACACACACACACACACACACACACACACACACACAAACTATCTAAGCATCCCTTAGCTGGGTCAAGTTAACACATAAAATTAAACATCACAATAGGTACAACATTGATATCATATCACATGGACTCCACAAGGAAACAGTGTATGAGGGCGGGGAGGTGGGGAGTGGAAGGTCACTGAGGATGGGCCATGGGTCATCTTGTTCATTTTTATATTTTATGCAGAAATCACTTCTGGCTCCTAGTAGTTCTTGGGAGAGCTTAGCTTAATTCAATTGTAATAACATTATTTTGTTCTTATGTTAATAGAAAAGTATCTTTGGGATGTTAATTCTTAAGTGTCTTAAAATAACTAGAACAGGGCTGGGGTGTGGCTCAGCGGTAGAGAGCTCACCTAGCACGTGCGCGCCCGGGTTCAGTCCTCAGCACCATGTGAAAATAAATGTATTGTGTACAACTAAAGCAAATAAATATTTTTAAAAAATAACTAGAACATCTTTATTATTCTAAAGTATCTTCTTTTCTCCTTTTGAAATGACATTTATTATTCTCTCTAAATTATAAAACTAACATATGCTTAGAATTTAGAGAATATCTGCATATACCAGAAACAACCAACCAAGCAAACCATAATAAATCTCCCACAACCTCATTGTCCTGCAACATTTTTTTTTGAAATTTTAAAGTATAATTTACCTTTTGCAGATAGTTTGTATGCTATTTTCAGTCAATATTTTCCTATACAAATATAGTTCTTCAATTTCCATTTTAGTGGCACATATTAGTCTATTGTCTAAATATACTATTATTTACTCTGTACTCTTTGATGAAATCATTTTCCTTTGCTATTATAAACTATACTGTCATAAACATCCTAGTATTTAAGATCTATGTGAAAAATGAGTAATTTCCTTTTACTAAATCCCAATCTGAGTTACTGGAATAAAGTTTGGTATATTTTTAAGCCTTTTCATATATATTGTCAAGTTCCCCTTCAGAAAGAGAAACCAAACCAATTAACACTTCTGCCAGAAAACTGTACATGAGAAAGCCTACACTCCCAGTGTCCAACAGAGTGCTCTTTTGTCTTTTTCTTAAATACTTGAGTCAATTCATGGATAAAAATATACTTTTTAATTTGCTTTGTTTTTAAAATTAATGACTCTAAGCTTTTTATTTCCATATGCTTATTAGTCATTTAAATTATATATTTTTTTCCTTTTGTGGTACTAGGGACTGAACCCAGGAGCACTCTACCACTGAGCTACATACTCAGCCCTTTTAATTTTTTATTTCGAGGCAGGGTCTCGCAAAACCGCGGAAGCTGATTTCAAACTTGTGATCCTCCTGCCTCACTCAGCCTCCTGAATTGCTGGGATCACAGGCCACCATGCCTGACCAGCCCCTTTTCATAAAATGCTTATTTGTGTATCCATTCTATGGTTTCACATTAGGGTGTTTGACTTTAAAAAAAATAAGATTGTAGCAAATATTTTTGTCCAGTTTCTTTGTCAAAATCCTGAAGATTAAAAAAGTGTGCTTTTGGGGCTGGGGTTGTGGCTCAGCGGTAGAGTACTTGCCTAGCACGTGCGCAGCCTGGGTTTGAGCCTCAGCACCACATAAAAATAAAGACATTGGGTACAACTAAAACAAATAAATAAATATATATATTTTAAAAGTGTGATTTTTTCCCCCAACATATATAAAAGTAGAGAGAATAGTAATCAAACCCCAACACACTCATCAACCCATAACCCATATTCAGCAATTATCAACTCATGGCTAATAGTCTTACTTCATGCCTGCCTCCCTTCCTCACCCTCTCCCTTTACAACTTTTTTTTTTTTTTTCGGTAGTAAATCTTCAACATCATATCATTTCATCTGTAAATATTTCAGTATATAGGTAGTCAAATCACCCATCTTTCCCCTTATGGCTTCTACCTTTGGCATTATGCTCAAAAAATATCATATATTTTTCCTGTTGTCTTTGGTTTCATTTAAAAAAAACAGCTTTGACCTTTTGGATCCATCAGAACTGAAACTTTTTCAAATATTTAAGCAACTAAGCAAGTTAGAGTATCCTTATTATCTTGAAACTTTTATCTCAGAACCTTTCGTATGTGAAATACTTTTTTTTTTTTTTTTTTTTTTTTTTTTTTTTTTTTTTTTTTTTGTGGTACCGGGGATTGAACTCAGGGGCACTCGTCCACTGGGTCACATCCCCAGCCCTTTTTTGTATTTTATTTAGAGACAGGGTCTCACTGAGTTGCTAAGTGCCTCGCCACTGCTGAGGCTGGCTTTGAACTCGCGATCCTCCTGCCTCAGCCTCCCAAAGTGCTGGGATTACAGGCGTGAGCCACCGCGCCCGGCTTGTGAAATACTTTTGCACAGGTCATTTTGCCTTCTCTGTCCAGTCTTAGGCTGGTATGATTATTTGGGGGAGTATACATTTAATATTTATTATTGTAAATTCCCTGGAACAACACTACAAATTAATTATTCACTTACATTGTTTTTAATGTGCAGCTATCTAAAATTCTGAAAACAAAACAAAACCCCTAGTATTGCGCCATGATATTGCTCACTAGTTCCTTAAAATTAGATTTGCAAGATCAGAATATAAAAGGCATTCCATTTTCCATTTTAAAAATTATTTATTAATGGAGTGGGGATGTGGCTCAGTGGTAGAGCACTTTCCTAACATGCTGGTTCAATACCCAGCATCGGGGGTATGTGGGGGGGTACGGGGGTGTGTGTGAGTGCCGGAAAGCCTTATGAAGTAAAATTTTGGTTTTGGTTGTTACTTAATTATAGCCAACCTAATAATTAATATTTACATTTTTGCACATTAAACAAAAGTGATTAGAAATTGCCAGAAATATAATTCCAATCAATTGACTAAAATGTTTTAAGTTCTCATGATGTGCTAGCTAGGTATAAAATAATGTTTGGTGATTACAAAAGAACAAACAAGATGGACGTAGTCTTATCTTCAAGGAACTCACCAACTCCAAATTCTGTGATCAATTTCAGGGACTCTAGGTCTGCTGTGAAGAATCTATGAATAGGTATTAGGACAGATCAGTCAGAAATCCAGGTTTGAGGACATAATCATCCATGGAAAGACCTAGTTATAGGATCTGTGAAAACATTTCTATGGGTACTTGGTGTTTTATTTCTTTCAATCCTTATCTCTGCAGTGCTTTCTCAGCATTTTGTGGATCTCAGAGCTCCCCAAGCTAGGTTTCAGTGACCTCATTCACAGCACTTTGGATAAGAGCCTGAGGCTGAAAAAGGTTCTGAGAAGACATTTTGCAGTCAAAAGCTTTCAGTTGAATGATGGACCTCTCACCCCAATTAATGCCATCATAGTTCCCTTGGAATGGCTTCAAAGTATTTATCCTATTTTGAAAATTATAAGCTTTTCATTTCTTAACAGTTCATATGTGTTCATTTAATAGATAACTCCTCGACAATTGGTTCCATCTTTAGTGATACTTAAATATTTTTCTATGTGGAAACAAGCAGGGTTTATGCATAACTACTGCACTGTTGATCAAAATATCCTCTCTGTTGGGCAAGAGGTTAAGAATAATGTAAACCCTTTTGCTTCTGATTCTTCAATCAGTTAATGTTTCATTAGGTTATAGGTAATGAAAGAAAGATATTACCATGCCATAAAGAATTTTTTTTTTTTTTTTCACATAACAATAAGTCTAGAAAAAGACAGGCCGGAGCTGGGCAGCTATTTAACAAAGTCACAAATAATCTAGATTCTATCTTTCTGTACCACCAACTTCAACTGTGAAATTCAACCTCGTGGTTGCAAGATGGCTGCTATAATTCTAACAGCAAAGCCTGTGACCTAAGCAGGAAAAATGGAAAGTACAAGGGGAAAATCACAGCTGAGTCTGACTCTATTAAAAGTCTGACTAGGGTTGGGGGTATAGGTCAGTGGTACAGAGCTTGCCCAGCAGGTGTGAAGCTCTGGGTTCCAGTTTCAGTTCCATTCCCAGCATCACAAAGAAAAAAAAAATGTAGTCTTTCCAGAAGATTCCCCCAGTCCTCTTTACTTAGAGCCTATTGGACAGAATTGTGTCATAGGCTCTCAGCAGGAGAGGTGGTGTGATTGTGTGTCTTAACTGTGAGTAGTGTTACCCAGAACAAAAATTTGGGCTCTTTGTTGGTAAGAAAGATGGGAAGAATGTCAATTCCCACTCACTAAGGGTGATGTTGGCATAAGCTTTGGACCACTTTCATCTTCTCCAAAACTGCAATAATACTGCCCACACCAGAAGGCACCAGAATTGTTACATTCCATAAATCACTCACTCATTCTTCATCAATTCAGTTAATGTTCACTGAGCATCTTCTCTACACTAATAATGGCAGAAACAACGATGAACAAAAAATAAAATAGGGTACTATATCTCAGATTTCATTCAGACAATGAGATTCAATTTTTAAGTATCAGTATCCTTCTCTTATGGTCCATAACAAATAGATAATTCTCAACACCCAGAACACTAACATAAAAGACAGTTGAACATGTAAAAAAGCAAAATATTCAGCCATATGGAATACTGTGTAGTTCATCAATCCTGGCTGGTTTAGCAGGATATGGAGTTACTCCAGCCAGATTATACCATAAATTTGTACCTTTACATTCCCGGGGTCAACTCAGTGACTGACTCATGGTAAATACCCAGTAAATACATTTGCTGACCTGAATGCAAACTTAGATCTCACTCTATCAGAATGATAAGAATTACAGAGAAATTCTTTAAGGTCAAAGTGGATAGCTGGTAATCCCTGACCTTCGCATTTTGTAGGGCAAACTTGCTCTCTGTGTTGTATTACATTCAAGTTTCCCAGTGGATATGTCAGGGCACACTGACATATTTGTAGTGGAGATGTTACAGAGATATTGAAATACTGAACCTTTTAGTTCCTGGGTAGCACATCTCATCTGAGTGGGTCACACAGACTTCACTACTGCCTATATTTGGCATAAAGTGAAAGAGGCTGCTCTATAGCCCAGAACTTTAGGATCTTAATTTAATACAAAAATCAGAACAGACATACTTCCTGGGGAATATGTGTTGTTTCAGCAGGATGAAAATAAAAGCCAGTCTTTCATTTATCTGTTTATTGATTGATTGATATTATACTGAACCACACCTCACAAGTCCTTTGTGGAAAGAGATAGTGTCTAAACAAACAAATGTCTGTCTCTTTAATTTTCTACCAAGCTATCTTGAATATAAAGGCTCTCTCTCTCTCTCTCCCTCTCTCTCTCTCTCTCTCTTTTTCTTTAGTACCAGGAATTCAACCAAGGATGCTGAGCTGCATCCCCAGCCCTTTTTACTTTTTTATTTTGTTAAGTTGCTGATACTGGCCTCAAATTTGCAACCCTCTGGCATGAAGGCTGTCTTTTCCATCAGCGGCACAAAGATATGGACTTGAGACTTGCATCACAATCCCCTTTCATGACCTATGTGCTATTCAATCCTTACCAAAAGACAGGTGAGAGGAGTGGTATTTTTAAAAAGATTGGTCAAGGGATGTGGTAGACACTCTTTCATCTCAGTTCTCAAAATTCTTGTCCTGCATTAGTTTAGAAAGTAATGGACTTGGCTGTTACCTTTGCTCCCCCAGGAACATCAACCTGAACCTTCCTCAAGTTTCATGAAGAGTTGATATTTTTAAGACACATAAAAACAAACAAACAAACAAACAAAACTTACTGTGAATCTTTTGCTGATACCCTAGATTCTAAGGTCTGAGAGTATGCACTATGTTACCTTCTGCAGTTTTACCACCCCGGGGTGCTGTGGACAAAAAGAATTTACATAAATGCATGTTGAATGGGGGCAGGGGAGACCAAAGTAAAGTATACCAACATGTAGCAATTTACAAAACTTTTTTTTTTTTTTTTTTGTACTGAGGATTGAACCCAGGGGCACTTAACCACTGAGCCACATCCCCAGCCCTTTTAAAAAACATTTTATTTAGAGACAGGGTCTGGCTGAGCTGCTTAGGGCCTTGTTAAATTGCTGAGGCAGGCTTTGGATTTGTGATCCTCCTGCCTTAGCCTCCAGAGCTGCTGGGATTACAGGCATGCACCACCAGTCCCAGTTTACAAAACCTTAAAAAAAAAAAAAAAGGAAATCTAATCCTGTGAAGCTAAAATTTGGCTTTAGGTGGACAGTTTCACCAAGTGGGAATAACTTTAAAACAAACTTCAAATATGTAGTCTGAACAGGCTTAAAAACTTTTAAAAAACTTTACCAGGTTTTTAAAAACTAAGTTTAAATAGTTCAGAAATACCTAAAAATTGTTTCAGTAAAACGTTATTTTAAACAAGGTTTCCAAGTTTACTGAAATCATATGGGTAAATTCATTTAGATGAACGTGCTCAAAATTCTTCTCCTAAGAAAGCCACCACAACAAAAAATTCTCCGCACACATGAGTTAAACCGCAGGTTCAATTCCCAAGTTCCCAGTTGCCTTGCTGCCAGGCCAGGAAAGGACCTCCAGCCAATTCCCAAAAGAGAATTTAGGCCGTGAAGGCAGGAGGGAAAAGGGAAGTGCAGAGGCTGGAGAGATTGGCACAAGAGCACACACAGTTTCAAGGTACTGAGTTATATTTGGAAAAATCATTTAGAGGTGACTGCCAAGATTATAGTGAATTAAAATCATTGTAAGAAGCCTTCAATGATTAAAGACACTTAAAAACCCTGACCCAAAACAATTCTAGAGAAACTAACACTGTAATACACCTATTAATAGAAAATCTACCCCACAAGAAACAGAAAAGACAACCTCACCAAGGTTTATTGCTAAATACATTAGGGCCTTGTTACAATAGCTGACACTCTTATTTTTTTTTTTTTTTAAAGTGTTGATGGACCTTTATTTTATTCATTTATTTATATGCGGTGCTGAGAATGGAACCCAGCTTTACCACTGAGCCACGGTCCCAGCCCAAAAGCAGACTTTTATAGATACAGGGATGTACTAAAAGTGAAGTCATGTCCCTAGAAAGTTAACACTGTTGCTACATATGCATAAACATCTGCATGGAACAGGAAAATACATCCATGATTGCCCCATCCCACATCACCAGTACCCCTTATGGTGCGGAGAGAGGTCAGAAAGTAGCACAGACACCAAAAGCCAAATACTGCAGGTTCATTTTAATTCCCTTCCACTCATTATTATTATTTTTTTCAATACATTCCCAAGAATCTCCATCCACCACAAAAACTTGGATTGGGGTACGGAAATCCCAAGGGGAGGGGAGCGAGGGGGTACACTCACTCATGAGTGACGCCTGTGTCCCCCTCCCCGCTGGTTCCCGGGATCAGCCCAGCTGCCTGGCGCCCCGGAGTTGCGCTTCTGCACGAGGCACGAGGAAGGCAGGCGCCCGCGCCCGAGCACCGCGGTCCCAGGCGGGCAGCGGGGAGCCCCGCCCCGAAGCCGCCCTGCGCGTCCCGCGGGGGCGCCGCGGCGCGGTAACCCGGAAGCGGCGGCGGGCGTGCGGGAGCGCGGGCGGCGCGCACAGCCGGCCCTGGCCGCCGCCGGCTTTGTGTGCCGCGCGCGGGCCCCGGCCGCCCGCGCGTCGCCCGGGCCGCGGGGCAGCGGCTGACCCGCCCTCCCGCTCCTCCCTCCCGCCGCGGGCGGGCCGCAGCCGCCCTCCTCGCCGCGCCCGCGCGCTCCCTCCTCCCCGTCAGCCACCAGCCAGCCGGGCCGCCGGCGGGCGCCAGGCCGCCCGGATGCCTGAGCCAGGCCCCAGAATGAACGGCTTCTCGCTGGGCGAGCTGTGCTGGCTCTTCTGCTGCCCGCCCTGCCCGAGCCGCATCGCCGCCAAGCTGGCCTTCCTGCCGCCCGAGCCCACCTACACTGTGCTGGCGCCCGAGCAGCGCGGCCCCGGCGCGCCCTCCTCGGCCCCGGCGCCGGCTCCGGCAGCTGCGGCCCAGCCGGCGCCGCAGCAGCCCGAGGAGGGCGCGGGCGCGGGGCCCGGCGCGTGCAGCCTGCACCTGAGCGAGCGCGCCGACTGGCAGTACTCGCAGCGCGAGCTGGACGCCGTCGAGGTCTTCTTCTCGCGCACCGCCCGGGACAACCGGCTGGGCTGCATGTTCGTGCGCTGCGCGCCCTCCAGCCGCTACACGCTGCTCTTCTCGCACGGCAACGCCGTGGACCTGGGCCAGATGTGCAGCTTCTACATCGGCCTCGGCTCGCGCATCAACTGCAACATCTTCTCCTACGACTACTCGGGCTACGGCGTTAGCTCCGGCAAGCCCTCGGAGAAGAACCTCTACGCCGACATCGATGCCGCGTGGCAGGCGCTGCGCACCCGGTGAGCCCTGCGGGGGTCACCAGGCCCGGCTTGCAGCTATAGACAGGCGGGTGGGGGTCTTCTCGGCGGTCTGCAGGGAGAGGGGCCTCTCCTCTCCGACTGTGGGCGAGTAGAGAGTCCCAGGTCGCTGAGGATTCGCATTTGGTCCTCATTCCTATACTGCTTTCACCCTCTTCAAAACCTGCCAGCCCTCAGGTTGCTGGAGAGCTCAGATCCCGGCGCTGTGCCGTTTTAGCACGCCTAGGTGCCGCGGGTCTTTGGGCTGGGTCTTTTGTGGCTCTGGCCAGCGCAAGTGGCGGCGTGGGGATGCCTAAGTACTGGGCAGAGAGAACCAACTTGGTTCGTGCTTAGTTTGTATGCTCTGGCCATCAAGACTGAAGGTCCTTAGGCAGAAGTGACCTTGGGCAAGACGCGTAAGTCTCTAGACCTCCGTTTCTGCCACGTGAAACAGGGGCCCAGATGGAATGGCCTCTAAGACTGACTATGAAGTGCCCTTGAAGCAAAGCCTGGGCAGCTTTTCAGGCAGCTGGAGGGTCGGATGGTGTGAAGTGTTTGCCTCCCGGTGGAGCAGAGTAGCTGGCATTGTTTGGACAGGAAGTTAGCTGGTGACCTGGCACCTTCCACAGAGCCTCAGTAAACAGCCCAGGATGAGTTTGAATCACACAGGGGTTGGGGAATCTCTTGACCTTGAATTAATACTTATAGAAAGACTGGGAAGTATTTATTGAGGGCCTTTTAACGTACCAGGCACAATCTGGGTACACGATTTAGGGGCTAGACCTGGTAAAACAAGCAGACAAAAACCTGAAGTTTTGTGGCCAAGTCGGATTACTACTTGTGCTACAGTTTAGATGTCTCTGTCACCGTTCTCACCTAATCATAGCAGTGATGGTGAAGATACCTGAGGTCATGTCTATACAGAAGTTGGTTTTTTTCAGAGGAAAGAGTCCTCAGAATAAGCACAATAGGCCCTGTTGTTGCTATAGACCTTTTTATAGTTCCTCTCTAAAGCCTGTTTGTTCAGTTCATAAGCATGGCCAATGTTAATGGTTTTGTTTCCATTTGTGGTCATAAATTACCCAGTGCCTGTCTGGGAAATGGCTTGTCCAACAGGGAAGTACTTGCTTGTTCATGTTCTGAAGGCCTGATGGGATGTCCTCATTTAGAGTATATAGCTTTTGGAAAATGGTTTAGGCAAATGAGAATGTATCATATGCTTATGTATTGAGTCAGAATCCACAAGTAGTTAAAAGCCACCTGTTCAGGAAAGGATTTTAAAAGTATGTGTCAGATTGCTAGAATTTGCCATTGGCATAGGTATTAAATGTAAGGTTGGTTGGCATTAGATCTTTTTTAAGTGAAACATAAAAATCCTATTTTGAGTAGATGTTATTAAAAAATTTCTGTAGTTCATGGCTGCTTATGTGTACATCCCCATTAAAATGAAAGACTTTTGCAAAAACCCTTTGCCCTGAGCAGGTAGGTGTCGGTGTTGCCACATTTGTAAGGCACAGGTACTTCTTGCAGCCTTCTATCATCTTTAGTTGAATTCAGAGACATAGTTTGGGGTTTTGAATTTTGAATTATCTGATGGTATTCCCAAGTTTTGCTCCATCTGATATTTCCAAATTTTGCTTGTGATTTAGGTAATCCTATACTAGAACTCTCAACTAAATAGGTTAGAATTTAGTGGATAAATGGGAATCTTAGAATTTGAAGAAACCTTTAAGTTCTCTGGTCCTGTCCTTTTCAAACTGTGATCCTATAGTTTAAAAAAAAAAAAAAAAAAAGAAAAAAAACTTGTTTTACATCTTGATCAAGCACTGTGCTACATATTTAAAGTGAATGTTTCACAAAACAATGTTTTTCCTTATGGGTGATTCACATAGCAGAATGTGTTGTGTTCTGTTTTATTTCACTTAAAAAAGGAAAAGAAAAAGAATGCTGGTTGTAAACTGTAAAGCTCATGCATGGATCCTGCTCTTGTCAACCCACTTCATTTGAAAGAATGATAATCTTACCAGCAATAGGTCTCTTGGCTACTAGTTTATAACTCTTTACATTATACCGTGTAGTAATATGTATTTCAGGTACATATATGTGACTGAGTTGTTCTGTGAACGTAGGCGTTACCTGACTCCCAAGCTTAGGCATTCCATAACTACCTTCCTGCAGTCTTTCCTCTCTTCTCTTTTCCTATGATTTTTCTTTTGTAATCTGACCTTGAACATTACCCATTCACTGTCCTTTTACAGCTCTGTTCAGGTATTGCCATGGCAGGAATACCTTCTACCTGTGTCCATGGTAAGAACCGCCCCCCCCCCCCCCCCCCCACACACACACACACTTGACCCCTTCTCTGCTGTGGAGCTCTCATCTCCTGGTTCTGGTATTGCTTAGAACACTGATTAGAGAGCTTACCTTATCCTGAGTCATCTTTATTTCTGTCCTTAAATTATTTCCCCAGCAGGACTGTGCAGTGCAGCCCCCATAGTACCAGGCTGAGTCCCTTGCCTCCTTTCTCATGCACATACCTAGCTCTTTGAATATGCCCTAGTATGCTGAGACTACTCCACCCTGACTGGATTCTAATTGTATTCCCTGTGCACCTGGCACTCAGGCCCTGTGCTTGCACTTAACCACAGTGTTACTACTTCTGTTACTTAATTGTATCCCCACTCAATTCAGAGTTCTTAAGGAAAGGGACTCTATCCTGTCTTCTCTGTTCTCAGCAACTGACAAAAGGCACTCATTAAATATTCAATGAATTGCATGTGATGGTTGCCCCGTCAACAAATGGGAAACATTTGATTTTTCTTAAATGTTTAAAATTTCTTAAATTGCAAAGAGTTGAATCTTATTTTACCTCCAGAGTTTAATATCCATAGGTACAACTATAGACAAAAAGGGATTCAAATGTATTAGCCTGAGGTTCGATTCACTTTGTGGATCTTGGTGTTCATGTAACATTGAAGAGTCAGCATTGAAGAACAGAGCAGCAGGTGCCTTGCTAGCGCAGTAGGTAAGGCATCATGCAGAAGAGAGCCGCAGTAACCCTTCACTTATCTTGCTCCTCGCCTTCTGTCCACTGCCTGTCTGTGAAGTCTCCTGTCATGTTTAGTGAGTTGCCAGCTCTCAGTGAAGGACTTGAAACATGAGTGCTCTTCAGTGTGCAGACCCCACGTGGATGCACAAGGCAATGACGAGTCCACTCAGAAGGTTAAGATTAAGGTGTGCAAGTAATTTACAATAAGGGTTTCATGAGGCAGGAAAGATGATTTGCTCTTTGACCAATAGATGGTTGTTTTAAGGATTCGAACTCTTACTGAGAAGGGCATAAAAGAGACATAGGGTTTGAAGGAGACAGGAGAAGTGAGGACTCAGTGTGGAAGAAGAAGGTTGGTGTGGAACAGGAAGGAGGGGCAACTAAACCTAAGCATGATGGAGAGTGCCAAGGTTAGGACATGTTTTATATATGTGTTATGTTGATGGACTTTTTAAGTGTGTTGTGAATGGCAAACAATCAAGGGGATGAATTACAATCACTTAGAGGTGTTTGTGGAAAGGACACTGTAAAATTCAGGACTGCTTTACTGGAACCTATGAATCAGGGAAGTAAAGTGATTAATCTGTGTAGGTCAAGGGAAGAACACCTGGGTTCAGCCCCCTGGCTGCACAGCCTTCGAGGATATCTTCCTGGACCTGAGCAGTTGTAGACTGTGCAGAAGTGGGACTGTGATTCAAGTGGGGAGGAATCAAGCTGGTTTGAAAGTATGAACCCAAATAAGCAAACACCCCAGAGAATGAGGTGTAAAGCAGGCAGAGCATGTTTGCGCTGAGACATTTTAATCTGGAGAAACAGAAAAGTGGGGCATTTGTGATTCAGTTTGTTATTGGTGTTTACTGATGTCATCCATAGAAGTCATTTGATGTAGATGCCAAAGACTGTGGAGGCAGAGAGAGGAAGATACATAAAAGACTTTGTGCCTAGGTGCAAAAAGCAAATTTTAAAAAGTTAATATTTCATTCTTTTATTCATTTGACCAGTGAACCATTAACCATTACATACACATTTAATAACATTTAATAATAGTACTGTGCTTGTTTCAGACACTGTAGGTTCTCTTTGAGTATCATTAATCTTAAACTTTCTTTTCCCCTCCCTCCCTCCTTTCTTTCCCTCCTTTCATGAGAGGACAGATTAGAAGCATTTTGAACACATACATGTTTTGCCGTTTTATAACTTTCATGTCTGCGGTTTATAGGATCCATGACTGGGGAATCCATGTCCCCAGAAGGCTGTAGTGGCCTGAGGTGTTGGGGTCCTTGGAAGCACCTTATGAATGGTGCTTACAGTTGCCAGTCTCAGGGCGGAATTGCCCTGAGAGTCGCAAAACTTGCCTTTCCTGGGCATGTTGAAGTTAATGGCATAACTTTTGTTCTCAGTTTTCTCAGAGGGAATATTCTGGTGCCATTAAAGGAAGAGAGCCTAGGATTCCTACTTGACTTAGACTGATCAGGGACAAGAAAAACAGAACATGTTATGAGTACTATTTGACATAAGGTGAAAGCACAATGATATCTGTAAAAAGGAAATGTATTCTTTGGTATCCACAGGAAGTTATTTCCAGGACCCTTTGTGTATCCCAAAATCCACAGATATTCAAGTCCCTAGTATTAAATAGTACAGTATTTGTGTATAATCTGTGGGCATCCTTTCACATACTTTGAATCACCCCTAGATGACTCATAACACCTAATGCACTGTAAAGGCTATGTAAATAGTTGTTATACTGTATTGTTTAGGGAATAATGACAAGTATGTGTGTGTTCAATACATATATAGTTGTTGTTTTTCAAATATTTTTTGATCCTTGGCTTGGTTGAATCTGCAGATACAGAACTTACAGATATGGATAGGAGTGACTGGCAAAATGTTGGTTTGCATTTCCAGGCAGTCAATATGAGAATATCCTATTAGGAAATAGAAGACTCTTCCTAAGAACAGACCTGATGACACATAAGTAGGGCTGGGCACAGTGGTGCACACCTGTAATCCCAGTGACTCAGGAGGCTGAGGCAGGAGAATCACAAGTTCCAAGCTAGCGTTGTCACTTAGTGAGACCCTGTCACAAAATAAAAAATAAAAAGTGCTAGGGGTGTATAGCTCGGTGGTAGAGTGCTTCTGGGTTTAATCCCCTGTACCCAAACAAAACAAAAGTAGGCCAAGTATGTTTGGGGGTTGGCTCAGAGCTCTTGGGCCTTTCTCCTCTTCCTCCCTGGCTCTTCAGGCCCCCCGCTCTCTGCCATCATGCAGAGTTTGTTCCTATTAGCAGTACCAGAATCTGAGTTCTTGCTGCCACTCCACCAAAACTCACCCATGGTTCTATTTTGAGGGACTGTACTTTTTATCCAATAATCCAGTTGAGAAAGATCTGAAAAACACTTCCATTTTCTGTGTTAATGGGCAATAACTCTTTGATGTGTTCCTTCTAAGCACATTTGCTTTTATTTAGGGAACTCTTGGAGACTCTTTTGATTAAAATTTACTCTTAAATCTCTAATGGTGCAATAGCACATTGGTGGAAAAAGCATTTTCTTTTGTCTTGCAGAAGTGAATTAATTACATCATACTGTCCTGTGGTTACTTAGACCTTACCTTTAAGGTCATTCATTCCCTTCTGCTGCTTTCCCTCCTCACCCTCTCTCCAAATTGAGTAACTTCATGGCTCTGGTCAGCATTGATAATCCCATTTAAGACTTCAAAGTCTGACTTTAGGGATTGCATGGTTCCCTTTGGTAGTAACTTTACTCTGTGCAGACTTTTGCTTAGGCTTATACTGAAGTTATAAATGTGCTCCCCTTTAAGAATCCTGTTGTATAGGAATCCAAAATCTCAACACAGAAAAATATGGGAGATTGTTATTTGGATAACAAGGTGATTTGTTTATAGGTTGTTTAGTCAGCTTTTGTGTCACTGTAACCAAAATACCCAACATGAACAATTTAGAGGAGGAAAAGTTTATTTGAAGCTCACTGTTTCAGAGGTTTAATCCTTTTTGACTGACTCCATTGCTCTGGACCCAAGGTGAGGCAGAACATCCCAGTGAAAGAGTGCAGAGTGTTGCTCCCTTCACAGTGGTGTCAGAAGCAGAGAGAGGGGAAGGGACTGCAGGAAAGATGCACCCATCCATACGAAGAGGGGGCCAGACTTGTCCTTCTATAATGAACCCACTGCGTAGTGAGTAGTGAGGCATAGTCTATTTGTAATGGTGGAGCCATTATGGTCTAATCCCCTCTTCATAGTCACACTTTTTACCCCTGTAAAAGCAGGAATTATATTTCGGTGTGAGTTTGGGAGAAGAGACATTCAGACCATAGCAGACATCTTCAACAAAGCATTTGACACTTTTGGTGTCCTCATTCCATTTTTTTTTTTTTTTTTCTTCAGCCGGGAGGTGGGGGGAGCGTCCAGTTAACGAGGATTGAACATGAGCACTTAACCACTGAGTCACATCCCCAGCCCTTTTTATTTTGAGATAGGGTCTCTTTGAGTTGCTTTTAGCCTCACTAAGTTGCTGAGGCTGGCTTTGAACTTGCAATACTCCTGCCTCAACCTCTTGAGCCGCTGGAATTAACAGGCATGCACCGCTGTGCTTGACTATTCCATTGTTTTTAAACGTGGAACAATGGAATGTTACCCCAACTACAGGACTTCTGAGGTGCCTTCTGTAGATTTGTGTTTTGTAACTTTCAAGGGATGCTCTTAATGCTTTTGAATTTGCTTGTGTTTCTGTTGAGGGATTTACTGGAATGGAACCCAGGGGTGCTCAACCACTGAGCTACATCCCTATCCTTTTGAATTTTGAGGGAGTGTCTCACTAAGTTGCCCAGATAGGCTTTGAAATTGAAATCTTCCTGCCTTAGCCTCCATAGTAGTGGGGACTACATATTGTGCCTGGCTACATTGTGCCTGGCTGAATTTGCTTTTCTTGAATACACTAGGAAACCAGGTAGACTTTATGTGGTTCAGTGGATCCCATCCCTGGCTCTTCTTTACAGTTTCCCAGGTTAATTTTTTAAAGTGTGTGATCTCTCTGTGTGTGTAGCCAGAATTGAGATAAACAAACCTAGAAACATCCAAATGCTGGTGTACAAAGACTGGCCTCCATTATAACTGGTTAAGAGTTGAAGAAAAGGGGCTGTTAAAGATCTTTGGTTTTTACCTCTCTGTGATGTGTTTTGTAGTGAAGGGCGCAGGATTTAGATCAGATAAACTTGGGTTTAGGTCCTGCCCGTGCCGCTTTATTAGTTGCTTGACATCAGGCAAGTGTCCTAACCTTTTCAGACCTTAGGATTAAACCATATGAGGAGGTAGTAGTTGAAAAGGAATACACTTTTGTATTTTTGAGTGTCCCCAGAGATTCACAGGGAGTACAGCTGGGATCCTAGAAGCCCTCCACCTCCACCTCCGCCTCTCCAGCTTTCTCTGCCTGTGCTGGATTGGCATTTCTCAAGTCCTTTTATCTGCCTGCCTGTCCCCTTGCTCTTTTCATAGACAAGCCTCTGTGTTGCTGTGCCCTGCCATCTGACTTCCCTCTGACTTGGTTGCCCCAGAACTGGCATCCTTTGTGCTTGGTACCCTTCCTTGGTTCACCCCTTTGTACCTCCAGGTTAGTGACAACTGGTGTGCTAAAGCAGTCTAAAGAAGCATGGCCAGTTGGTAGGGAGCCAGGGGCAGGTGAGAATGTCCAGATGCCTCTGCCACTCTGACCCTTCTGTGGGTCACATCACCTCCTCTCAAGAGGTGGGGGGCTGTGGGAATTGGCTCTGTTTGCCACTCAGCTCCTGTAATGTGACAGAGTTCTTTCTGAAAGGAAAGCCTCAACCTTGAAGAATAGACCACAATTAATTCTTTAAACCAGGTCAGTAGAACAATGATGTCATTGCCCTTTTGTGACCACATGCGCAGGCACCCATTGGAAGCCGGGGAGCCAAGGCTGTAGCAAATAGATCTCTCCCTTTTGGTGCCTCTTCTCCTGCCCTACTACACATGCACTGTCCACCATGGAACTGCCAAAGTGGCCTGTGGTGTGGACACAATTCTGAATAGCCTGTGGGGCAGGGAAGACAGGACAGACATTGGGTACAGAATTCAAGAGAGGGGCTGGGGCTGTAGTTAAGTGGCAGAGCACTTGCCTAGCATGTGTGAGGCATTGGGTTTGATCCTCAACAGCACATAAAAAAATAAATAAAATAAAGATATGCTGTCCATCTACAACTATTAAAAACAATTTTTTTTTTTAAATTAAAAAGAATGCAAGAGAGGGTCAAGGGCCAAAACTGCACAGTGCAAATGGGTCTCTATGTGACTCAGATTAAAGATCCAGGGTATGATATGATTTAATGATTTATTTCTTCATTTAGATGATTTACAGATGGAACTGGTTTCCAACTATAACTGGTAACCCAGGCAAGGTCATTTCAAGGGTAACTTGGGGAGGAACATGCCCTGCAGTTTTTACCTCTCTGTGATGTGTTTTATAGTGAAGGGCACAGGATTTAGATCAGACAAACTTGGGTTTAGGTCCTGCCCGTGCTGCTTTATTAGTTGCTTGACATCAGGCAAGTGTCCTAACCTTTTCAGACCTTAGTTAAGATAATAAAAATAATGATAAAGCAATAGTAATCTTAGTGCAGCCATTTCATGTCAGGTGCTTAACACAGTGCCTTCCATACAGTAAGGGCTCAATGAATGGCTTGTTCTGTTGGGATTGTTGCTCACACTATTGGAGCTGTAATAACCAGATACTCAGATCAAGCTGAAAACCAGACGCTAGGTCATGAGGAGAAGAGCCCAGCCCAAGATGTTGCTTCTTCCCCTATTGTTTGGGGGGTAGAAACACGTAGGTCAAGACGGCTCAGTGGGTGTGCTCATAGAGGAACAGTAAAGCTGTTTTGGTTTTATTTACAGCTAAGGAGAAAGAAGTTCTTTGAATTCAGTTGCTTGTGTCCTCGAAAGCTTTGGGGATTGATTGCATTAGTATTTTAAATCTGATAGCACTTCATCTCCCAAGGTGTTTATATCCCCAAAGGAGATCTTTAAAGGAGAGGAAACCCTACCTGTAATCCAACACCTGCCATTACTTTGCAAACCATTCTGCACCTGCTCCCTCCCCTTTGTGTCCAGGCTTAGCTATGGGATTGGAACAGGAACCAGAGGCTTCTCTCAGCATGAGGTCAGGAGTGGCAAGGACTGGAAGTGAAACCCTGTCTCCTCTGCACCAGAACATTCTGGTTGCTCTTTACTAATGGGGCAGCCTTAATCAGATAGAGCGGTCCTCTTTTCCCAAAGAGGGCCAGCAGACCTGAATCCAATGCTTGCTTTTAAAATATGAATGCTCCCATAATGCCTTGCACCTTAGATTCAAGTGGAGTTTTCAAGACTCTGTAATGGAGCTCATTGATAACTTACACATTATTGATTCACTTTAAAGTGTTAAAGGACCATGGCACCATGGTGAAATTGGAAACCTCTGTTTCCAGGAAGTCTAGGTCATTCAGATTCAGTGCTCAGTCTAGTAGTTAACTGTTGTGTATCAGTTACTTGCTGAATCACTGAGAAAAGCCTGTCCCCAAGACTTCTTGTTGTCAGAATACTGTGCAAATTTTCAAAGGAAAAAGGAACACAAAGAACCCCCAAGTGGGTTATTAATTTGTTTCCTTCACTTTACATTTTTAAATCATTTTAACAAAATCTGGGCAGTTATTCAGTGTGTGTGTGTGTGGGGGGGGGGGTTGTATAAAGTAAGTTCATTCAGAATATATCCACAGAGAGTGAGTTTCTAGACATTAAATATAACTCTGCTAGCTAGAGCCTCGTCATTATGGTTGGTAATCAAGACAGTCCAGCTTATCCAGATCTGTCTTTAGTGATTTTCATGGACATAACAACCTGTGTAATAATAATTATGTTGACTGCAAAGGTCTGTGATGCCAGAACAAGCTTTTTGTGTGCTGGTTGACCTTAAATATTTGATTGGTTTGCATCATCATAAATTACTCAAGGATATTTCAGATTTAATGGATTTTCATGATGCTGAACTATTGCTATTGTCCTTATAACTTTGTAAAACTTGTGCTATTTCATTTTTAACATATCTGTTGGGAAGGGACTATTCACAGGATAATCACTTCTAAGCACATTTTACATTTTATAAATAGGCTGGGTGAAATAAATTAATTTACAAAGTAATATGTGCCATCATATAGTTAATTGGAATAAAATAGTTTTTCCTACTAAAAACGTCAATAAAATCCTATAAATATAGATTAGGAGCATATTAAGCTAGAAATAAACTTACCAGGAAGGGGAAAAAAAAAAAAATGGTTTGGGCTGTCATCTGTATTCAGGGGCCTTCTAGTCCCAGTCTCTGTCCCTGAAGCTCAATGATAGTTTGAGTCTGAGGAGTCTGTGCATCTCTGGACTGTGTCTCTGGGCAATCCTGCCACACTAGAGGTTCAGTGTACCGCAAACACAGCTTTCACTGTTTTGACCATGTGGTGCTCACTTCCATTTATTCAGGTTCCAAGTTAGAGGACTCCTGGTGCCTTTCCTCCTTCATTGACATACCTGAACAGCCCCAAGTTTCTATGGTTTTTCCTTTGAATGTTTTCTTTTTCTACCTTCTTCCTTTGATCTAGGCCCTCCCAGTCTCCCCTCCTCACATTCTTCTCCGAGTGGTTTACCCAGGCTCTGGGGCAGGCTTAGGTTTGCTTGACTGCCATTGCTCTCTGCTTCATCTCAGCTCCCTAGAACAGTAAAGCCCGCACGTGATGAGCACTCACTGAAAACTTGTTGAGTAAAACTTGTTGATAGTCACAGAGCTCACAAACTTCAGTGTAGGAATTATCTGGGGTGGGGGGCACTTGTTAAAATAGATGCTGGGTGAGGCCCTAAGCCACTTGGTGAGACCCTGTCTCAAAATTATAAAATGAAAGAGAGCTGGGGATGTGGCTCAGTGACTGAGCGCTCCTGGGTTCAATCCCCAGGACAAAAAAAAAAAAAAGGCAAGGCGAGCATGTGTGAAGCAGGCCCAGAGTAAACCATTTTAAGCCAGCAGGCCCTGTGTGAACGGTGGTTCCTCTGTATTTCAGAAGCACTGGGTCGTGTAAGCTCTTGAGGGAGGCAGTTAGAATACCTCATGGTGACTCATGGTTGTATATTACCCACCCTGTGAAATTTGCTATAATTTTCCTTCCCTGGAGTAATAGCACACATTGTAAAACTTGTAGTCCATATTGCAGGGCTTTTTAAATTTTATTTTGGAGTAAATATCGACTTTTATAAACATATAGGGATATTATAAATATATGATACAGTTTCTTTAAATGCTATTTGTAGCTCTTGTTCTCTAGGATATGGTTGCATACTCCTCAAAGACTTGTACAACTGGATCACAATTTTCTTTGTCACTCCACCTTCTACTGTTATCCTGTGCAATTTAAATATCCTTGCCCTTTGTCCCCCCTTCATTATTTTCCTCCTTTGCCCTGCACCACTCCACGGACCATACCTGTGGCCACCCTTTGTGATTACCTGGAACGCTCTATTCCAGGATTTTGAATTCCCAAAACCTCTTTCTGACTCACCTCATCTCCTGTTGGTTCTGCTTATTAACAAATGTATCAGTTGCCCTCTGTGGGCTAGCTGGTCTTCCAAAATAAAACAAACAATTCCTGCTCTTGCAAAGTTTCCATTCACAAATGCTGGTGACAGATGAATCATAAATAATTTTTATGTAAATGATAGTTTCTTAGAACATGGCAAGTGATGCAGAAAAACAGAACAGGGCAAGGTGAGGGGACAATGGAGAGGGGTTTAGCCTGTGTGCTGCAGTTTAAAAGGGTAGTCAGGATTGGCTTCATCAAGAGAATAATACTTACTCCAAAGCATACATAGCTACATGTAGGAAAAGGCTGAGAGACAGACGTCCTGGGGTGGAGCATGGTTGACAGTTTCAAAGAACATAAGGAAACCAGGGTGGCCAGAGCAGGGCAAGTAAGGGGTACAGAGGTCAGGAAGATAATAGATGAGGACTGAGAGTAACTGAGGGGGGTTGCTACCTACAGTCTTACAGATCATTGCAAAGACTTTGTCTCTTACAGCATGAAATGGGCATCCTGGGAGGGCTTTGGGAAGTGGAAAGACTTGATTTGACTTAGGTTTCAAAAGGATCACTCCATATTGTGCAAATGATAAATTAGAAGGGCTGGTGTGCCTCTGGGGGAAGAAAGGAGACCAATTAGAATTGACTGCAATATGTTAGGTGAGAGATAATGGTGGCTTGGACCAGGGGTGGGTAGCAACAGTGGTGAAAAATACTTTAGTTGTGGGTGCATTTTAAAGGGAGAACAAACAATATTGCTGATGTAAAATGGGAAAAGGAGGCATCAAGGATGCCGTCTTGAGCCACAGAAAAGGTGGCCTTGATGTTCATTGAGACGGAGAGTGATGTGGGTGGCTCTGGTTGGGAGTGGCAGGGCATAAGTTCAGGAGGAGAGCTTCAGGTCTGTGGAGTTTGAGATGCCCATCTCCACCTTGAAGTGGAGATGTAAAAGAAATTATAAAATTTAAGTCGTTAATATAAGTTCAGGATTGAGGTCTGAGCTAGAAATAACTTTGGCTATTGTCCCTTCAAAGAAGGAAAGCTGTGAAACCAAAAACAAACTTGAAAGGATTGGCAGTTTTGCCTGGGATAGACCTGCTTCTGCCTCTGTCCTTGCCAAAGTCACCCTGTAGGAACTTCATGGGATTCATTCATCTGGTTCCCTGGCATCTGTGGTCAGTGTTTCCATCTGACCTCCAGGAGTCCAGTATTTGGAGGGTCAGGTGCTCCTTTGAATGACAGGTTTCTTTCTTATTGGGAGGGAGCTCCTTGGTGTCAGTGGGCCCAAGTGGTGGCTCTTTGGTCAGTCTCTGTGCCTAAAGAGCAATGGCTAATTTCCTTGTGATCTCAAGCACCCAGGAGAGTGACAGGATACACAGCCCAAGTGTGATTTTTTTCAATAGAAGGTTGTACATGCTCTGGTGACCAGCAGTCATTTAGAGATCTCTTCCTTACTTCATTCTTTCTGGTTTTCTACTGGATTATTTTTTGAAAAACACCTATACCAGCATGCTCTAGTGTTCCTTGTTGTGTAAGATTACAGTTTTAATTTGCATAAAGCCTCCTGCCTGTCTGTTTCCCTGTATTTTCTCTCTGAACTGAAAATGGGACAAGAGTTTCTTGGGGACGTTTTTTGCAGGCATCTGGATCTTCCATAATCCATTCTTTTCTTATTTTGAGTTATCCTTTCAGCTTCACATTTACTAAAGAACTTCAGAGTTAATTAATGAACATCCCAAACAGTAAGAGTCTAAATCTCTTAGGAGTTATCCATTCCATTGCAACTATTTTCTGAAAAGTGCTGCTTAGAATGAAAAACTGCTGCCTGTATATTTCTGAAAGAAAAAAAAAAAAATACCTTGACAGGTCTGTCTGTGTTCTTTACCTGGAGTGCCTTCTCTGGCTGTCTTGTGCTGGCTAGAAATTCTCTGTACCATTTACATGCCCACCATGCAGAGCCTTGTCAGCAAGGCAGGCTTCCCTTCCTCTGCTCCCATAGCTCTGGTTATACTTCTGTTCTGGTTCTTGTCACCTGGTCCTTTGGTTAGTTTTGACTGTATCTGATTCATTTTTAAGAATGTAATCTTGCGGGCAGAGCTGATTTAGACTCACCCAGAGCCCAGTACAATTCTCCTTGCAGAAAAGGCTCTCATGCATTAGTTGAATGACTGGGTGTAGTCACTGAAAGGTCTTGTTTTGTATTCAGGGCTCTTTCTTTTTCAGTTTCAAGATTGTGAGTCTTAACCTCTTTGATTTTGGCCAGGTACCCATCACTGCATCACTCAGGTAGCTGTTATAGACTCAGCTTTCTGCTGAGATTTCTCTCCAGAGTTGAACACCACCTACCCATGTGATAAGGACTAGGGAATTGAGAGACCTTTGCCACATCCTGCCATCCAATCCCTCAAATGCCTGCTTTCTTCCTGGAAAATAAAGCTTGTTTTCTTCGGAAAAGCCTTACCTGTCCATGGGACCATTCAGGAAGGGTGACCAGAGTACTTAGAGGAGAGGAGGGCATTGGTCTTTGTTGTGGGAGAAGTGTATGCAGGTTGACTTGCTATCAGGGCAGTTCCCCCTGTCCTCAGGAGGTATCCACAGACATCACATTCAATAGTTTTTCGTTGTTGTTTGTTTAATATTTGGAAAAATTGGTTGTGGTTGATATTATTGAGAATATATTTAAAGTGTCAGTTAACAATGAAGATATTTTATAAGAGGGTTTTCTAGTTGGGTGCAGTGGTGAATACCTGTAATCCCAGCAGTGGAGAGACTAGGGTGGGAAGATGGCAAGTTTGAGGCCAGCCTCAGCAAGTTTGTGAGACCCTGTCTTAAATAAAAAGGGCTGGGGATATAGCTCTCTGTTAGAGCACTCCTGGGATTAGTCCCCAGTACTGGGGTATGGGGAGAAAGAAAGAAAAGAAGTGGAAGGGAAAACGGGGTGGTCATGAACTGAAATAGATTTCCATGTGTGTATGTGAGTTTGTCGGGATGAACCCAACTTCTATAACCGTAAAGCTCTAATTAAATAAAGAAAGAAAAGAATTTTCTGTTTGTATTTTCACTGACTGCCAGCATGTGGCTTAATCTCCACAAATCTTGGAGATCTGCACACTCCTTTTTACCTTGCCATGTTGTTTGTTAAAAACAAAACTTTTATTATGGGAAAAATTCAAGTTATATGCAAAGTAAAGACAATATGAAAATAAACCCCATGATATTAGTGTCCATCTTCAGCAGTTTTTTTTAACATTCTGCCATTCTTGAAGCATCAAGAGTTCCACTAATACTTCATCTCATCTATTATTACTTTGTGGGTCTATTTTGTTTTGTTTGATACTGGAGGTTGAATCCAAGGGTACCCTACTACCGAGTCGCATCCCAGAACCTTTTTATTTTTTATTTTGATTCAGGGTCTTGCTTGTTAAGTTGCTAAAACTGATCTTGAACTTGTGATCCTCCTGCCTGAGCCTCCTGAATAACTGAGATTACAGGCATGGGACACCCCCACTGACTTTTTTTTTTTTTTTTTTTTTTTTTTTAAGTGTGGCTAATTTCTAGCAATTCCTTTTTTCCACCCATGCCTAAATCCAGACTGGTGCTAAGTCAGCACAGGGGCAAGCCTTCCTTCTCACATGGTGGAAACAGTGTTATACTATGATTGGGGTATGGATTGCAATTGGAAAATAGACTGAAGAGAATTGCTAAATAGATTTAATACCATATATCAAAGGAAAGTCACTAGGATCTTGGCCATTTTTTCCCCAACATCTGTCCTGTAAAGATATATAGATAGCTAATTAATAGATTAGAACTCCAGGAACGTGTCCCTTTTATCCAAAATTAGTGAAAGAAAACAGCACTGATCTGGACCTAGGAGATCAGTGGCTTCCAGTTGTCCACTTGAGATACACAGGTGTGGGACCTGGATGGTCGTGTGATGTCTGTTGGCCTCATCTTAATTTATAATAGGAGGTTTGTGTTAGATGCTAGTTCTGGTTAGGCAGTATTCATTGAATATCTGTTTTGTGCTAAACCCATATCGGGCACTGTAAATTTATTCATCATGGTATCTGTGAAATACAGACCACAGTTGTCTACCATTTTGCAGATGCAGAAACTGAAGTCCAGGAAAGATAAATGACTTGCTCCAGCTTACTCTGAGTTTAAAATAGAGCCAGGACTGCAAATTGGTGCAACCACTCTGGAAAGCAGTATGGAGATTCCTCAGAAAACTTGAATGGAACCACCATTTGACCCAGTTATCCTACTTCTTAGTTTATACTCAAGAGACTTAAAATCCACGTACTACAGCAACACAGCCACGTTGATGTTTATAGCAGCTCAATTCACAATAGCTAAGCTATTGAACCATACATAATCCCAAAAAACCAAAGACTGAATATTCTCTCTGATAGGTGGATGCTAACACACGATGGGTGGGAGGAGGGAAGAATAGAAGTTCAGTGGATTAGACAAAGGGGAATGAAGGGACAGGAGGGGAAGGAGGATGGGAATAGGAAAGAGTAGAATGAATTGGCCATAGCTTTCCTATGTTAATATATGGATACACGACCAATGAAAATCCACATCATGTACAACCACAAGAATGGGGTCCTAAGAATAAGTTTATATATGTATAATATGTCAAAATACACTCTACTGTCATGTATACCTAGAAAGAACAAAAGAGGGGGGCAGAATTTAAACTCAGGCAACCTGATCTTAGATGCTGTGCTCTAAACTCAATCTGAACCACATTAATCACCTTCTGTGGTGGTGGTGGTGGTGGGGGTGGGGGTTAAGCATCATGGAAAATGCTGAAGACTGTGCACTGGGGTGCAGAAAGAAAATATCAGAACATATATTTCTGCTTATTTTTTACTTTTCAGTCTGTTTTCAGTGTTTATGGGTTTTGTGGAGTGTTTTAAAAACCACCCATGTGGGTGTGCACACACACTAGAGCATGTATTCATTTTTATGAAAAAGAATACATGATTAAATTTTTAGACACCTGGGCTGTTAGTGAATATTGTTACTCAATCTATTTTTGGATTTCTTCTTCCACAGAATTGTAAGATCTGAGCTTGATAATAAAATGCTTTGAAATCTTAATCTTTCAACAAATTGAGTGCCCAGCATATGTCAGATGCAGGGCTAAATACTGGGTACGGTCTTCAGCACGCCCATGCACATAAACACAGAAATTTAATTTGCATTTTAAAAAGATGACTTTGAATATCCTTAGAGAGACCTTCGCCCACAGAGTTCTGTACTGTTGTCTTAACTGTATTCTGACAAAATGTCTCCTGTATCTTTGAAAATCAATTGAAAGGAAGAAAAGAAATGCATTTTTTCTGGTGAAATAGTCACTCGGATTCTTTTTAACATGTGAATTGAGTGGCTCTGACTGCCCTACTGTTGTGCACATGTGTGTTCAAGTGTGTTCATCAGCTGGAGATGGCTAAGGATCAGAATTTTGATGACTGTAGGTGGCCAAGTGCAGAGGTTAAGAGGAAGGGCAACAGAGCAGACCCCCTGGGTTTGAATCCTACTCATGCTTCATTTTCTTTTGTGAAACGGGGAAATGATAGTGTATATATAGTATGGTTTCTATTTAGAATAAGTGAGTGTTTGTAAGTGCTTATATGGAAGTTTGATAAGAACAATTTTTTTAAAATCTGAAAGGAGCCTGGCACGGTGGCACATATCTATAATCCCAGCGGCTCTGGAGGCTGAGGCTGATCTTGATTTCAAAGCCAACCTCAGCAAAAGCGAGGCACTAAACAGTGAGACCCTGTCTCTAAATAAAATACAAAATAGGGCGGGGAATGTGGCTCAGTGGTTGAGTGCCCCTGAGTTCAATTCCCCCATACCAAAAAAACAAAAACAAGAACAAAAAAACCAAACAAACAAAAACCTGAAAGGAAGGAGAGAAAGAGTTTATAGTATTAGACAGCCCTCAAAAATTTGAAAAATAATGAGCCATTGTATTTCTAAATGGGTTTGTAATCTTCAAAGCACTTCCACATATTCTGTGTCATTGTTCCTAAGAACAGTTCTGTGGGAAAGTTGGGTAAGATGCTATTATTTCCATTTCATAAATCTGTCGACAGGACCATTTCATAAATCTGTCGACAGGAGCTTAGGGAGAGTACATGGTTGATTCAGCCTAGGTGCCTAACTCTGAATGTAGGGATTCAGTGTATTTCTTTGGACTTTTAAACATTTCCACTTGGTAAGCTACTTCAGTCAATTTGTTGCCATTGGTGGTCACCTGTGTATGGGGTGGGAGAGAGGTACTGGGGATTGAACACAGAAGTGCTCTACCACTGAGATAACATCCCCAGCCTTTTTTAATTATTTGTTTTGAGACAGGGTCTCTCTTAAGTTGCTGAGGCTGACCTTGAACTTGTTAGCCTCCTGCCTCAGTCTCCTGAACCCCATGCACCACTACACCTGGCTGGTAGGCACTCTTATAGTTTGCCTTCTGATTTGTCAGTCTGTAAACAAAGCAGTTGCACCCAAAGATTACCAGCTGTATAATCTTTCCTATGTGATCTTTTTGAGTTTTAATTCTCTCCCTCTGCTTGTTGTAACCTCTTTTAAGTAATCGAGAGCACTGTTTTTTTCCTGATCATTTAAGCAAGGACTGAATTGCATCTTTTTCTTTGAGGGGCGTTAAAATCTTTAAAACCTGTTTTTTTTTTTTTTTTTTTAATGGAGCCCCTGCAGTGTACTTAACTTGGAGGGATAACTAAAAAGAGGGGTTCATCATCTCCTAGAGCTTGATTTAGGGTTGCAGGCAGCGTCCTGTAGTCACACGCACAGTCACTCCAACTGTGTGGGAGCCTGGTGCAAGGCAGTTTACAGTGAGGGTTTATTGGCCTGATCCCAGTTAGGGTCCTGACCTGCTCTGTCCCAAGACCACTCAGACAGCAAGTGAGCTAAGTCCCTGTGACTTTGTTAGAAGCTGCTTTCTTTCGTGGTTTCTGTATGTCTTTCATACTTTCTAGGAAATGATAAAAGGGGCCTTTTAGCCCTAAAATGAGAGGACTTTGGCAGCAGAGGCGCAAGAGTCCTGTCTAGAGCATTTGTCAGTGTCTTGGCAGGATGAATCTCTCAGGACTCAGACACCATCAGTAAAGGAAATTATGAAATCCCTCCCCTCTGCCCACCAAAATCTCGTCTTCTTGAATTGTAGCCAGAGGTATTAAAAGGCATGGTTAAATGTGCTGTGTCGTATAGTCCTGTGAAGTCCATTATGTTTATCAATGGATGTTAAGGGTTTGGCCCTTCCGCTGGGAATCCATTGGCAGTGTAGTCAGATGGTCCTCAGAAGGGACCTACGCGTTAACCCATGGATCCTTAATGCCAATCTTTTAGAAGACTTTTTTTGCTCATCCACAGCAAAATAGGAAAAGCAAAGACAATAATAGTTTTCTGAAGCTAGATGTATGCAGTAGCTCCAGTGTACTGAGATTTTTAAAAATCTCTTCTGTTCTTTGTCATTAAAATAGTCTGTATAGCCGGGCGCGGATCCCAGCACTTCGGGAGGCTGAGGCAGGAGGATCACGAGTTCAAAGCCAGCCTCAGCAATGGCAAGGCACTTAGTAACTCAGTGAGACCCTGTCTCTAATAAAATACAAAAAAGGGCTGGGGATGTGGCCCAGTGGTCAAGTGCCCCTGAGTTCAATCCCCGGTACCAAAAAAAAAAAAAAAAAAAAAAAAAATAGTCTGTATAAATATTTTACTTTGCATTTCCCTGTTTTTTTTTTTTTTTTTTTTTTTTTTTTTTGGTTTGTTTTTTTGTTTTTTTGGTACCAGGAATTGAACTCAGGGACACTCAATCACTGGGCCACATCCCCAGTCCTTTTTTGTATTTTATTAGAGCCAGGGTCTCACTGAGTTGCTAAGTGCCTCGCCATTGCTGAGGCTGGCTTTGAACTCATGATCCTCCTGCCTCAGCCTCCCAAGTGCTGGGATTACAGGCATGTGCCACTGTGCCCGGCTGCATTTCCCTGTTTTATTGAGGGCAGGGGAAGGCAGTTTGGCAAGTGCATGAAATCCGAAAGTCTAGGATTTGCTCATTTGGTCTAAGTCAGATTTGACTCAGGAATTTCTTGAATTTTTTTTTTTTTATAAAGAGTTAAAGTGTAAAATTTGATCATAATCCTAGGTTCATCATACATTTTTGTGGCCCTCTATCAGTTTATGTGTGTTTGGCTTTTATGTTTGTTTTGTTGCTGTATTAGCTATCTCAGATCCTTTATTTTGGATAAAAAAAAACTAGGGAAATTACCAAATTATATTGTTCTATTGTGAGCATATATGAATATGTAACAGTGAATTTCACTATTACATATAATTATCATGCAACAAGAACAAAATCCTAGGGAAATGAAATAATTTATTCCCATTATATGGTTCCTGTCCTGATGCTCTTCCCACCTCCAACACCTCTGCCTCTTTCCGTTCCCAGGTAGTTAACCATCTAACCCTGAATTTATCTTTGCCAACAATTCCTTTATTATTGATTTGTCATTCAGGCTCAATATGTATTGTTTAAAATGAATAAATGAATTAATATCAACAACCATTCTAAGAATAGTTTTTCTTCTGTTAAGCTCAACTCTGTCTTTGGATTTTTTTCTCAGTGGTCCCAGCTCTTGGTTGCCATTCCATTTAACTGATGTGAGATGTGGAAACTGCTGTCCTGTAAGCTCCACAAGGGCAAAGGTGGCATCTCATTGATACTGGAACTCTCCATAGGACCTAGCATGAAGCAGAGCCTCATTGAATGTTGGCTGAATTAGATTAAATTCTTCTCTTACTTAAGCATCTCTTAGCCAGGCGCGGTGGCGCATGCCTGTAATCCCAGCACTTTGGGAGGCTGAGGCAGGAGGATTGTGAGTTCAAAGCCAGCCTCAGCAATGGCGAGGCACTTAGCAACTCAGTGAGACCCTGTCTCTAAATAAAATACAAACAGAGATCTGGGGATGTGACCCAGTGGTCGAGTGCCCCTGAGTTCAATCCCCGGTACCAAAAAAAAAAAAAAAAAAAAACCCTTAAGCATCTCTTTTGCAGGTTGAAAATCCCTGTTTCTTTTTTTACCATTCTTTGCTTGTGGTATTTTCAGAACCTTTATCATTTGATAGTCCTTTCTGAACTCATTCTTGTTTTAGTGCATTTCTGAGACAGGCCTATGACAAGAGGAATACTTCAGGCATGGTTTGGTCAGGGGGAAGTATGGTGGACCTGTTCCTACCATGGCCTCCACTCACCAGCTAACGAGGCTCAAGGAGAGCAGGCAGCCTGCTACTGTCACAACATGCATTTCTGAAAATACTGGATCAAGCAGAACTATAGACTTCTGGGTTCTAGGGAAGACTTCATTCACTGACAGCCAAATTGAAAAAAATAGTTCTCTAAAATTAATCTTGATGTTTAAATTGTTTTTTTTAAATACTTATTTATTTACTTTAGTTGTACACAATGCAATGCATTTATGTTTACGTGGTGCTGAGGATTGAACCCGGGCCGCGCACATGCGAGGCGAGCGCTCTGCCGCTGAGCCACAACCCCAGCCCTAAATTGTTTTTAAAACAACATTTATTTCTAGTTTTTCATATGTGTTCTTTAAAAGTTCTTTTTTTTTTTTTTTTTTCAATTGGACATACACTATCAGACAGAGGCAGACAATTAATAGAGGGGGAAAAAAAGACAACTCAGTATATCAAATACTTTTCATCTTTGCCTCACTTTTATTAAGCATGTGAGTCCTGAGGTTGTTATTAATTTTAGCACTTTCATTTTTCCATTTTCCACTCATTTTATAAAATTAGAACAAAAGGCATTAAAACACTGGTTCTAAAAATTCTTATTTGGCAGCTCACCCCTTTTTCTTCAAGCAGTTAAAGTTGTACCACATAGGAAGCCCAGCATGCTCCCTTCACTTGGGTTCCCAGTAGCTCAGGTGCTCCACACAGTTTTGAGATGGTTCTAACAAAAGAGTGAAATGGTTTCACAAGCACTGCTAAGTTAGAGTGCCACTGCTGCTGACCTTACTACATCACTGGTTGGGAGCATTGTCATCAGGTACTGCAGAAGTTCAGTGGGGTGGTCAGGAAGGTGAGGGTAGGGAAGCAGGGTTGCTCTAGAGTATCATTTGTGAAAGCCTTGGAAACAGCTCCATCAGACTTATTTTTTGCAGTGTTGGGGGTTGAATCCAAGGCCCCACTCACACTGGGTAAGCGCTCTCTCAGTTCTCCATCAGACTTCTGATCCGTGATAAGACTTCCTCCAACTCGTTCTTCCTGACATGAACTATTGCCAAATCAGGTTTCTAGCTCAGGGTTTAATTTTTTAAGCCAGATCTGAATATTAAAAAAAAAAATTTACCTATATTAAATGTCTTTTTGTAATTTGAAGCCCCATGCTTCACCCATCAATATCTCCTTGCCACCGACCTTGTTAATATTCCATCTTGATTTTTAGATGAGAGTCTTAAATGCAATTACTGCAAATTAGCATCTGGTGACTTGGAGGGTGATGGCATCCTTCCAATAATTGGCGTCATTTTGCTAGAGCTGAAGAGACATAGTTGATTTGTAAAGGGCAGAATAGAGGAGAGAAACAATAACTTTGTCAATCAGTCTGAATAATGCCTGCCTTTTATTTCTTCTGTAGTTATGACTGGTGGAGTATAGGGTCGTAATAACTGCCCTTGTTTTTTTAAAGAGTGTCATCATGGGAACCTTCATGGAGAATATGCCTCCATAAATATAGTAAGATGTGCCAGTAGGCACCAGGATAGGCCAGAGTGCCAGTAGGACGTGGCAGGAGAGGTAAGTAGCATTTTAGTGAAAGAATTTGATTTTTACTTAAATGATATTGTATATAATAACAAGTCAAATAAAAGATCAGGATGAAAGCAGGTGCCCACCCTGTACCTCCTTATTCCAGGACCCAGCAGCACCTCGAGGCAATTGTGTATTGACTTTATGTGAAGGAACATGAGGGTTTCTTAGTTATCCAGTCCTGCCAACTTATGTTAAATACTTAGTTGGCTGTGTTTATGATTTTAAGTAATATACTTTTTTTTTTTTTCTTGGTACTGGGGATTGAACCCTTGGGCATTTAACCACTGAGCCACATCCTCAGCCCTTTTTTGTATTTTATTTAAAGACAGGGTTTCAGAGCCTAAATTGCTGAGGCTGGCTTTGAACTCATAATCCCCTGTCTCAGCCTCCTGAGCCGCTGGGATTACAGATTTGCACCACCATGCCTGGCCAGTAAGTATACTTTATTTCTAGCTAAATCTGCTTTCATGTGTGTCTCAGCTCATTCCAGTTTCTCCACCTTCAGCTCCTGCCTGGTATGAGTCCTGCCTTTGCCACTACAGCTTCAGGGTTCTAGATGCTCACATTCTTTGTGACATTCCATTGGGTTTCTATCATTTGGATCTCTAAGTTTAAAGACTGAATACCATTACTGTTGGCCCGCGTGACACAGTAGAAGAATGTTCTCATCTCTACAGACGTGGTTTCAGGGCTTGTGGACCACTCAGGTCAAAGATCACTATTCCTAGATCTTCTTGATTAGTGCAAATGTATGCTCCAACAGTGGCTTAAAACCACTACCATATATTTAGTTTAATATTTGAATTCTGATTTCTGTGCACTATGTTTTGCTTTTCCTGAACTTTGTGATAACCTTTTTTTTTGGTTTGAAAAAAATAATAAGCTTTCATCATAGGCCCAAATGTTTCTTTTTCTTTTTCCTGGTTGTATCATGTTTTGCATCAGACACACCCTTGCCCTCTGGAGCCCCAATACACTCTCCCATTTTATTTATTTGTTTTGGATGAGGTCTTGCTATGCTGTGGGCTGGCCTCCAACTCTGGGCTCAAGCACCTTCTCTCCTCAGCATCTGGAGTAGCTGGGACTGCAGGTGCAGGCCACTGTGCCCTGCTTCTCCCATGTTAGGTTGTTGCTTACCTGCTGTGACTCAGTGCTCATCTGGGGGCTTTCTTTCATTGCCCACTTTGGTTGGACCTGATTCTATGTGTTCTTTCTAGTTTTGCTAGAGTACATTCCTTAATATCCTCAAAGGAAGAGCTTAATGGGTTCATGTCTGGCTTGAAGATCAGTTAACCTAAGGGTATAGAGGGCATCGGCTAATAGACTTCCAAATTCTCAGCACCTTGTATGTACAGCCGGGTGCTAGATTGATTCATGTTCCTTTGTAGATGGCTGTTCTTTTCTTCCAAGGAAGTTTTAAGGACCTTTTTCTTTTCAATATTCTGAAATTATATAAAAAATATTCCAAAGGAGAGACTTTTAAAATTATTACTAATTAGTTATGCTGGACACTTAATGGGATCTTTCACCAAATCTTTTTTTTTTTTTTTTTTAAACCAACAGATTTTCTTAGTATTTTTTTTTTTGAAATTTTCTTCTTCCATTTTCATAGATATTTATCATAACGTCTGTTACACTGACCACCTGGATTTTCCTCTGTCATTCATATTCTCCACATCTTTGTCCACATCTTTTTTTTAACATTCTGGGAGATCTCCAAATTTATTTTCTGGCCCTTGAGTTAAATTTTGTATTTTAACTTTCAATTTTCATGTCTTTTCCCTCTTGATTTCCCTTTTTCATAGCATCCTGTTCTTCTTTTTTTTTTTTCCCCAGAAATGTATTTTCTTGAATACATAAATATATATCTTTTCTAAGGCCTGGATACTGGTCCCTTACTTGTCTGTGTCTTCTGAAGATGCATTGGGGTCTTTCTTGCTGCTAGCTTTCCTCATAAGCTGATAGTTTAGCTAAGTGATGAAGAGCTCAGTCACTGGCTCAGATTGGGATTGAACCCTGAATTTGTTATCTCCTTGTGTAGTACTTTATGAAATATCTACATGCCAGGGGTGTTGACGATTAAATGAATAAATATAAAGCTTTGACAATTGTGCAGATAAATGTCAGAGGCTCAGTGAATGCTAGCCGGCTGTTGTCATCACTGCTGACCTCGCAGTCTATACGATGGCATCCCCACCATCTCCCTGAAATTAGCTACATGGCTGCTGGTGAACTAACTGCCTGCCTAATTTTGTTCACAATGACAGTTGGTTTTACTTGGGGTCTAATAGTGAAGGAATGGACTAGATCATGTTTTAGGGGCAGTGCTGGCTTATCTTGTTGACCTACCACAGTCCATGGGGAATCTACTAGGTGTGGTGTCCAGGATACCAAAATGTTGCCTTATCAGCATTCCAAAGTTAGTCAGACCCTGCCATGCACACTAAAGGACTCTCAAAAGGCTTTAATGTTTACAGTGTGAAATATTTAGGTTAAGCAGATACCCACATTATTGTGAACAGGTCTCTGTATAGGTGAAATTCAGTGAAAGCCAACTTACCAAAAATTTCCTGGGGCAAATGGAATCAGAACACCTGACAGCCCACAGTGGCACTGGTCCCCACTGCTGAGGTAACCTGGGTGTTTGCTATCACATGGTGCTAGGGCCTTTGAGAATTAATTTTTGAAGTTTATTTATTTTTTTATTTGCAGTACTGGAGATTGGACTCAGAGTCTTGCACATGCTAGATAAGCACTTTACCACTGAGCTATATCTCCAACCCAGAATTAATTTTAAATAATTTTCAAAATAAAATTTAGCATTCTAGAGCTGGGCGTGGTGGCGCACGCCTGTAATCCCAGCACTTGGGAGCCTGAGGCAGGAGGATCGCGAGTTCAAAGCCAGCCTCAGCAATGGCGAGGCACTGAGCAACTCAGTGAGACCCTGTCTCTAATAAAATACAAAAAAGGGCTGGGGATGTAGCCCAGTGGTTGAGTGCCCCTGAGTTCAATCCCCGGTACCAAAAAAAAAAAAAAAGAAAAAAGAAAAAAAAGAAAAAATTTAGCATTCTACGTGCTAAATTCTAAATGTGTTTAAATAACAAAAAGCAACAAAGAAACCATTTATCCTATGGCTTTTCTTCTTATGTGTGGTATTAGGGATTGAACCCAGGAGCACTCTACCACTGAACTACATCCCCAGCCCTTTTTATTGGTTACTCGGAGACAGAATCTCACCGAGTTGCCCAGGCTGGCCTAGAACTTGCAATCTTCCTGCCTCAGCCTCCCAAGTAGCTGGGATTACAGGTGTGCACCACCATACCCAGCTCTCGGGTGGCTTTGAAGACCCAGAAGAGGGACAGGAAGGGATGCAGGGATATAAAGGGAAGCAACATTTGTAGAGCACTTACTGTGAGCCAGGGCTGTTGGGAGGCACTGTAATTTCCTTTCATCCAGTCCTCAGAACCACAACTCTTTGAAGTAGGTCCCCCTTATACAGGGGGCAAGAGGCCAAATGGTTCCATCATCCCTAGCACAGGTACCCAAGATGATCTTCTTCTCAGTCCCCCTGGCGAGTAGGCCTTAGCTTTCTCCATTATAGTGGGAGATGTTTGAAAAGATGCTTTTGGAGAAAGCAGGTGTAAGAGCCAGAAATGGGTTTGCTCCCCAGTCCGAACCTTTGGGAACTGTAGTGAGGTGGGCCCCAGCACCATGTGTGGACCACTTGTTTTCCACCATGGGCTCCAAGAGCAGAGATGCCTTGTCCTGGCTGATGAGGGACAGAAACCAGCAGCAGGCAGGAAAGATGGCCAAGGTGACCTTCATTCAGATGGAGATTTAAAAAAATTTTTTTTTAATTAAAAAAAAAAAAAAGTTGTCAATGGATCTTTAATTTTTAATTTTTATATGATGCAGAGAATCGAACCCAGTGCCTCATAACATGCTAGGCAAGCGCTTTACCTCTGAGCTACAACCCCAGCCCTGATTCAGATGGAGTTTAAAGGCAGGGGATGTATTGGGCCAAATTATATTGTTTATATTGTGTGTAAGTATGAATATGTAACAACAAATCCCACCATTATGTACAACTATAATGCACATACACACACTATATATGGAAAAAAGGCAGGGGAGGGCAGTAAACCTTCACCTGCAGGCCTCAGAGCCTCCAAGTTGGCTGCTGCCAGCGCAGTCACAGAATGGAGTTTCTCCAGCCACGTGGACATTTTGAGTAAATTTGACTTTTTACTGAGCCAGGTCATAATATTTGCAGGAGGTTCAAGTTTGATCTCTGGGATTCCTGGGGGTTCCATTTACTTGGAAGACATTTGAAGTACTGTGCTGAGGGTCAGACACTCAAAAATGAGAGATGCACCCTGTGAATTCCAGCATAGCCCTGTATATATCCTTTTAAGACCAAAGTTTACAACAGTTTGTGATGGAATAGGTCTAAAATATCTTATGTACTTCCTTTTTACCCTAAGCAGAAAATAAGCAGTGTAATCATTTATTAATGACTCTGGACATCATTATGGAAATTGAGTGTTGTACTATGCAATTTGTGATTTATGACTGATATCTGTCTTGTCTAGGATGAGGTATAACTTATTCTTTAAGTTACAACAAAGTAAAAATAAAATAAAGACTGAAAATGAAGCGTAGCCACATGGGAGGTTTAAAGATGCCTTTCATTGCTCACTGCCTCTTTAACATCCGTATTGGGTAGCTTCGGCAAGCTCCACAGGCCTGAGGGTCTGGGGAGGTAGTGGATGCCCCTGCCCCAGTACCCTGGAGAGTTCTTTTTCACTTCCTCTACCCCTCCTGCTCCTCTTCTTATTCCTAGTGTTATCAAAGGTGAAGCTTTTTGCTCCTGGGCCCTTCCTGGAATCTTGTTTTGTGGTGAGTTTCAGTGGGGTGATAGAGTAACATTCCTGTACTTTGCCAATTTCTAATACAATGTCTATCATTGACCTTTTAAATCCTGCACCAACTCATTATTTATTTATTTATTTTTTTTCTTTTTTTGGTATCGAGGATTGAACTCATGGGCACTGGACCACTGAGCCACATCCCCAGCCCTATTTTGTATTTTATTTAGAGACAGGGTCTCATTGAGTTGTTTAGTGCCTTGCTTTTGCTGAAGCTGGCTTTGAACTCAAGATCCTCCTGTCTCAGCCTCCAAAACTGCTGCACCCTGCCCAAGTCATTATCTTAGTTATACAACAACTGTGGTTGTGTTCTCAGGTTCTGTCAAGCCATTGAAGAATTGCTGGGGAGAAAAGGTACAGAGGAGGCCTATGGGATAGTTTCAGTCAGAGGTTAAAATGTCTATGGGTTTCAGATTTCCAGTCTGTTGGGGGGTAAAAATGAATGAAACCAAACACACTGAAACTTGCCCAAAACTACCCATAAATACAGCACATTTCCTCTGCAATTTCTAAGAGGTAACAGCCTCTTGGAATAGATTCTTCAAAGTCTTTTCTCTTCTGGCATCCTCTAAGGATGCTGTTTGGGGATTTTCAATCTGTTCTATACACTTTCCAGGTGTGGATATCTGAATATCTGTTAGCTGTTAGTTTCATATTTTAGTTTAGTGTTAATTGCTTTGGTTATTTTGGTGGTCAAGGTGATGGTTATTATATTAATAATGTCCCCTCTCAATACCTGGTGTTTTCATCTTTGTGTGTGTGTGTGTGTGTGTGTGTGTGTGTGTGTGTGTGTGTGTGTGGTGCAGAGCATGGAACCCAGGGCCTCATACACGCCAGGGATGCTCTTACACCCAGCCACACCCCAGTCTCACATCATTAGTTTTATTAGTTTTTACATAGGCTCTCATTACCCCTTTGATTTCTCCATTCAGGATTTGCTTAGAAAAGTAGTTTTGTTGTTCAGAGGATTGAACCCAAGGGTGTTTTACCACTGAGCTGCACCACCTGTGCTTTTTATTTTGAGACAGGATCTCACCAAGTTGCTGAGGCTGGCCACCAACATGATCCTTTTTCTACAGCCTCCCAAGTAGCTGAGATTACAGGCAAGAGCTACCAAGCCTGGAAGAAAAATTTTTCCTGTATTTATTGTCCTAAAATGTCAAGGATTTCCCCTTCTCTCTTATTTAATTGGTTCTTTTTATTTTGTCATTATTTGCATCATGGTCAAAAAAACTGTCATAACTTTCACTGACTTTGATTTTTCCCCCCCAGTACTGGGAATTAAGCCCAGGGTCTCCCACATGCTAGGCAAGTACTTTACCCCCATCCCTACTTTGATTCTTAAGATTGGTTCCCTTTTAAAACTTTGTAGAATCTTTTCACGTGTCTAGGAACTTTCCTACCATTCTCTGTTCTTTTGAGTGTGTCTGTAGTTGCCTCTTATTAGGAATTAAAACAGGTCTGTCAGAAGTCATGTGTAGCACTGTTCCAATCTTGTAGAGAAGGAAAGAAAGAAATGTTTAACTAAGTGCAGAAATAAAAATGTGACTAACTTGTTTCAAAACAATTTCTAATGGGTATGCTGAATTCTGAAGGAGACCTGGCCTTGATGCCTTTTCCAAGTCCTTGAAAATTATAAACTTTAAACTTTAGGTCTTTTCTTTTCCCACGTGGTAAGAAATCTGAGGCACTTAGTGTGGCTCAGCAGTTCAGGGCACTTAGAAAAAGATGTGGGGCAACTAGCCAGTGGAGAGTGTGTTACAGGATCTGGTTACTTGAGAAATTTAAGGTGAGAAATTTAAACTATCTGGTTGTTTGGCAGGTGGCACCTCATCATAGCTCTGTGCACTTTTGATAAAGGACATTCTGTCTGCCATAGTCAGGCTTTCCATCCTTCGGGGCATGAATGCTCCAGATTCCTTTGAGCCATTGTTGATCCTCTGACTAGCAATCAATGTCATAGCATAGCATTCTTTTTAAATTAGAATATAACCAGTCTCCAAAAATAAGGATAGTTTCCTTGAGATAACTGGGAAAATATTAGGCTAGAGAAAGGAGGAAGGGAACTGAAGAGTGTGAGAATGATGTTCCAAAGTGTGCTGTTCTCAGGGCTGCACACAGTGCGTCTGTGCTTGTTCTATGGGCCAGTGACCAGTCTGGTAGTAGGTGTGCTGTTCATTGGCTCTCATTGCGTTGCACCATGAATTCTGGGTCTTCCTAGCGAGATTCAGGTGCTTCAATGTTTATAAAAAATGTGAGTGTAGTGTTACAGGAAGGGCCCCAGTGGCATCCTTAGGTCCATCTCTGAAGAGATCGCCTAGCCTCCTGAGTTCCTGACCTCCTTCCCACCTGCCCTGGCTGCCCTTGTTGGTGACTCTGTAGAGAGGGTCTTAGTTTTGGAGGCAGACATCTGACCTGGTTCAGAGCCAGGCTTTGCCACCCACTAGCTTCATGGCCTTGGGCAGGGACCTTAATTTTCTGATCTGTGTAATGGAGCTTGCAGGTAGTTGTTAGGATTAGAGATAGGGTAGGTAAGACTTATTCTACTGTGTGCCAGGTACTGTCTAATGACAAACAAGAACAAGACCTGCTATTAAGTAGCTTCATAATCATTAGCACATGTATGTCCACACCCACCTACAGATCACAGCGTTTCTGGTGTGCTGGGAGCCCTCCAAGGGTCAGGGCCATATTCACAAGCAGATGAGAGACCCAGTCCTCACTGAATAGTACCCATGGTCTGGCTTACTCCAGCGTGCTTTCTAACCTTGTAGGATTGAACCTGTAGGGGACGGTGACAGTGACTAGCTGAGAAGGGAGAAGGGCTAAGGAAGCAGATCCAGGGCTAATCCATTCCCCTCACTTTACAGATAAGAACTCTTAAGACAGGTAAATCACCTCCATGCTAATGTTCCCCACAAGGTCAATGCCTAGGCATTTATATTGGGCATTAGAGTCAGGATTAGAGATTTGTTGGCTCAGGATCCTTGACCTCTCTGTAGTATATCCAAGTCTGTGAAACCAGGTAAACAATGAAATTTTAGGGCCTTAGTATCTGAACAAAACTGATACAGTGTTTGGAAGAGCAAATGGCACCCCTCCCAGATAACCAAAGGAGTCATCAGTAAGTACAGATCTTCCAAAGGCGGTATCCATCCAAGAGTTAATGAGGCTTGCAAGTGTCAGCCGAGTGAAGTAAATGGGCAAGACTTTAAAGCCAACACAGTCATACTCAGATCACAAGACTAGAAGCCCCAGGAAGGCAAAACCCAACTCTTCCTTGCCCATTATCACATCCTCAGCCTGTGGCATCAAAGGCATACAAAGGGGCTCAAGTGACTACTTGAGGAATCAGTTCTTCCTTTCTCTGTCTCTGGTATTGGACAAACTTAGGGAGACCCTGTCTCAAAATGAATAAATAAATTAGGCTTGGGGATATAGCTCAGTAGTAAAGCATCAGAGTTCAATCCCCAATACCAAAACAAACAAAAAGAAATAATGTGGGACCATTCCAGGAATGAGGAAATGAATTTAACATATTAAAATACCCATTGGCATTTTGGATAGAATTTTAGAGAAACGAGGATTTGAGGTCCACTGGGTTTAGAAAGTGGTAGCTAATGGGAAATGGAGTAACTGCTAGAATTGTGTTAAAGACTGACACCACACAGAAACAAAGTGAGCACCTAGAAGTGGACTTGTGGGAGTCATACATAAGCCTCGTTCAAAAGAGTGAAATAAATTCCATATACTCAGAACAAAGGAAAGTAGATCTGACAGCATTGCCTGAATTAGAGGTACCCCTAACCATATCTGATCTTTTTTTTTTTTTTTTTTGTGTGTGTGTGTGTGTGTGGTACCGGGGATTGAACTCAGGGGCACTCGACCACATCCCCAGCCCTTTTTTGTATTTTATTTGGAGACAGGGTCTCACTGAGTTGCTAAGTGCCTCGCCATTGCTGAGGCTGGCTTTGAACTTGTGATCCTCCTGCCTCAGCCTCCCAAAGTGCTGGGATTACAGGCGTGCGCCACCGCGCCCGGCCCATATCTGATCTTGCCATACTATTTCCATCCCTTGCCTGTTTTAGCCTGTTAACCCCAGCATCTGAGGACAGCCCTTGGGTCCTGATGTCCCCTCTCCCCAAAGTTCATGATGTCTAGTGGTGATCTGGCCTGGCTCACCCTCTTTGAGTTCCTCTGGACGCGGAGGGAAATCCCCTCTATCAGGCCCCTTTGTGTGATAAATGTACTTAGATATTACTGTGATCTAAAGTGTTTGCAAAGACAAGACAGTTTCTATTCAGAATGGAAAACCAGGTCTGCATCTGCATCTGACATGCTTTGTGTGAAACAACCCAAAATGTTTAGGCAGAGGTGAGTGTGGGATGAAACATGGACTTGCAGGGTAGAAGCTTGTGCATTTTTTACTTCTGTGCATATGTATGATTTTGCACACTTGTGTTGTCTGCAAGAGTAACTGAATCTGCCCTTTATGTTGCCAAGTCTTTGGTCATTGCATTTACTCCCAAGACTGCATTATAAGAATGTGGTAACTGGTTACAGTGAAGTGTAGGGAGTGGAATGTGGTTAGATGAGCATTTTGAATTATTAATGTCGTGGTGCACAATGTTCTTAGTTGCCTGTAACAGCTTCCTGTTTATGATAAAGAAGGATGTAGGATTTGCTTCATTAAGTTTATACGCTACCTAGTATTTTAATTCAAATTTAACATTGAAGTCACCTCGAAGTCTTATTTTAGGCCGACTTGAAAAAGGAAATGGGAGGTTCTATGGGTTAGGCCTGAGTCACGAAGTCCTTGTCCACTGCTTGGAGGCCATGGGGATTGGATCTGGCAAGGATAATCCCCAGTCCTGAGCCCTTGAGAGACGGGTGGGGGAGGTTTATTAGAATGCAGCGGTCCTTTTTACCAGCTGCCCTTGAGTGTTCAAATATAGAAATGGGAGTCTCCTTACTGTTTTATTCAAATGAAAGATACCACTGAAAGAAACACTTGCGTCTGCGTTTCCACTCAGTGTGGGAAGGGGGGAGCTGCCTTTTGTGATGGTCCTGCGGGAGCTCTTTCATCTCCAAGAGGGGAGGGTGGCGGAATTGCTGTGCCTTCCCAAGGAGTGGTTTTCCTTTGTTGTGCTTTAAAAAATCCAGGCGAGGATGAGAGGTAATGGAAGGGTCTTCATGGCTGGGAAGTCGATGTTGTGTTTAAATAAATAGAGTTATGTTAAGATCTCAGCTTGGTTATCACTTCCCTGAACCCGCTGACTACCCTCTGAGATATACCCTGAGTATTCTACCAGATTGGTAAAAAGAAAACAGTATTAGTGACACATATTTTTATAAACTTTATAAACATGTTACTGGCAAATTTTAATGCCCTTGGATCTATCTATCTATCTATCTACCTTTCTTTCTTTCTTTCTTGGTATGGGGAATTGAACTCAGGGGTGCTTAACCACTGAGCTACATTCCCAGCCCTTTTTAATTTTTACTTTGAGACAGGGTCTCACTAAGTTGCTGAGGGTCTTGGTGAATTACTGAGGATGGCCTTGAACTTGCAATCCTCTTGCCTTAGCCTGCAGAGTAACTGGGATTACAGGGGTGCCCTTGAATTTTAGGGATTTTACAGTAAAAGGTAAAATTTTACTGTTTATTCCTGTTTTACCATTTATTGTTTTTACTTAGTATGGTATGTTTGTAATATAATCTTATTTAGCATTCATGAGAGGTAGAATTTTCCTTTTACCATCTAATCAAGAAATGATCACATAAATCAGATTTAAGGGAAATGTCACTTTTTTCCCTTTTAAAGTTGTGGTAGAACATGTGGCAAGTTTTTGCCACCATAACCCTTCATAAGTGTGCCCTCCCTTGGCATGAGTACCTTGACGCCGTTGTGCAGCCATCACCACTGTCTACCCTCTGAACTTTATTTTCTTCCCCAGCTCAGATTCTGTACCCATGGGTGGGGTATCCGTTTCGAAAGCAGCACTGCAGTGCTGCAGCTGGTGCTGTGTACATGTGCCGTAGGGACTGCTCCTACCTCGATCCGAGGGGGGTGTGTGAGAACTCAGTGTTGAGTGGCCACTTGTCATGGAAGAGATTCACACGTAGGGAACCGAGCCCAGAACAGGGCTGGAGCTGGTCAGCCACAGCAGGGGTTCACACAGGGCACGCCAGTCGGAAACCATGAGCTGCCTCAGTCTGATGATGCTTTTGCCAGCTTGATTTGTAATTCATAGACTTTATAGTTCTTCCCCAAGTCTGTTTAGGCCCTAGATTGGGCTCTGACACACTTTTCAAAGCTGTCTTAGTGATTAGGCTGTGAGTTAAGTCAGTAACTGTGCTCAAAGCTTGAGTTTCCTTATCTATGAAATAAATTGGTGCATCTGTATGATCTCTAAGGGCCTCTCCCTGCCTGTCCTGGTTTGAGATATTTCCATAAAGGATGCTGTGAACTTTTAAATTGTTTATGTATTTATTTATCTACTTGTTTATTGGTACTAGGAATGGGGTGCTTAACCATTGAGCCACATCACTAGCTCTTTTTAGTTTTCATTTTGAGACAGGACCTCTATAAGTTGCTGAGGCTGGCCTTGAACTCCTGATCCTTCTGCCTCAGCTTCCTGAGTCACTGGGATTACAAGCATGTGCCACCACACGCTGTACTTTTAGTACTTTTAAGAAGGATGAAAAGAGAGATGGAAGGCTCTAAAAGCAGAATGAAGAGTAGGGAACATAAGGAGAAAAGGACACATGGCAGGCATGCGGGCAAGATTAGGCCTGGAACAGAACTGAAGATGTCATTGGGCAGGGCCGGGTGGGGGGCAGTGAGTTTCTTCATGGAGTCTGTCCATTGGAGCCTGTTGGACATTGGATACCCTTCCACTGTGAATTTTGCAGGAGGTGTTTGAAGGACTATCAGGTGAAGCAGGGCTATGCCAAGTCTATGTTGAAGGGAAAGAGCCAGGTGTTGTCTCTGGTGTTAGGCGCCATCTTGAATCCCAAGCCACATTCTGCGTGTGGAAATAGGTGAGTAGCCCTAGAGAGAGTGAAGAGGGGAAGAAAATCATGAAGAAGAAGGAACTTAGTGTACCTCTTGTTGTTTTGAAGTTAGTCTATGCATGGAGACTGTCCTGCCTCTGCCCAAGCAGTTTCTTTCACTCTTTCATATATCTGGCACTGCAGTCCCTGGAGGCCAAGATTATCAGAGCCCCTTATGGCCAAGGAAACCATACTGGAGAGCACTCAGGTACAGGGTGGAGCCCGATGCAAACGTTAAAACCAAAGCCTGCTCTAGCTGTGCCCAACTCCTCGATTCTCCATGTTCCTATCCTTGCCCCAGACCTCCACGTGGTTGTGACCTCATGCTCCTAGTACTTACTGAGTTTTTATCCTACTTCAAGATAGAGCCATTTACACTCCACCCAGATTGAAGCACAAGACTGGGTGCAGGGCCTCTGATGCATCTGGATGCGGGCTCTCACTGTCCTCAGCTTTGCTCTCTGTAATGATTCCCAAGGCGGCCCTCTCTGTGTGATGACAAAGGCATCCTGCCCTATACCCAGTAGAATTGGGTACAGACATCCTGGGATTGATTGACTAGTCCCTGTGGCTGGGGATCCAGGAGTCACTGGCCAGCCCAGAGGTGTGTGCACACCTGGATTTCCAGGGCTGGGAGGTAGGTAGGTGCTCCATAAAGATGGAGTGGTGCTCTCTGCCCTCACTGTGTCGCCATCTAAGAAAGTCCCAGTGGATAGCTTGGCAGTGTTGGTGCAAGAGCTACTGTGAAGCCGGGCGCGGTGGCGCACGCCTGTAATCCCAGCACTTTGGGAGGCTGAGGCAGGAGGATCGCGAGTTCAAAGCCAGCCTCAGCAATGGTGAGGCACTTAGCAACTCAGTGAGACCCTGTCTCTAATAAAAACACTAAAAAGGGCTGGGGATGTGGCCCAGTGGTCAAGTGCCCCTGAGTTCAATCCCCGGTACCACAAAAAAAAAAAAAAAAAAAAAAAAAAAAAAAGAGCTACTGTGATCTGTAGTATTGCAGTCTCAGGTCCACAGTTCTTGGGACTCAGCTTCAAGCTCCCTAACCATTTCAAGTCTCATCTCTCGTACTCCTTTGAGAAGTCATCTTACAGTGAGGTAAAGTAATTAGGCATTGTATGTTCAGGTTTCTAGTTCTAAGGAAGAACTTTTTAGCCTTGGCAATTAAGTGGGTCATTAAATTGGATTTTTAAAGTTTATTTTCCCATCAATAAAAAAAGATTTTTTGAAATCTATACCTTACTTTTCAGTTCAGTTTCTTGGAGGTAGAATCATGGTCTTTCAGAGCTTCACTTTAGCAAGCTTCTGTCTTTGTGTTGGCATGGATGGAAGCAACATTTTTTGAGGATATTATTTTTTGTCAGATGCCCATGTTGGGATTTGATATGAGCCTACACCTGTAATCCTCTTGAGTAACCCTATAAGGTAGATGGTGTTCTAGCCAGTAGTAGTATTTGTACAACAAAAGTCAGGAGTTAGCATTTTCTCAGTTTTCTCACATGTTAGATAATTACAGAATTCCAAGAGTCTCAATTATCATTAGAATAATTTCAGCACAATTATGCTCAGATAAGTTAAAGCAAATTATTCTATTTTAATTGTTAACAGCTCCAGAGAAAGCTATTAATTTTATATTATTTAAAGCTATACCTTTTCCTCTGAAAGGTTGACTTTTGAAATATTAAACCATTCCATCAGGTCTTATTTACTTGTGCTTTGATAACTCGGAGAGAGTTGTAGGACTAATAAGGGAATAGTCTTGAATGTCAGAAAGAATTGAGTTGTTTTGAAGGTGGACTTCGAACTGACACAGAAAGTCTTCCCTGAACCACCATTTAGAAGGAAATTGGGAGCATCTAAGATAGAATGAAGCGTCATCATAAACAAGGGTGCTTTACAAAAATTAGATGATGCTTGTGGGACTATGCTTTGAAATAAATGAGTGTAAGAAGGGCTTCATTGAAGAGCAGGTGTTCCACAATGCCAAGCCTTTTTGTAAGTGATGTTTCCCCATAGTGCTTTTTGTTCTCTGCATTGTGTCACTGTTATCTCACTTGGGGACTGGGCCTCTGGGTTCCTCCAGAGCCTCTGCCATTAGCTACACAGTGAGCCTTCCATGTCTCAGGGTACCACATCCATGGGTTGCACCAACCGCAGATGAGAAGTATTTGGAGACAATAACTCCAAAATATTCTTGAAAGCAAAACTAGAATATCTGCCCTGAGTGCTATACAGAATCTCTGTGAATGAAGTAATGTGTGATACACCAGGCATAGCTCCTGCCTTTCGCATATATCAGCCCCTCTCCAGCAGTTGCCTGAGCCTGGTTTGCCTTGTCTTTCTTGTTTGCCAGCTATATAATGCGGCCTTCTGTGGTCACATCTTTACTGAATATGTGCAGACTTCTTCTCTTCTCTTCTCTTCTCTTCTCTTCTCTTCTCTTCTCTTCTCTTGGTACTAGGGATTGAACTTAGGGGCACTCAACCACTGAGCCACATCCCCACTCTCTTTTGTATTTTATTTAAAGACAGGATCTCACTGAGTTGCTTGGCGCCTCACCATTGCTGAGGCTGGCCTTGAACTCACAATCCTCCTGCCTCAACCTCCTGAGCTTCTGGGATTATAGGCTGTATAAGGGACTTGAGCATCCCCACAAAGTTCCTGGAACCAAATCCCCACAGACGCTGAGGGACAAAAGACTTGTTTGTAGGTTGTTGCTTTTTCCGACCACTCGTCCTCCTCTGTACTTTAGCAGGAGGTGGAATGCGGTGAACTTGGGGATCCAGCTTTGTAACAAAGATGTCAAACAACTGTAGGAAGATTTTACTTTTTTTTTTTTTTTTTTTTTTTTTTTTTTTTTTTTTGTGGTACCAGGGATTGAACTCAGGGGCACTTGTCCACTGGGTCACATCCCCAGCCCTTTTTTGTATTTTATTTAGAGACAGGGTCTCACTGAGTTGTTAAGTGCCTCGCCACTGCTGAGGCTGGCTTTGAACTCGCGATCCTCCTGCCTCAGCCTCCCAAAGTGCTGGGATTACAGGCGCGAGCCACCGCGCCCGGCTAAGATTTTACTTTTAACCCTAAGAGACTGACTTTTATATGCTCTGCTTAGTATATTCCACAATTGCCTGAAACTCGCTATGTTCCCAAACTGAACTTATTTCCTAGTGAAACAGAATTCCAGCCCCCCACAGTCTCTTTTGTAGACTTCCCATTTTAAGCCCATTTTCTCAACACTTACCTTAGGGTTGTCTTTGAAAATCTCCCTTAGCCCTTCCTGCCACATACTTTTCTGAAATGAGCAACTCTTTCTTTCATAGAACACTTCTTCCCCACCATGGTCTTCTTGCCTTTATTTTAGTTGTAGATGGACACAATAACTTTATTTTATTTATTTAGTTTTTATGTGGTGTTGAGGGTCGAACCCAGTGCCTCACACATGCTAGGCAAGCGCTCTACCACTGAGCCACAACCCCAGCCCTGTCTTCTTGCCTCTTGCCACAGCTTGTAGCCCGTCTCCATATTCTTGGATCTGTGCACAATCCCCAAGCCCTTCCATTTCTGGCTCCACCTTCTTTCTACATTCTGCTGCTTATCAGCATAAAACCCTCACTGCTTCCAGCCCAGCAGGACTCCAGGCCCAAGGTGTGGGTGGTCTCCCTTCCCTGCTTCCCTTGCCTTTCTTTTGACATTTTTTAAACCTCCCTCTCTTGACCTTGGGTTCAGGCTCTGCCTTCTGCCTAAAGCTGTTCCCCACTTCTCAATCCCTGCCCTGATCCTTCTCTTAGCTGCACTCTTGATAAACTTCCTGGTCATACTATTCCTTCATGGGTACCTGGCTTTGGTGTTATTTATTGCTTCAAATTTCATTTCCTTCTTTTTGGTACTGGGTATTGAACCCAGTAGTGCTCTAACACTGAGCTACATCCCAGCCCCTTTTCTTTTTTATTTTGCATTAGGGTCTCACCAAGTTGCCAAGGCTGACTTGTGATCCTCCTGCCTCAGCCACCCAAATCAGTGGGATTACAAGTGTGCACCACTGTCTCCAGCATAACCCTTTCAGAGTCTCACTTAGTTTCCAAGGCTGGAGCTGAGCGTGGTGGTGCATGCCTATAATCTCAGCAATTTGGGAGGTCTGAGGCAGGAGAATCGCCAAGTTTGAGGCCAACCTTGGCAATTTAGCAAGATTCTCAGTCACTTAGTGAGAACTTGTCTGGAAACCCAAAAAGATTTAGGGATGTAACTGAATGGTAAAGCACCCTGGGTTCAATGCCCAGTACAAAAAAAAAAAAAAAAGAAGAAGAAGAAGAAGAAGAAGTTTCCAAGGCTGGCTTCAAACTTGAGGTCCTCCTGCTTCTTCAGCCTTCTGAGTTGCTGGGATTACAAGCATGTGCCACATGTCCAACTCAACTCAAAAGGTGTGTTTGAAGAAAGAAAAGTAATGGTTTAGGTGATTGATTTTTTTTTTTTTTTTTTCTCCCCTCTTCTTCATGTAGGGCACATGTTTATTAAGCATTGTCCCCAGAGAATACAAGATTGGTTTGCCATTTCTGTCTGAAAGCAAAAGGATCCCATAATGGCCATCTGTGTTTTTGGCATGTCCTTCGTGTATACACCTGCTTCCTTTACACAGTCGGTCTTTTGCTCTGAGGCTTTGGTCCAAAGTTTATGAGGGTTTCTCCATATCCTCAGACATCATCCTTCAATTAACATTTATGTTGTTTGTGTATTTATCTTTGTCCTATGTCTTAAGATATTTCCCCTAGGAATTCTAGCTCTGAAATATTTAAAACGTTGACTTCAAAGTCAGTGGAACTGTGCCAAATGTGCTTCTTCTGAAGATAAATGGGAAAGTACTTGACAAAAAGGACAAAGTCAAAGCCTGTTATCTTAAACAGGATGCAGTGTGTCTCAGGCTGGTTCATGGCTATAGAAAAAGAAGAAAGCCTTACATTGAAACAAAAACAAACCTATTTTCACCTTAAAAATGGCCATTCCCGTGGAACACCATCTCAGCCCTCTTAGCCTCTGTTGGGTGTTCCTGCCCCAGCCCTCTCTCTTGCTGCTGAGAGTGTCACAGAGCTCTTGGCTCCAGGGTGAGTCATGTCCTGAATAGGAATTGAAAACTTAATTCCAGTGATCCACCTGTGCTCCTCATAGCTTATGATTGGAAAGACAGTGGGCATTTGGAGAAGTTGACAGCAAGGGGATTTATAAGTTGCACTGCTAATTAGGGTAGTTGTTCAGGATCTTGTCCCCACACTTTTGATTCCTTGTGCTGTGTTTTAAGAAAATCTTATATCATGCCTAAAAGTATTCATGCTTACAAGCTCACTAAGAATCAGTGTGATCTTCATTCTTGCTGCTTTGCAAACAAGAGATTCTGCTCCTATCCAGATCCCTAAGAGGATTTTAAACTTTGAGCAGCTTTTTATATCTATTGGAATGATAACTCTGCTTGAAATTTAGTTTTAATTGTTCAGAAATAGCCTTTGACTAGAATCACGTTCTGTTCAAAGTAAGAGGTGCCTCTAAGATCACTGATTTCTGGGTTTGGGTGTTAACGTCACCAAAGGGGAAAACAGTTTTACCTAACCTTGTGGAGCTTACAGGCTCATCGGCAGTATAGGGCTCCCACAAAGTGGCTCATTACTTACACTTTCACATATGTAAGCACCTGAATGAATGGCTCAGTGAAGAAAATACTGTAGATAGGTTGGAGGCATTAGGTTAAGTGTGCAAAAGAGATAGGCCTGGAAGGGACCTGCATGACCCAGGGTTTTCCAGTAGTGATGGATAGTAGCAGAGTGGATTTATGAGCCGGTTAAGAGGAGCCCAGCCTGAAGGAGCTTAAGAGTAACTTGGAAAGAAAAGAAAAAGATGGAGTAATTAGGCAGGGCCAGGGGTAGATTAATCGAGCACATGAACTTTTATCCTCAGTGATTTGCTGAAGGGTTTGATTAGCAAAGTAACATAACGAAAGTTGCTTTGTTTCCAAGGAACACATGTAGTGGGGATGCACAGGATGAATTGGAGTGGAGAGTGTGGCAGTTCTTAGAAGTGGAAGGAAGGCAGGTCTGGGAGAAAAGCATGAGTATTGATTAGGCCTGGGGGATTCCAAGATTCTGCCCTGGGAGGAGGAGAGAGGCCAGAATGGAAGCTGGCATGCTGTCAGAATGCAGCCATTAACATGAGTCACAGCGAGGCAGGGATTAAAACCAGGTCAGCAGTCAAGAACTAGGACACCTGCTTCCTCACCGGCCATATGATGACACACAAAAACCAAAAGAATAGAAGAGAACAGATTGGTAGCGTGAGCAGCGAAGGACCCACTGGAGCAGCCTGAGCTCATGGAAAGGGACGTAGAGGCAGCAGCACTCAGGATTTCAGAGAGACCTCTGGGGGACAGACCTTGAGTACCTGTAGTAGAGAAACTTGTCATTGGGCAAACTGCCCATTTATATTACTGATCTGACAGACAGACCCTGATTGTTGCCCACAGGTTGCTGCCATGTGCAGCTCTAGCCACAAGGCAACAAGCTGGTGTCAGAAGGTCTAAAAAACATCTCAAAGATAGACATGGAAGGACTTAGTGACTAAGAGTATGTGAGGGAGAAGGGAGGGAGAAGGGTGAGATTCATCCTAATTCTCAGCCCATGAGGTGGAGTGTATGGTGGACTGGTAGACATGAAAAGATGAAAAATAGTCAGTTTTTGAGAAGTGTTGAGTGTGAAGTGACGGGATACTCACAAGGAAACAGCAATAGAAAGCAAAGGGATGGGAGACTGGAGCCAAGATGAGGCATCTAGAGTAAAGAAACAGATTTCAGAAACTGAACCATCCAGGCCCGGCTCGGAGGTGCACGCCTGTAATCTCAGCACTTGGGAGGCCGAGGCAGGAGAATCGCAAGTTCAAAGCCACCCTCAGCAATGGCGAGGCACTTAGCAATTCAGTGAGACCCTGTTTCTAATAAAATACAAAAAAAGGGCTGGGGATGTGGCCCAGTGGTGGAGTGCCCCTGAGTTCAATCCCCGGTAACCCCCCCAAAAAAAGAAGAAGAAGAAGAAAAAAGAAAGAAACCAAACCATCCATTTATTCATTAACAAATATTTATTGCAAAACTTCTGCTAGATATAATAGATACTGGCATTGAAGAGTTCTACATGGAAATATATAGGAATAGAAGAAAGTCCAGAAAAGGGTAAAAAGTGCCACCAAAATGTGCAAAAAGACCGAGCAAAGGAAACACAAAAAGAGCACTAAGAGAAGAAGAAATCTAGCTACTGTAAAATTAGGGGAAGCAGAGAACATTTCCAGAACGATATCGTAGTTAATAGCAAGCATTATAGCTGGGCGTGGTGGTGCACACCTGTAATCCCAGCACTTGGGAGGCTGAAGCAGGAGGATCGTGAGTTCAAAGCCAGCCTCAGCAATGGTGAGGCACTTAGCAACTCAGTGAGACCCTGTCTCTAAATAAAATACAAAAAAGGGCTCAGGATGTGGCCCAGTGGTCAAGTGCCCCTGAGTTCAATCCCCAGTACCAAAAAACAACAACAACAACAACAAAAAAAACAAATAGCAAGCATTGTTTTGGTACCTTCCCCTGATGGAGAATTATTCACCCCTTCCTTCAGAAGTGGGGAAACCTTCCTAGATCACTGAACCCTCAAGCCATGGGTAAGCTCCCAGGCCCCCACATAACAGCTCATTTAGCATGCCTCAGTGACCTCCCTGTGTCTGAGTCTTCTGTTACATGTTTATTGGTACCCGCCCTATTTTCACCCCTTGACTCTATGTCATCTGGGCATTTCTGTGAACTTACAGGTGATCCTCTGCCTGAGTTCTTTTGCCCCAGCTTGTGTCTCTTCCTTTTTAGGTATTTCCTTCTTCCTTTTCAAACTGTTGGTGCTGGGTACCTATTGTGCAGATGTTTTGTGCATTCTGACCTTTGTCCTAGTTCCCTGTCTGACTTCCTCATCCCTGCCACCTAGTCTGTGCCTAGGTTTGTTTTCATGTGTTTTGTTTTCTGGCTTTACCCTTCCCACACATTCAGACTTCCTGATGCCACCGCCTAGCCAGCAGCTCTAATCTTGCCACCTACTTAGACCTTGTTACGTGCCTCTGTAAGCCTTCTCCCTGCTGGCCCTCCACATTGCAAGCCTTCTCCCTGCTGGCCCTCCACATTGCTGCCGTGTTGGTATCCTTTCCCCTGTGGCTATATATATGTCTTTGAGTTCTTGGAAGAAACGAATGTCTTAAGACCAACTAGGTTTTGAGCCATTCTTGTAGACTCCTATCAGAAACACCATAGCTTCCATTTTCCAGACAGAATAAAATCTGAAAAAAGAAAAATCATTGTTTCACCATGGAAGAAAATCATCATTAACATTTTCACGTGTTGCTTTCAAGTTCCTTCTCCTTTATGTATATATATATTTTTAAGGACCATAATTGCAACCCCATTCTTGTAGGCTGCTTTTTTTTGAACATTCTAACATGAGTTTTTCCTTACTAATTAACTATGAGACGTAACTTTTAATGGCCTCCTAATTCCTTAGGAAGTTTCTTTTTTTAGCACAGAATCTGCCATGAGTTCTAACAGTATTGGGAGAGCTGTCTCCATAGCTGAAGGATCTGATTTTTTTTCCTACTGGGGATTAACCAGGGCCTCAGATGCTCTACCACTATCCCAAAGCTACAGCCTCACCTCTTTTCATTTTATCTTGAGACAGGGCCTCACTAAGTTGCTGAGGCTGGCCTTGAGCTTGGCAAACTCAAGATGAAATTTAACTGAAATATACTGGGAGGTGGGCCTTTAACAGGTGATTAGGACATGAGGGCTTTACCCTTGTGAGTTGGTTTAATGCCTTTGCCCAAGCTGGCCTGGGACTTGAGATCTTCATGCCTCACCTCTTGGGTTGCTGGGATTACAGGCATGTGCTTCTGTGCCTCGTGTGTCTGGTATACTTTTTAAAAACTTTTTTTGTTATTGTTATGAAAATAACAGCTACACATTTAAGTTCATAAAATGCAAATGTCCAGCTTAATGACTTATGACGGGAGTACCTGTGACAAGGCAGAGATCATAACTATTCTTCATCCCCCAAGTGACAGGTTCCTTTCCAGATGTATCCCTGCCCCTTCCCCTGTCTGTAAACAGTGTCCTGACTCCTGGGGATGTACTTCCTTATTTTTCTCTATAGTTTTAACAACCTGATTAAAATATTCCTAAACAATAAAGTTTAATTGGGGTGACTTTAGGTTTGTTTGCGAACAGTATCATATAGCTGCATTCCAATTGTTTCTGCCTTCCTTCTTAATAGTTGGTCTTCAGGATTTGCTGCTGGCCAGATGTGGTGATGTACACTTAGAATCTCAGTGACTGTGAGGCTGAGGCAGGAAGATTGCTAGTTCAAGGCCAACCTGGGCAACTTAGGGAGACCCTGCCTCAAAATTTAAAAAAAGAAAGAAAGGCAGACTGGGAATGTAACTCCATGGTAGAGCACCCTGGGTTCAATATTAGTTCCTCAATTAAAAAAAAAAAAAAAAAAAAAAAGAACACTGGTATTCTAGATCACAACTGTACAACAGCTTATTTGGTGCTCTGCTGTCTCCTACTATCTAGACCTAGATACACAGTCTTGCTGTATTTTTTGGTGGATGTTAGCACTTATTTCTGTAGTGAATATGTCTTGGAATAGAAACGCCAGGTCCCTGAGTTTGTGTTAATTTATCTTCAGTTTTTAATATTGAGAAATTGTTTCTGAATGCTTTTCTCAGCCTGCATCCCCATCAGCAAGGAATGAGTGTTCCTCTTGCTGACATCCTTGCCAGCACCTACCATTGTCAAACTCTTAGGTATTTCTCAGTCTGGTGAGTGTCCAGAGTATCACATTATGACTTTAGTTTGTATTTCCTTTTTTTACTAATGAAGTTGAATCAGTCTATCTGTCTCTCTTAGCCTCTGTATTTCTTTTATGAAATGTTCATTTTGTAAAATTCCATTCCATTTTTGGTTGTTTTCCTTGTTGATTAGTAGTTCCTCGTGAGTCCTCAGTTGGTTATATAGGTGGCAAATGCCCTTTCCCACTAGGTGGCTTCCACTTGTAATTTTTTTTAGTGATGTCATATAATGACCAAAAGTCCTTGATTTTAATGTAGTACAATTTCTCTCTCTCCTCCCTCCACCACCCTCTCTTTTTCCTTAATGGCTTGGGTGTTCTGTGTTTTGCCTGGTAAAATTATATGAAAACTTTTGAGTCTTTAGAGCATTGACTGTCGTGAAGGATATACATCTGTTGGAATTCAAAATAGAATTTGTAAAGATGGAGCTTCCTGGGGTTGATGAACGTAAGTCTTAGAGCTGTGAGTCCTTAGGCAAAATAGTTCCAGCTTCTCCATGAGACCATGGAAGGTGTTCAGGGATGGGTGCAGTGATGCACACCTGTCATGCCAGTGACTCTGGAAGCTGAGGCAAGAGGATTGCAAGTTTGAGGCAGGCCTGGGCAACTTAGTGCGACCTTGTTCAAAATAAAAAGGCTGTGGGTCGGGCTGGGGTTGTGGCTCAGCGGCAGAGCGCTCACCTCGCACATGTGCGGCCTGGGTTCGATCCTCAGCACCATGTAAATATAAATGCATTGCATTGTATACAACTAAAGTAAATAAATAAATATTTTTTTTTAAAAAGGCTGTGGGTGTAGCTCAGTGTTAGTGCACCCTGAGTTAAATTCCCAGTGCCACCACCATCACACACACACACACACACACACACACACACACACACACAAAGGAGATTGAGATCTCTGAGGTTGGATGGTTCACAAACTCAGAAGAGCAAAAGCTGCCTGGCAAGTAACCACAACATTCATCTCTGCCCCGCGTGGCAAGCTTGCATGTTACATCTTAGTTCACTTCTCCCTGAGCCTATTCATTCAGTGTAACCCCTGAGCTCATAAAGTCCCATGACATAGAGTGTAGAAGAGAGTCAAGATTTTGAAAGAACACGTTTGACTTACTAGAAAGTGGAATGAACATTTCCTCATAACTGTCATAAAACCGTGATTGCCTATAGCCCTCATAGTTCCTTAGATGTGGTCAGTAAGGGCTAGTCTGATGCCATCTTGACCTGGCAGTCCTTTACTTTATTCTTGATTTTAAATATTAACCATCTCTTAATCCTTTGTTCCTTCATTCATTGACTGCCTTCAGTTGTCATTTCCCCCCTTCTTTACTTTCCCCCTTCATTTTATTTAATTAATTTTCTACAGCTGATAATAAAATATGCTGTCATAAGAGTGGCAATTGTGGAATGAGTCCCCACCCCAGATATGGAAACTGGGGGCTCTTCTCTCTACAGGCACCTGATTATCCTCCATGAGTATCCAGTGGCCCTCATGCTTTGGGTGGACATAAGCTACTCTGAAATTCTGAAGACTGTAGGGAAAAGGAAAACCCCAAATATTTATGCTCTCCCCAAAAGGTCCCTGAACTCTAGGTTAAAAGCCCCTCCTGAAATTAGAGAAGGGATTTGGTGGCAGTTGCACTGGGGGGAGGCTCCTAGAATAATTTCCATTTAGCAAAAGCCTTTTCCTTAGCTGTGGCATGGCTATGCTTTAAAGTCGTCGTATCCAGCTTAGATTTGGGGCACAGGGTTGTGCTGCCATTAGTTTCTGACTCACACCTCGGCATCGAGACTCCACCTGTGACCATTTAATGAACTTGTTCTTGTGCTGGGAGGGAAGCCCCAGGGGAGAACAGTGGGGGGGACCTGCTTCTAGCACACTTCTGCATGGGCAGTTGTATTAGAAGGAGTCAAGTTCCAGGGATCTGGGCCACACAGACACTTCGCTTTGCAAAGAATATTTTAAAGATATTCTATTTTTAAAAAATTATTAAAAATCTTTTGTGTTCTTCTCCCTGTAGGATCCCTAACAGTCCCTTAATTGACATCCTTGTTTCATTTTCAAGTCTCTGTCATCTCTTTTCTCGACTTGAGAAAGATAATCCTCTCAAAACACAAGTTTGTTCTTGTCACCTCACCCTTTGACACTCCAGTGACCTTCACCTTCAGGACCCTTTGAGCTCCTCCCAACCGTGTACCCCCACCCCACTCCCTGCAGGCCTTTGTATTTCCTCCTGTTTCAGTCCAGCCGTGCACAGCCTAGATGATAGTTCTCTGTAAGATGCATCCCAAGACTTGCCAGCCAGAAGTCGCTGCTCCCTTGCCAGATTCCTTCTTCCTTTTCTTTTGGTACTGGTGATTGAACCCAGCAGCACTCGACCACTGAGCCACATCCCCAGCCCTATTTTGTATTTTATTTTGAGACAGGGTCTCACTGAGTTGCTCAGTGCCTTGCTTTTGCTGAGGCTAGCTTTGAAGTCCTGATTCTCCTGTCTCAGCCTCTTGAGCAGCTGGAATTACAGGTGTGGGCCACAGCACCCGGATCCCAGATTCCTTCTTTAGGCCCCCTATTTTCCTGTGATGTTTTCCTGGAGCTTGAGGTAGAAAATGTAGGGGCTAGCGGGTGCGGTGGTGCACGCCTGTAATCCCAGCACTTGGGAGGCTGAGGCAGGAGGATCTTGAGTTCAAAGCCAGCCTCAGCAATGGCGAGGCACTTAGCAACTCAGTGAGACCCTGTCTCTAATAAAATACAAAAAAGGGCTGGGGATGTGACCCAGTGGTTGAGTGCCCTGAGTTCAATCCCCGGTACCAAAAAAAAAAAGAAAGAAAGAAAGAAAATGTAGGGGCTAGAATCCTGCCATCCCTTTTAGCTGTGGAGTGATAGTTCTTCTCACTGAAGTCTCGCATTTCATATTGCGAATCTACTGTGGATTGCTTCAACTTTACCAAATAATATCAAATTATTTTCCCAAGCACTTATACCAGTTTATACACAGCAAGGAGTTCCACTGTTCCATGAACTTGCCATCCCTTGATGTTTTCATTTTTATCTATCTTTTGGGTGTAAAATAATCACTTCTGCCTTTAATTTGCATCTTCGTGGTCTGACACAATGGAGCCATCACATCTTTGTGTGTGGCTCCTGTGTCCCATTATCTTTACTCCTTTTGCTGCTTTTGTCTTTTTCATGTGTAGGCCTTCTTTATAGATTGTGGCTATCCTTTGTGGATTAGTAAGAGGACATACATTTTCCTGAACTTCTTCAGTTTTGTTCCATCACTGTACCTAGGATGTTGCCTTCTTCTCCATCTTTACTATGACATCTGGCTCCCATGCACAGGAAGGGAAGGGAAAGGGTGTGCTCCACACCTTTTCCTCTAAGTTATGACCTGGAGGTTGCTCACCTCACTTTTGCCCACATCCTATTGTCCTATTGGTCTCTGCGGGCAAACCAAACTGCACAGGAGGCTGGGAGGTGAAGTCTGTATTCCACACAGGCCTTTGCCCAACTGAAAATAGAAGAGAATTCAGGGACCACTGATGGGTTGAAAGACTTGGAAAGGTTTAGCCCTTGAGAAGAGGATAAAGAAATACAATTGTCTTCAAATTACTTGTCTTTCAATAAACCTTTTTCTGATAAATACTCATACCCTTCATATCATTAAAACTTCATTGCAGAGCTCTTAATATTATAATTTGCCAAAACTCTTTTTATTTGTACTTCATATATGTGTTTATAGCTGGGCGTAGTGGCGCGTGTCTGTAATCCCAGTGGCGCTCTGGAGGCTGAGACAGGAGAATCTCGAGTTCAAAGCCAGCCTCAGCAAAAGCGAGCCACTCAGCAACTCAGCAAGACCCTGTCTCTAAGTAAATTACAAAATAGGGCTGGGGCCGGGCGTGGTGGCGCATGCCTGTAATCCCAGCACTTTGGGAGGCTGAGTGCCCCTGAGTTCAATCCCCAGTGCCACAAAAAAAAAAAAAAAAATATATATATATATATATATATATATATATGGGGCTGGGGATGTGGCTCAGTGGTCAAGTGCCATTGGCTGAGTTCAATCCCCAGTACCAAAAAAAAAAAAAAAAAAAAAAGAAGGAAAAGAAATGCGTTTATGATTATCAAAGGAAATATAGAGAAGGAATAATAGGAAATAAGCCAGGCATGGTGGTACACACCTGTAATCCCAGAGTCTCAGGAGGCTAAGACAGGAGGATCACAAGTTCAAGGGCAGGCTCAGCAATTTAGTGAGGCCTTAAGAAACTTAGCAAGACCCTGTCTCAAGATAAAAAATAAAAAAGATCTGGAAATGTGGCTCAGTGGTTAAGTGCCACTGGGTTCAATCCTGGTATTTTGAAAAAAAAAAAAAAAAAAAAAAAGGAAATAAGATGACTATGTAGAAGCTGAAATTTCTGATGCATTAATTTAGTTAATTTGTCAGGGGGTAAAATTTATATATATATATATTTTTTTTTTTTAAGACAAATCCATCTTTATTTATTTTCCTTTAGTTTAAATCTTGAGGGGTACAATATCACATGGATTCTGTGTCCAATGGCCTTAGCAGGAATGTTGCTTTGGAATTTGACCCGAACCATGCCACTGTTTCCATGGGCACAAGTTACCTTTCCCCAGATTACTCTGGTTTTGTTTGGTTTGCCTCCAGGAGTCACTGTGTTGTGACTTTTTTTTTTTTTTTTCTTTGAGCACATAAGCACATCTTTTGCCCATGTAGAACTCAGTTTTATCTCTGGCATAAACACCTTCAGTTTTTAGAAGAGCTGTGTGCTCCCTTTGTTTCCAGAGACCCTGCTTATAGCCAGAAAAAATGGCTTTGCACCACAGCCTTCCAGACATATCTCCTTTTAGAAGTCTTGTTCCCAGCAGGCCTCCACAGGCCCCAAGATGGAGGAAAGAGCTATGTTTTTTATTTTTGTAAATTATTGCAGAAGACAGAATCTTAGTCACTCAGTACTGAAATAAGTCTCCAACTTTTCTTTTTTTTTTTTTTGGTACCGGGGATTGAACTCAGGGGCTCTTGACCACTGGGCCACATCCCCAGCCCTTATTTTTGTATTTTATTAGAAGCAGGGTCTCACTGAGTTACTAAGTGCCTCGCCATTGCTGAGGCTGGCTTTGAACTCGCGATCCTCCTGCCTCAGCCTCCCAAAGTGCTGGGATTACAGGCGTGCGCCACCGCGCCCGGCTCTTCCAACTTTTCTTTTTTAATCAAGTTCATGTTCATCTTTTCTTTCTTTCTTTCTTTCTTTTTTTTTTGGGGGGGGGGGGTAGTTGGACAGCATGCCTTTATTTTATTTGTTTATTTTTATGTGGTGCTGAGGATAGAACCCTGTGCCTCACACATGCAAGGCAAACGCTCTGCCACTGAGCTACAACCCCAGCCCAAGTTCATGTTCATTTTAATCTAAAGCATACAAGTTAGATGATATGGTTTTAAGCTGGTGGATGTGGAAGCTTTATGGGTTCAAGATTCTGTCCATCTAAACTTGGAATGGAACCACCTTATGACCCAGCTATCCCACTCCTTAGTCTTTACCCAAAAGACCTGAAAACAGCATACTACAGGTCCACAGCCACATCAATGTTTATAGCAGCACAATTCACAATAGCTAAACTGTGGAACCAACCTAGATGCCCTTCAGTAGATGAATGGATAAAGAAAATGTAGTATATACACATAATGGAGTATTACTCAGCAATAAGAGAGAATAAAATCATGGCATTTGCAGGTAAATGGATGGAGTTAGAGAATATAATGCTAAGTGAAGTTAGCCAATCCCAAAAAGCCAAATGCCAAATGTCTTCTCTGATATAAGGAGGCCGATTTACAGTCGGGTTGGGATGGGGAGCATAGGAGGATTAGAGGAACAATAGAATGGCCAATGGGGAAGGGAGGGGGCAAAAAAAAAAAAAAAAAAAAAGATTCTGTCCATCTATCTCCTCTCTCTCTTCCTGAATTAGCTAATGGCATGTACCTCTCATTTTCCCAGGTATGGCGTAAGTCCAGAGAACATCATCCTGTATGGTCAGAGCATTGGGACTGTCCCTACTGTAGACTTGGCCTCACGGTATGAGTGTGCTGCTGTCATTCTCCACTCCCCTCTGATGTCTGGTCTGCGTGTGGCTTTTCCGGATACCAGGAAAACCTACTGCTTTGATGCATTCCCCAGGTGAGCTCACATTAGTACAAGTGTGAACTTGGCCAACAACCCAAGCTCACATTGATACTGCCATTAATGGTGCGACTTCCAGATATTTACTAAACACATCCACACATCAGGCCCTGTGCCGGAGATGTGAGGCAAACATGACACATATACCATAGAGAGACTTTATCCTCTAGGGCCTGCCTAATTTATGAAAATCTCCCAGAGGATGTATAAGGACCTTAAATATGCTGATACCTAGGATTAACAGATAAAGCTGTACCACATAAAATAAAAATAGCACCCACATATCCCCAAAGGAACTTATAGTTCAGCATTTATTCATCTGGAGGGAGCCACATGCAGAAAGGGTGAAGAAGCAATTAGTAGTTGTTTGGATGGACATTCAAATAAAATAACAAGTAAACTCAAGTTTGAAATTTCTCTTGCTTTTCCAATCAGACAGTACAGGTAAAGGAAAGGTGACATGCTTGGTTAATTTTTGTAAACAGAAAAGTTTGGGCTAGGAGCAGTGGCACATGCCTATAATCCCCGAAAGTTAAGGCAGGAGGGTTGCAGGTTCAAGGCCAGCCTCATCAATTTAGCAAGACCCTTTCTCAGAATAAAATTAAAAGGGTTGGGGATGTAGCTCAGTGGTAGAGCCCTTGCCTAGCATGCATAAAGACCTGGGTTCAATCCTCAATACCAAAAAAAAAGATAAAATGTATTACTTGCAAGCCATGTTTTGATCTGTGGTAACTGGCCCCAGGGACAGTAAAAGTAAACAAACCATCTGCAACTTTTTCCCCCTGCTCTCTCATGTTTAGCAGGAAACCTTGCCCTACTGAGGTGCACCCCCAGGGGAGGTGTAAGAACAGGAGCTGTGGGCTCCCCTGCCAGTCTGTTAGAGGTGACAGAGCACCTGCTAACCTGACCTCTGCTATTTTCTAGTTCCTACTGATTGAAGGAGGAAAAATATACTTCAAACACAAAAGCAATGAGCACATTGGTTTTTGAATACCTCTGTTTGAAAATTTCCTTTTTTTTTTTTTTTTTTTTTTGGTATCGGGGATTGAACTCAGGGGCACTCGACCACTGGGCCACATTCCCAGCCCCTTTTTGTATTTTATTAGAGACTGGATCTCACTGAGTTGCTAAGTGCCTCGTCATTGCTGAGGCTGGCTTTGAACTCGCAATCCTCCTGCCTCAGCCTCCCAAGTGCTGGGATTACAGGCGTGCGCCACCACGCCCGGCTACCCATTTTTGTTTTTTAATAGAACATATTTGCCCCCTAAACTTGTTCATAGTATGTTGCTAAAGCATCCTGAAATTTTTACAGCAAACTGGTCAATGCATACTGCCATTTTATAGGAACAGTCTCCGTAGAAGTAATACAGCTTCAAAATTTTGATTGACCTATTAATTGCTATCATTCTGCTATTGCTGGGTGTGGGTGGGCATTATTTGACTGCATGAACATGTGCTACACAGACTGTCTGGTCTCACAGGAGCAACCCACTGTTCACACCTTGGGTGAACTTCAGTTCTGTGCAGTTTACCCCAGGACTTAGTGAAACTCAGCCTCATGGGAAAGTAGATTTCTAGTAGTGTGGCCAGGAATGCTAAGTAGGGCTAATATGTGTCTCAAATGTAGCTTTATTTGTGCTGAATCAGTAATGAGAGACTAGTTTGTTAAAAGACAGATATTTCTGCACGTTTATAGAAAGCAATGCCAGGAGTTACCCTGGTAACAAAATGAATAAGTTTTTTTTTTTTTTCCTGGCTTCTAAATTAGCCTATACCTTAAAGTGCAGCCAGGATAACTAATTGCAACTTATTAATAACAAATCAACAAATTAGACTGAGTTTTTCTGTTTTAGCAGGCATTGGGCTGTGAGTTTTATGTTCATTTTTCCCTTCAGTCATCACAGCAGGCATAAGAAGTTGATCCAGTTACTGTACTCATTTTGCAGATCAAGAAATTGAAGTTTAAAGAGTTTAAGTAATTGCTTACTTAAGGTTGGTGATTGAGACAACAAAATGAAGCAGTTTCTCATACTCAATGCCATAAATTATTAATATGATAAATTTCAAACCATTAATGGTTGCATGAACTTTCATCATTAATTGAATTTGGTAAACATTTTCTTCCAGTGTCCACTGCTACCCAGTGACAGAATTATTTCTGTGTATGTTCCTCTCCTCAAAAGATGATACTTTCACATTTCCTTTTAGTATTAAAAAATAAAATAAAAAAATACCCAGATAAGGTGTCACACATGTGTAATCCAGCTACTCAGGAGGCTGAGGCAAGAGGATTGCAAGTTCCAGGCCAGCCAGGGGATCTTAGTGAGACCCCGTCTCAAAACAAAAAGAAAAAGGAATAGGGATTTAGCTTAGTTGTAGAGCATGCCTGTGTTCAATTCTTAGTACTGCACTAATTAATTAATTAAAATAAAGAAGTCCTGATCATTATTTCATTTGTAGTTTTGTTTCTTTCTTTGTTTTTGAGTCAGGGTCTCACTGAGTTGCTTAGCACCTTGCTTTTTCTGAGTCTGGCTTTGAACTCACAATCCTCCTGCCTCAGCCTCCTAAGCTGCTGGGATTATAGGCATGCGCCACCATGCCCAGCTTTGTATTTTTTTTCTTTCATCTCTTTTTTCATTTAGGCTAAGAGCATGGCATTGAACCTCCAGTATATTCTTCAGACAGTAGAGATTCCCCTAAATAGTACAGCATGGGGCATAGTCCTAGGCCCAATGAGTAATTGAATATAGTTGAACTCTTAAAGGAGGTCACTTTTAAATTTCATATAGAGGGAAAGTAGGTTTTCAAATAAGATTCCTAATATATACAATTAAATACTGCCACTGAGGTTCTGGTCTTTGCAAATTACATAGCTGATGAGCTTTTGCAGTATTTCTGGGGTGCCTTGAAGTGGTTGGCAGCTTCATGAGTTGTTAATAATAAAGACTGTGACAATTGTTTGTAGACCTTTGGAATGTATAATTGATGTTCGAACTCTTAATTATCTCCACAGCTTCATGCCTGTTATTTAATAAGCTCTCTGAGCCTCGGTTCCCTCCTTGGTAAACTGGAGTTGGTCACTCCTCTCATCATGTCTCATTGAGGATTAAATGAGATTTGTGTGTAAAATGCAAAACACTCTGCTATGGTAAATGTTTAATAAGTGTTAGCTGTTACCTTTAATAAGACTTCCACAGGATCTCATGAAAATAGAAAGGAGATCAGTAGAGAAGAGGTAGGGGATCAAAGAGAGGAAACAGAAGAAATTTGGGAATGAAATTTATCCAATATGCAATATGCATGTATGAATATATCACAATGAATCCCATCTTTATGTATAATTATGATGCAGCCATTACTATACATACATATATATATGCATATATATATTATATAGTACAATATGATATAATTTAATATAGATAGCCAGGCACTGTGGCACATGCCTGTAATCCCAGTGACTCAAGAGGCTGAGGCAGAAGGATCATAAGTTCGAGGCCAGCCTGGGTAACTGAGTAAGACCATGTTTCAAAAATAAAAAGGGCTGTAGCTCAGTGGTAATGTGCCCTAGGTTCAATCCCCAGTGCAAAAAATACATATATTTACATAAATAGGAGAGAGACTAGTAGAGGAAGGGCATCAGGGGAGGGAGATGGGAGAGAAGAAAGGGGAGGGACTGGGGAATGGATTGGGGCAAATTATATACTTATATGAATATGTCACAGTGAATCCCACTATTATATATAATTATAATGTGCAAATAAAAATATTTTAAAAAAAGACTCCCACAAATAGTACCAATTCTTATCCTTATATAATTTTGATAAGGCTCAGACATGGAAAGAGAGTAAAAATAAGAGGGTCTTTGTCAGGAGAACAAACTGGAGAGAGATTCATTGCTCTTGATTCATTTGTCGGTTAAATGAATGTTACCCCCATCAGAGAAGCCCCCCAGACTCCCAGCCCAACAAACACTGATAGTCCTTTGTGTCCCTCCTTGAGATATGCTTCAGAGCCTGAAGTACATTCCTTTGAAGATCCTTAAATATTCATCCTTTGAGAATACATTTGATTTGTATAAACATTCAGCAGTCATTTGAAGTCAAATCTAAATCATGTTAAGCTTTCAAGCTGAATAGTATAATTTTTATTGAAAACTGATACTTTAGCGTTTATGAAGTGCAGTTCACATCTTGTTAATCAGTTCTCTTTAAAAAGGTTTCTGAGAGCTTGAGTGGCAGTGGGTCAAGTGTCCATCTTTCCAGGGAGATATTCACTCAGATATGTCAAGTAATGGCCTGATTATTTCTATTTTTTAAAATTCCTTCTGAAAACATGAATATATATTAAAAAAATATTAGTGATTGGTTTGTTGGTCTGATGCTTTTGGGAGTTCTGTTCTGTTTTTAATAAAATACTTTAACAAAAACATAATGGCTAAATGCAATGTGGTATTCTTGATTGGATCCTGGAACAGAAAAGAGACATTAGCAGAAAAACTAGTGAAATTCACATGAAGTCTGAAGTTTTTAGTTAATGCTAATGTATCCAAATTAGTTTCTTAGTTTTGACAAATGTACCATGTCAATATATGGCTTTAATCTTATAGGAAATGGATTAACATGTAGGAACCCTGTATTACCTTTACACATTTCCTATATATTCAAAATTAAGTTATGTTAAAAAAAGAAAAAATTAAAAACTAGAAAAATGGCAGGGGGAGCCAAACCATCGAAGTGTATCCATGTACGTTCCTTCACTATAACAGCTGGACCACTCTGGTAGGGGATGTTGATTATGGAGAAGGCCATGCATGTCTTGGGCCAGAGGGTACATGGATGGGAATCTTTGTAACTTCCTCTCATTTTTGCTGTGAACTTAAAACTGCTCTTTAAAAAAAAAGTCTTTAATTGAAAAAAAGAATCCCATTGTTAACGTCCTCGTCTTTGGTGGCATGTGAGCATAACTAAAAGGAGCCCATTTCTCCCCTTCCCCTCTGTTTTGCAGCATTGACAAGATATCTAAAGTCACATCTCCTGTGTTGGTCATTCATGGTACAGAGGATGAGGTCATCGATTTCTCCCACGGCCTGGCGATGTATGAGCGCTGCCCCCGAGCTGTGGAGCCCCTCTGGGTAGAGGGAGCTGGGCATAATGACATAGAGCTTTATGCACAGTATCTGGAAAGACTAAAACAGTTCATATCTCACGAACTTCCTAATTCCTGAAGACAACAACGCGATCTTACCTCATTTACTGTGAACAGAAGAGTCCTCTGTTTTGCACATGCTTTAACTGGATAGCTAACTGGCCCATAACCACAAAGAAGTGCCCATCTTTAGGGTGCTCTGATCAAAGAGGTGAACAGACCTCAGTCTTTTGTATTGAGAGGTGGTTCTACGCAATTCCCACAACACGTTAAACTGAGCAGCCGTGATTCCCAGCTTCGTTACCTACAGGAATGGGAATGAGAGCTGAGTGTGGGGACCGTTTTCTAGTGCTGTATAAAGTGTGCTCTCATCTGTTTCACGCCCTTGCCCATCGTTTCTGATTCATTGATGCAGGACTTGGCCCTCTCTTCCCCAATATGCTCAACATTTGACATGCGGCTCTTTCTTGGCCACTGGATCCACCCATTTGTGACGCTGTGATGATGTAACTGGAAAACCACTGTGGTGGCAGTCCTTTTATTAATTTTTGTTAATGTGCTAATCTTTCCCCAAACACATGAGTTGAAAGGTGATTTACTGGAACTATCACGAGCAGCTTCATCAACTGTAACAATATAAATATAACTGGAAAATTCTTAAGCAAAAGAAAACTGGGGGTTTTTTTAAGTGTAAATTTATTACTAGCCAACAGAGTTTTAATATTTTGATTGTCTGGTTGGTCTATCAAAGAGCCTGGCCGACTTTCCTTCTGTAAAATCCTCCTAATAGGCTTTTTTAAAGTACTGTACATATTTGCAATTACATTGTGCATAGATTCTTAATGGGTAGTTTTCTTTTTGTCAGCCTACAACAACAAACTGCAAATTCCTTGTTTGTAATGTAAATGATTGAATACATTTTGTTAGTATGTTTTTATTCCTATGTTTTGCTATTAAAAATTTTTATAACATTTCCAAGACAAAAATTCCAAGTTTATGCTTTGAAGAATTTATGTAATTAAAATTTCACTAAACTAATAATCTTTTTAGTTTAGAAGTTATTTGGGTTTTGACACTGGAGTTGCGCCAAATGAGCATCAGAAATGGAAGATGCTTAAAATTGCTACACTACTTGTATTGGTTGGGGGTTTGGGTTTGGGGGTCCTTTGTTTTATTTTTATTTTTATTTTCAAATTTAAAAGCCTTAAATGTACTGTAAGCCTCAGATCGTTGTACAACTGGATTGCGGTTGATTGCCAGTTTGTGTACTGTTGCTTGGATGCAGCACAGTGGTTGGTAATGGAATAAAGGATGCATGGATCAGAATGTGTAGGCTTGTGCAGTTTTTTCCTTTATCTCTCCATCAAAAAAAAAAAAAAAAAATAGAAAACATTTTGTCTTAATTTGAGAAGAAATTGGTGGGCTACATCACTGTCTTTCTCAAGGTATATGCTTTTCTTCTATGAAACACCTTAGATACCCAGGCATAGGGCATATGCCAGTAATTCCAGCAACTCAGGGAGCTGAGACAAGAGGATCTTGAGTTCAAGGGCCAGCCTCAGCAACTTGGCAAGTCCCCATCTCAGAAAAAACAGTGGGAGGAAGGTGGTACTGGGGATATGGCTCAGTGGTAGAATGCCTCTGGGTTCAACCCCTACTACTGCAAATAATAATTATAAATAAAGAAATAAAAAGACCTTATGAAGCCAAGCCCTTGTCCTGGAGCTGTGGAATGGCAACCCATGCAGGCAGCAAGTACAGGCCATAGCCTTTTCCAAACCCTAATTAGCATAAATTCGGACCAATAGCGTTCATCCAAGTGCCATATAAACCCCTAGACTAGAAGCCGGGCGTGGTGGCGCACGCCTGTAGTCCCAGCACTTGGGAGGCTGAGGCAGAAGGATTGCGAGTTCAAAGCCAGCCTCAGCAATGGCGAGGCACTTAGCAACTTAGTGAGACCCTGTCTCTAATAAAATACAAAAAAAAAAAAAAAAAGGACTGGGGATGTGGCCCAGTGGTTGAGTGCCCCTGAGTTCAATCCCTGGTACCAAAATAAATAAATAAATAAACAAATAAATAAAAAATAAACCCCTAGACTAGCACACTCCAGCAGCAACTCCTCTTGGATCCCCTCTCGCCCTGTTGAAGTTCTGTTTCTATTCACATTTGAATAAATTCTGTTATCACACTCATTCATCCTGGTCTGTGGATTTCATTCTTTGAATTTGGGAGACAAGAGCCCAGAAAGAAGAAATTTACAGTGGGCTTCTGGGATCTGCTGCAATATTAGAGGGCATAGGCCGCCATTAAGAGCCGAAGCATGTTTCTCGGTTTAGAAGCTTATGCAGAACTCACCCTCCAGTGGAAGCAAGAAACTCCAGTTTCACTTCTTGGAAGCAAACAAGATCATAAAACAGGTAAAGTGCAGACAATATCTAAGAACATGTGGTAGATTTGAGCTACAAAACAGGAAAATAGTTTCACAGTAACCCAGTTACGGGGGAGCAAAGTGCTGGTTTCTTTGGGAAGTCTGAGACAGGGCTATTCCACAGGGTCTTTTCAGCCCTGTGACCACCTGACCAGTAAAACAACCATGGAGGGATGCTAGTTTCAACTCTTAGAACACCCTTTCCTGAGTGTGCATTAGGAGGAAATGGGACTGGGTGCAGTGGTGCACACCCATAATCCCAGCTACTATGGAGGCTGAGGCAGGAGAACCACAAGTTCAAGGTCAGCCTGGGCAACTTGGTGAGACCCTGTCTCACCAGAAATTTCCACTAGAAATCTTTTAGAGCTAATAAATGAATTCAGCAAAGTAGCAGGATATAAAATCAACATCCTTAAATCAAATGCATTCCTATACATCAAGGATAAATCCACTGAAAGAGAAATTAGGAAAACTACTCCATTCACAATAGCCTCAAAAAAATAAAATGCCTGGAAATCAATCTAACAAAAGAGGTGAAAGATCTCTACAATGAAAACTACAGAAACTAAAGAAAGAAATTGAAGAAAACTTCAGAAGATGGAAAGATCTCTCATGCTCCTGGATAGGCAGAATTAATATTGTCAAAATGGCTATACTACCAAAAGTGCTATACAGATTTAATGCAATTTCTATTAAAATCCCATGACATTCTTCATAAAAATAGACAAAGCAATCATGAAAAATAAGAGACCCAGAATAGCTAAAGCAATCCTTAGCAAGAAAAGTGAAGCAGGAGGCATCACAATACCTGACTTTTTTTTTTTTTTTTTTTTTTTTTTTTTTTTTGGTGCCGTGGATTGAACTCAGGGGCACTCGACCACTGGGCCATATCCCTAGCCCTTTTTTGTATTTTATTAGAGACAGGGTCTCACTGAATTGCTAAGTGCCTCACCATTGCTGAGGCTAGCTTTGAACTCGTGTGATCCTCCTGCCTCAGCCTCCCAAGTGCTGGGATTACAGGTGTGTGCCACCACACTCGGCTACAATACCTGACCTTAAACTATACTACTGAGCTGTGGTAACAAAAACAGCATGGTATTGGCACCAAAATAGACTTGTAGAGCAATGGTACAGAATAGAGAACGCAGAGACAAACCCACGCAAATATAGTTATCTCATACTAGACAAGGGTGCCAAAAACATTCACTGGGAAAAAAGATTGCCTATTCAACAAATGGTACTGGCAAAACTGGAAATCCATATGTAGCAAAATGAAATTAAACCTCTATCTCTTACCCTGCACAAAAATCAACTCAAAGTGGATCAAAGACTTAGGCACAAGCCGGGCACGGTGGCGCACGCCTGTAATCCCAGCACTTTGGGAGGCTGAGGCAGGAGGATCGCGAGTTCAAAGCCAGCCTCAGCAATGGCGAGGCACTTAGCAACTCAGTGAGACCCTGTCTCTAAATAAAATACAAAAAAAGGTCTGGGGTTGTGGCCCAGTGGTCGAGTGCCCCTGAGTTCAATCCCCAGTACCACACACACAAAAAAAAAAAAAAAAAAGACTTAGGCACTAGAACAGAGACCCTGTGCCTAACAGAAGAAAAAGTAGGCCTAAATCTATACCATGTTTGCCTAGGATCTGACTTCCTTAGCAAGACTCCTAAAGCGCAAGAAGTAAAATCAAGAATCAATAAATGGAATAGATTCAAATTAAAAAGCTTCTTTTCAGCAAAGAATTAATAATGTGAGGAGAGAGCCTACAGATTGGGAGAAAATCTTTACCACATGCGCCTCTGATAAAGCATTAACCTCTAGGATATATAAAGAACTCAAAAAAAACCTTAACACCCAAAATACAAATAACCCAATCAGTAAACGGGCTAAAGAACTGAACAGACACTTCACAGAATAAATAAAATTGATAAATAAAATTGATCAACAAATATATGAAAAAGTGTTCAACATGTCTAGCAATTAGAGAAATGCAAATCAAAACACTCTAAGATCTCATCTCACTCCTGTCAGAATGGCAATCATCCAGAATACAGGCAACAATAAATGTTGGTGAGGATGTGGGGGAAAAGGTACACTCATACATTGCTGGTGGGACTGCAAATTGGGGCAACCACTCTGGAAAGCAGTATGGAGATTCCTCAGAAAACTGGGAATAGAACCACCATTTGACCCAGCTATCCCATTCCTTGGTTTATACCCAAAAGACTTAAAATCAGCATACTATAGTGACACAGCCACATCAATGTTTATAGCAGCTCAATTCATAATAGCTAGACTATGGAACCAACCTAGGTGTCCCTCAAAAGATGAATGGATAAAGAAAATATGGCATATATACTCAGTGGAATATTATTCAGCTTTAAAGAAGGGTGAAATTAGGGCATTTGCCATTAAGTGGAGTTGGAGAATATCATGTTAAGCGAAAATAAGCCAATCCCACCAAACCAAAGGCTGAATGTTTTCTCTAATATGTGGATGATAAATCACATAAGGGGGGAGGGCACTAGGAAAAAATAGTATTAGATTAGGTAGAGGGAAGTGAAGGGAGGGGAGGGAGGGGATGTGGGATGGGAAAGATAGTGGAATGAAACAGACATTATTACTCTATGTATATATGTGACTACACGACCAATATGATTCTGCAACATGTACACTTTGAAAAATAAGAAATTATATCCCATCTGTGTATGATATATCATACTGCATAAATGCATTCTACTGTCATTCACTAATTAAAACAAAACAAACAAGCAAACAAACAAAAAAGTAATAAGGGTCAAGGGTGTAATTCAGCAGTAAAGCATACCTAGGTTCAGTCCCCAATGCCAAAAAAGCAAATAGTGTGTAGAAGAAGGTGCGAGAATAGGAGTGTGCACATGCAAATGTGTGTACACGTGCACATGGAGGCTCTTCCTGTTCTTAAATTGGGGCCTGGGATGGGGAGCCTTAGAATTTGGGGAACAGCTTCCCTTCCCAGAGAGGGAATCAGCAACGCTCCAGAGGTGTAAGCACTTGGGGCTAGAGAGCAGCTCACCCAGGGTCACAAAACCTGATTCTGATCCTATTTGTGAGTTAGTGCTTTGATTCTTCTGTAACCATTTTCCCTCTCTCTTTTTTTTTCTTTCTCTCCCAATTTTGTCTGCCAAATTTCAAAACTGATAATGTGAAACTATACAGTTGACAATGAAAGAGAGGGGGGCAGAGACTTTTCACTCCAGTGCGTGGTTTACATCCATTTGAACCAGCTCATACTTTCCCAGAACTCAGGGTTGTGACACAGGAATGGCATTCCTCCGAGAAAGCCTTAGGTGACTCCAAAGAAGCAGCCTCACTGAGCAGCAGGCTCCTTCCACAGCTGCCTTCCATCTAGACCTAGAATGGATTCAGACTTGGATTTTAGGAGGTGAGGACGTTTCTTCACTCTGGGTGTCTTAGAAATTCTTTCTGTTAGCCAAAAAGGATAAAACAATGGCTGCATGAAATTGTTTTTGAGTATAGAGAAGGTGTATTATTTCTAATATGAAATCATGTTCTACACTTGTGAAAAATCTTTCATAAATACTTTTTTCTTGGTACTGGGGAGCACTTAACCACTGAGCCACATCCCCAGTCCTTTTGTGTATTTTATTTAGAGACAAGGTCTCACTGAGTTGATTAACACCTCACTAAATTGCTGAGGCTGGCTTTGAACTCAATCCTCCTGCTTCAGCATCCCTAGCTGCTGGGATTATAGGTGTGAGCTACCACGCCATAAATACTTTTAGAGGGCCTAGAAATTATGTTTAGACCAGGATATTGTGACTATATTATCTTCATTATCCTGATCATTACTCTATAAGCCCTGAAATTAAGCAAAGTAATACAAATATGGGTCAGTCATTATCACAGAAAATTTCAAATCCAGGCTAGAAGTGTGTAGCTCAGTGGTAGAGCACTTGCCTAGCATGTACAAGGCTTTGGGTTCAATCCCCAGCACCACCAACCAAAAGAAAGAAAAGAAAAAATTTAAATAACCATAAAAAATAGAAGTACCATTTACAATAGCCTTTAATTTTATTTTTTTTTCCCCAGAACATGTCTTGTACATGATGCGTTAGATCATTCTTGGATACTTAATGTGTTTATTTTCCACATCTTGCCCAGAGCTCACCTAGCTAGATAGGTGCTGTGGCAGAGAGCCAGGCAAGCAGCTATGGGACAAGGACTTGGCTCTGGCCTGGACTTGGCTCTGTTCCTTTTCAGCCAAGGCCCTGTGACCCCTGCTTGGGCCTCAGAATCCTCAAATGTGAAGTAAGGGGTCCATTTCATCTGCAATTCTTTTTCTGTGTGGTGTTATATATATAAGTAAAAGTTGCCTTTACAATTTCTTTTAGGTTTACAGTCCAGTGACATTAAGCACATTTTTGTTGCTGAGCAACCATCACGAACCATCCATCTCCAGAATCTTTTCATCATCCCAAACTGAAACTCTATATATCCACTGAACAATAACTCCTTTCTCCCCTCACCCTAGCCTTTGGCAATCACCTTTCTCCTTTCCACATCTGTGGATTTATCACTCTAGGGGCCTCATGTAAGTGCAGTCATACAGTATTTGTCCTTTTGTGACTGGTTTCTTTCACTTAGCATATTGTCCTCTAGGTTCATTTGTGTAGCATGTGACAGGATTCTGTTCTGCTTTAAGGCTGAATTATTTTCCATTGTATACATAGACCACATTTTGTTTATCCATTAATCCACTGATGCACATTGGAGTTGTTTCTACTTTTTGGTTATTGTGAACAAGGCCGCTGTGCACTTGTGTGTATAAATATTTGAGTCCTTGCTTTCAGTTCTCTTGTGTGTATAACTAGAAGTGCAATTGCTGGATGTTTGGGGAGCTCCATATTCCATCTGCAGTTTTTGTTTGTTTGTTTTTGGTACTGGGGATTGAATTCAATCACTGAGCTTCATCCCCAGTCCTTTTCATTTTTGGTTTTGAGTCAGGATCACCCTAAGTTCCCCAGGAGGGCCATGAACATGTGATCCTCCCATCTCAGCCTGCCAGGTAGCTGGAATTACAGGGGTGCACCACTGTGCTGGCCTTGATCTGCAATTCTTTTTTTTTGGTACCAGGGGCGCTTAACCCCTGAGCCACATCCCCAGCTATATTTTGTATTTTATTTAGAGACAAGGTCTCTCTGAGTTTCTTAACACCTCGCTTTTGCTAAGGCTGGCTTTGAACTCATGATCCTCCTGCCTCAGCCTCCCGAGCCATTGGGATTACAAGCGTGAGCCATCGCACCTGGCCTTGGTCTGTGATTTTTTTTTTAAATATATTTTTAGTTGTAGATAGACACAATACCTTTATTTTATTTATTTATTTTTATGTGGTGCTGAGGATCGAACGCAGGACAATATGCACCGCTGAATATATTGTCCGCAGCCCCTTGATCTGCAATACTTTTTTTTTTTTAATACCTTTATTTATTTATTTTAATGTGGTGCTAAGGATCCAACCCAGCACGTCGCACATGGTAGGTACGTGCTCTACGGCTGAGCCACAACCCCAGCCCCTTGATCTGTAATTCTTATTAGGAGTCTTAGTATCTATGACCACTTTGAAATTGCATGCCATATTTTGGGTGTCAGCACCTATGGGCATTTTTCTGGGAAGAAGATCCACTGTTTCAGCAGAAGTTATCATTATTCTGAAAAATTAAGAACACAGAGCTAGAGGGTATTTGCAGACTCTTTTAAAATCAATATGTTCAGATTCTGAGACTGAGCACAGGCTATGGAGAGGTTAAGGAGCCTGGATTTACCTTGCAACAGAGTTTTGCCAGGATTCTGTGTATGAGGAGGAGTACCTGGATATGCCAGGGTAGAATGCAGAAACATTTTCAGGCCCTGAGGGGACAAGACAGAGGGAGGGGTCCAGGATTCTGAGACAGTAGGTTTGACTGGTAGTTCTTGTGCCATAATAATCATGTGACCTTAGGCAAATCTTTTAACTGCTCTTGGCCTGTTCCTTATTTCTAAAATGGTAACAGTACCTACCACACAATCAAGAGGGGATCAGATGAAATTCTATAGATAGAAGTGTCTTGCAAGAGATGATGGGGATTTGGACCCACTAATTAAATCGATGACCAAAATCTGGGTTTAGAATATAACAGAAAACACTTTGGAAACTCCAGAGTAAGACAGTTTACCCAGTCAGTGCCCTTGTTATGTTGTTACTTAATCGTCACTCCACTGTTAAATGGTTTATCATTAGATGGGTCTTGGCTTGTTCATAGCTGTCCCTGTCTGGCTCCATCTGGGTGTGGGGGAGGTGGGCCCAAGGCTTCCAAACCTGCAGGATGTTGTCTCCTGCCCAGATTCCCTCAGGCTTCCCTTCTCTAGTCTTCCAGGTGGCCCTTGATGGGCCTGTGTGGCATATGCAGTTCCTGAGCCCACCCAGCACTTCCCAGGATGGGACCTGGCATGGAGCCTGGGTTTTTGGAATAAGAGACCCTGGTGAGTAAAGATAATCCACTGCTGATCTCAGCAACAGCTGAAAGAGTCAGTTCAGAAAAGAACAAAGGATTCTAGTGAAATGTAAGTTACATTTGAGGACGCAGAACTTACATGAAAGATGTTCTTCAATTTTTTAAAAATTTTAGCTTTCAATATTTTATCCAAACCAGTAGATCAAAAAACACATACTTGTTGTTTAACTGGGGAAAATGAACACCTCTAGCTCCACTATTGTACTTAAGGAATAGAATATAGCTGGGCACGGTGGCGCATGCCTGTAATCCCAGCATTTGGGAAGCTGAGGCAGGAGAATCGCAAGTTCAAAGCCAGCCTCAGCAATGGAGAGGAACTTAGCAACTCAGTGAGACCCTATCTCTAATAAAAATACATAAAAGGGCTGGGGATGTGGCCTAGGGTCGAGTGCCCTTGAGTTCAATCCCTGGCACCAAAAAATTAATTAATTAATTAATTTAGTTACATTATAAAAAAGAAATAGAATATTACCAAGACCTTAGAAATCTGCTTTCTGCTCCATTTTCCCCCAGTAACATTCTTTCCTCCCTAATACCAGAGTAAACACTATCCTGAACTTCCTCTTAGTAATTCTGTTACTTTTCTTTATAGTAAGAATGTGTGGGATGGATATATATATGTGTACATATATATATATATATATATATATCCATAACAAATATAGGTGTATGGTATCTGTATATATATATATATATATATATATATACATATATATGTATATATGTATATATGTGTATATAATCTGTTCTTTAATATTTTCTATAATCATACTGATATATTCTTTATTGTTTTATCTTTTTACCCAACAGTATAACATTTAGATTTGTCCAAGTGTATTAAGTGTTCCAATAGTGTAACAAAATACCTGCGGTACTGTTTGTCAGCTTTCTCTTACTGTGATAAAATACATGAGAAAATCGACTTAAAAGGAAGAAAGGTTTATTTTGGCTCATGGTTTCAGGGATTTCAGTTCATGGTCACTTGGCCACATTGCCTTTGGGCCTGGGGCTAGGCAATACATTATGGTGGCAGTGTGTGGCAGAGGAGGCTGTTCATCTCATGCTGTTCAGGAAGCAAAGAGAGAAAGGGGAAAGAGATTGGGTGGGGTCTCAGTACCCTCTCCAAGTGCTCCTTCAAGTAGCTGACTTCCAACTACTAGTCCCCACCTCTTTTAGGATCTACCACTTCCCAGTAGCGTCATGCTGAGGACCAAGCCCTTAACACATGGGCCTTTGGGGAACATTCTCAATCCAAACTGAAACATATGATCAACTTAAAAGAAGAAAGATCTATCTGGATCACAGTTTGGGAGGTTTCAGTCTACAATCAGCTGCCCCATTGCTTCTGGGCCTGTGGCCAGGCAGCACATCACGGCAGGAACATGTGGCAGGGCAACAAGTCCCCTCAAGGTGGCCAGGAAGCAGACAGACGAAGAGGGGGAAACTGGAGTCTCATAACCCCCGTCAAGGCCACACATCTGATGACCTAGTCTCTTATTAGGCCCATCTCCTAAAACTTTCACCAATGGCGCCAAGTTGAGGAAAAAGTTTTTAACACATGGCCCTTTGGGGGACTTTCCAGATGCAAACTGTAGCACCATCTTAATCCACATAGCTGCAGTTCATCACATTTGTTGCTGTGCGGTATTGTACCACTGTACACCAGCTCATTCAGTTTACTGTTGGTGGGCATTTTGATTGTTTTCCAGGTTTTTTTTTTTTTTTTTTTTTTTTTTTTTTTTTTTTTTGGTACTGGGGATTGAACTCAGGGACACTCGACCACTGGGCCACATCCCCAGCCCTTTTTTGTATTTTATTAGAGACGGGGTCTCACTGAGTTGCTAAGTACCTCACCATTGCTGAGGCTGGCTTTGAACTCAAGATCCTCCTGCCTCAGCCTCCCAAGTGCTGGGATTACAGGCGTGCACCACCACCACCCCCGGCTCCCAGGTTTTTGCTATTAAAGATGGTTTTGTATATCTCACATTGTGAGGGATTTCTGATTGATTTTTCTTAATCTTGGTTACGTATTAAAATTCCCTGAGAAGCATTTAAAACTAGGATGCCTGGGTCCCACTCCCAGAGATTTTAATTTAACTGATCTGGGGTTTGGCCTGGGCATCTGAAAGTGTGCTGAGGACCACTGCTCTAGAAGGTCTTTTGTTGTTGTTGCTGTTATCGTTGTACTGTGAATTGCCTAGGGCTACTCTACAACTGAGCTCCATCCCCAACTCTTTTTATTTTGAGACAGGGTATTGCTGAGGCTGGCCTCAAACTCGAGATCCTCCTGCCTCAGCCTCCTGAGCTGCTGGGATCATAGGCGTGTAGCACTACACCTGGCAAGAATCTGCATTTCTGAGAAGTTCCTAGGTGATGCTGGTCCGTGGCCCCACTTGGAGTAGTGCTGAGTAGCGGGGCCTGCCTTCAACTTCGCTAGGTAGTATCAGGTCAGTTTCCAAGTAGCAACACCCATTTACTCTCCCACAACAGTGGACGGGCTTGACATCCTCAGGCTTTGTACATTTTTGCCTAAATAGAGGATATAAAATGTTATGTTCTGATCATTTGTGAGAATAAACAACTTTTCAAAAGCATAGGGGTTATTTCTAAGCTCTATATTGCGAACTGTCTGCACATGACTTCTCTGCTTGTCTGATAGGTTTCTGTATGTGTTTTTCCTTTTCCTTTCAGATTACTTGTGTAATCTGAATACCAATCCTTTACTTAGTTTATTTGTATTTAGTTTACATGTTGTAACTATATTCATTCAATTTCTCCCTTGAATAAAATTTTCTTCATAAATTCTATACCTCAGCAGTATCTTAGGTGACAGCCAGTTCCCTGATTAAGAAGGAACCTTGACAGGTGGAGGTATGACTCAGTGGTAGAGTGCTTTTCCTAGCATGCACAAATTCTTCTTCTTTGTTTTTATCAGTGCTAGGAATTGAACTTGAGGATCCTGCATGCCAGGTAAGCACTCTATCACTGAGCCACATTCCCAGCCCCTATCTGTTTTCTATTAGAATATAATTCCAAGAGGATAGGAACTTTGTGCCATGGTTCATCCCCAGAACCAAACAGAATACTTAAGAGTCATAAATATGTGTGGAATGAATGAATTTTGTATGTCACTCACCTTGATAATGGGACCTGATTAAAAGAATGTTGATTAATTAATTAATATATCCCCAGTCCTTCTTATTTTTGATTTTGAGACAGGATAACTCTAAGTGTCTCCATGCTGGCCTTGAATCCATAATCCTCCTGCCTCAGCCTCCCTAGTAGCTGGAATTACAAGGGTGCCCCACCATGCTGGCTTAGATCTGCAGTACTTAATAGGAGTCTTGGGATTGATGACCACTTTGAAATTGCATGCCATATTCTGAATGTCTGCACCTGTGGGCATTTCTGGGAAGAAGACCCACTGTTTCACCAGAAGTTGTCATTATTCTGAAAGATTAAGAACACAAAGTATAACGTGTGCTGTAAAGGAAACAGGAAATATGCTGAGAAAGTGGTTAAGGGCTTCAGATCTTTAGGTCACTGAGAGGATAGTGCTTTGGCAAGCATCTGTGGAGTCCTTCAGTGGAGCTGGATTTTCAGCTCTACCAGCTCACAGCTGTGCGTCACAGGGATGCTGGTTAACTGGTCTGTGCTTCACTTTCTTTTTTTCACCTGTCAAATAAGGATGATTTGGTACTTACCTCAGAAAATTAATGTGAAGATTATATGAACCCAGAACACACTGAACTCTGAACACTAGCTATTATCACCTAGAGAAATAAAACATTTTATTCTTTACCAAAAGGATTTTACACAGCACACATGAGTGAGAAGCCTCTTAGAAATGTATGGGGAAATGGCATCATTCATTTGATAGGTACTGAGTCTGTAAAATCCAGGCCCCAAATCATGCACAGAGGTGGCTTTTGTGTTCATAAGAGTTTCCCCTGGATTTTTATTTTTCATGAAGAATTTTCTTTGTAAAACATCATTTTATCTTCAGAACCACAGAAAGCATTTCATTTCTCTTCTACACATTGACAATGAGCGGTCCCACCTCAGAACGCAGCCACACAAGTTCACAGTCAAGTTTGTCTTCTGAAATGGCATATGCCACCCCCTTTCCATTCCCAGCAAAATGGTGTATCTTAGAAAAACCAGAGTGACCTGATATCACCCAGGACTTGTAGCCTATTCCTTTCCTGTGTGAAGTCTCTGAAGTCAGTGCACACTCTCTCCCTCCACACATATGCTGTCCACCAGTTGTTTTGTACACTTGGATACCTCCTGTATTTTCAAACTACATCAGCTTATTGCTGTGGCTTACAACTTGACCAGAAGACTTCATGTGCTGAATTACGACCTGCCACAAGCATAGAATCACCAACGTGGGCGATTCCTTGGGAAATCCCTAGTGTGTAACGCTCCAATGTGAAATGGGCCACAGATTCTGAGGGGAAGGTGGGAAAAGGGAGAGAAGGGTGAGGAGGAAATTATGGAACTATGTCTTGAAATTCAGATGTTATAACCATGGTGTGTAGGTGGAGTAAACATTATGCTTTGCCTACATATTTATCATTATTTTGAAATGTATATAGGTATAGCTATGATTAATAAGCCATTCTGCATATTGGTTTTAAAGCATTATTGGACTCACTGTTATTTTATTGTGTAAAATATTTTCTTAATCAACAAAAAATTAAGTAGAAATTCTATCACTATCCTAGACTAGTGTTTCTCAGAGAATGGTTTCCAGCCTATGGTATCAACATTACCTGGGAATGCTTTAGGAACAAAGATTCTTGGTGCCATTCCAGATCTATTGAATCAGAAACTGGGGATGGAGCCCAATAATCAGTTTTACTCCTTCCCAGTGATTCCATATGATTCATGTTAAGAGCTAAGACTCACTGAGCTAGATTTCTAAAAATATATGTTTCTTTTTAAAAAAGGGATCCTTGGCCAGCACAGATTACACCTGTAATCCCAGTAACTTGGAAGGCTGAGGCAGGAGGATCACAAGTTCCAGGCTAGCGTGGTCAATTTAGCAAGGGCCTGCCTCAGAATAAAAATAAAAATGGCGGCCATTTTCTACTATCCTGCTTTGTGCTGGACATAGTTGGTGGCCCCTGCCAGAATAAAGGCTTCATTGGTTATTACGTGAAAAAAATAAATAAATAAAAAATAAATAAATAAAAATGGCTGGGAATGTAGCTCAGTGGTGGAACACCCCTGGGCTCAACCCACACTTACACACAAAGCCAGGGTTGGGGGAATCCTACTGAGCATTAATAGTTCTAAAAATAGTCCTTAACAATAGTTCCTAGGAAGGGAAAAAAACATATTGCCTTTGGTTATCATAACCTGTAACCAGAAGAGCTGGGTTTTAAGTCACCCAGTCTTTCAAGTAACACTTTTTCCATGTACACAGGCTTCAGAAGGCCAGCCAATTAGTAACAGCCTCCTTCTAGGAACCATGCTTCCTAAAGGTCTTTTTATCTCTAAAAACCAACCACTGAGCCCCATGGTTCCTAAAAGTTCAATTTGCTGTGTTCAACTCCCCCATTGCTCAACTCCTGACGTGTAGTACTGGCCCCTTCTTTCAAGTTCCCATGCAGAAAGTTGGGCTGAGTATAGAAGACACACTTCTAATAACTACAGGGTAGACAGCCACAGGACAGCCTGCAGTGACTTAGTCCAGCCCTTCATCTGCACATCCTATTCAGTTCAGGCCATCCAAGGGAAGGGAAAATATCCAGGAGCTACAGTCTGAATTAAGTACAGCTTATTCCCTTGGTAGCATACTTTCTGTGCTTTGAAAATAATGCACAGGGGGTTGGGACACAGCTCAGTGATGAAACATGTACCTAACATGCTCAAGGGCCCTGGGTTTCATCCCCACCACCGGGGAAAACAAAAAAGATGATGGCACCATAAAAATGAAACACAGCCTCAGCAATGGCGAGGCACTTAGTAACTCAGTGAGACCCTGTCTCTAATAAAATACAAAAAAGGGCTGGGGATGTGCCCAGTGGTCAAGTGCCCCTGAGTTCAATCCCCGGTACCCAAAAAAAAAAAAAAAAAAAAAAAAAAAAAAAATGAAACAAAGATGCTTTCAGTTGAAGTTATGAGGAATGTGTGTTCTAGAGAGGGTATTAGCAGATCTGTTCTTCATTATCTAGGAAGGATATGGAACATCTCAATAGCATTTACCTATATTTTATTTTCCATGCTAGGAGTTTCTCTTTGGAAATGTTGTATGAATCATAACAGAGAAATGTTGTTTATTTATGTGTCTATCCAGCATCTACTAAGACCATCAGTGTGTCACTCTGCAGACAGAGAAATATGTAAGCTGAGTTGCAAAGCTCACAGCTGAAGGTGGGGAATGCGCAGGCACGTGCTCATGTGCAGACGCATACACACTACTGTGATGCTATAATGAAACTCTATACAAGTTTCCAGGAGAACTCAGGATGGTGGTGGGGATCAGAAAAGTCTCCCAGGGACATGACATTTGAGGTGGGTCTCTAAGGCTGGCTCCACATTTACCAGACAAAAAGAGATGAGGATGTTAAGTCCTTTGAGTATAAACCAACGGGTGGGATAGCTGGGTCAAATGGTTGTTCCATTCCCAGTTTTCTGAGTCATCTCCATACTGCTTCCCAGAGTGGTTGCACCGATTTGCAGTCCCACCAGCAATGTATGAGTGTACCTTTTCCCCCACATCTTCACCAACATTTATTGTTGCCTATATTCTTGATGATTGACATTCTGACAGGAGTGAGATGAAATCTTAGAGTATATTGATTTGCATTTCTCTAATTGCTAGAGATGTTGAACACTTTTTCATATATTTGTTGATCAATTTTATTTCTTCTTCTGTGAAGTGTCTGTTCAGTTCCTTGGCCCATTTATTGATTGGGTTATTTGGGGGTTTTTTTTGGTGTTAAGTTTTTTGAGTTCTTTATATATCCTAGAGATTAATGCTTTATCAGAGGCACATGTGGTAAAGATTTTCTCCCGGGGCTGGAGTTGTGGCTCAAAAGCGCTCGCCTCTCACGTGCGCGGCCCGGGTTCAATCTCAGCACCACGTAAACATAAATGCATTGCATTGTGTACAACTAAAGTAAATAAATAAATATTTAAAAAAAAAAAAAAAAAAAGATTTTCTCCCAATCTTTAGGCTCTCTCCTCACATTATTAATTGTTTCCTTTGCTAAGAAGAAGCTTTTAAATTTGAATCCATCCCATTGTGATGCAGCCACATCAATGTTTATAGCAGCTCAATTCACAATAGCTAGACTATGGAACCAACCTACCTACGTGTCCCTCAATAGATGAATGGATAAAGAAAATGTAGTATATATACTCAATAGAATATTACTCAGCTTTAAAGAAGAGTGAAGTTATGGCATTTTCCAGTAAATGGTTGGAGTTGGAGAATATCATGTTAAGCGAAAATAAGCCAATCCCACCAAACCCAAGGCCGAATGTTTTCTCTAATATGTGGATGCTAATTCACAATAAGGTGGGGGCCAATAGGGAAAAATAGCATTACCTTATATTAGGTAGAGGGAAGTGATGGGAGAGGAAGGAGGGAATATGGGGATGGAAAAGATAGTGGAATGAAACAGACATTATTACTATATGTATATATGTGACTATGTGACCAATATGATTCTGCAACATGTACACTCAGAAAAATGAGAAATTATATCCTATCTATGTATAATATATCAAAGTGCATAAATGCATTCTACTGTCATGTATAACTAATTAAAACAAATTTTAAAAATTTACAAAAAAGAGATGAGGAACTCTTCCTGAAATGCATACATGGGCTGCCAACCAAACACGCTCTGGCTCCCAACAGCATTATGGAAATAAAAATGAATTAGTTGATATTTGGAAGGAGTCCCAAAAATTCAAATGTCCAGAATACATCCTGTTATACTTTCTATAAATGGCCACTGGTACAACTGATGTTGTCAACCAAAAAATACTTTTCGAGGGCCTACTCTTCTAGGTGCTGAAAATATAGCTACTAACAAATGACTATATTTTGGCTGGACATGGTGGTACACATCTGTAATCCCAGCAATTTGGGAGGCCAAGGCAGGAGGTTTGCAAGATCAAGGTCAGGCTGGGCAACTTAGTGAGATCTTGTCTCAAAAAAAAAAAAAAAAAAAAAATTAAGAGCTAAGATTCACTGTGCTAGATTTTAACCCTTTAAAAAGGATTGTGTGTGTAGCTAAGAGGTAGAGCAGCCCTGGGTTCAATCCCCAGTACCACAGAAAGGAAAAAAAAAGACTATATTTGGATCCATGGCACATTCTGGTGGTATCTGGATCACAGACAATAAACAAAGAAATAAGGGAAAAATAAATCAGGTTAAGAGGATGGAAGGGGGATTGATAGGACAAGACTCTAAAAGGGGGACAGGAAAGAGCTTTCCAGTAAGTGACCTTTTCGCAGATGCTTGAATGAATTCAGAGGTGGTCATATAGGTGTCTAGGGGGTTGAAAGGACCTCCCAGGCAGAGGAGCAGTGAGTTCAAAGGACCTTGGGCTGGAATGCACTTGTGCTAAAGAAACAGCAAGAGGCAAGTGAGTGAGTGAGTGAGTAAGCAGAATGGCTAGTGATGGAGGTGGGAGCTACAGAGGGTGGCCCCTTCACAGGTCAAGTAATGCCTCTGCATTTTTTTTTTTTTTTTTGCGATAAAGAAAATTATACATCATTTATTATCAAATGATATTAGATAATACTAAAGAATCACTATTTTGTTAGCAACGATAACAGTAGTATTGTTTCATACCTTACAGTTATTAAGTCCTCATAATTTTTGAGGGAACCAAATATAACACTTGTTACATGGAAACATCTATACCTTCTTATTGTTCTTTTGTGGAAAAGCAAGCTTTATTTCAAAGTAACCCAAGAAGAGAAGAGCAGTCAGGGGGAGTACATTTAGAAACTGGATGGGAACACAGAGATACTGTATCCATTTGGCAAAGGCTCAGTCAGACATTTTAGCAATTCCTCCAGATCCTCTAACACCTACTCAGTTTTCTCTTCAGGATGAAACTAAAAGAGTAGTCTTGAAGATGCCCATGATGTCTTTGTTATCCAAACACACTCCCATTTCAGGAAAGAGGACACCTGGGGTCTACTATTTGGGGGATCTGATTAATTATTAAAATAAATATTTACATTGAGAATATAGTTAAGATAGTAGGCTTTCTTCACATTTTCACATTTTAAAAGGAACCACAGAGGTTTCACGTTTTAAGCAGTAGAGTTGGTAAAGATCCTGTCTCCATTTTATAGGAGCTGGATTACATTCAATTACTCCTTACAACTGAAAGATCATTCCATTGCTTTTGAAGTATTGGATGGGCTGGCATCTGCGATGGTAGCTAAATAAATGAGATTTCTGTGTAACACATGCTGGTACTGGACACACTCGTTCGCTCGACCCTTGTTCTGATACTCCACGATACAGCGGATCAGCTGGTCATTCTCCTCCAGGAGCTGCTGGATAGTCTCTTGATTGACTTCTGCCTTGCCCCTCATCCAGTCTGGTACAAAGGCCACCGACATCGCTGGGGGCCCGGGTCGGCACCCCGCCTCAGCAAAAGATGCCCCACCGTGCGTCTAGACCCACGCTCTCTCCGCGCCGCACGGCCCAGGGCGGGCGGGCGCCTCTGCATTTTTATCTGCGTGAAAAGTAATTTGTCAGATTTTGAGTAGAGGAGAATCTGACATCTGTTTTGGAAGGAAAACTCTGACTGTAATTTCTTTTCAATGCTTCTTTGACAAGCCAAGAGACTGTCCAAGATTAGGACCATCCAGACTCCTCCTACAACAATTCTTTGGTTGCATCTATTAAGCTCACAAATATTTGTGGTGATCTACACATGACATATTCTCTTCCATGTAGGAAGTTTCCAAAGGAAGAACTATAAATGTTGAATGAAAGCATTTTAACTGTGCTGGCAATAAAATTCAAGAAACTAAAATTCCAATGACATATAGTATGTTTTCTGTCAAATTGACAAAGGGTTTAAAAATAAACAACAAAAAGAATACAAAGTGTTAGGGGGGGGGGGTCCAGGAATTGGATCTTTTCAGATGTTGATTGTTGGAGCAGAGATTGGTCCAAGTTTTCTGGAGAGTACTTTGGCCTAAGGTTGGTGCACACTGAAATTATGCCAGAGAAACGACAAGAGAAACATTAAAAATGTAAGCCTTATCTAGAATGCTGAAACCAGGAATGGAGGTTGATTACATAAATTATGTCCATATTAGGAAATAGCATACCACCTTAAAATGATGTTGAAAGAGACATCGAGTTTGGGGAAGTGTTTATGATGTATAACTAAGTGAAAAAAATAGTATTAGTACATATGGTAATTTTTTAAATTATTTAAATTTTAACTATGTAATAATTTCACTTGGTTTAAAAAGAAAAAAGGTGTGAAGGAAAAATCAGCCTCCCATTCTTGTCTTCCATAGTCCTAATCCCTTACCAGAGCCATCGAGCACCAGATGGGCCATAGGAACCATATCTTCAGCTTCTTTTGCATCATTGTAGATAACTTCTGATGTATCCACATATAAATGCAAAAATAAAATATTTTCCCTTTCCCCCATTGCACAAATGGAAGTGTTTAATTTTTTATTTTAGTAAAAGTCATTTACCAAAATAATTATGAACTGAGGGTGTAGCTCAGTGGTAAAGCTTTTGCCTAGCATGGGCAAGGCCCTGGGTTTAATCCCCAGTAATGAAAAACAAAACAAAACAAAACAAACAAAAAAACAAACCCTCAAACCTTATCCTTTTTCTCCCTTTGAGATGGGTCTTATTTAGTTGAGGCTGGTCCTACGTTTGCGATCCTTCCTTCTCAGTCTTATGAGTCCCTGCAGTTAAAGGCATGTGCCACTGCACCCAGCTAATATTCCTTTTTAAAAACCAACTGCAAAGTAGTGCACAATATGGATATAACTGAATTTATTTAATTAGCCCTACTACTAGGCATTTTGGCTATTTCCTTAAACAAACAAACAAACAAACAAACAAAAACTATTACAAATAGAACTGCTGCCAGGCAAGGTGGCACATTCCATAATCCCAGCGGCTCCAGGAGGTTGGGGTAGGAGTGGTAGGAGGATCGAGAGTTCAAAGTCAACCTGAGCAATTAAGTGAGGCTCTAAGCAGCTTCTCGAGAACTTGTCTCTAAATAAAATATAAAAAGGGCTGGGGCCAGGTGCGGTGGCGCAGGCCTGTAATCCCAGCACTTGGGAAGCTGAGGCAGGAGGATTGTGAGTTCAAAGCCAGCCTCAGCAATGGCGAGGAATTTAGCAACTCAGTGAGACCCTGTCTCTAAATAAAATACAAAAAAGGGCTAAGGATGTGGCCCAGTGGTCGAGTGCCCCTGAGTTAAATCCCTGGTACCAAAAAAGAAAAAAAATAAATAAATAAAAGGGGGGGGGGGCTGGAGATGTGGCTCAGTAGTTGAGTGTCCCTGGTCAATCCCCTGTAAATCCCCCCTCAAAAAAACAAAAACAAAATAAAAAACAAAAACAAATAGAACTGCTGTGTATTACTTGGTATTAATAATTTTACACCATAAAATTTGTAGGATAAATTCCCCAAAGTGGAGTTTCTGAGTCAAATGTTATATATATTTTCATAAATCTTGTCTTATTATTCTTACATTTGTACCAATTCAAGCTCCCGTTGGTGATGTATGTTGGAGACTGCTCTCACTCTCACTATTCCCCCAAGCAAAGGTGATTTCAAGCTTTAGGATTTTTGCTAAACTGATTGGTATTGAAGGGTAGTATTAGTTTTCATTTCTTCGTTTATGTCCAAAGTTGAACATCTTTTCAAATGTTTAGATATCTTTGGGTCTCCTTTTCTACTGTTTGTGTGTTAGCTTTATAAGAAATGTTCATTCATGTATTCACCCATTCATAATGTAAATACCAACGGGGCTCTGACTCTTCAGTATCACTAGGGGAGTTCTTGGAGAGGGGGGCCTCAACTCAAGACAAGTAGGGTCCTTGGCATATGTGGCAGAAAGAATTTCAGCAGGCACCTGAGACAGATTTATTTAGGAATCCAGGTATACCAGGCGTGGTGGTGTACACCTGTAATCCCAGCGACTCAGGAGGGTGACGCAAGAAGGATGGCAGGTTCGGACCAGCCTGGGCAATTTAGAGAGATCTATCGCAAAAGAAAAAGGGCTGGGGATGTAGCTTATTTGTAAAGTGCCCCTGGCTTCAATTCCTGTTTAAAAAACAAAAGAAAAGAAAACAACAACAAAAAAAAAAAAAAAAAAAAAAAAAACAAAGGAAAGCTGCTGGTACACATTCAAGGGAGAATGTGGGCTACCTTTTATCTTGAAAGTGAGAAGCTTTTGGGGTGAAACAAGGAAAACATATTCAAAAGAAAATGTGGGTCATCTCCAAAGGTAAATAGGGAAATCCCTCGCTCTGGCCCGAAAATTTTTATACAGACACAGTAGTTAGGGGCCGAACTAGAGGCCGAGACAGGGCGAGTGACACAATTTCGCGCCTGTTTTTCCTGCGCTTGCGCTTTGCGCTTACACCGCATTACTTTTTGCTGCTAGGACTCGGGCCAAGGACGTGATCCCTGTAGCTCTAGAGTTGCCTGTTTTGAATTTCAAAGGTTCATGGGTGGTTCCTGAATTCCAACAGTTCTGGGTGCTACTCTTTTGAAACTCAATATTTGTTTTTTCAAATCCCTGTTTCAACAGAGTTAGTACAGGTAGGTTTGAGAGACTCATGCCCTGCCCTCCCAGAACGTGCTCTCTGGTGAGGACAAAGATTTTGAGCTTTTAAACCATTTATGGAAGGCTTACGTACATTTATGTATTTCTGCATCTATATATGTAATATACATGGAAAAAGGCTTAGCTACATACTGAAATTAACAGGAATGATCTTTAAATCGAAGTGATTATTTCCTTTGTGCTTCTCTATATATTTAAGCTTTTTGTAATTTCCATACATTGTACTAAAAGTTGGGTGGTTTCTCCTTTGTTCATTTTCTGAATTTTTAAAGATTTTGTAAAAACAGGGAACATTTTTTATTTTTACAATTAGGAAAAAGAAATAATACGAAAACATCATGCGTACATACATACACACGTTTATATATATTTTAAAATATAAAAAGCACGGGGCAGAAGACTTCTTTCCCTATGATGATTAGCAGTTTGAAAAGGCAGTGCTAGAAATGTTTTCAGAGCTCTTGAGTGGCTGGTCAGTGTTTCTAGGATTTCCTGTCTGAAATTCCAGTGCAGACTTCCCTCACCAGAAATACCTAAGACTTTTCTCTCTTTAGCTAGGCAGCCTCATCTGCATCTGACAAAACAGGAACCCAGGAGCATCTTCTGCAAATCAGATCCCAGTGTCCATGCTGGAATTTCCCTTTTCCGAGGCCAACTTCAGGCTTAGTGTCCAAGGGCGACCCCTGTTGGTACAATTTAAGTATGGTTCAATATTCATGAGCTTGGTCAGGGTGGGGATGATTGAGATTTTAGTTTTTGCTGGTCTGCCTGAAACCTTGAGGGCCACAGTCCGCCTACATGGCTGCATCCTGCTTCCCAGCTCTCCTTGCTTCCTCACTCCCTAGATTTTCTGGAGGCTTGGCATATAGAGTCACAGTTGTGGACAGCCTTTAGACTCTGTAGGAGAGGCTGCTGTAGGGGCCGGAGGGCTGGCTATGCTGGTCAGCAAGTGGAGTGTGGTACCCTTGGTTTGAGGGGCAAATGTGAAATCCAGCCAGCCGAATAGAAAATGCCAGACATGGGCAGCAGTGCGTGGATCTGCTGTTCTATTACATGGGATGTGGAGAGGGGGTGCATCCCTGCTGAAGAAGGTGGGCTGGAGATAAATGTGGAGAATGGAGCAAGGGCAGGGCTCTGGATGAAAGATCATAGCACTTCTGAGTATTTTTCTTCTCTCTTGAGACTCAGCTGAGGGATTCTGGCAAAACCCAGAAAGCTGACAGTTCCTTTCTTTTGACTAGCTCTTATCTCTGCATTTATAAGATTTAGGAAAGTGTGGATAGTAAATCCACCAGGTTAATGTTGCCAATATTATTCTTTAAAAATTTTACCAGTACACCCCGTCCATCACTGTGCACTGAATGCAAGTGCTGAGTGGAGATCTGGCTGGAAAATCTGGTTTTTAAATGTGTGGAGCCTGTTTGTAATTCATCACCATTTCTCTTTTCCCCTGGGTATTGGTCTATGATAAAGAAAACTGGATACCAGAGGAATGTGCTGGACACTTCTGTGCTTGGAGAAAGCATGACTAAGCACTTCCCAGAGCCCATCCCTGGGAAGACAAGAATTTTTCTTTACTGCTTCAGTTCTCAGATGCCTGCTGAGCTGGCCTCTCACCAGAGGGCTGCCTGGTTGCACTCATACTTTAAGCCTCAAATGTACTGTCTGCTGATGGGAGATGGTAAAATCTTACTTGTCATTCCAAGCTGGGCTAATCCAAGGCTGTCCATCTGGGTCAAATGCTCAGCACCTACCCTCTTACTTCTCACAAATGTTTATGGGTTGGCTGGCTGGGTGCTCCATAAGAAAGGAAAGGAAACAGGAATCATGGTGTGAGGACTCAGTGGGGGCACCGGGATAGGTTCCATTTTATTTTCCTGGAAAGGACAGTGTGGGGAGTGAGGCTTGCTATAGATTCAGCTCGTTACTTTCTAAGAAGTTTAGGAAGGGTTGAGAATCTTGATCATTGTCTCCAGTAAGGATCAAGTCCAGCTTTCTAGAAAGGCCTGGAGGTGGAATGATGGGCTTCTCTGGCTTAGCCAAGTAACCAAAAGCTTCTGTCCCAGCCCAGTGGATATGATCAAAGACATCCAAAGCTTCTGTTTGGCCATAGTCTGGCCCAAAAGCCCACACTTAGATTCCTGGAGCTAGCATGTAATGCCTAGAATGAAGATTCTTGTGCAGAATTGGTTCTCACACAACACTGTATGGAAGAGAGAAGGAAATGTGCATTCTGGGAGGCTCCAGCTAACCAGTGGAAGGGTCTGAGTGGCAAACTAGAAAAGGGAAGGGACAGAGAACAGACATCGAAGTCCTAATTTTACAGATTAAAACGAACAATCAGAAAACAAACAAATAAACCTCTAAACCACCCTGAGATCCAGAGAGAGGAAGTAGCTGGCCCTAGGTCACATAGCAAGTTAGTGGCAGAATTAAGAGGAGATTCCAGATTTCCTGGGGACTTGTTGTCATAGGTTCTTTCCATTAGTACTGTTTTGGTGGATAGGAAACTATCTCACTGGTTACCTTCTTGCTTTGACCCTTGAGAAATTTGGCCTGTCCAGTCTAAGAAGTGCAGAGCCCTCCAGCCCAAATGGGAAGGAGTCTAACTTACTGAGTACCTGTTAAGTGCCTGGAACTCATAATTCCTTGATCCCATTTAAATCCTCTCACTAGTCCTGTGAGAACCCATTTTCCTGGTGTAGAAACTGAGGCTCAGGTGGGTTAAGATCCTTGTCCTATGGTTACATAATTGGCATGTCTAAATCCAGTTTCAAACCAAGTTCTCTAGTTGAAAGCCCACACATTTTTCTCTCGGAGGAATTGCTAAGACAAAGACCAGAAGCTCTTATGTCCACTCTTTTTCTCATGAGTTACCGGGGGAAAATATTCTGAGACTTCGCAGCCCAGAATCCCGGCGATTCTGTGGCATACGTAGGCTTTTCTCCTTTCTCCGAGCCTGTCCTTTGGGAAAACCGCGGGTGCAAGCGGGGTTCATGCCTGAGCACGCTACCCCAGCCCTCCAGGCCGGGTGTGCTCCCTGCGCTCCACCTTGTACCGGGCTCCAGCGCCCTCGCCTGGCGGCCGCTGCGGATCCCGCGCACCAGGCTCCAGGCTCGGGTCTGCGTCTCCCGGAGCTGCCGCCAGAGCCCGCCCGGCCCCGACCAGGGCGCAGGGCCCCCGCCCCACTTCTGCAAGGGGAGGACGCCTCTTCAGGGGCTGGGGGGAGCTTCGGTGCCGCGCGGGCGCAGGGGTTGCGGGGGGGAGGAGTCAGCCTATAAAAGCGGCTATAAAAGCGGCCGCTCGGTCTGGCGGCTGCGAGCGAGCGCGAGCCGATCCCGGCACCGTGCAACCCCGCGGAGCAGTGGGCGCAAAGCGGCGCACGGGCGTAGTGGCCGGGCACCCGGAGCTAGCCGGGTTGAGCGGGCTTAGGGTCTGAACCACGACTTTCCCAGACAAGCTTCCATCCTGCTCGCCAACGCTCCGGGAGCTCTCGGTGGTCAGCGAACAGACGTCCGGGCTGCTGCGCTCCTGGCCCGCGAGGCGTGGCAGTCTCAGTCACCGACCCGGAGGTAAGAGGGCCCGGAGGTAAGGGGTCTCCATGGCTTCCCGGCCGACCCAGCCTCGGAGGGGAGGGAAGAACCCGGTTCCCGCGTCTCCGCCTGGCTTAGGAGAAGTGTTAGCCGCCCTTAGCTTCTGTTTGTCCCTGTGCTGTGCAATCTGCCTCTGTCTGTCCATGCGTCTGTTGATGGGCACACGCTCCTGTCTCTGTCCTCTGTGGGATATCTCTAAGATCTTGTGATTCTTTACAAGCGGCAGGTGTCAGGGGGCGATGGTGTCCCAGACCACATTGAGAAGGAAACAGGTATGTGCTTTCGGTAGCTTTCCCCCCTTCTGAATGTTAAGGGAGACTAGCTCCCGGGACAGTGTCTCGCCAAAGAGAGACTGCCTTGAGAGGCCCGGTCTCGGATGGAGCCCAGCCATTAGGGAGCCAGCTCAGATTGTGCACTAGTGGGCGTGCGCCTAGCAACAGGTCTTCGCCCTGCTGCTTCTGTCTCAGCACGGTCTTCACTCTGGTTCCCCACCGCCTCCTCCGGCCTCTGAGGACAGCGTTAGGAACCCAGAGACAAGCTGGAGTGGGGCCGGGCAGAGGCAATTGGACTTTGGATGACCGAGGGCCCCTGCTGATATTTAGACTGAGATGCTAAAACTGGCAGCGCTGGAAGATTTGTTTGTCCTTGGCAAGGGACTTTGGTCGGCTGCGAGATGGGTTGCATTAGGTTGAGAGGAAAGGCAGGATCCTGGCAGGGTCGTGGTCAGGTCTCCAGCTCTCCGCTTTGGAACCGAGGGCCAGTGACATTCTGGAATGGACCCCACGGGATGCATATGCTCATGAGAATGGAGCGCACTGCGCCCGGGTCCCTCAGCCGCAGACACGTTCTCAGCAACCGCCGCCGTTCCCCGAGGGTCGGATACCACGGCCATCCCAGGCGTGCAGCCAGCAGCCGGGTTTGAGGTTCCGAGTCCTGCTCCGAGCAGCCAACCCTGTCCACAGGTAAGAACTCCCTTTCAAAACTAACCTTTTGATGTGCGAGCCAGTGCCTGGCTGCAGCCCCATCCCGGAGACGGTGAGACCGGGAGCGGGTCCCTCAGTCTCCGCGGTCTGGAGAGTGATTCCAGGCGCGCCCGGGGGCGGGGAGCCGGCGGCGCTGCGTGCCCAGGCGCGGCGCCACCATGGACAGCTCCCAGCCACTTCCTCCACTCGGGGTCTGTGGCCCTGGGTCTCCCGGGAAGTCACCCGCTTTCCTGTCAGATCCAGGTGTTGGGGCTTTGCAAAGAGGAGATGGACTGATAGCCCGCGAGGACCCTTTGGTTTTCTATCCCTAGGCGGCACAGACCGCTCAGGAGGTCGCTCAGCCTACCGCAGTCTGTGATTTGTGACCAGGTCTTAGCTGAGCCTGCAGCTGACTCTGTAGGATGTCTCCGTGTCGCCTGGAGCTTCCTTGGCTTTTCCGTGACAACACGGGGTGTCATGAATGTGTGACCCTTGAGTGTCCGAGGAAGGCAGTGAGATAATGCCAGACTGAACTCAAACTGCTTTCTATGTAGGACATAGGGTCGGGTGTTCTGTTTTATTAAATTATTTCATAAATATAATGTTGGGAGAATATATGAGTTTCACAGTTAATGCCAGGAGAAGAATTCAAATAGAACAAATGTACAAAAATGCATTTGAATGCATTTGCAAAGACAAATATGCTGTTTTGTGATCCAAATAGTTTCCTCCAAAGAGATAATGTAGCAGCTTCCAAAGGCTCCTCAGTTGCCCAGTAGATGATTGTTCAAGTTGGTTACTTGGAAACAGGAAGAGAAAACCTGTGGGAGTTAATCTGTGCACCAAATTAAACATCTCTCTCCTCCAGTAAGAAATGACACTCCATGGGGCTTTTCTTTTTGTCATCACTATCTACACAAAAGTGTGTATCTCCCTTTATTTTAAAATTATAAGAAACTCAGGAGGTCTGTTCTGTTTGTGATGGATGAAGACCCACAGGGGTAAAAATAATAAGGCAAGTCTTTTTTGTTTTGAGACAGCATCTGTGACTTTGGGAAAGTCAATTACAGTCTTTGTTGCTGTTTCCTCATCTGTAAACTGCGAGTAATACACTCTACCTTTTAGGATTTTTATGAGACTTAAGTAACACAGTTAAGATTTTAGCCTAGTGTTGGGCACAGAGAATATTTCTAAAATGCTATTAATTAGAGATACATTTTAAAGATATTTGTGCATTTTTTGAACTATGTTCTCTGTCCTCTCTCCTAACCTAATAACTATTTGATAGGGACCCTATCTTCACTCTATTTTCACATTCAAGATCTTGTTGATGAAATTGATGAAAGTGCTGACATTGATTGCAGGGCTAAAAACATTCATATTTAAAGTTGATGGAAGATTTTTTTTTAATGTGACACAAATCAGTCAACTATCTTTCCCACTTATACCACTTTGGAGGAAAGATAAAAGTCATTTTCAAAGGATGATCACAGTCCTCTGTTTCAGATAACTAATTCTTCCTGATTTTTCTCTCATAAGAATTCAAGATCTTATAAGAGTCCTTATTGTCTTTCATGATATTGGAGGAGAGGTCTCCAAGACCAGTTTCTGGGTTGCTCCAGGCTGAGTGTGGGTTAGCTGTGTTGTCAGGCCCTGGTCAAGTAAGCCAGTGAGTGCTAATTGTTATGCAAGAGGCATATTCCTTCATGTCAGAGATTTGCTTGAGTGTGAGATCCTGACCAAGACACTTGCTCACACTTTTTTAGTCCCAGCTGCATTTGAAAGGCCATACCAGCTCTGCATTTGGGGGCCATGTCTGGTAGAAATCACAGATATGTGACACATTACAGAAATTTGGATAATGAAGCTGTAAAGTACTCAATCTTCCACTTATATTTCTTTACCCCAAAAGTGTGTGTGTGTGTGTGTGTGTGTGTGTGTGTGTGTATGCATGCATGCCGGTTTCACATGCTGGTGCCCTTAGATTTTCCTTCTTTTTTTCTCCCTTAATAGATCAAAAGGAATCTTGGCTTCTTCCATCTGAAAGGAGTGAAGCTCAGGAACAGTCTATGGACACAGGGAGTCTTTCTGAGACTTTCATCCACTGGTGATGTGACTAGAAAGGAAGGACCTTCCCCCCTGGCTGACCTTGAAGTCAAGGCTCTCTTCTGTGGACTCCCACGCAGATTCTAGTTTGCAGCATGCTCATGACTTTATGGTAAGAAAACTCTTGAACTATGGATCATTCTTCACCAGAAGGACCCATGAGAGATGGGGGAAGTGGCATGAGTGGAAGTAAGGAGCTTTTCATTGGTTCTGTGGCAGCCTGTCTGTTGCAGCAGTGTCTGAGTCCCCAGAGACAGACAGATCAAATGGCAACCATGGCATTCAGAGAGAAAGGCCAGTGGGCTGGGAAAGGTGAGTTTAGTGACTCTCATTAGCCTCCTTTGAAGCCTGCCACTTCAGTGACCTCCATTAGTACCTTCTGTGGTATGGGCAGAGCAGTATTATTTGATGGATTAAATGCATTTGTAGTTATAGCTTAAAAGAGAAACTCAAGTATGTAAGCTGGGTTACTAAAGGGAAAAAAGTTATGTTTGTGGGCTGCATCCACAAGATTCCATATCTATGAAAAGTCCAGGCTGCACATATTACATATATTTTTGTTCATGGTGGCAAATACCCAGATGTTTGATCTTAACTTGGGTAATGCATCAGCTGTCCCCCCTGCTCCCATGATTATGTGAAAATAGAGTGAAGATAGGGTCCCTATCAAACAGTTATTAGGACAGAGAACATAGTTCAAAAATGCACAAATATCTTTAAAATACTTCTAGAATCAATGGCATTTTAGAAGTATTCTCTGTGCCTGGTGCTAGGATAACTTTCAGTTTCCTTTGGACACTGAATGTGAAAGGATCTCATTTTTACTCTCTTGTATCTGGTTGGGTCAGAGGGAGGATAACAGTGGCCATAGGTACTGGAGGAGACTTCTTAGTGCTCCTTTCTCTTCTGTTATTTTGCTAGCTGCTCAGCTGGGTCTGAGCCTCCTTTCCTTCCTGTTCACTTTGCAGATTTGGGTAGGATGATGGATATCATGGTGACTTTTATTAATCTCTGCACCTTCTTGTTCAGCCACTTCCTTCAGGGCCATTCTAGCCTCTCTGGTAGGTTCCCTGGTCCTTTCTTTTTCCTGTCTGTTCTGATGCCAGGCTTTGTTCAAGCTTGCTTCTTTGGATGGCAGGCTGCTTGCAGAGAAATGTCATCAAATATACATTCACTGCCTGCTTAGTTCCCTCACTGCCAGGAAATACACATACCCACCCAGCAGGAGAGGAGCTCCTGCTCCTCCCCATCCCTGTTATTTTTCCAGGACCCATTCCTAAGCTCAGCTTGGCTCCTCTAGACTCTGCTTGGCTCCAGGAATCTGAATACATCCTTCTCTTTCCCCCCTGCAGGCGAGTAAGCCTTGGAAAGCAAAGGCAGGCCTTCCCCATAGAGGCACCTGTGCAGAGCAAGGCTCCTTCTCCCCAGCCCTGGACAGCCTGGCTCCTTGCCTTGAGAAATTGCTGAGGCATTATCTTTGAATCTTTTGCAAGAGAAGCTGTATCATGAGATTAGATACAACTTGAGTTTAAAGTGCTTGGACCAGATAACTGTTTTTGAAAACCCTCTGCATTTCTTTCTTTTGGCTGTCTGTTAAAGAGCTTAGCTATTGGGCATTTTTTGTTACAGGGAAGGCATGTCCAGAGGCTGGTGGTTCTGGCACAGAGAGTCTCAATCCTGTTTCTAGTCATCATGTAGTGGGGCAGGAGGGCTGCAGGCTTCCTGAACAAGCTGCTACACTGGTAGGCTTCTCTGGGCTCGGAATTTCCTGCTATTGGCCTGACTCTTCATGCTCCAAGATATGGACACAGCCCCAGGAACTGAGAAGAGTGCAGTGGCTTCCTTTTCTGTGACTCTGACAGTTAGGAAAGATGAGACCCATTGGAATGTTCCTTGGGGACTGGATTAAAGGCGATGCCATTGTGACTCTGCTGTCTACATAGACCAACTGCCAAAGCTTGGGCATGTTCCCTGGCTCCTCTAATCTTCTATTTCTTTACCTGCAAAATGAAGGGGTTAAGTTAGATTGTGCTTCTTGGACTTGAGTATGCAAAGGAGCTGGAGGGACACTTGTTAAAGTGTGAGTTCTGATTAGGCAGATCTGGGATGAAGGCTGAAGGTCTGCCTGTCTGCTGTTCCTTCCTTCCTTCCTTCCTTCCTTCCTTCCTTCCTTCCTTCCTTCCTTCCTTCCTTTCTCCCTCCCTCCCTTTTGTCTTTCCTTGTTTGGTACTGGGGATTGAACCCAGGGATTCTACCACTGAGCTATACCCTCAGCACTCTTCCTTTTTTATTTTGAGACAGGGTCTTGCTAAGTTGTCCATACTGGGCTAGGACTTGTGATCCTCCTATTCCATTCTCCTAAGTTGCTGGGAGAGGATCTGCATTTTTAACAGGCTCCCACATGATGCTTCTGGCCCTGAGTTCCCTTCAAGTGGCAGGTGCCTTTATCATCACTGACTTTCCGAAATTCTGCCTCTAACTCATTTTGGTGTCATTTGAGTCAATTGCTGATGTCCAAGTCCTGGAGCCTAGCTGGCCTTTGCCCTCCTAACGACCTTTTCATGACCCTTCAAATTCTTGGAAATAATTATTGTCACTCCTAAGCTGCCTTATTGGCAGACTAAATATCTTGAACTTCTTTAGGTTTCCTTCTTTCCTTGTCATAATAAATTTGCAAAGCTTTCTGGATGAAGTTACTTTTAAGTGCAAGACCATTGTGCAAATGCCAATTTATCTTTGCCTAACAGAGGCATTTGAATGTAATTTTGGTGGTATTAAGAGATCACTTGGGGAATTTCATCAAACTCTGATCCCAGACACTGAGAATGCATGTTTACATTTAAACAACTTTTCTTGAGTCAAAAAAGATCACATTTTTTTTTTTAACCTGAAAATGAAATTTAAAGCCCAGTTTTCTTCTTTAGCTTCCTTCCCTGCAGCATTCTTGGGTGGATAAACTGGCCACTGCAAATACCTCCTGGGAGCCCAAGATGTAAGTGTGCAATTGCTTTGTTATCTATCACCATATATGGAAGCCAAAAATAAATAGAGTACACATTTTTGATTATTTTCTTTGTGGCAGGTCCTGAATTAGCCACGGGAGAGGCAGAGTTGAATACATGGTCCTCAATCTCAGGGAGCTAACATACTAGTGGGGAGATAGATATGGAAGTCAGGAGTTGCCCTGCAATGTGATGGGGACCAGGACAGATGGGTCACAGGGGTAGACATCAGCTTACCTGCTAGGAGATGAAGAAGGTTAAATCAGAGGAAGGTTCAATAAGAAGGGGGAAGAGGTGAATCTGGGAGGATCAACAGGAGTTCTCAGCAGTTTTTAGCTTAGGCAAAGGTAGAATTTGGAAAATGGAGTTCATAGACATTCCACAGAGTAGAAGGCCCAGGGAAAGATCCAGAAGCTCAGACAGGCCTACTTGCCTCATCTCCCACAACTTCTTAGGTACATGAAGCTCCTTAACTGGCTCAGGTGCCTAAACTCCCTTCCCCATACTCTCCTTAGGCTACACGGTTTTGAACAATGAGTCCTTCTGAGCAGCCATCAATCTCCTAGACCAGTGGTTTAAAATGACTTTAACCATAAAATGCTTTATTTCAACAAAATCTGACTTAATTCAGTTTACAAACCAAATATAAAATGGCTGTGGTTGGTGTTGGGGCTGGAGTTTTGTCTTGAGGACCCCCAAGGAGTTCCATGGAATTCTGTGGGCTCCCAGGCAAGCAGTTGGAAAACCTTTGTTGCAGATTGTTTTGTTCTGCTTTTGGCATTCATATTAATAGTGTTATCTTAGTTTTATTATGGTCTATCTTGCTATGTCTTTTCAATATTCCAATATCTTACGGTTTTTTTAAAAAATATTTTATTTATTTGTTTTAGTTGTACACAATGCCTTTATTTTTTACGTGGTGCAGAGGATCAAACCCGGGCCGCACACGTGCAAGGCAAGCGCTCCACCACTGAGCCACAACCCCAGCCCCGTCTTATGGGGTTTTTGTGTCAACAATTTTCAAAGAAATGAAAGTAGAGTGGAGTTACCTTGTGTGTGACAATGTAACAAATACAGTTATAAGGACTACCAGGGAGAAAGGCTAAATGACAGGTACTAGTCCAGAAAACTCAAGTTATAGCTGGCCATGGGCAGACAGAGTTCTGAGTGTCTTGTAAAAACAGGCTTTTTACTTTCAACCTTGTCAATCAACCTTAAACCTCCTAGACTTTTCATATTCTATAAAAACTAGCAAGGGAAAAGAATTATTTCTGGGATGTTAAAGTCAAGAAATTATAATCAGGATTTTACATCCCTTTTCAACAATGTAAAGAATTTACATTGAGAGGTCGCAAGCACTCCGTGGAAATGGCGGCGTTGTGTGTGTCTGGTTCTGCTAGAAGAGGCTTGACGTGGATAGTCTTAAGGACGACACGCAGAGAATTTTGGTCTCGATCCAGAAAAAAAAAAGAGCCAGTGGAGGCTGAGATGGTAGAAGAGATGAAAAAAGAGCCTATTCTGGTGTGTCCTCCCTTACGAAGCCGAACGTACATACCTCCTGAAGATCTTCAGAATCGTTTGGAATCTCATATGAAAAAAAAGTTTTTGGTTCATCCCTTCCTAGTAATTGGCAAGATATCTCCCTGGAAGATTGTCATATGAAGTTCAGTCTCTTGGCACATTTGGCTGATGACTTGGGCCATGCAGTGCTAACTCCAGGCTTTACCAGATGTGCAGGGTCAGAGATGTTCTTGATTTTTATAATGTCCTTGTTCAAGATCGATCTAAATTTGATGAACTTAATGCCAGTAATTTGCCTCCCAATTTGAAAATCACTTGGAGTTACTGAGCAGTTCAGAAGATGAACACATTGAAGTCATTTTTGTTGCCCTGAGCAAGGGGGCTGCTTTTAGACTTTTTGATACTTTACCTATCAGAATGCTTCTTCAAATCTATTTTTTCCATAGAGGAATGCAATATCCCTTTTTTTTTCTCCCTTATATCACGACTTAACACAGAAATAGCAGGATTTTCTATTTTCACATTTGCTGAAACAATTTTTTTTTTAATGGAATCAGGTCATTAAGAATTTATGGAAGGTTTCTTCAGAGTTTAAGATGAGTTTATAATGAGTTTAAGATAGGCAGTCATTACAAGTTCAGATGTGGTCTTTACCCTTCTTAGGCATAAAGCAATAGTTGCAAGAAGACGTTCTAATCCTATTAGGACTCTTAAATCTAAGCTGTAATGATCATATGTAGAATACATAAGTAAGGAAACTTATTACATATTTATAAAAGAAACAAGTCTATGTTGTATATTATAGAAAGTTGTTACTTTCACTGTTTTACTGCATTAGTAGAAACAAAATATATAGTGCATTCTGGATTAATCTTTTGGAATTAAAGTAGACTTCTTAAAAAAAAATTTACATTGAATTTAATTTGAGTGCAAAATGGTTTTGAAAGTGGGGTTTGAAAAGTCAAATGGGTCTGGGGATGTGGTTCAGTAGTACAGTGGTCGACTAGCATGCATGAGGCCCTGGGCTCTACCCTGCATTCAAAAAACAAAACACAAGCAAGAGCTCCAGGAGGCCCTGAGTGAGCAGAATGCTGCGATCCACAGCTGTGCCTTCTGTGTGCGTCCTATGGGGCTGGCGGTGCAGTTCAGTGGTAGAGTGCTTGCTTGTACAGCATTGAAGAGGTTCTGGCTTTGATCCTCAGCAACACACACACAAAAAGAAAAAAACAGATCTGTGTGCCTCCTGTAAGGAGGAAATCAGTATCCTTAGTGGGATAACATCGAAATAGCCCACCCCTCACTGATAGGTGGTCGTAAGTCCCTCAAAAGGGATCTAAAGAACCACTACAAAATAATCATGTAAATTATTGAAAATGAAGAAATCTTATTCAGTTCCAAGAGTCTTCTGGAAGAACCAGTACTGCACTGGTCATATGAGGAAACTTGACAGAGGGAAGGGCACCTGGAAGATGGCTTTTTCTCCCACCAATCTGCTTGCTGTGTGGTGTCAGGGAAGCCTAGAGTGTGGAGATCAGCAGCTTTACACCTTAGGGGCATCTGGCCCCTGTCCAGAGGCCTTTGCATTGGTCCACATCAGAGACCCTGAACTGAAGACAGACTCTTAACCACAGGGATTCAGCCTCTCTCTTCTTCCTAGGTTTTTCCTCAGGGCCAGGCTGAGGTTGGCTCCTCTATTGCCTGAACCTTTTGACACAGATGACCAGAGTCCCATGGACCTGGGTGCAAGCTGGCAGCAGGCCTGAGCTGTAGACCTGGATGCAGTGGCTACTGCCTGTGCTGTCACCATTTCTACTGTCTTTGGATTCCCCTTCCCTCTGGGGGGCAGTGGTGTCCTCAGGTGGGACAGGAGGAGACTGATTCCCGGGGCTACAGAGGGTTGCACGGTGGCACCTTTGCTTCTGTCTGCTTCTAGTCCAAGGCATCTTCTGCCTGTCTTTCAGAGGACACTTGTTCATTCCGTGTGGTAGGGAGGCCTATATATAGTTTGGTCTTGAACCCACCTAAGCTTGCACCCCTGTGGGTGCACGAAACTGTTCTCCTTCCTGTGAAGAATAGTAGGAATGAGCCCCAGCAGGAGTGCAGAGGGGAGCAGGTTTGGGTGAGCCATTAAAAATGTTTATTTAAACAAACTGGTGGTTTATGACAAGCCTTTTACGGGCACTGAGTAATTTACTCTTATTCTCATTTTCCAAAGGTTTAGGTTCAGGAAAACCTCAAACATAGTGGCTAAGTACTTTTCCTTTCCTTCCCTTTAAAAATCATGTTTATTTTCAGAGGAATTTAATCCATATGCTTCAGATCCATTTCCATGTTACTCAGCAAAAGGTTGTTTTTCAGCAACATTGCTAAGCCATGAGTGAGTGCCCTTATTTCTCTGCCCCTCCAACTCATGTGCATAGCTGAATCCTGGGCTCATGGCTGAGTGACTCTGCAGCCTTTTATTAGACATAAGAAAACTGGGGCAAAAAGAAAAATCAGTAACACTGATTCCCCATATAAATATGTATATATAAATAATTTTATGTATATATAACTTTATGTATATATAATTACTTATATATACATATTTTATTTTTGTACTGGGGATTAAATCCAAGGGTGCTTTACCACTGAGCCACATCCTCAGCCCTTTTTATTTTTTATTTTGAGACAAGGTCTTGCTAAATTGCTGAGGCTGGCCTTGAACTTGCCATCCTCCTGCTTCAGCCTCTGGGATGGCTGGGATTACAGGCCCATACCACTGTACCTGACTTGAATCTGTGACTTTTTAAGAAGCCAGAGTTGATCAGATTTCTCAGTTCAGTTCCTGTGGTGAAAGAGAAAGCAGTTGTAGAATTTGGGCTTTGGGATTTCTATAGACAAAGGATGGCTTCTTGCTTAAATGATGGTAAAAATACAAAGGCTGGGTGATCTCGGAGGGGTCTCTTTGGTTCACAGCTTTGAAGTGTCTTGGAGTTCCCTCTGACCATGTAATTGTGGGTTATGTATATTCGGGAGCTTTCCAGGTGGCTGAGAAAGAGCTTAAGTCTGTTTTAGATCTTAAAATGACTGGGTAATGTTGTTACAAATAGTAACCATAAACATATTCTGGGATTTTCTGAAAATGACCATGAAATGAAAGTTCATTTTTCTTCTAAACATCCACATATACAGTTACTTTAAATAATGTTTTTGTTTTTGTTTTTTTGTGTACTGACAATGAACCTAGGGGCGCTCTACCACTGAGCTGCATCCCCTGCCCTATTTTATTTTTTAGTTTGAGACAGGGTCTCACTAACTTCCTGAGGCTGGCTTCAAATTTGTGATCCTCCTGCCTCAGCCTCCCCAGTTGTTGGGATTTCAGGTGTGCACTACTGTGCCAAGCCTAAACAGCTATTTTTGACACACAGAACGTGTTTCTATTGAATCTTGCTTCATAAGCATGAACTTGAGCGTCTGCTCTGTTGAGGTTGTTTGAGGCCATCACCTCTCTGAGATCAAAAAGAACAGGGAGGGGTCGTCACAATTTGAATGGTGCATCTGGCTCCTGCAGGGCCCTTTGGTGGCCATCCTGGGAAACTGTGGTGCAGGAGGCTGTGGTTTCCCTCAGTGGGGATGGCTTCTATCCCAGCCCTGTACTAACACAACCAACAACCAACATCCCTTTCTTCATTTGGGGGTGAGACTCTGACTTGGCTTAAAGCAGAGGCTCTTCTGTGTTCTGTTTATTCCCAAGGGCTGGCACATAGTAGGTACTCAGATATTTATTAAATATGCAAATTGAATCCTGCATCTGGGCCCCAGGACCCCCAAGCATACAAATCTCTCAATGGAAATAAATTTGATGCTGATCTTGGGTATTCTGCTCTGGGAATCAAATGAGCCTTGTGGCTGCTTCTGAGTGATCCATACACTCCCATTTTTATTAGTAGTATCTACTTTTTATTGAACATTTACAAACTTCAGACCCACGCAAAGAACTTTGCATGCATCCTCAGTTAATCCTCCTGACAGTCATTGAGCAACTTTCCTTTTGTAGGTGGAGAGGATCTAGTAAGTTTGCATCGCTTACCTGAGGTTACTTACTTGAGATAGAAGAGATCAAACTAGGATCCAGACTGTGTGAATCCGAAAGTCTGCACTCATCTTTTTTTTTTTTTTTTTTTTTTTTTTGGTACCAGGGATTAAATTCAGGGGCACTCGACCACTGGGCCACATCCCCATCCCTTTTTTGTATTTTATTTAGAGACAGGGTCTCACTGAGTTGCTAAATGCCCCCCCATTGCTGAAGCTGGTTTGAACTTGTGATCCTCCTGCCTCAGCCTCCCAAGTGCTGGGATTACAGGCGTGCGCCACTATGCTCAGCAGTACTCATAATAATGACTGATCCTCCTTGATTTTTCTTTCTTTTTCTTTTCTTTCTTTTCTTTTCTTTTTTTTTTTTTTTGTTCTGAGAATTGAATCCAGGGGTGCCCTACCACTGAACACCATCTCTATTCCTTTTCATTTTTTACTTTGGGACAGGGTCTTGTTGAGTTTCTGAGGCTGGCCTTCAGCTTGCAATCTCCTGCATCATCCTACTGAATCACTGGGATTATAGTTGTGCACTACAGTGCCTGGATATTGCTTGATTCTTAAATTTTGAAAAAGCATGTTTAGGAGGAATACGGTATTTTGTAGTGAATTCATAGTAATTTAACCTCAGTGCATTCATCACTGATCCACTAATTCTTTCTAGACCTGGAACTGAAGATGGCTCCATTGCATCTCCCTGCAATGGAGAAGCTCACAGTTTAGTTGGAAGATGACAGACAGTCCACATACAGTCTGTGCTGTAGTTGTGGTGTGCAACGTGGAAGCACTGCAAAGAGATGGCAAACGGCTCTGCTGGGCCTCATGGAGGAAGTGATCTTTGCAGGCCAAAGACGGGAGGGTTAGAAAGAAAGTAACAGCCTGAATTCAATGCAGAAAATCTCAAAGTTGGATATTTGGAGAAAGTCTAGGAGTTTCTGAGGCTGGAAATGAGATCATGAAAGTGAGTCAGGAGAAGATGGTCCTTAAAGTAGAGTCAAGAGTTTAACTTTTAACTTACGTGGTTTTGACAGGGGAAGCGTGATTCTGAGACAGAGATGGGCATTAAGCCATTGTTCCTATTGGCAGGTGGCTTATGTTGGGCTTTTGTCCTTCCTCCCCAGTGGTGGTATTCTGGGCAGGAAGTGCATTTCAGAATTCCAGTTCTCACTCTGGCTTAGTGGAGAATGTAGCTGCTCTGCTTGGCTAAGACCCATGGGCACTGAGAAAAACTGCTTTGCCAGGGATGAATTGCTGATTTCTTAAGGGGCATAGAGTACAGAAGGCAAAAGGGAGAACATTAAATTGGAAACATTTTGGGGATCTTGAGACCTGAATCATGGCCAACTTGAGCTATGTTCCCTCTGCAGGTAGAGCTCCAAGCTTTTGAGGAAAAATTTCTGGGGTTCAGTGTCCCAAGTCCTTGTTTCACAATATCTCTTTGGACAGTGCATTCATGTTTTCTGTGTCCAGTCTCACAGCTGAGGTCAGGCATATTTTCTAAAAATATTTATATATTTGCTTTAGTTATACACAATGCATAAGCGAGCACCCTACACTGAGCCCCATCCCAGCCCTGGTCAGGCAAATTTATCCTCTGACTCTGCTGATTTTTCTGTAAGCTGTACTGATATTTTGATTTTTTCATAATTCTGCATGAATTTTTGCAGAAATTTCTGACTTGTTTGGCTGAACTACATACAGGAGAGATGGAGGAGGGAATGTGGGATAAAGGGAGAAAAATTTCACCTTTGGATAGGAGGGAGTAGTCACTGTAAAAGATGCTGATTAAGGTTGGGCATGGTGGCACACACCTGTAACGCCAGCAACTCTGGAGGCTGCGAAAGGAGGATCACAAGGCCAACCTCAGCAACTTAGCAAGAGTTTGTCTCAAAATAAAAAGGATTGAAGATATAGCTCAGTGGTAGAGTGCCCCTGGATTCAATCCCCAGTCCAAAAAAAAAAAAAAAAAAATTGTTTTATATGTATTCATCCTCTTTAACCTTATTACAGTTCTGTTCGGTGAGTACCATTTCTTTTATTTCCCTTTCACAGATGAGGAAACTGAGAGCTTGTATCACTTCCTGAGGTCACTTAGCTAGCAAAAGACAGCACTAGGCTTCCAGAACAAGTCCTCACAGTCCAGAGTCTTGAGCCACAATGCTATACCTCAGGGCCATCGATAGTAAATAGAATAGAGAAAAAAGTTTGAAAATTTTTGATCTCTGATGAAAACACTGTTTAAAAAGTGTAAACAACAGATCTGCTAAGATCTCTGTGTCCTGGTGCTAAGTGTCCCAGAGAGGATGTGTGCATGGAGTCCATTTTGAGAGCTGCGTGCATAGCAGCAGGTGAACATGAAATGTTTTTGTTTTGTTTTGCACCATTTTGTTTTGTCATTATCACATATGTCCATGGCCACGTGCAGGGCTTCTGTTGTAGCCGTTCAGTTTTTACCCAAAGAGAAAAGCAGCCCTTACCATTGACCCGGACTTCGGCTTATCACTGCTAGGTTTCCCACAGGTAGGATTACCTGTGAGATTTGAACAATTTATTGCTAATTATGGTTTTGAAAAACCAAGCTTAGATAAGCATTTCCTAAAATGCCTTTCTCAGGAGCACCACTGCCTTGGGCTGCCATTGGGTATTCTGAGGTCAAACAAGTTTGCGCAAACTTGGGATAAACCAGGTTTACTAGTTTTCATTGTCCAAGGTATTATGGATGCTTTTATAAACCAGGTGCATCATAGATCTTCAAGAGAGGAGTTTGGTAGATAGACTTTACCAAATGAGTTTGTCCATGGAACCCCTTCCATTTTGACAGAGGTCCTTATGAAACTTGTGGGCTATGAGACCTGTGTTGGGGAAACTCGAGGCTAAATATTTATTAGTGGAATAAATGAAAAGTAAATACCATGTGTAATTGGGTATCTCTACCCCAAATCCTTAATGGATGCTAGTTATAGTTTTATTAACACTATCATTAACTGAGTTTGCGCAGAATGCTTATGTCAAAATAGCTTTAAAAGATTTTTATCACTTTGAGTCACAGTGTCACCAAATGTGTTCCTGGTTTGAGGGATTTGAACAATGGGACAACTTTAGGACAGAGACCTTTTCTTTGTCTTTCCTCTTTTGCTGTCACTTTTCTCCGGTTAAGCCACAGGTGGTCTAGTAGTTCTGTTTGGCTTCTAGAGAGGACCATAGCTAGAGCTTGCTATCCCAAATTGTGCCTCATCAGAAGTTTCTCCCTCTTACTACCTTACAACCAAATACAATGAATTTACAAATTTAAAGCATAGATTTAGCATTCTTAATCCACAAATCCAAAATCTGATATGTCCCAAAAGTCCAAATCTTTTTGAGAACCTACATGATACTTTAAAGATCTTGGATTGGGAGCCAGGTACGGTGGCACATGCCTGTAATCCCAGCACTTGGGAGGCTGAGGCAGGAGGATTGTGAGTTCAAAGCCAGCCTCAGCAATGGCAAGGCACTTAGCAACTCAGTGAGACCCTGTCTCTAATAAAATACAAAAAAAAAAAAAAAAAAAAAAAAAAGACTGGGGATATGGCCCAGTGGTCGAGTGCCCCTGAGTTCAAACCCCAATACCAAAAAAAAAAAAAAAAAAAAAAAAGATTTTGGATTTTGGGTTTTCATATTACAGGATGTTCAATTGGTAAAGTCTACAAATACTCCAAAATATGACAAATTCCAAAATCCAAAATGCTTCAGTTCACTAGCATTTCAGATAAGGAATACTCAACCTGTATCCACAACCATATGACTATAGCAAGAAGTTTTTCTTTTGCTTGGCTTATTTATTTTTCCTTCTCTTCTCTCATTTCTTAATTTGTTTTGCAATGTGATGTAGTCAGTTTATAATATTCCAGAGGAGCAAATAATAATAATAATAATATTCCAGAGGGTGCTGAACTCTGGGGGGTTGCAGCAGTGAACAAAATGAGCTGAGTCCTTCCTTCACAGAGATGACAGTGTAGAGCAGCACTGTCCAGAAGATGTACAATGGGAGATACTTAGGTGATTCTAAGTTTTGTAGCACCCCATTAAAACAATAAGAAGAAGCAGGTAAAATTAATTTTAACAGTATACTTTATTTTAACCTAGTACATCCAAAATGTTGTTAACCCAACACATGATTATTATAAAAATATTGAGATAGCTTACTCTGTTTTTATACCATATCTACAAAATCATTATGTATTTTCCACTTGTAGCACATCTCAATTTGGACTAGCCATGTTTTCAGAGCTTAATAGCTATAGGTACCTAGTGGAGCAGCATGGGTCTAGAGGGAGAAAGAGGAAGAAACAGCAACACACTTGCAAGGATTTCAAACTGTGGTCAGTGATATGAAGCAAAGTTTAAAGGCATCAGGAGGGAAAATAGGCAGGGGTTTGCTGCAGGGGGCTGCTGCAGGAGAGGAGCTGGGCGTGGTGGTGGTGCGCCTCTATAACACCAGGGACTGGGGCTGGGCAGGGGTTGCAAGTTCTAGGGCAACTCAGGAAGACTGTCACAAAATAAAAAAAATATAAAGGGATGGGGATGTAGTTCAGTGGTAGAGTATCTCTGGGTTCACAAAAAATATTCTTTTTAAATGCTATGCGATATTTAGTTATTTATCTGTATCTGAGGGTAGGTTATGAAAGCACTTATGATCCTGTTTGCAATTCTTTATTGTGATGCTACACAGTTTGTTCCAAAAAATGTTTTTCACAAAGAGGCACCTATTTCCTCAGCAAACTTGTATCATTTACTTAACAAGGGTTATAAACAGATTTGGATTAGCTTCTTTTTGTTGATTACACTCAGAACCACGGAGTGCTTTGTAAGTGGATAGGGCTGTGGTGAGGCCCAGGGCCATTAATGTACATCCTTGGTGGGTCCATTTTTCATCATGGAGAGCTCTGATTGAGAACTTGAAACCCCAGACCCGCTCAAAAGGAGACTGCCAGGAAATGAATGAGCTGATTGCAGGTATTCTGGATGAAATGCTCTTCTCACAGGACTTTCAGTGCCCCCTCTGTGTGATAGGCCACCCATGCATTTATCAGTCTGACCTGTTTACTGAAAAAGCTATAGAGGGTTTGAAAGCTCCGAGTCACTGTCAAGGAGATCAATAAAATCATGAGATATTGCATTTCCTTAGAACATTTATTCAGCAGACATTTATTCATCAACCACTCTACCCCAGACATGTAGGATATATAACCTAGTAATTAATGTTCCTACCTTACAACCTGGGAGGGTGGAGCGTGCAGTCATGTGAACAAATGAGAACAATAGGTTCTATGTCCACATAGGCATAGAGGGGGCAGGAAAGTAGGATAACTCCTTTATTCTTGGAGAAATTGATCCTTGATTTGAACCTTATATAGTATAGTAAGAATTGTCCATTGATCAGAGAGGGCACTTTGGCAAAGAGAGATCAGATGAACTGGTACATTAAAGAGCTACAAGCAAAGACCTGCAGCTCAGAGGTTCTTTTCTTTCTTTCTATTTTGGTACCAGGGATGAACTCAGGGGGAACTTAACCACTGAGACACATACATCCCCAGCCCTTTTCTTTCTTCTTCCTTCCTTCCTTCTTTCCTTTCTTTCTTCCCCCCTTTTATTTTTTTTTAACTAGGGATTGAGCCCGGTCACTCAGCAGCATTCCCAGACCCTTTTTCTTTTTCTTTTTTCTTTTTAAAAACATTATTTTTTTAGCTTTAGGTGGACACAGTATCTTTATTTTATTTTTATGTGGTGCCGAGGATCTAACCCAGTGCCTCATGCATGGTAGGTAAGCACTCTACCACTGAGCCACAACTCCAGTTCAATCCCTTTTCAAAAAAATTTTTTTTAATTATTTTTTCAACTTTTTTTGGTACTGGGGATTGAACTCAGGGGCACGTGACCTCTGGGCCACATCCCCAGCCCTTTTTTTGTATTTTATTAGAAACAGGGTCTCACTGAGTTGCTAAATGCCTTACCATCGCTGAGGCTGGCTTTGAACTCGTGATCCTCCTGCCTTAAGTACTGGGATTACAGGCATGCACCGCTGCACTTAGCAAGGTTCTTTATTACTGTAGCAGAATGTAAACCATTACCAACTAGTGTACAATGCTGAACAGTCTCCAGTGAGTGAAGACACTGCATAGAAAGAACATGCGTATTCATCCATTCATTCCACAGATGTCTGGAGTTGCCCTTTAAGTACTGTATTGAACCAGCCTGTCTAAGGCTTTTGGAGGGAGGAGTAATAACTAGGGGTTAGTGTGGTCAGGGGAAGCATTTCACTACTTTTGAAATAATAACATGTATGTTGCATGTGTGTGTGCATATAACATTTGTCTGTTGTGTAAGCCATATTACCATATAACTATATTTCTTTCTTTCTTTCTTTCTTTTTTTCCTGTTTGGTACTAGGGATAGAACCCAAGGGTACTCTACCACTAAGCTACATCCCCAACCTTTTTTAGTTTTTATTTTGAGACAGGATCCGGCTGCTAAGTACTAAGGGTCTCAGTTAGTTGCTGAGGCTGGTCCTGAACTTGTGATCCTCCTGCTTCAGCCTCCTGAGTCCCTGGGATTACAAGTGTGTACCACTGGCAACTATATTTCTTTGTCACTTGGAAAATACAGGAAGGAAAAAATATTATAACTCGAACACTTAAAATAGACATGGTAAAAATTTTGGTGAATATTTTTATAGTATTATTGTATATTTTTATATAATGTTGGTATAACTTCACTTTGCACATAAGCATTTTTAAGTTTTAGCCTCAGTTTTTATTTTTATTTGTTTATTTATTTAAAAAAATTTTTTTAGTTGTAGATGGACACAATACCTTTATTATATTTATTTTCATGTGGTGCTGAGGATTGAACCCAGTGCCTCATATCCACGAGGCAAGTGCTCTGCCACCGAGCCACAATCCTAGCCCCTAGCTTCAGTTTTTAAAGCTATCATTTATATATAACTCTAGAAGGATATCAAATTTCTTTCTAAATATATACTATTAAAAATGACCACTTTGTGTCTAGGTTTTCTTTTTCACAATTTTAGCTGATTTACATAGAAGATTCCTGAGAATGTAATTAGGTGAAAGTATATGAACATTTTTTAAATATTTATTTTTAGTTATAGGTGAATACAATATCTTTATTTTATTTTTTTATGTGGTGCTGAGGATTGAACCCAGTGCCTCATGCATGCTAGGCGAGTGCTCTACCTCTGAGCCACAACCCCAGCCCAACATTTTTGATTCTTCATTCATATCTCTCCAAAGATTTTTAAAATTTAACACTATCACTAACTATTTATAACAGCACTATTTTCACCAACACTCAATAGTATTAAAATTTTTATGGCTTTTATTGCTGCATTGTAATTATGCATGATAGTGGGATTTATTGTGATGTACATGCACATAGCATATTATTAAAATCTAAAAGGTCATTTAGTAGGTGAAAAATCATGGCTGATAATTTAAGTTTGTATTTCTTGATTACTGGTGAGGTTAAAAACTATGCTGTGTAATTGTTTACTAGTTATTTTTCTGTCCTTTTGGAATTTTCTGTTCATATATGCTTATTTAGGAGGAATTCATATTTTTCATATCAATATACAGAAACTCTTTATATATTTGTGTAGCTCTTTCTCCCATTTTTCTCACTAAAAGTGTTTTCATAAAATATGTGACATATTTTTGTGCAGTTCAATCCGTCAATCATTTGTGTATTTGATTTATTTTATTAATGTATAACTCGAAAATTTTTGGTAGTCTGTAATTTTTAAAGTCCTTGACGTGTCTGGAATTTATTTCAGTTCTTGGTGTAAGGAGGGACCTTAAGTTCATTTCCCCTTCATCTTACTAATCTGCAATCAAAGCACAATTTCCTTTATCTGCTGATTCGTGCTGCCAGGAAAAGTGTATTTGATCCAGTTCTCAGTATGGAGGATAACAGGAATGTGATAAGGTTAGCACGGAAGGAATTCAGCCAGCCATTTGATCTGACCATCTGGGCGACTTCAGAGATGGCATCTCAGCATACCAGGCCTGGCTACATCTCTGAGGCCCTGCGGAGACGTGGCCAGTTCTGCGGCCATTCTGCTCCGAGCATTTGGTCAAGTGAGGATTCGGCTGGTGGCACCCTGAGCTGCTGGCTGCCTTGAGTGCCAGACCCAGACAGCCCTGTGTAGCACTGGCTGGGAGCAGAGCTACCTGGATCTTTCCTAAGGGGTCTCATCCTTCCTTAGGGGTCTCTCTGGGAGAGACCACATGGGGCTCCTACCTGTGGCCCAGACTAGGCAAGGCCTAGTCTGCAGCCAACGCACAATTCTGAGTGTCATATGTGTTTTTTCCATGAGATATAGTTTAGGTAAGTTTCCATTCACAAACAGTGTAAGGAAAGTGGATAAGAGCCCCTGTGGGAGAAGTAGCTGAAATCACCTGGCCGACCTCTGTATTCTCAGAGTGCCTCTTCTATTAAAGACGATGAGAGTGGGTGGTGGTGGTGGTGGGTGGGTGCCCATCCTCTCTTTTGCCTGCACTGAGGAGAGAGCAGAGATCTTATTTATTTATAGAGCCCCAGGGCTTATTTCAGGAGCTGACAGAGCAATGCCTGCTCCCTTTGTGAAATGCACAAACGAATGAATGAATATTAGTGACTGGATGAGGCTGCCTTTCCAGCTATTTCCACAGGCAGACATTGCTTGAGTGACTCCTTTTCAATTGCTGGTAGTTCTCTAGAATAAAAACCCTGACCTTCATATCATCTTATTTTGGAATTTTTCCTCATTTCTCCAAATACATGTCATGGTCTGTTTTTTTTTTTTTTTTTTTTTTTTTTTGTACTCGAGACAGAACCAGGGCCTCAATACCCCATCATGTGGTCATACTCTTGAGGGGTTTCCACAAACCATATTTTCAAAAAGTTTATATCAGAACTAGAGAAGAAATTCATTCTAAATTGATTGATGTGTGTGTGTGTGTGTGTGTGTGTGTGTGTGTGTGTGTGTGTGAGAGAGAGAGAGAGAGAGAGAGAGAGAGAGAGATAGATAATGACTATTTTCACCATCTCTGGTCATATTAGAGATATTTCAGTACTTGGTGTAGAGGAAAAAAGATTGAATTTACCTTCTAATACCTTTCCAGAAACTTCTTTTAAAGTGAAGCTGTTGGTCCAGAGGTTTGGGGACAAATGGGGCAACAGTTCAGCCTGGTGCATGGTGTCCACCATGGCTGGGCAGCATCTTCCTCTTCAGTGTCTTGTTCAGCTGCTTTTCCCTTCCAGCCTAGATTCTAGCAACATACCAGGCCTTATGGTTCTGCTGACATAATGCTGCTTTTTGTCATCTTGCTGTTATAAATGCAATCACCCAGCAAACATTCTTCCTGACCCTGTTCAAGCATTCCCTTCTCTGTGGAGAGTTCCCTAATCCTCCTTCTCCAATGTATCAGTAAGTTACTGCTGTATAACAAAGCACACCAGGCTGGTGGCTTAAACAACCAATACATATTATTGGTCTGTGAATCAGCCAGCTGTTTAGCTGATCCAAACAGGTCTGGGAGATCTTGGTTGGCTCCTGGGTCTACATTTAGTTGGCAGAATAGCTAGAAGCTGGTTGGTGGAGGTTAACCTCACCCACATGCTTCAGCTTGGTTAGCTATCTGTTGAGGGGATGAGGTTGACTAGACCATGGGTTTCTCATCAGCCAACAGACCAGCCTGGGTTTGATCCTAATGGGGCTGGTACAGTCCTGTGGGAAGAAGGGACAACATGCATGACTTCTTGAAGCCTGGATCTCTACATTCAATGTTGCCTTTTTTCTTTTTTGGCTGAAGCAAGACTAGTACCTCTTAAGAGAAGATTAAGATTTTGCCTTTTTTTTTTTTTTTTTAACCAAGGATTGAACTCAGGAGCACTCAGCCACTGAGGCACATCCCCACCCTATTTTGTATTTTATTTAGAGACAGGGTCTCACTGAGTTGCTTAGCACCTCACTTTTGCTGAGGCTGATACCCAGCCCTTTTTATTTTTTATTTTGAGACAGGATATCAGTACATTTCCCAGGCTGGCTTGGAACTTGTGATCCTCCTGCTTCAGCATCCCAAATTGCTGGGATTATAGGCATGCACCACCATGCCTGGGTAGATTATGCCTTTTGATGGGAGAACTGCAAAGTCATGTTGCAAAGGACACTGATCTGGGGAACGAGGGAATAATGAGAGGAATGGGGCCATTTTGTGACCAATCCACCACACCTACCTCTGATAGAATTACTCTGTAGTAGTATCACACTTGGATATATTGATATATTATTACATTGTGTTATTTGTTTGTCTGAGACCTAATTCTGCCAACATGGCCTGATACTTATATTAGTCTCATCTGGCATCTGAGCGGTTAGCTAATCTCCTTGGGAAGTGTTGGCATCCATACTCTGAGTGCAGCAAGACCTGGGCTGACAATAGGAGCGCCTGAAAGGGAGGGAGCATGTGCACAGAATCTTGGCTGCAGGCCCTAAAACCTGGCTTAAGTTATCAATGGCTGCAGGGCAGGGCCAGAGCCCAAAGGAAGCCCAGTTGCCCTTTTCCTCCTTACTGATTCTTCTGCCTTGGTCCAGGCGTGGGCAGCCTTACCAGCTGAGGCTCCAGCCCTTACCCACAATGTCAGCAATGCAACCCCCAGAGAATCTGCCCACACACCCGGATGTTGACAGGGGCATTGCTCCAGCACTAGTTTTTATGGATGGTCTCATCACTTTTAAAATAATGACTATGGGGTGTGGGTTGGCTAGAATAGTGACATCACTTTCCTGCAATTCTGGGTCAGTTCCTGCTGCTTTTCTCTGCATCTTTAAATGACTGAAGTAAATTTACTGTTTGGGTACATGTTCTGGAAGGATCCTCAGATGTCTATCTTGGAATGTGGTCAAGATAACACTGGCGTTGGAGTCGGAGGTCCTAGGTTCTAGATCTTGGCACTAGTTTGCAGTGTGAACTTGAACTGTCAGGTTAGCTTTCTCATGCCTAAACTTTTCTGTTAGTACAATGGTGAGAACAACCCTTGATTTTGTAAAACAATGGTGAGAATGGACTGGGACTTTTTTTTTTTTTTTTTTTAACACAGAGTCACTGTCAGTCCATTCAGGCTGCTGTGATGGACTAAGATTGGGTGGCCTATAAACAACAGAAATTTATTTCTCACAGTTCTGGAGGCTGGAAGCCTGAGATCAGGGTTGGGCTTTGGCAGGGGCCCTCTTCTGGGTTACAGATTGCCATTTTCTGCCAGATGAAAGAGAGAGGGAGAGGGGGAAAGTGGGAAAGAGAGAGGAAAAAGGAGGGGAGATAGAGGAAGTGTTGTTCTCTGAGTTCTTTTATAAGGGCACTGATCCTACTTATGAGGGTTCTAGCCTCATGGTCTAATCACCTTGAAAGTTATGATATTAGCATATGAATTTGGGAGGGATTGGAGCATTCAGTCCACAGCAACTGTGGAGTTTTGTGAACTTCACTAAGAAGCCAGAATGAGGGCTTCTTGCTCCTCAGACTGGGTGCCCTGGCAGGGGGGATTGTGCCTCCCCCAAGGAAGGGGTGCTTTCTCTTGGCACAGAGGCATCCCATCTTGCTCTTGTGGTTGCATCTGCCCAGAGGAGGTGACTATTCTGGATGCTCCCACAGTGGCCTGGGAGGCTGCCTGGTTCTGCCTCTGTTTCCCCTCTGCACACTTTCTCAGAGTGGATCTGTTCCTACTGCCATCTGGTAAAGCTTTCTTTCTTTCCCCTAGAATAATTTTGGTTTTGGGTGTGTGCTACTATTTTAACAGACTATTTTAACAGACTTCAAAGTCCTAAATAAATAAATGGTAAGAAAGAGCCCTTCCTAGGTCACAGATTAGGAGTACGGAGACCCAAAGTGGGTGTTTCTTTCCCTCCAACTTTGATTTTATCTTGAAGAGCAATTATAAAACTTTGCTGAGATTCTCCATCCTTCTGGAGAGCCAACATTCCAGTCTACCCCAAGTCCCATGTGGTCCTGGCAGGAAGGAGACCCAGGGGCAGGATAATGAAGTCGGAGGAGAAGAGAACCCTGGCTCTTGCTGGTCATTTCCTGATTCAGGCCTTTTCTGGAGATGCTGAGAGCACCAGCAACCCTGCAGGGTGGATTCCCAACCCTCTCCAGAGCTGCTTCTCCCCCTGGGAGTGGGGTTGGGCGCAGCAGTTAGGCCCAGAGCAGGTGCCAGGAGGGGAAGAAGCAGGAGGAGGAGTTGAAGCCTTCGCACTCTGGAGTCAGATTCAGGTTATGTGTCAGCTTGAGCCTGACTGGTCTTGTGGTTGTCAGCAAGCTTATTAGCCCCTTGGAACCTCCACTTCATTGTAAGCTGCCTGTCACGGCCAGCCACAACGCCGCGGGAGGAAAACTCTCGGAGGCAGAGTAAAGATACTACTACTTTTACTTCTACTTTCTTAGAGAGAGCTTAAAGAGAGAAAGAAAGATTTTTCTTCTTCTTAGAAAGAGCTTAGAGAGAAAGATTAGAGATAGCTTTTTCTTCTTCTTCTTCTTAGAGCTTAGAGAGAAAGATAGAGCTTTTTCTTCTTCTTAGAAAGAGCTTAGAGAGAAAGATTAGAGATAGCTTTTTCTTCTTCTTCTTCTTAGAGCTTAGAGAGAAAGATAGAGCTTTTTCTTCTTCTTAGAAAGAGCTTAGAGAGAAAGATTAGAGACAGCTTTTTCTTCTTCATCTTCTTAGAGCTTAGAGAGAAAGAGAGAGAGCTTGAAAGAGAGAGATTTCTTCTTTAGAGAGAGAGAGAGCTTAGCTTTTAGAGCTTCTTTCTTCTTTCTTCTTTCTTCCTCGGGAGCCTCGGCCTAACTGACCAGCCATTACTTCTTCTATCTGGTTTCTCTTCTTCTATAACCGCTCTGCCTACGTTCTGGCCGCTCCGATTCTTTTCTTCTTCTCCGACCCGAACTCTTCTTCCGACCGAGCGACTGCATGACTGACCGAATGAATTCATTTCTTCTCCCAACTCCGACCGCTTTCACCCGGTTATATACCTTTAGCTTTGTGGGTGCCTCACGTGCATTTACAGGTGCGTCACATACATACTTATTATCAGGTGGAACTTATGGCTTCCAGCTGACCGCAATAGCCATCTCCCTAATTGGGGCTCCTTCACTTCGTCACTATAAAAGGGGAGCCAATCCCGGTAACTATCTCTTTGGTCACTGTGAGGGCTGAGTGAGATAATACATATGAAATCCTATTGCTGGGAAAAAAAAAGAGAGAGAGAGAGAGAGAGAGAGCTCAAAAGATGATAGCTCTTATTATTGTTGCAAAGAAGGAGACATCCTGAGTGTGGAGCATGTTCCAACATGACAGCCATGCACGGTGCTGGACCTGACTAGGAAGAAGACACCAGTGGAGGGGCTCCTGGTTTCCCTCCATAAGTCAGAGGCACTGAAAGCGAGGAAATGATGTATGTTTGTAGCTCTGCAAAGATACTAATGCAAGAATGGACCACTTCTCCATTGCACTGGAAACAGACCTTCTTGTGCAGAATGGTTTCTCCACACTATGGATCTCTATTGATGTTTCCCAGAACCCTAAGAAAGAGCGTGATTCCTCAGCTTAGTTGTGGCCTGCTTCTGTCCTGAGTATTTATTATGTACTTCCTCATGGAAAGAGGCCAGAAGTTACTGCTTTACCTTCCTTGCCAGTGCAGAGGTGGGATAGTCCCAAAAGATGGTGGGTGTAACCAAGGCTTTATTTATTTTCATCTTTATTTTTTGTACTGGGGATTGAACTCAGGGGCACTCGAACCCCAAGCCACATCCTCAGCCCTATTTTGTATTTTATTTAGAGACAGGGTCTCACTGAGTTGCTTAGCGCCTCGCTTTTGCTGAGGCTGGCTTTGAACTCATGATCCTCCTGCCTCAGCCTTGGAGCCACTGGGATTACCGGTGTGTGCCGTTGCACCAGGCTATAACCAAGGCTTTCTATCACTGGTGGCTCCCAAATGGTATAACCCTCCCTTGGGGTCATGGAGTGGATGAATTCTGTCCACTCGTCCACAGGATGTCAGTGGGACAATGTTCCTGTCTAGGATGGGTGTGTATACCTCAGAGGGTCATGGATGGCTTCACATGGTCATCAAAGGTGCAGGCAGGAGATATGTGTAGAAAGTATTTGGTTCAGTTTTGACCCAAGGTTTTAGGCATTGGATTAGGAAACGTCAAACTAGAAGGATTGATTTTAGGGTTTGTTTCAATCACAAAACCAAAGAAGAATCTTATAAGAAGAAAAATATTGTGATGGGAAGTTCCCTGGTTTAGGAGACAAGGCATTAAGGTGATGATGATGTTGATGACATTTGTATTTATATTTCATTTAGACCTGAGTTCTGTGAGGTTGGTTCTATACTATTCAGATAATCCAGAGAGGTTGAGCAACTGTCCCACAGACACACGGATTGGGGAGATTTTCTGTCTGAGCTCAGTTCTCTCTTAGACCCCAGAACCACAAGTCTCTGTTTTGCTTCTCTCATTTTCTTTTGTGGAAATTGGGAATCAGTTGAACCCCAAGATCTCTTTTCAGATCTGAAATACTCTAATCTTCATGATTTGTATCTTGCTGAAGAAAACAGTGCTTTTTAAAAAATGCCCTATTTGTTTGTTTGTTTGTTTTCTGGTTCTGGAGATGGAACCCAGGGCGCTTTACTAGTGAGCTACATCCCCAGCCTGTTTTACGTTTTATTTTAAGACTGGCTCTTACTAAGTTGCTAAGAGTCTCTCTAAGTTGTCCAGGCTAGCCTTGAACTTGCAATCTGCTTCAGCCTCCCCAGGAGCTGGGATTACAGGTGTGCACCACCGCTCCTGGCTTCATGACTTCCTTGTAAATGACGTTGCTGCACAGCCAGAGAATGCATGAGACTGCATCTCCTTTTTTTTTGAAGAGAGTTGTGGTTTGTTGGAAAGTGTTCTGAATTAAGGGACAGGAGCCTTCACTTTTACTTTTAGCTTTAATGTCAAGTTGTTGTGTGACCCGAGGCAGGTTGACTCTTCAGAGCCTCAGTTTCTCCAGCTACGAAACAAGCAAGTTGCACCAGATTGTCTTTAGGCTCCTTCCAGTCCTGACACCTGTTCAAGGATGCCAGGCCTCTTCACTCATGGCTTTAGACATCCAAGGGCAGATCCGCATGCAGGATCAGACTTGCTCACAGCACATGTGTCTTTCCTAATGGATGACTGGGATTCATTCACATCAGGTGAAAATTTCAAAACCTCTGGGAAAGATTCTGATGTCGGAGCAAACATTTTTCTTTTATGGTAAAACCAAGTTCTTCCCTCCAGTTGATAACAAGCTGGAACAGAGTTCTTATCATAGTACCTAAACCAGGTACAAGCACTCTTGGGATATGATGGTTGTTGGAAAAACTTTAATTTATCTCTGACACAGGAGGTAGCCAGGCCTGGGTTTCCAGAAGAGCACAGGCTAGGGCCAGTCCTGTGGCTCCACAGAGCCATCAGGCTGCCCTGGAATTGCACACTTCCCTTCATGTGCTCAGCACAAGGACCCCAATTCCTGTTTCAACACCTCTCCTCCCCCAGCTCCCACAACCACATCAAAGCCGGAGAGGCAGATTTATGTCTAAACAGCCCAAAGAACAAGCTTTGAACACTGATAAAATCACAGATGGCATCAGCCCTGGAGAAAACTGGTCTGTTTCATGGCCTGACAAGGCTGCTGCAGGCTGTTTGCATTCTGGGAGTCAGGTCCAAAGCAGAAGGAATATACAGAAGATGATGATTATGGGTGTTTTTAAAACCTGCCCCTTCCTGCCCAGCCCGGGACAATATTTACAAAGCAGACATGCAAACAAGCAGACTTTCTTTCAGGTTCAAATCGTCTACTGAGCCAGGTTCTTCCCTTGCAGGAGCCCTGCACCAAGTTAGGTGTTTAAAGAGTACATTTGCCAGCAGTTGCTGCCTTTGCTCTGGTGGTTATGCTGTGGTTAATGAGCTCAGGAACAGTGTTGCTCTTTGCCGGAGTGAGATAAAAGACTCCTTTCTCCCCGTCAGCACTGGGGATTGAATCCAGGGATGCCCTACCACTGAACTACCTGTGCAACCCTTTTTATTTTTTATGCTGAGACAGGGTCTCCCTAAGTTGTCCAGGATGGCTCTCAACTCACTATCCTCTTGCCTCAGCCTGCTGAGTTGCTGGAATTATAGGCATTTGTCACCACACCCGGCAAAAGACTCTTTTTAAGGGAAAACACTCCCAAGGATGTCCAGTGTTGATTTAAATTACATTTATTATTATATTACTTAAATTTGTGCAAACATAAAGCTAGGTACGAATTCCTTCAGTTTATAGTTCTTAAAAAAACATAAATCTAAAACAAATTTACAAATAATATGCAAACAAAACTTGAAGAGGATTTAAACTGTCAACTTGAACCCAGTAGGCCAAATTTAAATCTCTGATGTTGAACTTAATAGGAAAAGCCTTTCCTCCCTGTTTTATATGTCCCTGATGTCTTGATTGATTTTGTATTTTTATTTAATTTTGAGTTTTTCCACCTTTGAACATCGAGCTGATTTTGAGCCAATGATCCATTGTATGACTATAAGAAGAAATCTACCAGTATTTAATACTGAAAAAAATTCAAAAATTTAAATGCTGGTTAATAGAATAATCTTCATTAGTATATTTACTAATGATCAACTGATGCTGGTGTGGGCAAAGACAATGTACAATGCATCTACTGCAAGTAGAATGTCCTATAAAAGCATTTTTTGGGGGAGATTGACATGCCCATACCAACATGAGCTCTGTGGTGACTGTTCTTCCACCACTTGCTCATCATTGTACTGTGAACGTGTTAGATGGCACTTAGGCATTATTTCACATTGACTGCTCTGAGGTGTTCACTAATGCAGAAATGGGCACTGGCCTGTAGGAAGCCCTCCATTCAGGACAAGGGGCTCATCCAGCCAATCTGGAGTATGCTTGTATTATAGAACCCTTGAGACTATGTATACAGGGGTCTCTGAACTCCAGTTTGGAAAATCATTCCTCTGGAGGGAAGCCCATGTGAGTGCTCAGAAAGAAAAAAATGTATTTCTGCAGTGTGGGATGACTCAGGAGAACAATTTTCCTCCAGAAAAGAGGAAATGGGCAAAAACTTGTCCATTTGGTCATTAGTTCACTAAATATTTATGGGACTTTATGTTTTTCATATGCCTTGCTCAGGGTATAGAGGAAAGGGAAATAGTCAAATTAGGTATAACTGCTCCCCTTGGGCAGCTGCTTGAGAGAGTTTGAAAAGCTCTTTCTAAACTAGTCCCAGAAGAAAATCAATGCCTGACCTTTAGATTATACAACACCTTTTTCTGTAGTTTTGTACTATTTGATCATATACTTACTTCTCAATTTTCTTCGAAGTGACATCTGGCCATTTCCAGGAACTAATGCAAAGGATAAAAATTTGCTAGCTTTAAGAATGTGCTCTAGACTTTGAAGGTCACTCCCTAAAGAACAACATTAAAATAGGGTCCTAGACCCTCCAGAGGGTGTATTGGGATGATACCCTGGCTATCTGAAGCGTTTGCTTCAAATACATGTACCCCTCAATTTACCACACAGGCCACACAGGAAATCACACATGGACATCTATTGGTGGTCAATGCCAAATAAGCATCAGAAATGAAAAGTTTTGGTAAGAAGATTTAAATTGTGGGTTGGACTTTCTTGGGACAGGTTAATAAGAAGAAGCAGGAGTGGGATGCATTAGTGCTATGGTTTGGACCTCTAAAATTCCTGTTGAAATTTAATTGCCATTGTAACACTGTCAAGAGAGATGGGACCTCTAAGAGGGGATCAGATCATGGATAGATTATCCCAGTATCACAGGAGTGGGTTCATTGTCCCTGCTGTGGGCTCCTGATAAAAGGATGCGATCAGCCAGATTTCCTCCCTGTCTCACTCACTTCTGCCATGGGATGACTTGTCACTAAGGACCTCACCAGATACCAGTGCCATGTTCTTGGACTTCCCAGCCTCCAAAACTGAGGCAACTGCACTTCTATTGTTTATAAATTACCCAATCTGTGGTATTTTGTTACAGCAGTAGAAAAAAGACTAAGACCGTGAGTTACAGATTGCAGAGAGAAGGAGATGTTCAAAGGTTAGAGGAAGCATGTAGAGAAAGTATGCAGGGGAGTGTATTTATAAGGAAAGAATGGGAAGGAGGATAAGTCTGGAAAGGTAGATTCCAGAAAAGGTATGAGGGAGTAGCCTCATAACCTCATCACCTCTTACAGGCCCCACCTCTCAATATCATTAAAATGACAGACTCCAACATGAGTTTGGGAGGGGGCATTAGAACAACACCACTCACTCATCCTACATCCACTCTCACCTCTTCTTTAACCTGTTCTGAGCAAACAAAATCCAAATTTGGAACCCCTGGATTCTAGGACAAGAGTGTACATTGGATTATTATCAGTGGGAACCAATGGATCAATTGTTTAGGGACACCAAGGCATTGTTGCCTAAAGGCTATCTTAAAGACATTGGGCATATCGAATGGTTATGAAGTTCCTGTCCCCAACAGTGGCCTTCAGTGGACACATTCTCTTCTAGTGTTTCTTTTGGCACCTTGCTGCTTCATGGACATCAGTGCAGACCTGTCTGCAGTGGAGACAGCCTCACCTCTGGGATGGTGACATGTTGCCAAGGTGGTGTCCATGTGTGGATAGAGCCTGTGTATGGGCACACCCTGGGGAGCGAGCACCTTGTCCCCCGGGGCCCTGCTGTACTTACGCATTGCAGCCTCTTCCCAGCTCTACAATAGAGCATGTAGCACAGAATTTTGGGGAAGTTTATAAAATTCTTTGACATCCATCTCATAGCACTCTCATTGACCTCTTAAAGCCAGTAGGTGGGGGTAGGTATTTTTATCTTTATTTGCTAGATGAAAGAAATTTGTTTTAAAGATGAGCATAGTAGACTCAGTAGAGAGTGCTGCATTGTCCTTGATCACCATGGCCTGCTCAGTATGGGGCATACTAGAGGTGATAAGTGGCATGTAAGTGGCATAAGGCTGCTGACCCAGGAGGCTGATGGAGGTCCCAGTCCACATCCTCCCACCCTATGACCCTCGCTGCAGTGAACAGGACATGTCAGTTAGTCCAGCGACTATGCTGCCACCAGGGAGATTGCAGCAACCAGACTCTCTCTCCCCACTTTGGGTCTGCAGGGAATATTCTAATAGCATCCACAAGCTGGGACTGGGATTCAGAGCATCGTCCTATACCACAGTTGGGAAAAATAATCATCCTGGGTAGAGTGGTATCATCCAAGATGAATAAATTAAAAAACACAAAACAAAACCCAGGACTGTGAAAATGTTATGTGACAAAAAAAAAAAAAAAAAAAAAAAAAAAGAAGCAATAGCCACAGCATTGAAGAAGTAGCGAAGGAGCAGCACAAAAAAGCTGCTTCAAGGAATTATGTGTGAGTTAGCTTTTTGTTGCCATCATCAAAATACCTGATGAGAACAACTTAGAGGAGGAAACGTTTATTTTGGGCTTATAGTTTCAGAGGTCCATGGTTGGCCCACTCCATTGCTCTGGGTCCAAGAAAAGGCTGAACATCATGGCAGAAGGGTGTGGGGGGAGGAAAGCTTTTCAGCTCTGGGAAGAAGAGAGTGAGAGCAAGGAGCCAGAGACAAAATATAATTACCAAGGTATGCCCCCTGTGATTTACCTTCTCTAGCCAAGCCCCACCAGCTTACAGTTAGTACCTAGTCATCCATTCAGATTATTAGTCCATTCAGATTATTAATTAATCCATTAAAGGATTAATCCACTGCTTAGGTTATAGTTCTCATAATCTGATCATTTCATCCGAACATTCCTGAATCGCTACACAAGCTTTTGAAGGACATCTTATATCCAAACCATAACAAAATGTAAGTAAAATTTTAGAATTATCTGCTTTAGACTCTGCAATAAAAGAAAACCAATTCTATGAATTTAGAGGTAGCAGGTTGAAATGAAATAACATGTGGGAAAGCCCCCAAATACTCACAAGAATGTTAGCAATAGGATGATTTATAGCATAATTAGAACAAAAATTAGAATAGAACTAACTTTGCTAAAAAGTGTCAGTGATTTAATTGATCAACAACATATACCACTGTGTCCAAATTCAGAGTAAAAAAAAGTCTGTGATTAGAGACAAGATGATAAATGTGAATGCTAGGGAATGGAGATGCAAGAGTTAAGTTATTGATGGTCCACAAATTTCTTTCTGTGGCCAGGTATGGAGATCTGAGCAGTCTCATATAATGCTGGAGAAAGGCTCAATTGTATGGAAAGCTTTCTGAAAGAGTACCATATTAAAGTGCAATTTCATTTCTTGGACTTTATTTTAAACACTGTATCAGGTAAGAGCACAAGAATATGTCTACAAGAATTTTTATAGTAGTGATGTTTATAATAATGGAAAACTGAAAACTCCCAAATGCCCAGCAGTAAGGGAAAGAATGATTCAATTATCGTGTAGCCATAGAATGCAAAGTACATGGCTATTTAAAATCTTGCAAAACAATATTTACTTGCATGGGGAAATATTCACGTGGTGAAGTCACCATTTGAATCAATTGAGAAAGTATGTGGCTGTCAAATATTTCCTCAATCAGAAGGAAACAACAATTCAGTTTCTATCAAGAATGAATGTCTTTTATGGAATTGTTGTCGGGGAAATTTATGTCTTAGTTTAATGTGACTGCCTAACAAGTTACCACAAACTCAGCAGCTTAAAACAACCACCATTTATTAACTTACGGTTCTGCCGGTCAGAAGCCTGGCACAGTGACTGGCTCCGTGTAATCACAAGGCCAACATCAAGGTGATGGCCAAGTTCAGTTACTGTCTGGAGGTTCTGGGAGTGAAAATCTACGTCCAAGCCCTTTCTTATGGTTGCTGAATTCACTTCCTTAAGGTTTTCAGACTAAAGCCTCCATTTCCTTTTTCATTTTCAGCTGATGACTGCTCTGTCTTTAAGCCCAAAATGGCACATCAAATCTTGATTGTGCTTTGAATATCTAACTTATCTTTCTGTAATTAACCAGGGAATACTAGACTTTTAAAGGGCTCATGTGTGGGGCAGATCCACCAGAATAATCTTCATATCTTAGAGTCAACTGATTAGAGACTTTAATTACATTTGCAAAATCCCTTCACAGCTGTACCTACTTTAGTGTTTGATTAACTATACATCGGGGTGTGTGTGTGTGTGTGTGTGTGTGTGTGTGTGTATCAGGTGCTGGGAATCTTGGTGGGTGATCTTAGAATCCTACCTACCAAAAAAATTGATAAATTGATTACTTTTCATTTTTAAAAATATTTATTTTTTTAGTTGTACAGAATACTTTTTTTTTTTTTTTTTTTTTTTTTTTAACGCGGTGCTGAGGATTGATCGAACCAGGCCGCACATGTGGTAGGCCAGCGCTCTACCGCTGAGCCCCAACCCCCGCCCTATTTTTCTTAATAGTAATATAAGTATACAACATTGTGGCATTGTTGATACCAGTCTTAGTGTCTTGTACAACAAAAACTTTTAACAAATAATTGCTTAAAATGATTTTTTCCCCCTTGGATTTGAGTGATATTAACTTTGCACTCTCCTATTTTCTAAGTGCTCTTCAAATTTGTATATAAAGTTGTTCAGTGGCTTAGCTTCTTGAGAACTTATCTGACCTTTGATATCCATGTATGCACCCACTAATCTCCCCAACCAAATCACCTGTAACATGTCCATCTATTCACACCCACTCATCCATCCATCCATCCAACAATATATTCAACTAGGCTTCCCCCGTATACTTGCCTCCTCAAGCTTCTGTCCATTCAAGTGTCTATCCATCAACCTCCCCATCACTCAGACATCACCTTTCTTACAGATTCAGTAAGCCTGTATTGGACCTTCCTGGATACTAGGATAAAGGCCCTTTCCCTAATCTGCTTCTAGTCCAGTGGGAAAATCAGATGGAAAAGTAAACATATCTACAATGAAAAATCCTGTAACAGGAGTACATGTCAGGGGGTTTAGGAGCTTCAGTGGGTAAGAAATATCTGGGAAAATCATGAAAGAAGACATACAAACTGGACCTGGAGGATGAGATGAGCAGTTGTGTAGCCCTGAGTGAAAGCAAGCTATGTCCATCAGGGAGCCTGGACTACCACGAGCTCTCATTCTCTATGAATTTGCCCCATGTGACTGATGTACTTTAGGAATTGCAAGGTACAGTCCTGGAGGGCTAGGTCATTGGCATTCATTTATAGTCTTCAGGACTTCCTTCCTTCCTTCCTTCTTTCCTTCCTCTCTCTCTCCCTCCTTCCAGTTCCCTCGCTCCCTCCTTTCCTTCCCTCCCTTCTTCTTTCTCCTTCATTTATTAGTAATAAAAACAAGAAGTTGGAGTAAATATTCTCTAATTAAGGAATCCAAGTCTGTGCCTTTAAAAAAGGAAAAAAATCAAAGACCATGTTTTCTGAGTGGGATGTGATATATTATTTGGAAACCTAAAGAAATATAAAGTTTTTTCCAAGTAGGGGAGAAATGACCAGCTCTTTCCTGCTCTGGGAGCCCCAGCATTTAAAGGCAAAGTGATGAGCATGGCGGAATGGCCTCTTTCTTTCTATTTATAGTTTTTGCCATATAGCCTGGTGCATGGTGAGGTGCTTTTTCCAGCATAGAAACTTTCCTTGGCCGAGGAAAGGCGAGAATAAATACTTTTCCTGGGATGAGTCCATTACCGGTGCCCTCTTTCCAATATTCCTCCAGATTGGAATTTATGCTTAAAAAATCCAAGTGAGTAGAGAGAGACTGAGTTTCTACAGCAAACGCTTTTGCAATGAAAAGTTGGTGTTTCTTTTTTAAAAGGTGAGGTGATGGGGATGTGGCTCAGTGGTAGAGTGCTCCTCTGGCATGCATGAGGCCCAGGGGTTCAATCCCCAGTACTGCTAAAATAAAAGAAAATGGAATGTGGGATGACCACATGTGGATTTGGTAAAGTGTGTTTACAGTAGTATGAAAGACTGCATCTGATAGGGATAACAGGAGAGAGAATAACAGAATTACCCATGCTTTCCCACCTAACTAGGACACCCTCATTCAAAGGCTTCCCTCCTCCTTGTCACACCTCAATGGTGACTGAGGCCAGCTAGGCTGGATACCACAGACAGTTTTCCAGGGAGGGGAAATCAAACAAATGGGCCCTTGAGGGTGCAGGAAAGGTGTTGGGGAGTTCTTCTGCCCCCTTGCTGCTCCTTCTCCAGTGCCTCCTTCAGGCAGACGGCCACGTGGCATCTGCCCTAACCCTGTTTATACCCGCATATGAACCATCCTGCATCTCCTCTGGGAAGCCTTCTCAGAGATCATTCCAGATCTTATAATTTCCTTTCTTGAGATATTTCAAAGAGGTTATAAATTAGATTCTTTATTTCTGACACCAACTCTTATGATCTCTTCTAACACTTTGAACGCACCCTTTCAGCTAGACTTAAAATCGTCCTGGTATATGTTTGTGTGAGGAGGGGTGGGATGGGTCTCAGGGCAATAGAAGAGAAGACAGGTCAGACAGGGGTGTTGTGGGAGTACATCTTGTCCTTGCATCCACACAGCCCCATGCCAGCTATGGGCACAAACGTACTTGTGGCCAGTTCACACCTGTGATTAGGAGCTTGTCATGCACAGTGGGGCCTAGGCTAGGATAGTCATGATGAAGCCAGGGGTAGTTTTCTCTCCATTTATCACCACTGAAGTATTATTTATATACACGATGAGAGGAAAAAGAAATCTATTATTATATTTTATGTTTGTAATATATACTCTGCCTACTTCTGGAAAAGAATGGAGTTGGCTGAAAGTTAAGAGTTTATAATAAGGCTACTTATGTAGAAATAGAAATTTAAAGCCATGTTAAAGGAGGAAGAAGGAGCTAAAATTACAACACATTGGCTAAAATAATATTATGATTATATATATATCTTGGAGCTGGAAGGCTGTGGGACAGGCTGCCCTGCAATGCGTAGCATCTTTCACTTGAGAAAGAAATGGGGAGAAAGTGATTTAAATAATTGTATATTGCTTACATAAGAATAAGATTTCCATAAATAATGTGTGAGTAGAAGCAAAGAGCATAATGGGTGGGTGCAACTGAATCTAGGGATTTGGGTGACTACTGCAAGGATGGGCACGATTCTTAATTTAGGAGGCTATAATAGTAATTTGTGGTTTTATTATATATATATATATAATCTTTATTTAATTTATTTGTTTTTATGTGGTGCTGAGGATCAAACCCAGGGCCTCACACATGCTAGGTGAGCGCTCTACCCTTGAGCCACAACCCCAGGCCCTGGCTTTATTCTTAATGATTGCGTTTGGTCATCTTAGAAATAATTTTGATGTTTTGGGGTCAAATTTCAGATAGTATTTTTTTTTTTTTTTTTTGGTGGTACCAGGATTGAACTCAGGGGCACTCACCCACTGGGCCATATCCCCAGCCCTTTTTTGTATTTTATTTGGAGACAGGGTCTCACTGAGTTGCTAAGTGCCTCACCATTGCTGAGGCTGGCTTTGAACTCGCGGTCCTCCTGCCTCAGCCTCCCAAAGTGCTGGGATTACAGGCGTGTGCCACCACGCCCGGCCAGATAGTATTTTTCAGTGAGATCTATGACTTGCTTACATGCCCCACCCCTTGTGAAGATTACATGACCAGAATATATAAATCATTCTCTCTTTGTGCTAAATAGTTGTCTAGTTAATTGCTTAATTTATCTGGGCATTATTTATATATAATACATATGCCATATTTATATTTAAATGTTTTCCTATTTAAATAATGTGGATATAAACATTTTCCATATTCCATTGGAGGATCAGAGGAGTGACTAGTGTTTTATAAGTCAGGATAAGCAAAACAATGCTGCAAGAACGAACAATCCCTGGCCATCAGTAGCTTAATATTAAAAAAAAAAAATGTTCATTTCTCATTCATGCTTATGTCCAAGAGGAATCGGCAAAGAAATACTGCCAGTCACAGTCACTCAAGGCCTCATAACTGGTAGAAACTGGGTGTCAGCACACCCTTCTGCTACTAGCAGGGTGGAGGGACAGAAACATGGCGGATTGCACACTAACCTCAGTGTGTGATACATGTCACTTCTACTCAAACATCATTGGCCAAATCAAGTCACAAGGCCCTACCCAACCTCAAAGAAGGCAGAGAAGTGCAAACTTATCATGGGCTCAAAGGAAGGCAAAATCAGAGTATTTGTGGACAGTTTTAATTTTGGCACAGTAATATATTGAAGACTCAAAAGTGCATATGATTTGCTCCAAATAAACATGAACATTTTCACTTTTTCCACTCTAAGACCAGCTGTGTTTGTATTACAACAAAAGCCCTGAACTTCAGGTAATGTTGGCCTGGGATCAGAAAATCTCACCAATTTCAGTATATAAACCTCAGGACTTAGCAGGGATCCAAACTGAAGTTAGGCTGCTGCTTGCTAGAGATTGCATAGAGTGAGATGCCAGATCCCACTGTCTTTTGGTTGCTCCTAGGAGTCTTGAATAAAGGATTGGGTCTTCTTTGTAGTAGAAGAGCTGTGATTGATTAGTAATGTCTAACATGGAAATAGAGCTGTGATTGATTAGTAATGTCTAACTTGGGAATAGGATGTAAGGAGTGGAAGCGGTTGTCAGCCTTTTGTTGTCATTGATCAATTGTGTCCCTCAAGAGGGCTACACAGCAGCTGATGAAAGGATTCACCTACAGAGATCCATCCTGGGGAATGCTTTGCAAATCTCTCTTCTCCAAGTGTTCATTCCAGAGCCAGTCCACAGCTTCCAGCGGATGCAACTATGCCTGCATTGTTGCAGCTTACAGTGCTTTTCTTTGTTGGTCCCAACCTGTCTCCATTCTTCTTGGGCTGCACCAGGTAACACATCTTTCTAGAGACCGAGAGGAAAAGGCATTTTCTGAGTTTCCATAGTCTATCCAGAAGGGCTGTTTAAACAACTCATCCAGCCAGTTCTTTCCAAAAATACCCACTCCTGTTTTAAAAATGGAGGATTATATAATTCTTAAACTGGCCTCACCCATTTCCCTTCTTGCTTAGATGCCATGGCTGTCACTGTGTGGTTAGACTTCAGGAAGCCATGGAGAGGCACAGGATTTTAAATCTGCAGCCACTTGAGGCAGGAAGTTGGTTCCACTGGTGGCAGGGTTGGGTCCTGTCTAGAGGAATGGCCACTTTCTAAGGGATGATCCAAGATGTCTTGCTGGGTTTGGCTTATGAATGCAAACGTTAAGCCAGAGGCCACGGGCTGCAGTTCAGATGTTGCTTTTCATCTGAGATCTTTGGCATACTCATTTATATCTTGGTTATGGCAGGATATGACCTGGAGCAAGACCACTGGTACATTTCCTCAAATTTATATTCATTAAGGCCACTGACCACATGTCCCTTAGCACCCTCTTACTGGCTACAGCATTTGTGAATAGATATTGGGGCTTCGTTTAGAATGATGGGCTGGATTGTTTTCTGCCTGTTTTATTATCTTAAGGGGCTCTTCCCTTGGGGTAGGGGAAGGGACTGGAGGGATATTTATTGAGTACTTCCCATGGACTAGGCCTGTGTCAGGTGCTTATTGTCAGGATCTCATGGCTCTCATGACGATTTTTGTGATATAGGGCTTGATAACCCTATTTTGTGGGTGGAGAAACTGAGACTCAGTTAATTGAATGACTTGGTCATGTGGTCAAGTCAGGAGTAAAAGGCAAGTTGGCTGAAAGCCCCTGAGTTCTGCAGGTAGCCTGAGAGCTGAACAGAGGACATCCCAAGCTGCCTGGCTTCATGAGGGTGGAGCAGTGAAGCTCAGCCTAGCCTTTACTCTCACCATTGTTCATCCCTGTTCTCAGCTCCAGTTATGGACTTTCCCAGAACTCTGTGCGCCTGTGCAAAAACATACCACCTTGTTTCTCTCTCTGTGTATTTCTGCTCCCTGATTGATTTTCCTCTATTTAATCTGGAATTCTCTGGGGCATTGGTATTCCATGGTAGTGCTGCTACCCAGACTGGTCAGAGGAAAGTGGGCAGCCTGTTCCTTATAAATACTGTGAGTCACATGTCTTCCCAGCTGCCAAAAATATTCAGGCAGAGCCCAGTATTCCTTTGGCCTGTGTAAATTTCCTGAATCTGGGAGCATAGTGCATCCTTTATACTCATAGATTCTCATGCTTTTCTGGGGTCTTCTTAACTTAAGAACCTGGTTTTTGGTGGGCTAAGGTTCTTTTCTCAACCCACCTAAAGTGCAGTTGGGACTACCATGCTCAAGACTGGTGGTGGATCATGGAGTCTTAGTGCTGGCCTGGCCACTTACTAGCTGTGTGAGACTGAACAACTCCCTAACCCTCTTGAGACTTAGCTTATTGATCCATAAATTGTGGTGATAATAGTTCTTAAAGGCATAGGTGCAGAAGTTGATGGATCTGGGTCTGATTTCCTGGGATTTGAGAACTAAATGACTTTAGTCACAACCCTCATCCTTTTCAAACCTCAGTCTTCTCACCTGTACAATGGAGATGATAGTCCTTGATCCATCAAACTGTTGTACACAGTTGAACACAAATGTAGGAACTCTTAGGATAATTTCTGGCATGTAATAAATGCTCAACAAAATTGAATATTACCATTTTATTGCTATTATTATTCTATTTTACAAGGTTGTGGGGTGGGTCAAATAAGCCCAAAGCCTGAAAGTGAGGAACGTGGCTCTTGGAACACACTAGATACTTTAAAATAGCTACTCTTGGACTTCATCATGAGGATGTGAAGGCTTCAAGAAGGTGGTAAGTAGTTGGAAAGGAACTTCTCAGATACCAGGCTCTGTGCTGGTTGCTCAGAATTTAGAGATGAGCATTGTCCTTCCCCAGGCTACTGGCAGCATATAAGCCCATAGAGAAACAGCCCTGGACAGCACAGGGGGAGGCTGGGGATGGTTCAGAGTGATGGGGGTACATGGACACGGAAGACCCTATTCTTTCTCAACTTATTGTGTTTAAAACTTTAATTTCTGCTTTATTTTTATCACCAATGGTTTCATTTGCATGACCAGAAAGAAAAGCAGAGATAAAGTTATAAAGGGTTATGTTGAGAAGTTATGGTCCGTGAATAGCCAAAAGCCACAAGAAGAGTTTGAGCAGGAGAAAGGCAAGAGGCATGAGTATGTTTTTTTTTTTTTTTTTTTTTTTCAAAGATGCTTCTGGCAGCCAAGGGAGTTGGGTGAGAGCAGATAAAAAAGGGCAGGGACACAAGTTTGGAGACTTTGCCATCAATCAGGTAAAAATACCAGGGACCCTAAATGGCGGTGGTGGGGGCAGATTCAGGAGGTCTGTAGAAGATAAGTAGAAAGCTTTTATCCAAGACAAGCTGAGGGGCTGCCACTTAAGGTGTGAGATGGGAAGTTCAAGGGAGTGGGGATGAGGTCTTTTGGGAGGAGAAGGCACTTACAGCTCTTTAGGTCTTCTTCCTCTCCAGGAAATTCTCCCTCCTGGACTACTTAGATGTGACTACAGACTATGGCATATTTTGGTACTGAGAAGAATTGGAGGATTATTTATAGCATAGCTCTGAGTGCATATTCCTAAAAGGGTCTCTCAGGACAGTCTCCAGGTGATCTTTCTGCCTCCCATTGGGATTAGAAAGAGATACATATCAGGAGCTCTTGGAAGCTCTTGAACTTTCTAGAGACTGTCATAGTGGAAGGCTACCATGTGTTATTGGGCACTCAAAGAGTAACACAGTCAATTTTCTTTTCTTCCTTCTTGTGGTAATTTGGGAGTCTGGTCCAATGATTGGGTTGTTTCGTCCTCAAGTTGAGAATAAATGGAAGCGTGCCATCTTGTCCAGGTATTATTTGGAATTTAATAGTCCCTCAAGCCATTGCACATGTAGTTGGCTTTGACAGATGCTCCTAGTCAGGGCAGAAATCTTGATAAATGTTCCTTGAACGCAGCTGCCTGGCTCCAGGTGGATCCTCAGTAAATACATTTCCCATCAACCCCTGTGCTGATGCCCAACCCTGGTTCCCTGCAGGCTCTGAGTGTGGCTGTTGGCTGAAGGCAAGCGCCTCCCTGCTGCCTCCCCTGCGGCTGCCACCTCAGAGACCTTGCAGAAAGTGAGGGTGATTGATGTTTGTAATGACCTCACAGTATTTTGACCATCCTGTCATGTGCAGTCACTGCTCTGTCCCTTTCCAAGCCAAACCCAGTCTGTGCCAGGCATCAGGTCCCTGAAATAGGGGCCAAGTTCCCCTTGGCATAGGGATCGCCAACCTCCCCCTAAGCTCCTGCTGTCTGGTTCTTGCGCAGACTCTCTCTTCACAAACACCTGTCTCCTTCAATTTTCCACAGGAAGGACAGAAGAGATTGTGGACAAGCCTGGAGCAGAAAACTCTGTTCTGACTTTAGCAGGGGCAATACCACTTTTAAAATAGTTGTTTACTGGGTATGGATGACCGCTATGAGGAGACTCAGGTTTTGTAGAACCAAGCACAGCTGCTTGGCTAAGCAGTTTGGTTTAATTTCTCCCCTCATGTTGTTTGTGGCATAAAGTGAGGATATTTCCAGTTTGAGAGTATCCCTGCCCCCAATGTGGTGCCATTTGGTTCGTGTGCCTTGTCTGACTTCCATCTGCTGCCACAGAGAGCCCTTCACTTTTCAGTCCCTCAAACAGATGGCCAAGAATGAGAGCCAAGTTTGGGAAATAGTCAAACCAAGTGAGAACATGGGGCTGGGAGTCAGGGGCCAGAATCCTGGAATCCAGCCTTGGAAGAGCTAATGACTGACTGTGTGGTCCAGAAGAAATTGCTTAACCTTTCTGGGCCTCACCTGTCTTGCACATGAAAACAACAATAGCAATAACAACAATAACAAACCAGGATCCTTTCTTATATGAAGAACTGACTGAGATTGAACAGGATCCCAGGAAGGGGGTTGGAGGAAGGGTTTGTCTGACTTCCTTGTTAAAGTGAAAGTGTCTCTGTCTATCCCCCGGGTGGTTCTTGTAGATATTTGTATGTGTCAATTCCCCTCAAGCTGAGTACAAGTCATTCCATCAATGGCAGCTTCAGGCACGTGCACTCCCCAGACAGTCTCCAGGAGCGGTGACAGCCTGTGCGAGATCTATCTTTGTTTAGTGTCATCAGGGAGGGAAACTGCCTAGGCATCCCAGGGCCAGAACTGCACAGGGCAGGGATGGGGACTGGGGTCCTCTTGGAGAAGCCACAGACACATTCTGATGTGTCCCCTGCAGGGATTCCTCAGTCCCAGGCCAGCTCCCCAGGAAGCCTCTTCTTCCCACAGACCCTGGGGATTCAGTCCTCTCCTGTCTTCTGTAAACCACACACCTTCACTAGGGGTCTCCTGTCCTGACACTGGAAGTAAAAGAGCCCATTTTCCCATCTCAGTCCTGATGATGGGTTCCAGCAAACCCAGGTACCAGTGAATCTTAACAGGCTTAGGGAGTTTTAAAATAGCGGGGAAGGCTGGTCATAATGGTGCATGCCTGTGATTTCAGCGACTCAAGAGGCTGAGGCAGGAGGATTGCAAGTTTGAGGCCAGCCTCATCAAATCAATGAGACCCTGTCTCAAAATAAGAATGTTAAAGAAGGACCAGGGATGTTGTTCAGTGGTAGAGTGTCCCTGGGTTCAGTTTTCAGTATCAGAATGATAAAAATAAAATAAAATAAAACATAGGGAGGTGATAAGAATGTTAAAAGACCTTTGTATTTGGACAGAAGTTAAGGTGAAGAAGCAATTGGATGGGTACAGGGAGAAAGATGATGGGCTTTCTTGAGCATTTACCAAGTGAACACCTCGTAAGATAGGAGTGAGAATTCTCCATCCCTCTGTGAGGTGTCTCCATCTCACAGAGGGGAACTGAGGTGCCACTGTAAGTGGTAGAAACTGAGATTTAGCCCCCAAGGGTGCAGGAGCCAAGCCTCCAGAACAGAGTGGCATACCTAAGGGGGCTGGCTGATGGGCCTGGTGGAAGTGGGTGTCTGAAGCCCCGGATGCTCTCTCCTGTTGCAGCTATAAGTCTTTCTTCTAGTATGAGACAGGGATTAGATTTTTGTCTCCTCAATTCAAGTGAGAACATTGTGAAGGAGCTCTTGGGGTCCCTGGGAAAAGGGTTGTGTTTGATTAAGGCTATCTGTCAGGAGTTTGAGAAGGGAATAGCAGGGATGCTTGCTTCACTTTTTGCAGAGTCTGCTCTGGGGTTCCAAGCAGCCCTGCTCAGTTTTAACTCCCCTCTGCCATCTCCCTCTGGTGTTTTCTCCACCTGCTACCACTCACCTGCCCTGATCCTCTGGAGGCAGATGGTCTTTTCTTGTTCGGGCCTCAGATTCTCATCTTTTGAGCTTTTGGTTGAAACTGTTGCCAGGGAGGTCCCTTGGTCAGTCTTGGCTGGCATCCATGCAGCCTGCCCTCCAGGGTTCTGCTTATTGCTCCTGTCTTCTCCTGAGACCCAAGTTCCTAGCATCTTCTGCTCCAGACCAGCAGTCTCCTGCCCTGAGAGCACTTGGTGCTATCTCTGTCCCCAGCCACTACACTGTGATTCAATGCATCTGGAAATCCCATCCTTTTTTGGGAAGGTACTGGTCCTGCACTCTACTCTGATCTCAGCAACCTAGTCCAGCTGTCCTTAACAGGTGGCAAGTTCTTTTGTTTGGTTTCACTAATTTATATTTCATTAATTGTTTGTTTATTTATTTATTTATTTATTTTGGTACCAGGGATTGAGCCACATCTCCAGCCCTATTTTGCATTTTATTTAGAGACAGGGTCTCACTGAGTTGCTTAGTACCTCCCTATTTCTTCTGAGGCTGGCTTTGAACTTGTGATCCTCCTGTCTCAGCCTCCTGAGCCTCTGGGATTATAGGTATGTGCCACTGCACCTGGCTCATTAATAGTTTCAAAGACTATTACTAAACGGGAAGGACATGTTGGCTTTATCTTTGATTCTTTCAACCTCTTTGAGCTAGGTAGGGTAGTTTTTGACTCACTGAGCCCAACTTTCTTGACCTCAAAAAGTAACTCTGGACTCATGAAGAAGCACTTTGGTCTTACCTGAGGCCTAGCTACCATCAGTTTGGATTAGAACATATGATGTTCTAGAACATTCTCCAACTAGCTGTTGCCTGTGAACCCAAGTGAAGAGGATACTTTGATCTCTATTTGGGTTTACATGTTTTCTCCTCAATCAAAGAAGCAAGAAGGAATGATTAGCACCCCAAACTACTCACATGCTTTATCTAATGGGTGCCTTAACACACCTGTGCTATATAAATCTCCACTTATAGATGAAGACAATTATTGAGTGTTTAGTATGCATCAGGTGGGCACTGTATCTTCATGCTGTGAGGGCATGTATGTGCACATGTATGTGTAAAACCTTTCTTAATAACTCTTGCAACAATCCTATGGTGGCCTTACCTTCAATTTATAAATCTACAAATGAGAAAACAGGCTCAGGGAGGTTAAATGCTATGTTAAAGGACATATACTGGGAAATTCTGAACCAGGATAAAAATTTAAAATCACCAACTCCTAGGCCCAAGCCTTTAAACTCCACCCTCAATGAAACAGGCATTATTTTCTCCTCTTATTCTTGGAAATGTTAATAAGAATTTCCAGGACAGGGCTGGGCTGGGAAGGCCCCTGTCTGACCTGCTGTTTAAACCACTCCAAATGCTGAGCTCTGGCCAAGCCACAGCATGGCCATGGTTCAAACAAGTAAGCAAGGCCATCGCACCTTCTCATTAGCATCTGGGAAGAGAACAAAAGCAAGAGAATCAAAGGTTCCATCAGCCATTTCACTTTGGAGCCAGGCCACTGGCTTCATAACTAGCCAGACATCTCAGGTGTCCTTCAGGTCAGAGGAGGAGTGACAGGACACTTCTCAGGCTTTAAGATTGCTTCTTCCCCCAACCCTGAGATTTGCAGACAGTCCTCTGCTACTCCCCAAATCTCGGGCTACTGAAGGGTGCTGAAGGTTGCTTCTGTTACTGTCGAGGCATCTGAATCTCCTGAGGTAAAAGACTGTGGCAACCTGGCCTTTTCCCTGCTTCTGCGACACACAGATTCAACTTTTAAACTCCCCCCTTGCAACTGCACCAGTCTGTACTTGGGCACTTCCTGTCTGCACGTCTTTCCTTCTTCCAGCAACCCCATTCCGATCACACATTCATTTAATGTTAAACAAGCAACTTTGGTGTGCTTCGACTGCCTTATACTTAGTAAGGAAATTAAAATATATATACAGTACTGCCTTCAAAGGCTTCATATTTCATCTAACAATTCATTTTCTCCATATGTTACAAATTTGCAAAACTCATTTGCTTTCACGTTTACAGATGGGCATCTCGTCTCTTTGGGTCTGTTTCTGTATGCTGCTCTGCTTCCCCTTGCAGATTTCCTGATGCATATTAATCTTCTGTAGCCCTGAGTTCTCAGGTGATTCCAGGTCTTGATTAGTATGAGCAGAGGACTCTATTAACACAGGCCAGTGAGTACCGTGACTGTCACATGACACTTGGTGCTACAGCCTTCTGCTTTGATAAGAAGGGTTTTCCTGAGAGACAGCATGCAAATTGGTTTGTGGATTTATGCAGCAACTCATTATTTGTTCAGGTTTGAAGCTGGCAGAGAACTAAGCCCTGAACATAAGCTTCAGGTCATGGAAGTCTCTTGGCTTCTAAATTCTGCAGGCCTCAAGTCAGAGATCTTCTCCCTTTAGCTATCTTTTTTTTTTTTTTTTTTTTTTTTAAATATTTATTTATTTGCTTTAGTTGTACACAATGCGTTTATTTGTACGTGGTGCTGAGGATCGAACCCGGGCCGCGCACGTGCTAGGCAAGCGCCCTACCGCTGAGCCACATCCCCAGCCCTCCCTTTAGCTGTCTTACTCAGCACATACTGTGTATGTGTCGGGGGCAGACATTACAGTCATCGGCAGAATTTGGCACACAGAAGTAATACATTTGGCCTTTGCTATTTTAGTGAAAAGGCCTTTAAGTGTGTCATTCATTCTTCGGGGTGAACTTCAGTGGGCCTCAGTTCCTGCTGCTCCTTATTAAGAATGCCAGCCTCTCCCTTCATTTGTTACTGACTGTCCCTAATGGGTTTGTGTTTCCATCTCCTGTGTAATAGAGCATTCTCACTGACTTCTTGTGATAACTAGATGAAGAACATTTTATTAACAAGAGGCACACCTGGAGGTTATGGAATGTGTGCCAAGTCCAATAGTAGGATTAAGAGTGGGCTTAGTCTTAGAATGTTCCATTCCTACCCTTCCACTCCACTGTGCTGCTTCTAACCCAACCTTTCATCCATCAGACAAAGTGGTCCAGGCCTGACCTGGGGTTGCAGGAGCAGAGAGACATGGCCACAATGTTCCAGGACCTGAGATATTAACTTAGTTCTTTGTACCTGAGGGTGTGTGTGTGTGTGTGTGTGTGTGTGTGTGTGTTTATGAATGTGTAAGAGAGAGACAGAAATAGAGATGGGGAGCAGGAAGGGGAGTCCCTTCTGAAGATGGCCACCGTGGCAGTGAATAGCAGATAAAAGGAACGTGAACTGTCACCAGAGACTACAGTATAGCCTGATGATTTTCAGTCCAAGGATAGTGATCTGAACAGAACTTTAAAATCCTCTGCCTTCCTTCTAAGGAAAACCCCTCAGAAAGAGCCAACTGAATTATAATAGGAAACATAAAACATTGCCACTGAGAATTAGGGAAGGATGTATCTCATACCTGAGACTTGAAGAAATTTTGACAAGATATTGTGGAATGGAGAAGGGAGTGACCATTTCTCTTCATCTTCTCAACATTTCTGGATCTCTAAGCTGGAAAAATTAATTTACTGTCTATTTACCAGTTTAGCACTTCTACATTAAATCTAAATCATCCTCAACTCCCATTCCTTGTCTCTGGAAGATTTGAACAAGGATCTACCCTATCTGCCAGGATCCCAAATAGATAGGTGTAGTTGAAATGTTTGAATGTGGGCCAAGGAGTCAAATAAATACTATGAAAGGGTTAAAACAAAAATAATATTTTTGTTGTTCTTTTTTTTTTTTTTTTGGATACTTGGGATTGAACCCAGGAGTGCTATACCACTGAGTAACATCTCCAGCCCCCTTTTAATTTAATTTATATACATATTTAGTTGTAGGTGGACACAGTACCTTTATTTTATTTATGTGTACTGAGTATCGAACCCAGGGCCTCACACATAGGAGACGAACGCTCTACCGCTGGGCCTTAGCCCCAACCCCTCTTAATTTTATTTTGAGACAGGGTCTTGCTAACTTGTTTAGGTCAGCCTTGAACTTGCAATCTTCCTGCCTCCTGAATCTCTGAGATTACAGTCATATGCCACTGAGTCCTGCTATGAAAAGGATTTCTTACAAAGAAAAAGCTTTGGTTTTTCCTAAGACTTCCTCAGCATACCAAGTACCGGGAAATAGTTCCAGAGTTTGGATGTGAAGGGTTTGACCCAAATATCACATTGTTTAAAATAATAAGGCTATAAACAATTTGAACGATTTGGTCATTAAGCTTGATTTGAAAAACATTTTGAATACATAGGACCTCACTCTTTAAATGAACCCTGTGGCTAATCATTTGTAGAATGATGACTATTATTTGTTTTTACATAGTGAATACTTTTCTGGTGACATAAATGTATACTCCCTTGACTGTGAATTTCACACATGGGGTCTTCTAAAAGCAGGGCATAGTGGAATTAGATCTGCTAAGAAAAATAACCATAACTTTTAGGTGGCAGGCGACTGTTTTCCTGTGTTCTTCCACTCTGTGTTCAGATACCATCATGAGAAAAAAGTCTTTGAAATAAGTTGCACTGATGAGCAGGTCTCTGTTCATTCCAGTGGTCTTTGGTAGATTTAAAAATGGTTCCTATGCTTTTTCAATGGCTCTTGAATCCATGTGGGCCAGAATGAAGTGAAATCTGGGGACTAGTATTTAAGTCTGAGTTCTGGATTATCCATCTTTTTTTGTTGTTGTTGTTGACACATAATAGTTGTATGAATTTATGGGGCTCGATATATGTATAAGTTGAAATTGGCCAATGGGTACAGTGTCACAGTGAGATAGGAGGACATGCTAGTGTGCTATAGTAGAGAGAAAGTATTATATATTCCAAAATAATAAGAAAAGAGGATTTTGAATGTTTTCATCACAAAGAAATGGATTAGTCCATCTTAAACTGGGAATCTTGGCTCTTCCTCTTCCCCTTCCATAAAAAGTGGTTTAAGAAACAAGAGTAGCCACCAGTAGCCTATGCTGGGGACCCACAGTGGGAGGGCATTTTGTGATCTCAGAGGGATTCTCAAGTACACCCCACAGCTGCTCCAGGCCTTCTCTCCTCTCCTAATACCCTGATTCACTGTCTGAGTGCCTCAACTCCCTAATTGGAAATGCCCACATGCCTGGCCTTCTCTTAGGTCTCAGAGGTCAGGAGATTGTCTTCCTGCCCCTCCTGGGTTCTCCCCTCAACCTCCTACTGCTTGGGTTTCTGATAACTGAACATCCTTGTGTGCATCCTGGCCTGGCTCCGGCTGCTGCTGTTTCTCAGTAGATGCGATTGAGAAGAGCTACTTGCATCTACCTTCCTCACTTTCACCACTCAGTTACTCTCTAGCTCCTGCTGCTCCATTTCTGCTTTTACTGCTCCACTGAGGTTCTTTCAAAAGCCACCCACAGCTTTCATACTTCCAGACCACCCTGCTGCTATATCTGGCATTCTTTAGGGTTCTCAAACTACATTTTCTCAGGTATTTTGAGAAAAGGAGGTACAGTCCATCCCACTTCAACCTGTTAAGCACTGGGATGCTATAAAAGAGTTTATTAGAGTAAGGGCGTGTTAGCCTCCAGATAGATACACCTGAAAGCTGTGCTCTGGGGTAGGGCACAATAAGGCTGGAATTTCCGAACACTGACACAACACCTCCCTTGTGTAGGGAAAACGGGAAGGCTGGTAGACTAGTAGACTTCACTTTATGCAACTTCACCAAATCCTATTGTGCATGAATCTCCTCCACAAATCTCTAGGCACTCTCTTTGATTAAGAGCTTCTTGTGAGCTGCATCTTGGACTCTGCACCTGGGAAAGGAGGTGCGTGTGAGTGCGTGTGGCCTTCCAATGGGCAGCCAGGCCTATAGTGGAGGTTCTGCCAGCCTCTAACTCAGCCTACATGTCCTGAGGGGTCTGGGACAGCTCTGCACAGAACAACCCCTGTCCCTAACCCTTTGTCGGTTGGCTCATGGTTTGGGCTGATGGCTGATCCCTTTTATACCTGCTCACAACTTTCTCTGTTCAACACTCTCATTGGTTGATTGCTCAACATTTTGTGATTTAGCTTCTTCCAACTTCTTTCAACAATCATCAGTTGTCCCCCAAACACAATTCAACTTCTGCAATAATTACTGTGGTCAGCATAAAGTACTAACTGGAAGCTTCGATCATGATTCCTAGTAGCCTGCACTCACAATTCTTTGTCTCTTAGTGTCTGACAGAGCCCAGGAGGGAGGAAGAGCCACGACCAGGACATCCCAGGTGTCCTTCTGGTTCCAGAACTCTGATTTCTCTGAACTGTCTGTCCTGCCCACAGCTGAGACTAGCCCTGGGGGACCTGGAATCCTAATAGACCAACCATCATTCCCTTCCTTCTACCTTAAGGACAGCATAGGTAGAAAAGGAGTCCCATGAAATTGCCACAGCCATAAATGTCATTTGCTTTTTTTTAAAGGAAACTCCCTACACTTTATTTCTTCCATTTTGTAAGCTCTTCAGAATTTTATGTTAACTGGAAGTAAAATCACTTAATTTTTAGCTTCATTGTCTCATTAGGCAGATAGAGGTGACTTGGTTCAAACTGGCTCTGCTACCTGTGGTTGTGTGACTAGGCACCTCTGTTAACTTCTCTGAGCCTCAGTTTCTTCACCTGAGAAATAGGGACAATAATATCTGTCTTGTTTTTGTGAAGTCATTCAACACTTATTGAATATCTTACATAATTTTGTGTACACTAAACATGTACTGGGTCCCGAACTGGTCCTTTGTGGAGTGCACATGTAGAGGGAAGTAAATCAAGAGGCAGTTACCATACAGGGGGATTGTGTACTTGTTGAGTTGGAGAATGCCTGGTCTAGAGGATAATGACCCCACTTTCCAACCCTGAGAATCTGGCAGGTATGGGAAACAGGTGGGTGGCCTGGGGAGGCCAATGGGAACACTGCGTGCTTAGGAAAGAACTGGGCTGGGGTCTAGGTAGGAGGTGGAGGGAACTGGCTAGAAAGGTGGTGAGGTTCGGGCAAGGCTGTGGATTACAGAACAGGAGCTCTGGGAGGCACTGTGGGGAGAGGCTCAGAGAAAGCATGGGGTAGCTGGAGTGTGGGAGAGAACAGAGAGATGGCAGGGTGCCTTTTTGGCAGCCTATAGGGTCGCCTTCCAAGTGAGGCATGATGGGCTCAGCAGGCCACAGCATTTCTCAGGTGATTGATCTCACTAGTCTCCTGGGGGGCACAGAAGTGTGGGGGCAGGGCGTGCTAGGATGTTGACTCATGGAAGTTGGGGCCTGGCTAGTCACCCTACTTGCAGAATCAGCAGCAGCCAGTGGTAGGGAAAGACTAACCTCTCTGGAAAGGGGATCCCATGTGGAGATAGAGAGTGCGAGCCCCCTGGGAGAATGCCAAGCACGTTTGATCCAAAGCCCAGGCTGGAGTACTGGACTCTGCCAGCTCCCTGGTTCCCTGGCTGCTCCGCTGCTGTCTCCTTACAGACACCTGAATTCTGGATGTCAAAAGGTTTTTATACCAGGAAAGCCTATTGGTGAAAGTCAGGTGTCCTCAAGCAGATCACAAGTCACAACTTGCTTTCCTTGCTTTAAGAGGACCTCTGGGTGCAACTGCTGGCCTCAGGGCTCACTCAAGGATAGCAATGCCAAATTCCTTCTCCCTGGCCTTCCCCATGCTACTCTGCATATAGCTGTAGGAGGAAGGTAGATTTAGAAGCAGAGTGACAATGAGGAGAGAGAGAGAGAGAAAAAACCTATTGCAAACATTTCCCATCTATTGTCATCCTGTTTGAAGCATCACTGCCCTGGCCACAAAGGACAAGCATGTGTTTGTTGGAAGGGTCTAGAATGCCTGGCATACACGGGCTGGGGGGAGCACCCTTCTAGGTCGGCATGCTTCTGCTTCGCAAAATCTGATTAGAAACTTTTGCCCTTTCCACATGCAGCAACATTGCAATGGGTGTGAGCTTACACAATTACAGTCATGGTCACAAGTAATCATTCTTTCATGAGAGAGAAGGACGGGAGGGGGCTGGAATTTGCTTATACTTGATTTGGTCTGAAAGTTGGTTAAAACCACACACTTTTAAGTCAGCAGGATTCAGTACCTATCCAGGATTCAGCTACCACTTTGATGTTTCAAATGATTGTATATTCTGCATTTGAGTTAAGTCAGAGTGGGTGGGTGAGTCTGGTTGAGGTTCTTATGCATGCCGGGACTCAGTGCTTGCAAAGATCAAGGAGTTGTTTGCTATGTATATGAACCTCGATCTGAGTGGCGACCTGTGAATCACACCCAGCCTGCGTTTATTCTGTTCAGCTCATGCAGTGTTTTAAAATCTGGAAAATTTACATTGAAATCCAGATATTCCAGGTATCTATTGCTACCTATTAAAAAAACCTTAGTGAAAAAATCAAAGGGAGATCAGTAGAGAAAAGGTACTAAGGAGTGGAAGAAAGGGAGGGAGAGGGGAATGCCAGGGAGTGGTACCGGCCAAATTATATTGTTATATCTTGTGCATGTAATGAATATGTAACAACAAATCCCATAATATACAACTATAATGCACCAATGAAAAGTGTGGAAAAAAAACCCCAATACTTTTCTTTCTTTCTTTTCTTTGTTTTGATACTGGGAATTGAACCCAAGGAAATTTTCCCACTGAGGCACATCCCCACCTGTTTTATTTTATTTTTTAAATATTTATTTATTTACTTTAGTTGTACACAATGCAATGCATTTATGTTTACGTGGTGCTGAGGATCGAACCCGGGCAGTGCATGTGCGAGGCGAGCGCTTTGCCGCTGAGCCACAACCCCAGCCCCTGTTTTATTTTTTAAGACAGGTTCTCACCAAGTTGCTGAGGCTGGCCTTCAACTTGTGATCCTCCTGCCTCAGCCTTTCAAGTTGCTGGGATTACAGGAATGTGCCACTATGCCCAGGAAAACCTAGTGATTTTTAAGAAACAGCAATATTTATTTTCTCACAAGTTTGTAGTGTGGACAGGACGGGCAGGTGTAGTTTGTCGCTGCTCTATTTTGTTTTATCTGGAACTCCTAAGTTTCTCTGCTTCACATGTCTGCTGGGAAGCTGGCTTCCCATGGGGTCCTGCCCTGGCCTCCAGTGGCCCTTCCATATGACTGGCTTGCAGTCTTCCCAAGCATGGTGGCTGCATTTGGAACATGGTAGTCCTAAGAAAGAGACCCCAGTAAAGCTGCATCGTCTTTCTAATGTACTCCCTAAAGCTATAGAGCATCACTTCGGCTTTGTTTTGGTTATTAAAAGTCACTAAAGCTGGTCCATGGGCACGATGAGGAGAAGTAAACTCCACCTTTTTGATGGGAGAACTGTCAAAGAATCAGATCCATTTTATTTATTTTAATTAAAAAAAATTTTGTTGGTGCATAATAATGATATAAAATGGTACATTTCATTGTGGCATATTTGTGCATGTATATAACATACATTGATTGGTGTCATTCCCCAGTCCCTTCCCTAGCCCTCCACTGCTCCCTCCCCCTGATCTACTCTGCTGATCTCCCTTCTATTTTCATGAGATTGCTCTTTTCTCTCTAGCTTCCACATATGAGAGGAAAACATTGCCCTTGACTTTCTGAGTCTGATGTATTTTGCTTTACAAGATATTCTCCAGTCTCATCCATTTTCCTGCAAATGACAGAATTGCATTCTTCTTTATGGCTGAAAAAAAATACCACATTTTCTTTATCCATTCACCTGTTGATAGATACCTAGGCTGTTTCCTCACTAGCATTTATTGTTGCTTGTGTTCTTCTTTTTTTTTTTTTTTTTTTGGTACGGGGGATTGAAACCAGGGGCACTTAACCACTGAGCCACATCCTTAGCTTCCCCCTTTTTTGTATTTTATTTAGAGACAGGATCTTACTGAGTTGCTTGGGGCCTTGCTAAGTTGCTGAGGCCGGCTTTAAACTCGCGATCCTCCTGCCTCAGCCTCCTGAGCTGCTGGGATTACAGGTGTGCGCCACTGCACCTGGCAGTTACTTGTATTCTTGATGATTGCCATTCTAACGGAAGTGAGATGAAACCTCAGTGTGGTTTGGATTTGCATTTCCCTGATGTCTAAAGATGTTGGACATATATCAGACATGTTTCAGACCAATTCCTAACTTTTATGGGACATTAGGTGACCTGACAAGAGTGGGTCTGAGTGGTGACTGCCCCTGTAGACAAGGCTTGCACACGAGGGTGCTCACTCTAGAAATTCCGTATCTGAGCAATTCAGAGTTACCTTTCAGCTCCTTCGATTTATCGGGACTTTTCATCTGTAAAGGTGAGAACCCATCCCAGAAGGTAGTAAATCATACCTAAGTAAGTAATTTTATAAGATCTAAGCACCTCATTGCCCATCTTCTTCTGGCATCAGAGATGCTATTTTATTTGTAGGGTTGTGGAGGGCTGTGGGTGGGGGTTGTGGGCAGAGGCAGCTGAGATGAATCCATAGATTAGTGGAAGGTGCCTCTTCCTTTCTCAGCCTCCAAGGACAGAAGAAATGGCCAAATTCACTGAGTATATGTATCCAAGAAAAAAAGTACATACATGGAGTTATGTGTATTTAATAAGTAAAATAATTAGGAAGTAGGCATTTAACATTCTATTTTTAAGATCTTTAAAATCAGTTATACAAATCATCATGTACTGTTCAAAAGGCCAATTCAAAATGAACTTTGCCAGCTCACCAAACTCCTCTTATCTTCCCAATTATGATCTCCTTATTCCTCCGTGAAGATAGCCATCATCCTGACACTTAATACTATACTTGAGTTTTTCTGATTTTGAAAACAGCATAGGAGTGCTCTAGTGCAGTGTGATACTATTGTATTGGGTGTCACCATTATGTTGGCAAGAGTGTCTCATAATGTTGCTTGTAATAGTTTGTTGATTTCTCATTGAATACTAATTATTTATCATTAGTTATTAGATATACCATTTATTTATCCAGTTGACTGTTAATGAGCATTTAGATTGTTTCCACTTTTTGGCTATCATGCATAACATTACTGAAGTGTTCACATTGGTTTACATTCCCACTAACCAAATATGAGAGTCCCAGTTTTCTCTATCTTTGTCAACACTTAGTATTGTCAGTCTTTTGAATTTTATCCATTCAAGATATGTTGAACTAGCTCAATGTGATTCTAATTTGCTTTTTTTCCTGTTAATTAGTGAGGCTCTTTGCAGGCCATTAGGATTTTCTCTGCTGTGAAATTCCTCTTCAAGTATTTTTTTTCTACCAGATTGTCTGTTTCTTTTTTTCCTTATTAATTTGGCACAGGGTTTCTTGGCCTCATAACTACTGATGCTTTGGGCCAGACAATTTTTAAAGTGTTTTTATTTTCATTTATTCTAATTAGTTATATATGACATGGGCCAGACAAATCTTGGTCTTGTGCAGTATAGAAGGTTTGGAAGCATCCCTGGCCTCCACCCACAAGATAACAGTGGCCTCCCTCCCAGTGGTCTCCCAAAGTGTCTCCGGACTTGTCCACATATAATGTAAAGCAAAGTCATTAAAACTTTAAAAAGGGAGAGGGAGGAAGGGCAAAATTGCCCTGGTTGAAGATCACTCCGTGTTTGTATCCCCTACGTACTGTGAATAGGAGCCTTTTGTCAGTTCTGAACATGTTTTGCAAATACATTCTCCCACTCTGCAGCATGGCTTTCCATGCTTTTAAGGTTGTTTTTGTGGAACAGAAATTCTTAATGTAGTCCAGTTACCAATCTTTTTAAAAATAGTTCTTTTTTTAATTCCTTCTTTACACATTCTAGTCTATCCCACATTTTTTTCTGGGAGCTTAACTTTTTTGTCTCTCACATTTGGAGCTAAAATCCATATTAGGATTGACATTTTTTTTCATAGTAAAAAGTAGAGTCAGGCTTCATTTTTAAAATTTGGCTATTCAATTGACATAACAACTTTTATTGAAACTTTTATTGGAAGTTTTAATGACTTTGCTTTACATTATATCTTGATACCCAGTAAGCCAAGGACTACTTTGTTATTCAATATCACCTTTGCTATCCTTGGCCCTTAGTGGGTTCATCAAATTTTTAGCATTACCTTGTCAGTTTCCATTAAGATTAAAAACAGTTGGGTTTTGATTGGGATTTGATCAATTTGGAAAGAATGAATAGAGAGTCTTCCAATTTCTGAAGACAGTGTATCTCCCCACTATTTAGATCTTTAAAATTTTCTCTTTCTCAAAAAGGGGGGTTAAAAAAAGCATGTGATACCTTCTTATATTAATCAAGTGCTGTTATTTTTCAAAATAAAGAGAGAGGGAAGCATAGCTAATGTCTTAGTCCACCATTCAGTGGCTTTGCAATCCACCCCAGGCCTGCCTCCCCCCCCCCCCCCCCCATCCCACCTTGTGTATCCGTTCTTCTGGCCCTGTGGAGCTATTCCAAGTTCCCCTACTTTACCATGTCTTTTTATACTGATCTCTCTGCCTGGAGTCTTATTTGCCCTTAGTGAATCCCTGATGAATTCCCACTGGTACTTGTAGGCCCAGGTCAAGCATTTCCTGAGGACAGGGATGAGAAGGAGGAGCTGCTTCTTCCTCTGGATGTCTAGCTTCCTTCTCACATCATCCATCCTGTGTCTAGGGGCTGGCTGTGTTCGAATATGGAATGGGACACAGTTAATAAACATTTGTTTAGTCATCCATCAGCCTTATCTTGAGGTCCTTCTAGATGCCAGTCCCTGTGCTGGGTTTCTGGGTTACAGAGAGGACTAGATCATCCATCCTCCTCAGGATGCTCACAGACACCCAGATCATCTGAATACCCCTGAGACAAGTAGGCAGAAGAGGGGCCCTCAACACTGGACCTAGAGTTAGGGGCTAAGGTGGGAAGGTCAGGAAGGCTGCATGAGAAAGGATAGGAGCTCAATCAGAGTTTATTCCCTGGTAACATCTGTCATATCCTGGGCTTGGATAATCCTGGGCAGCTGGGCCCTTCCACATCTACCCTTCACCCTTCAAGGGCAACCAATCTATGCTTTTCTGGTCCACAGAAGTATGTGGAATCTACCAGCTTGTCTTTTGGTAGTTTCAGTCTATAGGGATGTCTATAAAATCTGGAAATGAATGATATTGTTTTATTTTTTAACAGATTAGAGTTGCCCTTGAAGACATTGTGTATGTCCACCTGTGATTCAAGGACATGTAGGATTTCTTAAAGGTATCCCCTTCCTTCAGGACTTGGCGGTGGCTCTGTGATCATCCACCTTCTCCCTTCCCCAGCTGTCTGTTCCTCTCCACCTCACTCTTGGCCAGGAGAGTCTGGACAGATCAGAGCCTTGCCCCAACTTGAACCATGGATTTTTTCAAAAAATATAATGAAATTTAGGTGAAAATGGAAATATCTGCATGTTTATTTTTAAGTGTCCTTTTAAAAATGTTAAGTGCTTTTGTTGGTTGGGAAACATTGAAATAGGTCATGTGTAACTTGGTTTGCTCATCAAGAGTCTCACGCTTGGTATGTTTAGAGAGGAGAGGGAAGTGATTTCTCATATTAAATTTTTCTCTATTTTCCCTCTTAAACCAAAAAGAGCTTGGAAAATTCCTCATCCTTTTCATTGCTGGTAGATTTTCCTGGCCTCACAGTTCTGGTAAAGGCTTCTGTTTCCTCATCTGAAGAGTTAAATATGCCAAGCTTTGCCAGACCTTGAGTTCTGCTTCTCTCTTCAGAGAGAAAACACATCGTGTCAGGACTGGTGTGAGTAGTGGGCAGGGACAGGCAGTGTTCTGAAAGGTTAACAATGCCTTCCTCTATGAGAAATTAAGGCTGTGATTTAAAACAAATTGCTGTTGCAATGTCTGACTACCCTTGTGGCTGTCTCTGGTTTTTGTCCACTTGCACCCAAAGCATTAGGAGAATGGTAGAAATTTTACTGAAGATTTCTGGGGAAGGAAGGTTTCGATGACCCACAAAACAAAACAAAACAAAACAAAACAAAACAAAACAAAACAAAACAAAACAAAAAACTTGGAAACCCTCTCCCAAGTGTGTTTGTTTTCTCTAGTTCCTTCTTCCACAATGTCTAACCCTACTGGGTCCTTCCTTCCTCTCTGTCCATTCCTCGATTATTTGCCAATTGTATCCCAAACATTTCCCCCCTTATTCTATGCAATTCAAACACTTCCCTCTGCTAGTCCTGTGCAGAGAAGTTTGGTCTGGTGTCAACTTCCATACCCAGATTTTCACAATCTAACCAATAGGGTATTCAGCAAACAAGGTTCTTACAGAATCATAGCAGTAGAAAATTACAAGTGGTGTTTTATAACAGGCCGGAATAATAGGGTAGTATTGGAAGGACTAAACAGAGAAGTTCTAGAAGAATTTCTGAGCTCTGGCTGTATTAAGTCCTATTCTAGAAAGTTAATCCCAATCTCTCCTTAGTCTACTTGCACCAAAAGCATTAGGAGAATCCTCCTGAGCAGGCTACTTCCTCGGCACAGACTGCAGTTCCATTCTCTCTGGAGTCATTAGCTGAATTGGTTCAAGGGATGTATCTGCTGATGTATCTGTTGGTTCCCTGAGGCTGATGAATAAGTGGGGTTGCTAAAACCCCAGAATGGTACCAGACCCTCTTCAGGAGTCTGTGACTGCACAAAAGATCTGCTTCATAAAAATCAGGAAGCGGATATTCCAAGATGCACAGATTGGGGAGAGAGTTACCATGCCCGAGTCTCCGCTTGGCAGACAGACATATGAATGTGCAAATGAAATGGACTGAGAGGTGGGAGGGGTGTAAAGTATCAGGGGAGGGAATCGTCTAGAATCCGAGAAGCAGTGTTCCAGGCTTCTCTGAAAGAACTATTCAAAGTGGCAAGACCAAAAAGAGAGCCCGCATTTCTTCATGCACCCTGGTATAGAACACTGCACACGGAGCAGCTCATGTCTATCCCAGGAACATTCCTGAGAGGTCGCTGGAACTGAAAAAACTGAGGATTGTTCAGTCAAAAGTCAAATTGAATGCCACTAAGCTCACAGTCATAGCCGCTGAGCCATTTTGCCTCCAAGGAGTTGCTGTCGGTTTGCTGGGACTCATGTGCTAAATACCATCAGATACTGTGGTCTCTTTGCCATCTGCCTTCCATCAAGAGCAAGTGCCCAGAACATCTGAACTGTGCATCTTTGTATTTATTTAGGGATTTTTTTAGTGCTCATTTATTTGCATTCAAGATGCCAGCTGGTGGGAGCACATTGGCCCCTACCCCAGCTTATGGTGTAGTTGGGTATCATTATAGACAGTTACTAATGTAACCCCACCTCACCTGGATGTCTCACCTGTACCCAGAAGACCTCCCCTATAGACAGTGGTTTCTCATTGCCCTTCTCTGTGTTCCCCACTCCAGCACACTGACTTCTCTGGTCACCTTTCTCAGCGAGAGGCTTTTTCCACTGTGTTTTTTCTCCACCTGTCCTGGTGTGTGCTCTCTGCCACAGCACCTCCAGGCCCCTACACTGCTGTTCCCTGTCCCAACTCTCTGCTTGTCAAAATCCTGCTCTTGATTGTATCCAAGTGCCATGCCACCTCCTTTCATTGCCCAGATGCACTTGGTTGGACTGAATTCCCTAGGAATGACATCTGGAGCTTCTAAAAAGTCTTCTTTCCTTTAGGATTCTTTAGGGTTTTCATCTACCTCCCTGAGGGTAAAATCCTTGTGTGCTGTATATTTGAATTCTTAAGGCCAACCCCAGTGCCCTCAAGTTGGGTAATACTTACTCAGTTCTTTAAGATCCACATGATCAGCCAGGTGTGGTGGCACATGCCTGTAATCCCAGAGACTCAAGAGGCCCAAGCAGGAGGATCACAAGTTCAAAGCCAGCCTCAGCAACTTAGAGAGACCCTAAACAATTTAGCAAGACCCTATCTCAAAATAAAAAATAAAAAGGGCTAGGAATGTGGCTCAGTGGTAAAGTGCCCCTGTATTCAATCCTGGGCTTGATCCCCCAAAATAAATAAATAAATAAATAAATTCCACATAATTTATAAGGAAGGAATTCCCATTTTATGGAGATGTACACCAAAATCTGAACAGGTTGGGCAACTTGTTTCAATGACTCAACAAGGAAAAGCAGAGTGAGTGAGCGATGCTGGCCCTCCTGGCTCCAAAGTGTGACACCCTGCCCCCGCTCTGCTCTCTTGGGAGGCCCAACCTGTTTGTTGCCTAGATGTGGGGCGGGGGTGGTGGGTGTTAGAGTCTCAGGGTCTCCAGTGCCCAGGAGCTGGGGTTGCCCTGAGGTGTCTTAGTTTGCAGCTGAGCCCTCTGAGGGGGCAGGAAATGGAGGCAGTGGGACTGGGCTGGGGTGGGGTTGTTCTGGGTGGTAGGAGAGGAAAAGAAGCTGTGGCCAGGAGGCGGCCACAGGCTGTGAGGTAACACGCCCTGCCCAGAGGCCCCAGGGCTGCTTTTCCTCAGTCAGCAGGAACCACACTCCACGCTACAGGAACCTCTGTTTGAGGAGGTCAGTTAGGAGCAAAAGCTATGGAGTAGAGGATGTGTGTGTGTGTGTGTGTGTGTGTGTGTGTGTGTGAATATGTGTGTGTCAATTCTGACTAAAGAATGAATTAAGGAGACAATCAAGGGAAGCTGGTCCCAAGTGGGAGAAGGATAGGGTTGGAGCGACAGAATACTAAGCACAAGAACAAGAAGTAAGGTTGAGTTATGGGTTCTCTGATCCAAAGATGCAAAGCTTCATCCTCACCCCAGACCAGGTCCTGAGGGACAGATAGCACTTCAGGGACTGGAGAGCAGGCTGTACCTCCTGGCCTCCCCCAGCTGCAGAAGGGCAAGCACTCAACAGCCCTTTGGTGGGCTGCTGCAGCCGGTGCAGTGGAGAGGAAGCACCGCTCTGTGGCTTCGGCAGCGTCCGTGTGGCCTGGAGAGAGCAGGACTGGCTCCTGAGGAGCTCCAGGCTGTTCCAGATCAGTGACCTGGTGTGGAGCCAAGAGGACGGAGGACGGCAGGGCTCTGAGGGGTCATACCTCAGTAGAGCTCTTGCAGGCAGGGAGGACACATTGTAAAGACTCACTCCTCCCATCTGCCCACCTGCCTGTGGGCCTCTTGTTGTAGTCACAACAGAGCTGGGCATATGTGTGACTTCTGGCTTTTAATTTGCCCAACATTTCTGCAGCCCCAGTTATGTCCCGTGCATGGTATGGACATGTCACATACATGTTCTTTCAACCTCACAACAACCCTGCCCTGTAGGGACTGTCAACCCTATCATCTAGCTGAGGAGGTAAAACTGCAAGAGGTGGGAAAGTGACAGGTCCAAGGTTGGGAAAGGAGGGGTGGGGACTTGCAGTGGGGATTACTTTGAATCCCCTGTCTCTCAAGAGTCCCTCAGACCAGCAGGAAAGAGAAAACCACAAACTCCCAATTTTGGTTGAAGGTGGGCAAAGGAGGGGGTTCCAAGTCCAAAGGGGCTCCAGAGGGAGTCAGAGGGGTGGTTCCTCAGAAGGCCAGTGTTCCCAGAGGTCCTTGAGGGGTGTTGGTGGAGGGAAGTGGGATACAGAGGTGGGAGCTCGAGGCAGTGCTCAGTGGACGGTGAGTGGAGGAACCACTGGAGGGGCTCCACAGCCCCTGGGCTGGAGTAAACAGGCCCTCCAGCCAGCCCAGCCTGTTTGACCCTCCTCCTCTCTAGCCGAGCCCTGCTGGGGTCAACTCTGCCCTGCCCCTTGGCACTGCCCCTAGAACTGTGGCAAAGCAGCTGTTTTGAAATATTGGTTTGCATTTTCTGGAAGCTCCTTGAAGTTGGAATGAAAACTCTGCCTGGTGATTCTGAAATGGCCTCCCCCACGGGCAGCCTGGACCTTGCAGCACTCCACAAGGAAGTAAACAGGTCTCAGCCCTGGGCTGGTGCGTGGGCCACACTGCCCAGATTGTAGGATGTCGCTAGTTTGAGGCATGGGTGGTAAGCCTGGGCCTGCCCAAGTGTCCAAGTGTTTTCCCAGGTGCCCTGGACAGGCCAGCCTGGGATGTGGGGGCCATGGCTGCCTGAGAGGGAGCCCTAGGGGGTCTAGGCCAGGAAGTCTAAAAATGTTTGATGTTACATTAAAAATTCCAGCAGGCTTCCTGAAGTGGACTGAACCCAGCAGTCAAGAACTAGGGATGTGGGATGGGAAAGATAGTGAAATGAAACAGACATTATTACTGTATGTATATATGTGACTACACAACCAATATGATTCTGCAACATGTACACTTTGAAAAATGAGAAATTGTATCCCATCTATGTATAATATATCATCGCACATAAATGCATTCTACTGTCATGTATAACTAATGAAAACAAATTTAAAAATTAAAAAAAAAAAATAAAAGAACTAGGCAGGATTATAGGCCCTCTGGCTCCCCACTGTGTAGCCACTGTGCCTCGACTTCGTTAGCTGACCAAGCAAATCTCTGACCTCACCAACCGCAAATGGAGGAAGACACAGCTTTTGGAAACATCCAGGCTACTATCCCAGAACCTGTGGTCATGGCCAGGGATGGCCCATGATTTCCCCCACCCTTCTAATCTCCTCCTATAAGTGGGGAGGCTGCACCCCAGCTGACGTGGGCAGCTGCAACTTACTGCAGCTGATTGTTGCCATGTGGGAATTTGGACCCAGGTTGCCAGATCTTCAGATTTTTCCAGCAAAGCTGGAAATCTAGATATTTGTGTGAAATTTCTCAAATTTTTAAATTCTTAAAAACACTATGCAGGCCAAGCTATGCACATCTGCAGGACAGACCTGGCCCCTGGGTCACCAGTAAGTGAGCTCTGCCCTCAGCTTTCAGACACTAAGGGCCACCTAAGCAAGGGGTCATGCCAGTAATGAGAGGGGTTGAGAGAATGTTCAAGGAGGGGCACTGAAGTCCACAGTCAGGAAAGACATGACAGCTCCTTCTCCCACTCTCCAAAAGGGGGGCAAATTGCTCCAGTTTGTCTTGGTTGTCATCTGCCATCTTGACATAGATATAGAGGGGTACAGGGTGTGGCTTACAGACCTTGGGCACACTCTCTCTCTTTCTCTGGCATTTCTAGCTGCTCTTAATCTGACCTCATTCTGCTGGGTTAGGCCACAAGTAATGTCTCCTAGGCAGCTCCTTCTCCCTCATTTTTCCATCTCTGTGGATGATTTACCTCTCACAGGTTCTTGGTAGGCATTAGAGGTCTCCCCCTAGAAGGTGTTGGTCAATTAAAAAGGTTGGAGGCTCATAGCTGATCAATCAGAAAGCAGTTGCCCAGATTGGTAGGAATTAATGGCAACATAGCATGGGGGAGGAAGCGTGAGTTTTGGGATGAGACAGACCTAGATTCAGTCGAGGGATCTTTCCTTAACTAATCACATTATCTTTTTTTTTTTTTAAAACATTTATTTATTTACCGCACACATGCGAGGCGAGCGCTCTGCCGCTGAGCCACAACCCCAGCCCATCACATTATCTTGAGACAGTTACCTGAAACTTCCTGCAACTCTATTCTGTCTTCTGTAAATAGGGATGAAATTTCTTCCTGGACCGATTATATGTGATAGAAAGTGCTCAGAACAGTGCCTGTTACATAGTAAGAGCTAAACAATCATTGGAATTAATCTCAGGTTCTTCCTGAGTTGAATCTCTAACAGAAGATGTGATACCAGGCTCTCAACAATGTATAGACCCATTCTTGGAACAGAAAAAAATTGGGTACCATATGCGCACATTTTGTAGATGTGTTTTCTTTCTTTTTCTTTTTCTTTTTTTTTTTTTCCCTATCATTTATCTTAATCTCTTAAACAAAATCACGGTGGATTAAGAGGTAGTCAGTGATGCACACCACCACTTCTCAGCATCCTGCTGGTCATCCTTCTCCTGCTCCTTGGTCTCCCTTTTCCCCTAGGACCTCTCTTCTGGGCTTCTGTTTGCTGATGGGGAAACTGAGTCAGGACAGGGCCTGCCAGACACTGCCAAGGCCTCCCAGTGAATTTGCAACAGAGCCAGACAAGAATGCCAGCCATGGGGAAGCAGCCTGACATACTTCCACAGAAGATGTGGCATGGGGCTTCTGCCCAGCAACCACTCAGGCGGGTCTGCAGGACTGGAGCCAGCCTCCTGGCACCCACGCCCAGCCTCAGGAGCAGCTGTCAGTGGGTGTCAACTTCCTGCTTCTGTGACCCTCAGCCTGTCCCGCCCTCCCCCTTCCTGGGATGAGCTGCAGCTGCCTCCCGGCCTCTGGCCTCAGCCCCCCATCCAGCCTATGCCATGCCTTAATGTATCTGGGGGGAAATAGCTGGCAAAGCTCAAGCCAGAGGCCATTAAAATAAGCTGGATGCCAGGATAAAGGGGAAGGAGTGGGTGGAAACAGCTGCAGGCCCCTCTCCCAAATTTAGGCAGGTGCCGCTTTGCCCTGCTCCTTCCTCTCCGGGAGTTTTGGTGGCCATTGCCTCCATGGTGGCAGCAGTGCAATTCTGAAAACAACCCCAGGGTGATTCATGAGGCTGTTGCAGCCCAAAGAGGAATCTCTATTCTTCTCAGTTGAGGCTCTTTTAAGCCAGTTGGACCTGACCAGCTGCTCCACCAGGGCTGGGATCTTTACTTCCTGAGCCCCCACCCCCTAGATCAAAGTCTGCTGTCTCCAGGGAACACTCTGGTGATGGTGCAGAATGACGCAGCCATGTGTAGATATCAGAGATACTCAGAGATGTTGAGGACTTCCTGAGGTTGCTCTGGAAACACAGGAAGGCTGGGTCAAAGAGTAGGAGCAGGGGGCCAACCTTGGGTGGGGCAAGCAGGGCATGGCCCAGCCCAAGGGTGACAGGAATCCGGCACACATCTTGTCTAGTTCTTGTTTATTCTTTCAGTGGTAGAAAGACTTCCAACCGGCTAGTCCAGAGTAACCTTGAATGACTTATGATATGATTTTAAAATTAACATACGAGCAAACTTAAAATTTTTATGCATAACCTGTGGCTTGACAGTGATTTGTTGAGGAATGAAGCTAGATTTTGGAGAACGATATGTTTAAGAAGTAGAAAAAGCAAATATTGTGTTTCATACAGCACAGATGATATAGGTGGTATGTGATCATGGCATTAAAACAAAACAAAACAAAAACAACTATCAGTGGTATCTGAGTAAATGGGGGAAATGCTAATGGTTACCTCTCTCTTTATTCTGGTTTTCTGGTTTCCTTTTTAGCTTTCCTACCCACTGGTCTTTGCCCAGGGAACACAGGTGTTTGAGTGTGATAGTTCCTTGATCTGATTTTGGTGTAGTGCAGTCCAGGGCAGCATGCATTCTAGCCTTTATCATTCCGTGGTGACTTTGGCCTGTACCTGGGGTGGAGCAAGTAGGCCAGAACTGATGTAGAAAGACCTGATGATGAGCTAGATTGAGTCACCAGGTGAGGCTGGATTTGACCAGAGAAAATAGGAGAAGGCGGAGACCCTGGAGTCTCATGCAAAGATGAGCTTGGCAACCAGACCTTCCAAGACCTGTCCCTCCTGCCTCCACCATCCAGATCTGGGTGAGTCCTCTTGACACACCCCATCCCACCCACCCCAGCTACATCTCATTCTGACCCTATCCTAGGCAGGCACACCCTCTGCTATACCCAACCCCCACCCTGAAACCTCCCCTCCAGCGGGGAGGGACAGGTGCTTCCTTTATCCACCCACATCATTTTAAATCTTCATTCAAAACCATTTTGCTTTTGTCCAGAGCAAGTGGCACAGGGAAGTACAGATATTTGAGAAAGACAGTGATGGAACAGCCCTAACTCTTTTGTAGTATCAGTCCCAGAGAGCTCCTGATATGGAGCTAGATGTCCCCCAGCCCCCACAAACTCATCCATACAGGCCAGTACGTGACATACATTTACGTGTTCACTTACAGTCACTCAGCCAATGAGCACCTTTCCCCTCCCTTCCCCTGAGTAAGTCATACTCACCTTACCAGGTTTCCAAATAGCCTGAGACGGGCTTTGCATGCCCACCCCTTCCCAGTAGAAATCTATTTCTATTTCTATTCCCTCTTAGCATCCTGTATCAATTGTTAATATAACTTATTACATAGTTTGTAATTATGCCTTTGTTTTGGTGGCAGTTTGGTTAAGGTCACCCCTCACACAAGTAAATCGTGAGCTCTAAGGAGATGGGACATAGCTGTTTTGCTGATCACTGGTTCCCCGTGCCTGACCCAGCGCTGGCGTGTAGCAGCATGCCGTAAATATGTGCTGAATATTCAAATGAATGAATGAACGGTAGAGTTTGGTGTGAGAACAATCAAAATTGAATCTTGACTCATCTATATCCTGGATGTGGGACCATGAACATCTTCCCAAGTGTCATGTCTTCCTCTGTGAGCAGAAGCAAAATTATTCACCAAGCTGTGCTTTGAGAGGATTATGATACTGTACATAAACCACATAGATGGAGCCTGGCTTCTTACAATGATCACACGTGGATAGTAATAATGGCGAGTGCTAGTGCACATCAAATATTCATAGTATATTATGTGATATAAGCAAATTCTCTTTTTATTTTCTTCATGGTGTTGGGGATTGAACCCAAGGAGTGCTCTACCACTGAGCTACATCCCAGCCCTTTTTATTTTTTGAGACAGGGTCTTGCTAAGTTGCCCAGGCTTAGCAATCTCCTGAGTATGTAGGATTACAGGCATGTACCACTGCACCTAGCACAATTATTTAGTCTTCATGGTTTTCTCTTCCCTATCTTACAGATGAGAACACTGAGGCTCAGAAAGGCTAAGTGACTTATTCAATGGAGAATCAATGATAGTGGCTGGGTATTTTTTCCTGATAGCTTTATTGAAATACAATTTGCACCATTCTTTCTTTTAAACATAGAATTGAGTAGTTTTTATAGAGTTTCACGATCATCAGCAACACCATAATCTATTTTTAGAACATTTCATTGCCCCCAATTATCAGTGACCATACCTGCTACTAGTCCCTCTCCATTCTTTCCTCCCCCTTCCCCGGCAAACATTAAGCTACCTTTTGTCTCTGTGTATTTGCCCATTCTGGACATTTTACATATGGTCTTTTGTGTCTCATTTCTTTTACTGAGCATAGTGTTTTCAGGATTCATCCATGTTGTAGCATATATCAGTACTTTATTCCTTTTTATGGCTAAATAATATTGCATTACATGAATATTCCATGTTTGTTTATCCACTCATCAGTTGACAGATATTTGGATTGTTTTTACTTTTTTTCTTTTATGAATAATATTGTTATGAGCTTTCATGTAGAAAGATTTGTGTAGACAACTATTTGTATTTCTCTTGGGTACACAAGAGTAGAATTGCTAGGTCATGTGGTAATTCTATGACTAACCTGATGAGAAACTTACAGCCTGTTCCACATTCCTACCATCAATGACTAGAAGAACACTCAGATTTAAACATAGCCAGCACTTTAATTGCAAGATGGATTGCTTCTGAGTCGTGCCTTCTACATTAACCACGGTTGTGGGTGAGATCTCTGGACCAGCTACTCATGTACATGAGTGACTGGGTCAACGGAACTGATGTTCAAATGCAATATGTCTTCTAAGTTCATCTTTTCTTTAGGGTGGTAGTGTTCATGGGTTCTGGGACCAACAGCTTTGGTCTATGCTATTATAGCAATAACCATCAAGCTAACATTTATTGGGCATGTACTAGGCACCAGACAACAAGCTCAGTGTTACAAATGTACCATCTTATTTAATCTTCACAACCACCCTGGGGCAGCCATTATTATTATCTGGAATTTTCAAAGGAGGAAACAGTTTCTGGGGGTCCAAGTGACTTGCTGGAGCAATGACTGGCAGAGTCTGAGCCAGAGGAGGGCAGGAAAGCAAACTCCAGAGTGCGCACTCTTACCTACTTCCACCTCCTTCAGGACACTGGCCAGGCTGGGCTGCAGCAGGTTTGGGCAAAGTCACTGTGTGGTAACTAATGGCAGCTTAGAGGCTAGCTTCTTTCTTTTCTTGCTCAGATGGAAATGAGAATAACCTGCCTGCCCAGGATTCTGGTGCCACTGGCTGGGGAAGGATTTGGGTGACAAGCTCAAGATCAGAAAGACCATAGGAAGCTGAAATGAGCAGGAAGCTACCTAAGAATAAGCACGAAGATCTGTTTTTTTAGCTAAGACATTAAAACGTGGTGATCACTCTTATTTTTTGGTGCAATATCTCGAGGGCTATGGTCAGTGGTTTCCATTAAATGTGCATCAGAACCCTGAAGGCTCTTGAAAATGGTCAAGTTCTGAGTCCCATCTCAGAACATATAGAATCAAGATCTCCAAGAAAGGGCTCAAAACTCTGTATTTTTAAAGTGCTCTAGGTGATGATATAGCTTAGGGAATGAGTGACAAAGGAACATCAGGCCCCATGGGAATAAGAACATCATGAACCAAGCTATGTGACCCAGCAGGAACTTTCAAGTGCTGCTGGAGCCTGCACTCTCAGAACATAGGGGCACTCTGTGAAGAGAAGGAAAATTTAGAACTGCTGAGTAGTGGGCCAGTGGTGATCAGGCTCTTTAGCACTGTGTGACATGGGACTGAGACCCTCAAAATCAGATCTTTCAAGTATTTCCAGTCTAGCAAGATGCCTTTGAGGGTCACCTGCAGTTTGTGCTGTGTAGTGATTGTGGTCACCAACATCCATGGCCAGCGAGACTACTGAGATGACATGTCCCTCCCTCCATGGGTTTAGAAGATCTACAGTGAGGCTATTGTCTCTCCATGTGGCAAAACCAAGGGTCTGTTCAGAATGATCAAGAGCATCAGGGATCTTCAGGGTGGGGGATGATCACTAGCCTGGTAGGAGATGCAAACAAAGCCATCTATTGGGCCAGCAGGGCCTGGGCAGCAGGTGTGGAGCCTGGAGGTGTGGAGATGAGTAACTAACTCTACCTGGACTCCTTCCATGGTCTTCAAGGAGACAGCGCACAGATCTCCAGTGCTATTTTTCCTTTTTCCTTTTTGGCAGTACTAGGGATTGAACCTAGGGGTGCTCTACCACCCTGGTGGAACTACACCCCCAGCCTTTTTTATGTTCTTATTTTGAGACAGGTTCTCACTAAGTTGCTGAGGCTGGCCTCCTCCCAAATGGCTGGGATTACAGGTGTGCAGGCCCACCTGTGCATCTACTTGAAATACTTCCTGCAGGGACAATGACGTTAGCCCTGACAGTGGACCACATGGCTTTGCACTCAGTCCCGGCAGGTGGAAGGGGGATGATCTTCCTTTGAGAAGGAGATGACCCAGACAGTGGAGAATTTACCAGAAAGCCTGGGGTGGGATGGGGGCGGGGGCTGAGAAGAAATGTTGCTCTGCAACGTCTGGGATGGCTGAGGTGGAGTCTTTTTACTCTGGCCTCCTCAAGCCATATGTATTTCTCCTACTCTGGCCTCATCACTGGGCTGCTGCAACCTTTTCATGGGAAAGAAGCCACTCATGTTCCATGGTTCTGGCAAAGGGACTGATGAGAGGTTTGGTTCCTGGACAGATGCCCCTCAGCTGCCCCTGCCTGGTGCTTTGACACCTTGGGTTGGCCTTAGACAACCTGCTCAACACCTTATAATGCATTTACAGGCCTGTTGGCTCAGGGACAGCTGGTAAAGATGGGCAGAACCTCCACATGCCAAGACCTAAGCCCCGGGGCCTTTTTCCCTGGCCTGTACTTATGTAGTGGCTGGCTTTTTTTTTTTTTTTTTTTTTTTTTTTGGTACTGGGATTTAACTCAGGGTCACTCGACAACTGAGCCACATCCCCAGACCTATTTTATATTTTTATTTAAAGACAGGGTCTCACTGAGTTGCTTAGTGCCTTGCTTTTGCTGACGCTGGCTTTGAACTTGCAACCTTCCTGCCTCAGCCTCCTGAGCCTCTGGGATTACAGGCATGTGCCACTGCGCCTGGCCAGTTGCTGAAATTTATAGAGAGAGCAATAAAATTCAATTCACATCACCCTATTTATGGAGAATTTCTCTGGGAGGCATTCTTCTAATGGGTACCAATAAGAAAGGAAGGGAAGCACCTTTTGGCATTCCTAGGGAGGGTGAATCCTCAAAGTATCTGAACAACTCTGAGCTTGTGGGAGCAAAGGCCATGCTGGCAGCTGCTAGTAGCAAGGAAAGGTGGGCCCCTTACTGAGCAGGTGGCAGGCCTGGCTGATGGCCAGGTGCTGGCAGCTGGACTGCTTGGCCCATATGTACCAGGCGGGGACTTCAAATACTCTGACAGCTCCTCTGGCCCAAAGGGCACAGCCTGCCCACAAATGGGAAGGGTCTTCCAGGAGAGGGTTCAGGGAACTCTGCCCCAGAAGCAGCTTATTCCAGCTTCTGAAAGCTTGGTGGGCCTGCATTTTGGGGAGCAGCTCCCCAAGAGGATCCCAGGTTAGCTCTTTTGTGCTCTCAGGGCTGAGCCTCAAAGTTTGTGTGCCCTACCCAGGGCTTCAAGAACCTCCCTCCTGATCCTGGGATCCACCTATGCAGCCCCATAGCTATAGATACACAGCTGCACTTGGTCACTCGATAGCTTTTCAAGTTTAGGAGGGACTTCCAGCCAGCTGGGAACTCTGCTCATCACCATTCTCTCGGCAAAGTGCCCTCCCTCCAACCAGCCACAAACCCCGAGTCACCCTGTCCCCTCCCTCACCTCACCCCCTTCACACTACAAGGCTGGTGACTTGCTGTCCTAGTGACCCAAGAGCTCTTGGGCCATTCATTTCCCCGCCCTGGCTTTGGTTTCCTCATGTGCTAGATGGATGGGGTAGATCAGAGGTTTGTGAAGGACACACAGAGTTTCCCCTAATGTGAAAGTTGCCTGTGGTTCAGTGCAGGCACAGCAGGGAGTGAGCGAGAAAGAGCGAGAAGGGAATGAGCTGCCAATTATAGTTATCAGGGAAATTTCATTCTGAGGCCAAATTGAAATATGCCAGAGGAAGAAAAATATCTGAAGAGACGGTCGGAGGTTCCAGGCAGCGGGAGCTGAGTGAACAAAGACAGAGAGACGCAAAATCAAGGATTGTTGGAGAGAGAGCTGGTGGCCCACCATGTCTGACACCTGCTAAATAAAGCCAGTCTGGCAAGGGGCACCTCTACTGTCAAAAGTTTGTAGGCAATGATGGTGGGGAGGGGCAGCACTAGAGACTTTAAAGCAAGACTGGAACGTAATGAATGTGTATTCGGGGAGGGTTCAGTTGGTAAGGTGGGCTGCGGAGAGGCTGTGGTGCTTGTCCTGGCAGAGGGTGGGCAGAGTGTGGGCCAGATAGGTGGTTGGAGAGTGCACGGTACAGGGATATGTTTGGCGGGAACTGGCCAGGGCAATGATTCCTCGTCAGGGGTTGAGACATGTGTAGAAGAACCTGAGTAGCAGCAACTTGGTTGGTGTCTCCACTGCCAAAGAAGCAGGTCCTGTAGGATGGTGAGGAGCGTTCACATGTTAAGGAAGTTTGCTGACCACTAAAATTGAGGGGAAGGGAAAGAGGGTGCTTCCCATAGCAGGGCAGTCCCCAGTGGTCCAGCTGGACCATGCAGCAATGCTTAACTATAAACCAGGCCGATATTCTTCTAGATCTGTCTGATCTGGAGTTGTCAATGACAGAAACCCAATTTAGAATAACTGAAGTCAAAAGGAGAAGGTGAGGGCTCAAAGAAACTTAGGAGGGATTGAAAAAACAAATGGGAAGAAGAGCAGTTGGGGAGAGAGGCCTCAGGAACAGGTAAAAGCAGGGCTCCAATGCTCATTGGGAACACAGAAGCTGAGAGGGTGGCTGTAGCCACAAAGTCCCTGGGAAGTGACTCGAAGATCTGGGTTGGATCAGGCATTCATCTGTGGACCAGTCAACTAGGGCCAATGCCAGGGCAGAACCTACCCCATAGAAGTCTCTGCAGGGATCATATGAGAGAGGGAGAGACAGTCCTAGAAGGGTGGAGGTGGGTGAACAGTCATGAAGTCTACGTCACAACCCCGGTCCACGGGAAGACCAGAGAGGGAGCAAGGAAGGAGGAGACAGCGAGATGAGCCAGTAATGGGATGACTACTTTAATCCCTCTCTTAGTGAGTCATTCATTTATCTGTTGAGCATTGATTTTATTGTTTAACAAGCATTTACTGAGTCCCTATTTTGTACCAGACCCTGGACTGAAGATATGAAGGTGAAGAGGATAAGACTCTCTGCCTTCCAGTAGTTCACATTCTAGCATGGAGAAGCCATGGATAACATTCCATAATCATAATAGCAGTGAAAGATAAATACTCAATAGAGATGGGAAATAAGAACGAAAGTGCTTGGTTCCTCTTGAGACTCCATCAAAGGCTCAGGAAAGCAGTGACTGTAGGTCTCCTTCCAGGTATAAAGAGACATGTAGGAAAAAGCTCAGATCATCAGTGTGCAGAGGGCATTGAAAGAGTGATGGCCTGGTGGTCTCAGATGGCCAGAAGGTCAAAATACAGAACTTGTCTTGGAGAAAGAATGTTCTGGCAACAGTAGGGATGGAAGAGGAGCAGGCAGAGAATAGAGGCTGGTGGATGGGTCAGGAGGCTGCTATGAAGGTCTAGGATGTAGCGATCCTGTGCTGGAGCTCAGAATTAGAGATGAGGAAGAGGGAGGAGGACACAGGCAGAACTTCAAGATGGATGGAGGGAGTTCAAGAGAGGGAGGCTAAGTCTATTAAGCAGGAAGGGGCTTCTGAGTACAGTTTTAGAGTACAGTTTGCTGCTATACTCTAATGGAATTGTCAGTTTCTTAGCAGACTGGTGGAGAAAATGCAAAGTCTTGAAAGTCCAATAATGTAGACCATAGAACAGATGCATTTCTTATTGATTGTGTAAATTTAGACAAATCACTTAACCTCTGGATTATAAGTGAACAACTCAACGTCTGACACATAGAAGGTCCTTGTCTCAAGTCATTTGAATCAGAATCTGAACCTTTCAGAAATTAGAAACTACTTTCAATTTTTTTTAATTGGAGAGCTATGAATGATAGCTATTAAGAGCAATGGTTAGTTTCATACTGAGGATGGCAACTTGATCTCCCCATCTTTGGTATCCAGGGGTGCTCTACACTGACCTATAACCTCAGTCCTTTTTATTTTTATTTTGTGACAGAATCTCACTAATTTGCTAAGCTGGCCTTGCATTAGCAATCCTCCTACCTCAGCCTCCTGAATCACTGAGATTATAGACATGTGCCACTGTACCCTGCTCCAGCAATGTTTTTATGGCATGGGAAACTTTCTTTCTTTTTGGTACCAGGGATTGAACTCAGGGGCATTCGCCACTGAGCTATATCCATCAGCCCTATTTTTTGTACTTTATTTAGAGACAGGGTCTCACTGAATTGCTTAGCGCCTTGGGGTTGCTGAGGCTGGCTTTGAACTCACAATCCTCCAGTCTCAACCTCCTGAGCTGCTAGGAGTACAGGCATGTGCCACTGCACCTGGTGCATGGGAAACTTTCTAAGCCAGCCTGCCCACATTTCCTCTGGCATTGTTTTCCTTTACACTGAAATGTGGTTTTTAAAAATCTTTGGTCCTGCCGGGCACTGTGGCACATGCCTGTAATCCCAGCACTTGGGAGGCTGAGGCAGGAGGATCGCGAGTTCAAAGCCAGCCTCAGCAATGGCGAGGCACTTAGTGACTCAGTGAGACCCTGTCTCTAATAAAATACAAAAAAGGGCTGGGGATGTGGCCCAGTGTTTGGGTGCCCCTGAGTTCAATCCCCTGTACCAAAACCAAAACAAAAAAAAAACCAAAAAACTTTGGTCCTCATTCGAAGAAGGGCTTTACGCCTCAGCTTTCTTGTCAAAGCATATTCTGAGAGATAGTTCACGCTCTCCCTCTTACCCTTTTATGCCAGGACCCTGGAGATCAGCTGAACAGGGTGATGCTTATCTCATTTTCAATCTTGATGGAGGAGGAAGACAGAGAGTGTGCAGGTGTCTGGAAGGTGTGGGATTTCCAGCTTGTCTTTGTTCCAGCATAGACTGAACAATAAACCCAGGAGAGCAGCTCCTCACAGGAGTGTGAATAGCTGCGGGGCAGGATTACCCTCCTGCACCATCTCCATCAGTACCTTCAGGCTGTACAGGTTAGTCCTGTTCAACCCAGGAATATGATGCGAGTCAGGGCATCCCTCCCTCCATTCGTAGAATACCCCAGCCACCAAAGATGGGACAGTAGACACACAAGAATAATATGTTGAATAGGGCAGACTCCATGAAGAAAAAGTCAGATCATTTCCTAATGGGATGAAGAAGTAAGGCTTTTGGTTGCAAGTAATAGCAACCAAGATGAGCTACATTTAATCAATGTGAAGTTGAATTTACTCTAAAGAAGATACAGGAGGATTGGGCATGGTGGTTCATGGACAATCTCAGCTGCTCAGGAGTCTGAGGCAGGAGGATTGCAAGTTCAAAGCCAGCCTCAGGAACTGAGCAAGATCTGGTTTCAAAATACAAAACAAAAAGGGCTGGGGATGTGGCTTATGGGTTCAGTCCCCAGTATAAAAATAATGGGGTGAAGGAAGAGAGGGAAAAGGGAAATACTGAGGAATGATATTGACCAAATATACTGTTATAGGGTGGTGTGCACATACAAATATGCAACAAAGAATCCCACTATTATGTATAATTATAATGCATCAGTAAAAAATGTGTAAACACACACACACACACACACACACACACACACACACACACACACACACGGAGATGCATCCTAGACTCAAAGGCAGGGATAAAGCCAAGCCATAAAAAGTGACTGGAATCAGGAGAAAAAGAACCCAACTAACTTCAGTGAGTTAAACCCCTGGTCCACTCCATTTGGCTCAGGGATGAGGAAGGAGGGCCACTGGCCAACATGGCTTCCATCCTATGAAAAGTCAGATCACTCATAGCAGAGGCCTGGGGAGCCTCAGAAGATGGGGTTCTTTGAAAGCCCCAAGAAGGTAGTGATCTAATTCCAAAGGTGTGGAGCACATAGTAAGAAGTGGGACTACTGAAGAAAAACATCAAACAGGGAGATTAAATAACAAAGGCCAGTGTAAGCTCTAAGGTCTAACATTTTATTCAGCTCTTCTTGTGCACAGCCTTTGTCCTTAAGTCTAGTAGGCAGGTGGGGCACAGACAGTCTAAATCTCATAGACTTAGTGGTTCTCTTGCCCTTTTTAGTTTTATTTTTCTTTATATTGAGAAATAATTGTATATATTTACAAGAGTACAAAGTGATATTTCAATACATGTATATATTGTCAGATAATCGAATCAGTAATTAGCATATCCATCCCCTCACACGGGGAGGAGAGACCTAGGTCAAAAGGTAGAGATAAGGAGTCAGGTCTGACGATCTATTGCACAGCAAGGTGACTATCGTTAATAAAAATGTAGGTTCAAAACTAGCTAAAAAAAATTGGGTATATTGGTGCACACCTGTAATCCCAGCAACTTGGGAGGCTGAGGCAGGAAGATTGCAAGTTCAAAGCCAGCCTTAGCCACTTAGGGAGGTCCTAAGCAACTTTAATGAGACCCTGTTTCAAAATAAAATATAAAAAGGACTGGTGATGTGGCTCAGCAGTAAAGTGCCCCTAGGTTCAATCCTCAGTACCAAAAAAAAAAAAAGATAAAAGACAAGATTTTACATGTTCTTCAGGTTCTAATATCCCTCCCAAAGGCACAATTCAGAAAAGCAAACTGACCTGCAGGGAAAAGCTAGGGTCAGATAGACCCAGATTCAGATCTCAGCCAGGCATGATCCCTTGGGCCTCTGCAGGGCCTCACTGAGCCACCAGAGACTGCTCCTAAGGTCAGTCACCTCCTCTCTCAGCCAGGACCACTCTTTCTCATTTTGGTGAAAAGCAAGGAATAACTTTTTCCAGCGGAAGCCTCTGGAAGATCTTAGGTAACACAGCCGACTTGGGCTGAACCCAGGCCAGTGTCCTGAGCCATAGCTCAGCTCAGCAAAGACAGCCAGAGCCTGAGGCCAGGCTCAATCGCTGCCTGGCAGCTGCTCTTGGCTGGGAACCCTGCGTGGGCTGCAGCCCCTGGGGACCAGGCTGAGGGACCAGGAGGTGCTTCAAGCATTTTGTAGTCACTCCCCTTGAATTCCGTTTTTAGTAGCCTCTGTCCGGCAGGGAGCCAGCAGCTGACCTACGTGTCTAGGGTCTTGACTTCTCAGGACAAGACTCTCAAAAGTATTCCTTTGAGCATCCGTGTTTGTTTTCAGTAAATGTGAACCAGTCACTGCTCTGCCCTTTCAGAGAGCACAGCTGGCAATGGAAGGTAACATTTATGGAGAGTTCACTACATACCCGGGACGTCCCTAAGCACTTTGTATGTATTATCTCTTTGAACTCTCTTGATACCTCCATTAGGCAGAAGATTCTAACATGGACTTATGTGCTCTGGAGAAGGACCTCAGCTTTACAAGTTGAAGAGAGGTAGTGGGAGGAAGAGAGGAAAAACAGGAAGAGGAAAAATAAATCCACAAGATAATATTATAAAATATTATGAAGCATTCCTGTTTTAAAAGGAGCCTATGGAAATTTCCCAGTCTCAGAGTCACTAGGTGGCACAGGCTGGGTCTTTTAAAGGTCAAAACTTCCTTTTATCAACATATGGTGACATTTGTTGAACACTTACTGTATTCCAGGTGACCTGCCAATTGCTTCCAGTTTACCTCACTACTGCTCACAATAGTCATTTTGGGACTCTCTGTTATCACCAGCATCTTTCAGATGAGGAAGCTGGAGAACAGAGAAGTAAGGAGTCTCTCCTTTATCTGTGGTTTCATTTTCTGTGGTTTCAGTTACCAAAGTCAATCACAGTACAAAAATATTAAATGGTACTGCAATATTTGCATTGAGGTGACCCTTTATTTCTTAATAATGGTCTTAGAGCTCCCTTGAATGTAATGTGTGTTAGTGCTGTCCGTGGTTTAGCCATCCACTGGGGCACATGGAATGTATCCCCATGGCTCACAGAGTCTACTATATCAGGACTTGCCCAATTTCACAGAATTGGTAAGTAACAGAGCTAGTATTTGAACCCAGCACACCTGCTTTCACAGGATCTTGTCAGGTTTGTGAAAAACAGTGGCAAACATTGTGTTTCATGTGGCTGTACTTTCATGACAAAGTTGTACCTCTTTTATTCAGCATACTTGTTTTGTGTGGGGTGGCCTAGAACAGTAATATTAAAGCAACTGTGTAGTATCGTATATTCACACAATTGGATTTATAGCATGTATATAAAATGAACATGCAACAACATGGATGCAGCTCAGAAACATGATAAGTGAAAGAAGCCTCATACCAAAGACCACATACTGGATGATTCCTTGACGTGAGGTTCTAGAACAGGCAAAACTCACCCCGTCATGTTTCTGATGCTTTCAACTAGAAGAACGGTAGCCTCTTCTGGGAGCGGAGAGAGGACTTAAAGGAATGTTCTGAAACAGTGATAACGTTCTGTGCCTTCACAGGGCTTGGGTCACACAGACATGTACGTTTGGCAAAACTTTTGTTGACAAAAGTACACTTTAGGTTTGTGTGTTTTCTTACATGCAAATTTTACCTTAAAAGATGTAAAAATGCAAATGAATATTGAACTCTAGTTAATAATATATACATGCTGAAGCATTCAAGGGGAAATGTGTTTTCAATGTGCTTTGAAGTGCATCTGAAAAAATAAGATTGATTTCTGGGTGGATAGAGGGATGGAGAGATGGATGGATGTGTGATAAAGCAAATACAGAAAAATACCAGGGAGGTTGTGGGTATGTTATTATTCACTATGGAATTCTTAAAACCTTAGCCGGGCTTGGTGGCACGCGCCTGTAATCCCAGCACTTGGGAGGCTGAGGCAGGAGGATTGCGAGTTCAAAGCCAGCCTCAGCAATGGTGAGACACTTAGCAACTCAGTGAGACCCTGTCTCTAATAAAATACAAAAAAGGGCTGGGGATGTGGCCCAGTGGTCAAGTGCCCCTGAGTTCCATTCCTAGTACCAAAAAAAAAAAAAAAAAAAAAAAAAAAAAAAAACCTGGCTGGGTGTGTCTGAATGTCTTCATTAGTAAAATGTTGGCTTGGTGGGAAAAGCAATTATGTGGAGCTTTGGGTCCCCTAGAGGCCAGCCAGGGGCCCCAAAGCTCAGGACTAGGAGGGCAACTTCTGCAAAGTCATCAGCATCCGTACTTATCTCTGTCGTATTATCTCTGTGACAGCTCTTATGGCCTGAGCAAACACTAGAATATGCATTTCCGTGGGTCTTGCTTCATGAGAGAAAGTTGAGGCCCAGAGGCTCCTTGCCTTATTTCTAGCTCCTCATTCCCTTCAGCTTCGGGAAGTTCATTTTTTTTTTTCCCAAACAGCATGGCTTTTGTTCCATAGTCCAGGGCTGCGAGTCACACCTGTGTGTGGGCATCCAGGTAACACAATGAGCCCATGGCACCCAGGGCAGTAAAACAGGCCTCTGCTTTAGAACGCCACCTGCCATAGCTTCCTGTAGGTATATTTGAAGTGGTAGGAAACCAGAGGGGTTTCTACAAATAAATAACCCAGGAAAGACAAGTCTCTCAGATCAAAGAGGACTCCGGCCCAAACTTGAACCCAAATCAAGCTGCTCTTTCGCCTCTACTCCAGCCGGGCAGAGGGAGGGGTGGAGAAAGCCTATCTGCTGTGCAAACACTCCCTGTCTCTGCCCTTCCTGGGTTTGTGTGAGCCTGAGAACAGGAGCCTGGGAGGAAGGCTCTGCGCTCTGAACTGCTGCCAGCCCTGCCTCATGACATTCCAGCCCGGCTTCCAGACACAGCAGGTGCCAGAAAAACTGGCCTCTTGTTGTGTCCCAGCCTGAGGGGCTCCCTTGTGGGCTGCATGCCTGCCTCGGGGCTCTCACGTAAGCCCTCTGGGGCCCCTGGCTCTTTGAGGGACTTTTCATGGTCAATGTCCTTCAACATGTGTCCTGCAGCCCTCTTGGCTAATGCTAATGTTGCTGGGGCAGGGGAAGGGGAATGGAAAGAGATGCACGCAAGCCAGTAGCTTGGTCTCCTTTTACAGAGGAAAGTTTGGGTCAGAAGGTGCCCTACAGCATGTGATATCACTTAGAAGTTGAAGTTTGCAAACCTCATTGGCACATCAAGCACTGGGGATTTTGAGCAAGCTTGCAGGTGTTGTAGGTGTTTCTGGTCCCTGGCTTCACAATGCGCAGCAGTGCCAGGGCCCACAATCCATCCCCTCACGAAGCACCATAAGCAGACTGACACATTAATATATGATTGTAAACATGCCAAGTGTTAGAAAGCAATCAGGATACCAGGAAAGGTATTGAAAGAGAAGGATGGTCTTCAGATGGGTAGTGGAAAAGGCTAAGAAAAGGAATTAAAACTGAGCCCTGAAGGAGGGAGGGATGGTGAAGGCATCCCCCAGGTGGTAAGAATAGCACAAGAGAAGGCCCTGGGGCAGGCTGAGAGAGGCCAGCATGGTGGGAGTGGAGAGTGGCGTGGGATGAGGCTGAAAAGTGGGCCAGCCCACGCAGAGTTGCAAAGGATGCAGTGGAGAGTTTTAAGCAAAAATGTATCAGGACGCACACTGGTTGGTCTGCGAAGGACAGGATGGGGTGAGGATGGGGAGTAGGCCATTGGTTGGTGCTTGCAGAATCCTGCAGGAAAGTCTTAAACCTTGTGATAGTAAGGATTTTGATTCTTTCTGATGTGGTTCATCTTTCCTAGGGTTGTGCTTGTTTGAGGGACATGCTATAATCAGGAAAAGGAAGCCTTTTTTTCCCCCTTAGTAAAGTAATATGAGAACTGGCTGCTGTGGCACATGCCAGTAGTCCCAGGTACTTGGGAGGCTGAGGCAGGAGGATCAGAAGTTTGAGTCCAATCTCAATAACTTAGTGAGGGCCTGTCTTCAAGTACAAAATAAGAAAAGGGTGTATAGTAAAGACTCCTGGATTCAACCCTCAAACACACACACACACACACACACACACAGACAGTAATATGAGGCCTCATTGATCAAATGTACATTTTATGAGAGCAAAAAAAAACTTACAAGGAATTAACTTTCATCTTGCTCTCCCCTTTTGGCTCCTTATTAGTCAGAATCATTTCCATAGTGAATGTCAAAAACACAACTCAAATTGGCTGAAACAAAAAGGGAATTTTACTGGCTCATGTAATTGAAAACTCCAACGACAGTATTAGCTTCAGGCCTAGTTGGATCTGGGTGCCCACGTATGGTCTTCTCCATCTCTAAGCTCTGAATTCCTTTGAGCAAGCTTTATTCTCAGGCTTCATTCTCTCTTAATACAGAGGCACAGATGGCCCCAGCGAGTCCATGATCAAAACTACTTTCCCAATAATTCCAGCCCAATGTCCCTTTTCTTAATTTTGGATCATGTGACAATCCTTGAACCAATCACAGCAGCCAAGGAGGTGGATCTATTCATTGGCCAGAGGAGTCACTTGTATCCCTTGGGAGCCCAGCTGGCGTGGGTGAGCCTGATAAAGCTGCGTGGGAAGAGCAGGGTGTTGAATGTAGAGGGAGGAACTAGAAGCAGAAAAGCAAAAGCCACAGATACCCACTGTGGGCTCCGAAGGTCCACAGCCTGGTGTCCTTCCTGGGATCCTCCTTGTCCTGCCCCTACCCAGTTCCCTTTCTGCCTCATTTGTATCAAATATAGTACACTCTTCCACCAGTCTTTAGGGCTGGTTCAAATTCAACTAGACCTTGCCTTCTCCGGAAGCCCCCTGGCCCTAAGAGTGGGAGGCATTTTGCTGACACATCGTCCCGCACATGCCCTGTCTCTCTTGCTGTTCCCACTGAAATATGACTTCTCTGGGCTCCGAGGCCGCTGGTCCCATCTGGCCCTCATTTCCCATTCAAAAGGAACTAGGTCTTGTTCACAGTCACATGCCAGAATGCCACCGTGGACCTATCCTGAGTCTGAAGACAGTGGGGTTGGCACCACCTCCAGGTCGACAGTCTCAGAATTGAATCGAATTGTAGGACACCCGGTTGGTGTACACAGAGAATTGGAGAATCGTTTGATGTGAAGCTCCCCACACATTTGGTGGCCAGAGGTGTTGTAGTGGAGGGGGGAAAGCAAGAGTTTTTTTTCCCCCCTTTAATTGTTGTAAAGAAGGAAACTTTCATTCAGGTTGTCTGGCCGGTGTCAAATACACAGTGCTGGGTCCCATCCACACCCAGAGCTGGACCCCAGGTGATGGGTTGTGATCTGCATTCTTCTCAACTCTGTAGAATGATCTCTCTCTCTCTCTCTCTCTCTCTCTCTCTCTCTCTCTATCACACACACACACACACACACACACACACACACACACACACACCCACCCTTAGGTCTCTCCAGCTCATATTATTTGTTCCATCTGCTTTCAGAGGCTCTGGTGCCTACCCTCTTCCTTCCTTTAGTTGGGAAAACGGGAGCTTGACAACCACACCATATCACACAAAAATAGCTCAAACGTGGAGGACAGAACCACACATAGAGCCACTGTAATACAGCGCATGTTTCCCAGGGCCTGTGGTTCCAAGGACACCCTTCACTCCCAGCTGTGTTCCCTGTGTGGGGCTCAGCTGGAAGTCGGCCTGCCTGGACTCTGCCACCTCACCTCTCTTCCCTCTGGGCACTGGACTCTCCACATGGTTGTAAGCACAGGCCCCGGGGGTCCACGGTCTTGTATTTACAATACCTGGAGGTATCACTCAAAAAGGACCAGGTGTCAGTGTGGATGGAGGGAGAACCGCGCTTGCACTTGATGGACAGTTCATCCAAGCCACCAGTCATTGCTGCAGAGACCGTGGCAGCTGGTGGGGTGTGCCAGCCTCCCCTCCTAGTAATCAGTGGTGCACTGAGCCGAAGTGGGCCTCCACCACCACAAAAGGCACTATTTCCACAATATGTCCTGCCTTACATCCTTCCTTTCCTTTCCTACTCCACCTTGCCCTGACCAAGTGCAGCTACCTGGGAGCTCAGTACTCGTGACCCCCACCTTCCTCCCCCCTCCCTGGCCTCTGTCCTTGTACCCCAACACTCAGTCCAGCCCCATCTCTGCTTCCCTCACACCCTTCTCTGTGCCTGGATGCTCCCAGGCACTCCCTCACCCCACTGGCCCTTCCTCCAGGCCTCTGCTCAGACTCCCCTTATCAGCACTTTCCTGATCACCAGTCCAAGGTAACAATTCTCCCTCCATCTACTTGTTTTTTTTTTTTTCCATGGCTCTAACACCAAAACACACCCACAGGGTGCATTTACTTGCTTATTTGGTCCTTCTTCTTTCTCCTCAGCTAACCTCAACTCCAGCTAGACAAGTAAGCTCTATCCTGACCCAGGGTAGGGTCTTTTCCCGAGGTTTTGGGGATGGATTCCAGGCCTAGAACCACCATGTGGCAAGCACCAAGAACCAGTATTCACTGGAGCCCAGCAGAAGCCTCCAGACTGCACTTCCATCCCTCTTCCCTCCCCACATGCGTGTGGTATCTTTATAAAGCACGCATCAACTGCTGCCCCAGCTCCTCCTGTCTGCCAGTTGCCCCTGCACGTTCAGGAGAAAGTCCAAACTCCTTACCTTTGCACTGAGGGTGCTTCTTGAGCTGATCATGTGCCTGCTTGTCTGGGCTGCTCCTTGGCGTGCTGCTGCACCTCCCAGGACCTCCACTCTTATTTATTTCATCTCCCTGAAATAAAGCTCTTGTGAAGCTATGAGCCCTTTCCCTCAGTGGGGAGAATTAGTTGGAAATGACCCTTGGAATAACCCCAGTGAGCAGCAGTGCTGGTCTTGGGCCTGGTAGGCGGTGATGGGGACAGGGTTGGGGACATTTGGCAAAAATCTTTCTCTAACCTCAGAAACAAGTGGGCATGCACAGGGGAACTTCAGCCCAGGAGATATGCCAAGCCAGCTGCTGAGGTTAGTATTTTCAGTTAAAAAATACAATTGATGAAGTGTTTATTGCTACAATCACTTCCCGTGCCAGTAAAGTGCATACAACCAGCCGGGAAGATGTGAAGCACAGCAACTGGACTGGGCAGCTCTAAGTTCTGACTCAGAGTCTCGGGAGAGGCTTACCTGTCTTTTGAGGTCTCTGAACTCTGTGACCAGCTGCTCTAGGCGTCACTGGACCTGGCCCTACTGCATTTGCCTAGGATGCCGGAAATGAAGCCCTGTAACCTTCTCTGGATGACACCTGGGGATGCCAGGGTTGGGATGGAGGTTAACTCGTCTTTGAAGACAAGTGACAGCTGATATCCCCAAATACCTTCTTCATCCACTGACTTATCGGGGTCAAGGAGCGTGGGCTGGGGCATTTCTACTCTCTTGCTGTGTGAAGCTTATTTGTTTATATGTCCATCCGATGGACCGGAAGGCCAGAAATATACCCCTATGAAGGAAGGACATTGTGGCTCCTGAGAAGAATCTCGTAATGGAAGAAGCTCATCGTGGCCATGCAGACACAATGCTGGGGCAGGAGGGATGGCATTGAGTGGTGTAGGGCAGAGAGTAGCCCAGTTACCCTAGCAGTGTATAGCACAAAGACCTGTGTACACTGGAAACACCTCTGCACTAGCCTTTCTAATACCTTGGGAATCGTGTCCCTAGGCGATGGACTACGTCCCTGGCGCAGACTCTCCTTGTCAGTGCAGGTGAGAGCTTTCAAGTGAGGTGGGAGGCAGCTCCCCTAGTGGAGACCTCCCCATGCTTCCTATCAAGGCAACAGCAGTTGTGTGACAGGGTGGGCTGAGCGGCAGAAGCGGAGCTCAGCTAAGCCCCAAGCAGCAGACAGGGTGAGATGAGAGGCTGCGAGAGAAACCCCAGTGCATTTGTGGCAAGAGGAAGGACAGGATGTGTGTAGGCACCCTGGGGGAGGCTCAGTAGGCATACCTGGAGAGGCTCAGAAATCCCTGAGTGAATGAGGAACCTGCAAGAGACAAGACTACCTATGTGAGCAAATTAGTCTTGGAGGAGTCAGGCATCTAGTGTTGGGGACTAAAAGCAGGGCACACTGGCGTGCTTAGGTTTTCCTTCTAGTGTACGGCGCCCTTTCTAGAGTTGGCGGGAGAGGCCGGGACCTTTCCTTGCTGCAGCCTCCAGTCACTCCTGACTGTAGTGGAGGCAGGCTGACCTTAGACTTGGGGAGTCTGGGGAGGAAGCACATGACTTCTCCTCTTGTTTCTTGATGCTTAGGGAAAAAGAGGGAAAATATTCTTTTCTTTAATTGAGGGGAAGGCTTAAATGACCCTCTAAAAATTAGTTATAATTTTAAATTTTTTATTTTAAATATATCCAATTTCTACTTCAAAATATGCCTAGCTGGGCATGGTAGCACACACCTGTAATTCCAAAGACTGAGGCCAGAGGATCACAAGTTCTAGGCCAGCCTGGGCAATTTAGCAAGACCCTGTTTCAAAGTTTGAAAGAAGGGCTGAGGATGTAGCTAAGTACCATTGGGTTCTATTTCTAGCACATATGTATATTTCCATATGTTTTGATAGAGAATACTGAACAAAGAGTTCAAAGGTTCAGAGTGGACAATTAACCAAGTCATTTGTTCATTCAGCACTGATTTGACAAATTGGTTGGGTGTCTAGTGTCAACTAGATAGATGACCTTTGTGTGCCAAGCTGTTGAGCCAAGGTCTGTGGACAAAGAAAAAGGTGTTTGCGGAGCTCCTGCCCCAGTGTGGAAGACATGTAGCAACACCAAAGGTGGAATGAGGTCCATTTGAAGAATGATTTGATCAATAAGCTGTGGGCATAGAGGAAGAAGCAACTGGTAGAGACCTTGGGGCCAGGAAGAGCTCCTCAGGAGAGGTAGACATGGAATCTTAAAGCAGATGATGAGTGTCAAAAGGTGAAAGGGTAGCCAGGAAGGTGGAGCTGAAGGGAAAGAACCTTGAGGTCAAGGAGGCAAGTCTTTTCGGAGCCAGGAACAAGTTAGTGCAACAGATGGGGACCAGGACAGATGTTCCCTTCACTGCCTTCTTAGCAGCCCCTCACCCTGCAGGTGTGTCTCCATCCATGGAATCCCCCAGAAGTTTGCTTATTTAATGATGGGGTGAATTGATCAGGTCATATTTCATCTTTTAATCTTCCTCCACTCTCTTTTGGGAGCTCTGCTTTGCTTGAATGTGAGGGACAAGCAATGTCCACCAGGAAGAAAGGAATGAGCTTAGCCTAGCTGCAGAGCAGAAATGACCTTCTCCTGTGCCCCCACCCTTAAGAAACCAAGGAGGAAGGACCCTCCCTCTTGGTCCCACACCATCAGTTCATTATCCAGGAAGAGGCTGCGCCCAGAGCCCAGCATGGGGTTCTCATTAGGTCATATTTGTGTTTTTGTTTTGTTTTTCAGTCTGTAGACATAGTGCCCTATCGGTGGTGGCGGGTTTCCTGCATACAGTCCTTTGCGATAAGCTTTTGAAAAAAGCATCTCTTGTTTAGCTGGAACTCTAAACTGATGGTGCAATGTTGCCAACGTCTTAGTGAAAGACCCATCTTGAATTCCATGTAGGAAGTCAGGCACAGAGTGAAGCCAGACCTCGGTGATGGTGATACACTAACATTTATGGAGTTTTATTTGGGGACAGTCACTGTGCCACACACTTTGTGCCACTCCATCCAACAGCTTTCTAGGCACCCTCCATCAGCCCCCATCTTAAAGCTGAGAAAACTGAAACTTAGGTTATTACCTGATGGGCCAAGTTCACACATGGCTCTTAAGTGGCAGATCTGAGATTTAAGTTGGATTTTGTGATTCTTGGTGCTCAACTGATGGTTAACAAGTATCTCTTTTGAACTGAATTAACACTCTAAACTAGTGGTTTTCAAACTTAAGCCCACAAAGGACTCACTTGGAGGATTTGTTAAAGCAAACTGCTGGGTCCCATCACTAGGGTCTTGATTTAGCAATTTGGTAGGTCAGGAGGAAGGCTGAGAATCTGTGATCTGGTGTTGACACTGCTGGTCCGGGATACTTCCATGAAGACCATTGCTCTGAAATGATTTGTAACTCTAGTTTGCATCTTCAAAACCACCAAGCCCTGAGGCTCTAAACCAGAGTTGACCAACAGCAGTTTCCCCAATGACAGAAATGTTCTAGATCTGCTGCCCAATATGGCAGCCACTAGCCACCCATGGCTGTGGAGCACTTAAAATGTACTTAGTGCCATGTGGAATTGCATTTTAAATTTTATTTCATTTTAATTAAGTTTACATAGCATGTGACTAGTGGCTACTGTATTGGCCAACACAGCTATAAACAAAAAGAAAGTTAGGGATGTCAAGGTGGCTAAGCTATTTACTCCTGGGCTTAACCTTAAGTGAGTAATTAAGAGTCGGCTCTTGGTAGGAAGCATCTGGTTTGCTGGATGAGTCATGCTCATTATTTAAATTTCAGGGCCTGTTGTCTAGGGTGATGGCACCGGGGATCTTTGATGACAGGGGTCTTACCTCTCTTTTCCTCCAGAACCAGCACAGTGCCTACCCATGGGGGTGCCAAGATCGGGGTGTTGAGTGAAGGGGAGGGAAAGAACGACTTCAGAGCTGTGTTTTTAACACAGCCGCAGTTGGCAAGGCTTCGAAGCCATGGCTGATTGGGTGGTGTGATAAGGAATTTGGAGTTGATGGCACGGCAGGATTAGACAGGATTCCCTCTCATACGTGTGGGCATGGGGCAAGCACCCGTGGGGACTGCTCTTCTCTGGCTCTGCAGGTGGCCCCCCAGTGGGAATTTCCCATATCAAAGGAGGTGTATTTTGAGGGGAAAATAATATAGGGTACCTGAGGCATGTGTTTACTATCAAAACTCTGACTTAGGTGGTCCCTCAATTGAATCAGAGGCAGGAATGCATGGACCACGCTTCTCCTCTCACCTTCTTCCTCCCAAGCAAGAAGGGTAACAGAGAAGACAACACATGGCCCATAATTTGGGGTCATAAAGTGAACGACTATCAGATATGGGTTCAGGTTTCCATTTACTTGCTCCTTATCAAAGTGAGCAATGCTTTTTCACTCTGTGGGCCTCGGTTTGCATACAAGGTAAAATAAGGAAAAATAGGACTGGATTAGGTCTCTGCCAATTAAAATGTGGGAGCTTCTTAGAGATGTGGAATCAGACCCCACCCCAGACCTGCCAAATGAGAAACTGTATTTTCCAACTTCCCCAGGTGATTGTTGTGCTGGCTGGAATAAGTGCCATATTCCTCTCAGCTCTAACATTCTGTGAATCTTGAGTCTAAATTGTAAATTGTTTTATCTTTAGGAATTAGAAGCATGATTTCTGGGGAAGAGATTAGGCTTTAGAACATCTCTGGGGTTTTTGTTCTTTGCAGCAGAGAGAGAGGAGTCAGTGTGGGTGTGCTTTCAGAAGAAAGAGAAGCTCATTCAAAGTGAGCTCCAGGGAGCAGCCTAGAAGACACTCCAGTTTGCAGAGGCAAAGGGTCTTCTACATGCATCTTCTGAGGAGCAGGCTGGGGCTCCTTGTCCTTGGAGTCCTTGGTACAGAAGCTTTGCATGTCTGATCAATGGTGACTCCTTTCAGAAAGGACAGATGGGAAGGATCTAAAGGCTGCAAGAGCTTTGCCTGTGATCCAGGAGGGTGCTCAGGTTGACTTGTCCCTGGCACCTTCTTCCTGGGGGTGCTGCTTCAAGACCAGGTGACTGGAGAGAGATATTTCTCTGCTAGAGAAGAACTGGGCCTTGGAAGGAGCGAATGGCAGACTAAGGAGATGACTGTTCATTACCTGATTTAAGAGAGGAGCTTGGTGGTCCTGTAGTGCATGTTAGAGAAGGGTTTTTGCTTTGCCATCTGTCAAAGGAGCTTTTTGTCCTGGAGGAATGAGATCTCTGGACTCTGCTTTCCAGTTTTTCCATGGTTTCTGGTGGCCACTGGGATAGACTTTTTGGGTACCCACAGTTGTCCCGTGCAGGTGACCTGGCCCACATCAGCCCCACGGGGCCCATCAGGAAGCATGGCATGGATTTAAAGGGACAGAGAAAGCTTGATCTGATGAAAACTGGCTGACACCAAGGACTCCCTGACCAAAAGAGAACTAGAGGGAGATTCCTGCTCACCTTTCCCCCAGCACAACCCCAGCTTGATTTTAGGATCGCTATTTTGTCTCCAAGGAGAAGAGAAATGACTTGTGTCCCACATTTACTCTTCTTAGTATGTGAGGGTAAGAGGCAGGTGAGAGTGGGGTTACTGTGCCCATTTACAGAGGCCAGACCACCCTGGTGGGCCAAATCCTGACTGGGCCACCTGTGACCCTCAGCAGAGCCTGAGACCCAGCCCAGACCTACAGAATCAGAATCTGCACTTAGCCAGCTCTCCAGAACATGTGTATGCACACTAGAGTGAGCGCGTGGCTGGAGGCCTCTCACAGGTATTCCAACCTGTATTCAGAGAGCCCAAGAGTATCTTGCAAATGATTTAATCCTTAGGAATTGGAAGCTCGATTTCTGGCCCAACTCTGTGGTGTGTGCCTGTAACCCACCAGGAGGCTGAAGCAAGGGATCGCAAGTTTGAGGCCAGCATGGGCAACTGGGCAAAGCCCTGTCTCAAAGTAAAAATAAAAAAGGCTGGTGTGTAACACAGTGATAGAGTGTTCCTGAGTTAAATCCCCAGGATGAAGAAGACAAAGTAAGAGGAGAAGGAGGAGGAGCTCAATTTCTGAAGAGCAAGTTTTGGACGTTGCCATTTATTACCTGCATGACCTTGACCAAGTCATATACTTTGTGCCTCAGTTTCCCCATCCCAAACTAGGGATGATAACAACAGCCAGCCCAGAAGATTGCTGCGAGAGAGCATGTTAGTCAATATATAGAGTGAGTAGACAGGCTGGGCGCGGTGGCACATGCCTGTAATCCCAGCACCTCAGGAGGCTGAAGTGGGAAGATGATGAGTTCAAAGCTTGCCTCAGCAAAAGCAGGGGCTAAGCAACTCAGCGAGACCCTGTCTCTAAATAAAATACAAAATAGGGTTGGGGATATGGCTCAGTGTTAGCGTGCTCTTGACTTCAATCCCTGGTACCAAAAAAAGAAAAGAAAAAAGACTGAGTAGACAGGAGGGGTAGTGATGCATGACTATAATCCCAGCTACTTGGGAAGCCAAGGCAGGGGGATTGCAAGTTTGAGGCCAACTTCAGCAACTTAGCAAGACCCTGTCTCAAAATAAAAAATAAGAAGAAGGACTGGGAATGTAGCTCAGTGGTAAAGTGCTCTGTGTTCAGTTCCCAGTACCACCCCCTGCCAAGTGAGTACAGCAGTCTGACATTGCTTCAATTATTTTGTTTCAATTATTATCATCATCATTGCAGGTGAGAAACGTGAGCTTCAGAAAAATCAACTAATTTACTCAAGGATGCTATCTTTGTTTGTTAGGTGTGTTAGTTTCCATTACTGTAACAAATACCTGAGATAAATTAACTTAAAGAGGAAAGGTTTATTGTCTCACAGTTTTGGAAGTTTCAGTCCATGATTGGTTGGTCCTGTTGCTTTTGGGGCTGTGGTGAGGCAGCACGTCACAGTGGGAGCATATGGAAGAGCAAAATCCACTCACTTATGGTCAGGAAGCAAAAGGGGGCAGAAGAAACCAGGAGCCCACAATCCCTTTCGAGGGCACACTCCCAGTGATCTCAGTCCTTCCACCAGGCCCCACCTCTTACAGGTTCCATCATCTTCCAATAGTGCCAAGCTGCCAATTGAATGCAATAGTGCCAAACCCTTAGCAAATGGCCTTTGGGGGACATTGACACAGACTGAGTTAATTAAACAACAGAAATTTACTTTCTCACAATTCTGGAGATTGGAAATCTGGGATTGAGTTGTGGGCAGGGTGGGTTTCTCTTGAGGTCTCCTTGGCTGGTAGGTGGCCACCTTCCCTGTCTTTTACCATATTCTCTCCATGTGTGTCTGTGCCCTGGTCTCCTGGACACCAGCTCCAAGAGGACATTCTTAATTACTTCTTTAGAGGACATATTTCCAAATATAGACATATCCTGAGGTACTAGGGGTTAGGACTTCAACATGTGAATACTGGGGGCACATGATTCAGCCCAGATCAGACACATACAAGAGTCAATCACTATGTGCCCAATAGAATTCACAAGGGTGTGGGTGATTCCAAAGCCTGCTGCCTCTTCTCAGGAGAAAAGTGACCTTTATACCCACATATTACCTGAAGGAGAGTGTCCAGATTCTTTAGACTTCTTCCTCTGAACTCTATTAAATGAGGCAAAAAATGAGTATCCAGATTGTTTTATCTGGTCAGTGTACATCTCTTCATTTTCCTTTGCATGAGAACATAGCTGCTCATCATCTTGGAGTATAGCTGCCAGGTACTTGCCACTCTGCCTCTTCACAGTACGATATTAGAAAGGCAAAATTCACATCTGATTCCCCCTGGTACCTCCCACAGCATGTAAGCCAGAGGCCAGGGATATATGAATGACATTTTTTGAGCTAGCACATTTCAGCTGACCCTTACAACAAAAACTCTTAATTGTGAGCACCATTGTCTCCATTTTAGCAATGAGAAGACTGAGGCACAGAGAATTTGAGGGACCTGCGTAAAGCCACATAGCAGAAGAGAGTCAGAGTTTGAAATCAGCCTCAGGTTTTCAGATATAGATCTCTCTCGGTCTCTTCTCCTGTGCCCCCAAGTGTCCTGGATACCAGGAGCTCATACTGCTTGAGCACTGACCATAGGTTGGACGCAGTTAACAAAATTACCTCAACCACCATAGAATTTAAGTCCAGTTTTACAGATGTAAGAAAGTGAAGCCCAAGTGGTCATGTGGATTTCCCAATGAAAGCTTCATGGTTGGGATTTAAGACTCGACTCTAGCCGGGCGCGGTGGCACACGCCTGTAATCCCAGCCCTTGGGAGGCTGAGACAGGAGGATCGCGAGTTCAAAGCCAGCCTCAGCAATGGCGAGGCACTTAGCAACTCAGTAAGATCCTGTCTCTAAATAAAATACAAAAAAAAAAAAAGGGCTGGGGATGTGGCTGTGGCCCAGTGGTCCAGTGCCCCTGAGTTCAATCCCCGGTACCAAAAAAAAAAAAAAAAAAAAGACTCTAGCTACTCCCCACCTGTAGCCCCGCCCATGCCAGGCTCTGAGCTGAGCCAGGCCTATGTTTGCCTAAAGTGAGAATCACGTTCCTGCAGGCTTTTCAGGGAGAAGTATGGCTGTCATTCTGCTCTCTCATCCCAAGAAACAAAGCTGAGCCTCCAGGTCACTCTGCAGGCCTCTGTTCACCTCTTGCCTCACAGTTTCATCTGATCCTTTCCCCTGCCCCTCCTCCCTTCCTTTCATGCAAACCCTGTAGAAAGCACTGGCTGCAGCAGCCTCCTTCACAGCAGAAATTCTCATCCCTCAAGACTCGGTGCCACAGGGTGTGCTTTTTATTTTTTTTTATTGGTGCATAATTATACATAATAGTGGAATTCATTATGCCATATTCAAACAAGCATGTAACATAATTTGATCATTCTCATTCCCCAGCACCTTCTCTTTCCTCCCCCTCTCCCTTTCCTGGTCCCCTTGCTCTATTCTACTGGTCTACCTTCTATTATTATTGTTATTATTATTATATTATTATTATTATTAATTACTGCATTATAATTATATGTAAAAGCAGGATTGGGATGTGCTAGTGTGAATGCTGTTGCACAAGTTTTTCTGGAGTTTCTTCTAACTCTCTGCTTCTCTTCACCATCTACTCTGGCTCTGCAGGTCACAAACCCTGACTGCAAGGTAGCTGTGGTTGAGGCTGCTGGAAGAAAGTGCAGAGACTCAGGCACCTGGGTTTCCTGGCAGCAAGAAGTGGAGGGCCGTGCACCAAGCGTCTTATGCTCCTGCGGCTCCACAGCGCTAGGAGGCCCGTCAAGCACAAGAATCAAATTAGACTTGGGGATGCTAAGCTTTTGAAAAACTGGGGCTTGTAATAGTGAAGATTTGTGGGGTTTCCCAAAATGCTGGCCTTCAAAAAGTGGTGTTTGCGTTTTGTTTCACACCAGCTTTGCTAAAGGAGTTCACCATAGCCTTCAAGGGACAGGCCAGCTCAGGCCAGTGTGACCTGATCTCTGAGCAGCTGTCTAACCTTGCCAGGGCAGTGGCCAGCCAGTCTGCAGCCCACAGCTTCCTGGAGAGACTTCTAGTGTTGCTACACTGTGTGCTTTTCCAAGGCCTTCAACAACTGGGATCTGTCTCAAGGCCATCTTACCATCAAGAAGCTAAATCCCAACTCCCGCTGCCAGAAAGCTTGTAGAGGCCATTTGAGAGCACTGTCCTCCCTCGGTGGATAATTCCCAAGAGAAATTTGGGAGCCTTTCAGGATTCACAGAACATTTCTCAAATTGTATGTGCTAGGTGCTGGCAGCCACCCACGGGCAGAAAAGTGCAGATGACCACTCCCTCAGCAACGTGGGGGTGGCTCTTTGGACAAGAGGGTTCCTCTGCCTCCTGTGGCTCAGCTGGCCCAGAGATGTGGCAGAAAGTCTCTCTCAAAAAAAAAAATGTTAGAAAAAATAGGGCTTTAAACCCTTTTATTCCTTAAGTAGAATTATTTTTACATTCATCCAGGAAGTGAGTTTGATTTTGTCTTTGAAATGACCTATGACACAATCAGAAGATGTTAGACCTTTAACATCATCAGACTTCCCAGTCTGTGCATGGGAGTCTGTGGCCCAAAGAAAGTGTGTTGATGAGGGTTGCTGGCAAGTCCAGGCTGGAGTCATGTCCCCATCCAAGCAGCCCCAACCCAGATTCCTCCACCAAGTGAAGATGCCGGCCTGTAGCCCAGAAGTCTGGGCTCCCATGGAAGAGGACCATGTGGTGTGACGCTCTTTAACAGCTGACCACAAACTACCTTTGGTTTCTTTAGACTGAGATCTGACAGTAGAGCTCTGGCTTTCCCCTGAGGACCATGAAACACTCCTGTCCTAGGTGTCCCCTCCTTTCTATTGCAAAGAGCATGAAAGCAAGCACTCTCCTTTGGGGGCCATGGGAAAGGTGCCATTCCCAGAGGCTGTGATGTGAGACCTCCGTGATCTGGCTGAAGCCCAGAATGGGCCCTGTTATTCTCTGTAGGTGGGGCCTGAGTCAGGCAGGCTGCCCATTAAGGGGATATCGCGGCATTGATTCTGAGAGTATTGCTTCTCCCTCTCTGGACCTCCCCAGCACACCTGTGTGGGAGGGCCCAGTGTGCTCATTTCAGGCAGAGGGCCCAGTGTGCTCATTTCAAAGTCTTGCCTGTCCCAACTCACTGAGCTCACACAAAGGCCTTCACTCTGAACTGGAAGGTCAGGGGTAATCAGATTTGTGGCTCAACGGGTTTGAATGGAGGAGACTTTGTTGAGTAAGATAGGTTTCTCAGTGTGGGAGAATGAATATCTGTTTCTGGTCCCAACTGCAGTCATGCTCAGTAAAGAAACTGAGGAGGTGGCCTAGAAGCCAGAACTGGCCTCTCCCAAAGCCCACTGTAAGCTCTCTGTGTAGGACCTGAACACACAGACATTTTCAGAGGGACATCACACTCTGAAAGGGAAGTGGCATATCTGTTTTTTTTTTTTTTTTTTTTTTTTTTTTTAACTCCTGTTTTGAAATTTACCTAGGTTCCCATATTTACTTTGTAGATATGAGTCAAAGGAAAAAGTAACAATGGCTTTTATGCAATGAAATCTTAATGAAATAGAAGTTTAATTCTCTTTCAGCATAAAAGTAGATCCATCACTGAGGGCTATTTCTGTTTAACACAGGGACAGGACAGGACAGGTTTTTTCCTATTTACTTTGTGTTCTCATACATAACTTCTATTATGTGGCCCAGTAGAGCTGCAAAAGATACAGCCATCATATCTATATTCTAGCTAACAAGAAAGAGGAAGGAAGCAAAACAGTCTTCTTACCCTTCTGTTAAGCACGTTTGCTGGAATCTACAGTACTTCTGCTGTATTGGCCGAACTTAATTCCAAGACCAGAACTAATGCAGTAGAGACTAAGGAATCCAATCTTTATTCTAGGTAGCCATGTGCCTAGACAAAAATCAGTTTTTTTTTTTTTTTTTTTTTTTTTTTTTTTTTTTTTTTTTACTGAGGAAGGTAACATGCAGGCATCTATACCTAGGTTTCCAGTATTATCTTCCAAGCCTAGCTTTAGAAGTGTAGACTGATAATGGAAAGGTTAAAATCAGCTAGTCCACATCCTCATTTTGCAGATGAGAAATCCAAGACACAGAGAAGTTAAACAAATCACCAAGATCACACAACAAATTGGTGGCATGAAACTCTCAGCTCATGTTCACTGGGAGTGTTTTTGTTCTCTGTTTCTTAAGAAAAAAACTTCATTTTACAAGGCAGGGAGCTTGAGTACCAAGGATAGAATTTCATCCATCACTCAGCCCCTGAGCTGCAGGACTCAGACAGGACCATGGCAGGATTTGCATGCCCCAATCTGCCCAGCCCTGAGTCCTGGCATCTAAGGAAGCTGCTGGTGAGGACTCTGGCACAACCAGAGTTTGCCCGTCTTAGCATTACCCTGTCCCAGTCTTTATGTGTGCGTGTGGCTCTATCTGTCTCTGTGGCTGCTCTACATATTGTTTCCAGACTGCCCAAGTCACACAACTGACTTCTCTGTGCTTCCATTTCAGGGGACACCCTGCTGGGATGGGAGCTGCCAGCAGACTGGACTCCTTTAAGGCCTTGAACTTCAGGGCGGTGCTGACAGTCAGCTGGCTCATCCTGGTTTGCTTCCCTGGGGTGCTATCCACAGGTAAGCCACTGAAGCACCTGCGCCTCCGCATTTCAGCATGGACATAGAATTCAGTTCCTCTCCTGTTGGGGGAAGGGTAGGAGAAGGGATGGTAAGGGTAGGGTCAGGGTGGCTGGGCCCTGGCCCATCCTTACTAAATTTCTTGATCCCAGGCAAGTCTCATCTTGGGCTTCAGTTTCATCATCCATAAAATGATGGGGTTGGTCAAGAATCAGGGGTTGCAACTCAGTGTCTGCAGGAGCCAGACATCTGACATAATGGAATGAAGTTGCCTGGGTCGGGATTGTGGTCACCTGAGGGGGTGGAGACTCCTCTAAGACACCCTCTCTTCAATTCTGCCAATTACTACCACATGGGAAGGCATGTTACTTGTTGCAGGATATTCTGAATTTCCATGAGAAATCAGAATCTAGTTTTTTATATAAAAGCTCCATAGGTTTTAAGTGTTCACAACTAATTCAAATTTTAAAAATCACTGTGCAGGCCAAGAATAAAAGCATATATATCTGAGATGCAGTTTTCTGCCTCTGTCTGGGCCACCTGAACTCAATGTCCCCTTCCTGTTTGTGTCATAGGATGTGGTACATTAGAGTGCTTTTCAGCTCTGATGCTCTGAGCAAGGACCACATTTATTTTTTTTCCTCAATATCTTCAACTTTTTCTCTAAGTGGTTTTGAGTTAAAATCCAGAAATGTACGTCAACTTCATTTGGACTATATGAAACAGTAATTGAATAAAGCAAATGTAAGGCCAAAGACGTAAGAGATAGAGGACAATTTTTAAAATTTCAAATAGGCGTTTAGAGTGCAGGTGGTACACACCTGTAATTCCAACATCTCAGGAGGCTGAGATAGGAGGATCTCAAGTTCCAGGCCAGCCTGGGGAATTTGGTGAGACCCTGTCTCAAAATCTAAAAAATTTAAAAAGGACTGGGGATGTAGCTCAGTGCTAGAGCATCCTGAGTTTAATCTGCAGTGCTACCAAAAAAAAAAACAAAACAAAAAAATACTTGGACAGTAAAAGAAGAAACAGTATATGTGAACTGGAATATGTGGACTGCACTGCGTGCACAGAAGTAAACAGGTATTTCTCTTCCATGGTAGTCTTGGTAGTAGTCCACCTGGCCTTCCAGAAACTGTCTTCTTTGGTTCCCCAAGTGACAGCTCTGGTGGGAAGAAATAAGACTATCACTGGACAAGTGTGAGAACCACCCTGGCTTAGTAACATCAGGTTTCAGAACCAGCATCTTTTATAGCAATTTCATAGACATCAATCTCAGGGTTCCTGAAAGGGACATGTTCAATTGCATTCAATTGCAAGACACAACAGGGAAACGTATAGCCTGACATCTCCACCAAGCATCAAAATAAAATATTTACAGTTCCTTCCATTTTAAAGGCCATTTACCAAACAGGGGACACTTTTGTTAAAGGAGTGTTGCTTGGTAACATGGTTTATGGAGTACCATCTTTCTCACGTTTCCAGGGGAACAGAGCTAGAAAATTAACAAAAGGTCAAATTCTCATGCAAAAAAAAAAAAAGGAAGAGTTTTGTTAACTCTTCAAACACTACTTTCAGTGTCTGGAATTCTAGATATGGATAAATTATTGTATAACTTTAGATCTTGGAATGACCTGGGTAGCCATCTGGTCTACTCTTCATCATGAAGGGGAAACCTAAACCCAGAAAAACTAAGTGACTTGGTTGCACACACATGATGAACTAATGAAAGACATGGGACCAGACCTCAGGGTTCCTTCCTCCTAGGTGAGGGCATCTCTCTGATCTCTCAGGTCTTGCCGTTAGCTCTGATGAAGAGGAGACAGGGCCATCAAGACACACAAGCCCCCTGCCCTCCACTTACGGCCCGTGTTAATCCTTGCTTGCCGATGTTGGTGCATGGGGACAGTGACATCGTTTTTCCTTTGGCAGTGCCAGCAGAGTGCCCTGACCAGAACCCTGAGCTGCAGCCCTGGAACCCTGGCCATGACCAGGACCACCACGTGCACATTGGCCAGGGCAGGATGCTGCTGCTCACCTCATCTGCCACATTCCACTCCATTGACATTTCAGAGGGAGGTAAGTCAGTCTCTCTCCTCCACAACCCCTGAGCCTTGCAGATGACTGCAGGTTGTGAAGACTGTGGATGGACAAAATGTTACATGCTTTGGGTTCACGTTGGAGCATCTGGGTTTATTTTGTTGTTGTTTGTTTTTTTTCTGGCCACCATTAACTCTGAACACTTAAGAAGGGCTTGTTAAAGGACAGATCTTAGTAAAAGGAACATATGTGGAAGAACCTCCTTATTGGTGCTCCAAATAGTACTCATTTTTAAAAATATTTATTTATTTGCTTTAGTTGTACACAATGCGTTTATTTTTACGTGGTGCTGAGGATCGAACCAGGGCCACGCACGTGCTAGGTGAGCACTCTACTGCTGAGCCACGACCCCAGCCCATGTACTCATTTTAACTGGTCACTGAATGCAGGACACGCAGTGGTGGCTGTAAATAATGGGAGGGCATTATTTACACATTGCAAAGAAGAGAGAAAAATAATTACTCGCAAGGCAGCTAGCACAGGAGCATTTGGAAGACGCATGTTTTGACTGCCTCAATGAGATGGGGGACTTAGGTAGTCTGCCCTTGGCTCTACTGTGACCTTACCCTTTCACACTGTTGTCCTTAAACTTTACCCTGTTCCTACCTCTTTAGGCAAACTAGTCATTAAAGACCAGGATGAGCCCATTGTTTTGCGCACCCGACACATCCTGATTGACAACGGAGGAGAACTGCATGTTGGGAGTGCCCTCTGCCCTTTCCAAGGCAATTTCAGCATCGTGTTGTATGGAAGGTGGGAAGATCCATCTCAGGGGTCAAGTGCTATTCTTGGATCTGACAGGAGGGATGCTTTCTAAAGGAGAGAGGGAGGCAAAAGAATGAAACAAGAAATATTCTGTCTTGCCAGATCCTAACTGCAAGCAAGACAGACATGGCAAAGTGTGCGAACTGTAAAAGCCCATGAGGCATTTTGCTTATGGCCTGAAAGCTGTCCTGGTGTCACAGAAGTCCCACCAGCCTTCCAACTGCCTTCCAACCTTTTCATGGTTTAGAGAGGCTCTTACAACTTATTTAATAAATTACGATGGACAAGATAGAGGAAAAATCCCTGTGATGTTTACCCCTGGTTGTGCTCCCTCTTTAAGCAATTGAGAGTTCTCAGTGATAACTAGAAATATGCCAGGGTATGCAGCCCAGGCCCAAGTGGTCTACACAGATAAAAACATGAAGCACTTAGAACTAAAGAGAAGTGGAAAAATGTAAACTTATAAGCACTTCTGCTGGCCTTTTGGGCTTCTTATTTGTCTGGCTTTGAAGGTCAGGTTGCATCCAGGCATGGTGGTACACTCCTGTATCCCAGTGACCAGGGAGGCTGAGGAGGAAGAATTGAAAGTTCAAGGGCAGCCTGGGCAACTTAGTGAGATCCTGCCTCAAATTAAATAAATAAATAGTGGTGGGGATGTAGCTCTGTGGTAGAGCATACCTGGATTCGTTCCCCAGTTCAAAAAAAAGAAAGAAAAAGGTCAGGTTGCTATAGCTGTTTTACTAACCTCACGAAATCATCAAAAGCACGGCTGGCTCTGTGGTGCTATGTTGGGATCCTGGGAGCAGTGATGGTCCTCTGTGGGTTCAGCATCTAGTAAAGATATGAGTCTGCAACTCTGGAAAGCTTTTCTCCTTTAGGGCTGATGAAGGTGTTCAGCCAGACCCTTACTATGGCCTGAAGTACATTGGAGTCGGCAAAGGAGGCACCCTTGAGTTGCATGGACAGAAAAAACTCTCCTGGACATTTCTGAACAAGACGCTTCACCCGGGTGGTATGGAAGAGGGTGGCTATTTTTTTGAAAGGAGCTGGGGCCATCGTGGAGTCATTGTTCATGTCATCGACCCCAAATCAGGCACAGTCGTCCATTCTGACAGGTAAGGTTGGCCTTCACTTAACACGTAGCACCAAACACTCAACGCATGTATTCAGCACACATGCAGTGAGCATGTGCCCTGGCCATTTGCTGCTCGGGCAGTTGACGTGCAGCAGTCCAAGAACAGAGTCAAAGAACTCTGCTCTCAAGAGGTGGCACACACCTGCAATCCCCCTGGCTCAGGAGGCTGAGGTAGGAGGATCAAAAGTTCAAAGCCAGCCTTAGCAACTTAGCGAGACCCTGTCTCTAAATAAAAAATAAAAAGGGCTGGGGATGTAGTTCAGTGGTTAAGTGCCCCTAGGTTCAATCCCTGGTACAAAAAAAAAAAAAAAAAAAAAAAAGAGTATGTCCTTCCCAGGCATTTGCTTAATGTAGCTGAGTTTAATAGGAACAAGTTTAATAGGAACACACACACATACACACTAGTGCCAGATTTCAGATTGTTTTAATTGACAATGGGAGAAAAGAGTCATAGGGAAATAGTAGAGAGTAACTGGGGACGGCTACTTGGGGTAGGGTGGTCAGGGAGAGCCAGGGTAAGGAAGCGGCAGTTGAGCTAGGAGCTGCAGAGGGAGGATGCATTGGGGAAAGTGGTGAAAACAGAGAGGACCAAGTACAAAGGGTCGGGGGTGCAAAAGGTATGATGATTTCAGAAGCCAGAAAGCCAACCAGAGGGGTGGGGTGCAGTGAGGGAAGGAAGAATTGCAAGCAGTATCAGAGGTTTGGATGGGCAGGGGCAAGTATAGGACCTTGAAGGCCACAATGAGGAGGTGGTTTTTATTCTCAGTGGGATGCAAAACCACTGAAGTCTTTAAAAAGGGCAGGATCATACTTAAAAGAATGTTCTGGTGACCATGCGGAGAATGGATTGATGGTAGAGGGCAAAAATGAACACAGAGGTGGTTAGGAAGCTTCTACAGTGGTATAGGCCAGATGTGGAGGACTCTGGTAGGAGCCACAGAGATGGGGTGGGTGAACTTAAGAGGGATTTGGAAGGCAGGTGGCAGGCTCTGGCCCCTCCCCTCACTCTCTGTACCATCTCTAGGGTAAGCTAGCCTGCCCTCAGCCTCCCTGGGACTCTCATGATGGCCTTGCAGACACTGCCCCAGGCGCTCAGAGGGAAAGATCCATTGGGAAGGACGCAGCTGAGGTGGACCAGCAGAGAGAGTTCTCCTTGGTGCTGCTAGGGGAGACATGGGCTCATCAGGAACAGGACTGTGGGTGGCGGTGAAGGCAGCAGGGACCAGCTGTGAGACAGCAGCAGGTCTGGCAGGAGCCAGAGTGCTTGCTGGTACACATGGGATAGCTGGATCTCCTCCCCTGGTGAATATTAGTGACCATACGGTCATTGGACTGGCTCTGTGTGAAATGCCGTGTTCAGCACTTCACTGCCCTGTAGACTCTAATCTTTATAGAAATTCTGTGATGAGCTGGGCACGGTGGTGCACATTTGTAATCCCAGCAGCTCAGGAGGCTGAGGCAGGAAGATTGCGAGTTCAAAACCAGCCTCAGAAACTTAGCAAGGCCCTGACAAAGGGCTGGAGATGTGGCTTAACCAGGCTCAGTGGTTGAGACGCCCTGGGTTCTGGGTTCAATTCCCAGTATCAAAAAAAAAAAAAAAAAATCTGAGATGGGTTCTGTTATTATTCACATTATGCAGAAGAGATAATGAGACTCGGTGAGGCTCAGTTTGCTCAGAGTCACAGTTTGGCAAAGATTGGAGCTGGGATTCAAACCCTTAACCAATCACTGAGCTGTGGCCATGGCTCCCTAGGGACAGTCATCTGCCTTTGTCCTGGATGAGCAGCCTGCAGGTGAAGCTGGGATACCTGCAACTGACACAAAACACTTCTGAGGGCTTCTGCCTTCATCAGGAGAAGACAATCTCTTTAAGTGTAGTATCATTACAGGTAGCAATCTAATTTTCACCCAAATCTCCTGTGCTTGAAGTGGAGACCTCATGGATCTGATAGCTGAATGTATGAGTACACACACACACACACACACACACACACACACACACACACACACAAATGCAGGCCCAAGTCACCTGAAAAGCCTACTTCAAGGAGCAGGAACCCACGTTGGTTCCTGAAAGGTAGTAAGAATTTGATTAGGTAGAAAACAGACAGGACTGAGTGAGTGAAGACAGGAGAGGGCATGTGGTTCTGGTCTCTGTGAAGTGCTTGCCCTGCAGCAGATGACCCCTGGGGACGGGCAGTGGGGACTAGAGGATGAGGCAAAGTTGGACCAAGTTATACAAACAGCTGAAGATAAGTTTGGTGACTCAGGACCACCTCTCTAGCTACCATTTGTACCACCACTATTTTACTTTTTCAAAGTCTCCTTGGCTATTCACACTGGCTTATTTTTCTAGATTCATTTTAGAACTATTTTTGTTTTTAAGTTCTAAGACAAATTCTTTCCATTATAATTTACACAAAATTTTCATACTTGCGTGAGTTGGGATTGTTACCAAATCATCTTTCCTTACCAAATTCTTCTCACCAGTGGTGTACATTTTTTTTTAAATCTGTATTTCATGGATACTTTATGGGTATGGCAACAAATTGTCTTTGTTAACTTTGAGATGATCAACTCTTAGCTGGGGTTGGTGGTGTAAGCCTATTGTCCAGATACTCAGGAGGCTGAGGGGAGGATTGCTTGACTCCATGAGTTCAAGACCAACCAGGGCAACATAGCAAGATCATCATACCATCTCAAAAAAAACAAAACAAAAAATGTAGTTAGAGATGATCAGTTGTATAATACTGTACCTATAGTCAATGATATTGTATTGTACACTTAAAACTTTGTTAAGAGGATCATTTCATGGCAAGGGTTCTTATCACAATAAAGTAAAAATAATTTTTAAAGAATAGACAATAGGAAAAATGAGAATGAAACAATATCTGAAAGAGTTAAGGGTTATATCACTGTAACTCTCTAATGTCAAAATCAGAGATGACCCCTTTATGATTCTAGCATGTGTTAAGCTGCTGTAGGTGCAGGATTTGGGATGGTCTTCATGTCATTTGCAAGAATTTTGGAGGAGTTGTTTCAGTCTGGAGTAGAGAGAGAAATCCCTGATGCTTGTGGAGTCTGAGCTACCTCCTAACACTTGGCTTTGCAAGAGGCATGAACTGCTGCTACCTCTGTCATGAAAGGGGAACAGTAAAGACCTGGACTCCAAGGGTATGACATTCTCAATGTCCCAGGACTCAAGGTCTGCACTACTACAAACATTTCTTTGATATCTTATCCAATGAGTGATCATTATGATCAAATCTAATCTCTTCTTGAATATCACAGTATGGTATGCAAAAGAACTAAATTTTTCTTGCACTTTATTTTTGCAGTACTGAAGATTGGACACAGAGATGTTCTACCACTGATTTACATCCCCAGCCCTTTTTAAAGTTTTTTTTTTTTTTAAAATTCTGGAACAGGGTCTTGTTAAATTGCTTAGGGCCTCGCTAAATTGCTGAGGTTGGCTTTGTACTTGTGATCCTCCTGCCTCAGCCTCCTGAGTCACTGGGATTATAGGCATGTACCACCGTCCCCAGCTTTACTTGCTCTTTAAAGAAAAAGGCTTCATTGTTTACAAATCCCAACCTGTGGGATCTTTGGATGGCATATGAGATGCTATTTAGGTCTCTCTTCTTTTGATTGCTGTGAAGACTATCCAAATCCTTTCTCTCTGCCCTTTATAGATTTGACACCTACAGATCCAAGAAAGAGAGTGAACGTCTGGTCCAGTATCTGAATGCCGTGCCCGATGGCAGGATCCTTTCTGTTGCAGTGAATGATGAAGGGTCTCGAAACCTGGATGATATGGCCCGGAAGGCGATGACCAAACTAGGCAGCAAACATTTCCTACACCTGGGATTCAGGTACTTCCCATCAACTCCACCTCCTCCAAACACCAGAACACTGAAGCACCCCCATCCCACCTAGAATTAACCTTTCCTTTCTTATGCTCCCAGGGCTACCCCACTCAAACAATGACCTTGGAGGATTCAAGGACATTGTCCATCTGCATTGGACATATTCAGAGATTGTTCTTAAGGGGAACCTGGTTTTTCTTACAAGCACAGTCCACTGTTAAAATACAAAAGTCTTTGATTTTCATGAGCTCATTCATTTAGTCAGCCACTTACAAAATATTAATACAATGTCTACCAAGTGTAAGAGCCATGCCTTGGTTGTGCAGTTGACTTTCATTTTCCCTTTCTTTAGCAAAAGATTCATATTTTACCTTGGGGATTGGCAGACAGTTTTTAGAGATTATGCAAAGTATTTCTGCCCAGCCAAACATTCAAGGAAAAGGGGTCCTTTGCTATGTCCCAGTGTATATTTTATTGCTTTGGATTGTAGCGTGATGCCTGACATTGGTGTGCACATGCATTGGCACCACGAGGAAGCTGTCTGCCCTGCAGTGATCACTTCTGTTTATCCTGTTCAGTCAGTTCTCAGCTCAGTAGAAAGTTGAGGTTATCTCTCCCATGGTTATTTGGAGATGGCAGTGCCCCGCTCTAGCGTGAAATCAGGGTTGGGCCAGAGCCTTTTCTTCTCAGAGCTCAGCAATTTTTCTGGCTGGACAGAGATTCCCTGGGCAAGAGAGGGGTGCTCTAGGTTCCAGGGTGCATTCTCTAACAGCCCTGGGGCTACTCCTTCTGGAAGGGAAACTCAAGCAGGAAACACATGTAGCCAAAGATGACTGTGATTCTTGGCGCTGTGAGACTCCTTTGTTAGCAAATACTACACGCATTTCCATTCCATTGTTTTATAAACCAAGAGGACAATTTATTAATTTATAGTAGGAAATAGAACCAAAAATGACTGGCTACTTAGCAGAGCCTCAGCATAAGATCCTAATGGCTAAGGGCTCAAGGTATGGCATTGGATAGCCTGGATTAAAGTCTGGGTTGCACTTCCTATGAGGTGTGACCACAGGCAAGTGACTCATCCTCTCTTTGCATGCTTCCAGCTTCTGTAAAATGGGATATCTCAGGAATTATCAGAAGCCATTGAAAGATTGAAGCAAAAGGGTGGATGTAGTTGAACCCTCAACCTCAATTAAACACCATTGAATAATGACTTACTTTCCAAGATAAGCAATCCAAACACAAATAACAAAAGCTATTCAATGCCTAAATCTATTGCTATCTCATAGAAAGGGAGAGGCTACTGTAGGAGGAGAAATATCTTTCCTTTTACCTTTCTAAAATCTTGGCAGGGCCCCTGAAAAAAAGACTGGTTAACAAGAGAACAGCATACAAATGTCTTTTTGTATAATAAATTTTACATTTCCTTCTAAAGGAAATGAAGACCAGAAGAAACAGTTCAACTGGAGTGTTTTTACACTAGGTTTGATGAAGAGTGGAGAGTCACAGGAAACTGAGATAGGACAAAGGTCGTAAGTTCAGAGTAGAGAACCAGGGGAAGCTGAGCAAGGCCTTTCTATTTGGATTCGTGGCATTCCTCTGTCTTTGGAGATGAGGATGCTCCTTTCTTCAGGCATAGGGAGGGCACCTCTCACAGGGGTTTATCACCTGCTATGGGGTGAAGGGCAGGAAAAATCAGGGAATGTCATTCCTGCCATTTCTCAATTTCTTCACCTTAATGTTGAACATGCTAAGGTGCCATATTTTGAGGTAACGTGTCCTAAAGTGTTCCAAAGCCCATCACTACATTAGGCATGATGGTGAACACAAAAATGGGCAAGAAAACCTTCCTGCATTTACAGTGCTTGTTTTTTGTGGAGGAGAGATAGTGTACAATTTTCCAAAATCAGAAACCTTTTTTCTCTTTTCCCTTCCCATTACATGTGTAAGAGACATTTGGTTCCTCTCCAAGTTCCAAAATATGTGGCCGGGGTGGTCAGTCACATTAGCCTGTGGCATTTTCCTCGAGCTCAATTCTTAGGGGAGATGAACACGAGAGAAATAGCCATCCTATCCTCTCTTGGATCATGCTTCCTCAGTGAACCACAGCACTTGCTTCAGGACGTAATGGAGCTTGGCGGGTGGGACAGTTGGTCTGTTGGCCTGTTTGTTGATTTGTGATTCATACCCATCTACTGCCAGCAGGGAGCTGGAGAGACTCACAACAAGCAGACACTGGCCCAGCCAGCATCGAGGAAGTCCAGGCGATGGCTTATAAAGAAAGACTCCTGTTTTCCTGGAGGAGGGAAGCCCCCCGCAACAGGGAGGGAGACTCTGCTACCTGAGGCTGTTTCAGTTCTGCTCCCAGTACAAGTTCAAATGAGTGGAGAAGTTTATTTTTTGTGTTTTTGTTTCAGACACCCTTGGAGTTTTCTCACTGTGAAAGGAAATCCCTCTTCTTCAGTTGAAGACCATATTGAATATCACGGTAATAAATGGTTGGCGAGAGGACTAGTCCCCTCCAGTGTCTCTCTGACCAAGAGACTTTTGGTTCTTTCTGAAGGACTCACTTCCCTCAGAGTGTGGCTGACCATCTGCCAACACCCTGTTGAGTGTCCAGCCACTTAAGTGGCTGTGTTACATGGCGGTGAGAAAGACCTGTGTTGATTGAAAGTCCATTACTCAACCATCCTGTGTTTATTTTCTAAGATGTCTTCATTGGCTTATGATAGAACATAAAGCATAGAAAACGTAAGAACTGGGACAGAACCAGCAGGGGTAAAAAGACCTCTGGGTGACCTTTATCACAAACGCCAGTCTCTCTGCTCAGCAAAGGTTGCAGGAGATGCTACTGGTTCTAACCCCTGGGGCAGTTGGTGGAGCTCAGATAGGGGGGGCGGTGAAATAATGGGGCTTCAAAATCTGCATTTGTGGAAATGCTACAACTGAATTTTCAAAACTGAAATAAAAGAATGAATAATGATCTGCTTTCCAAGTGAAAGAAATGGCCTGATTAAGGAAAAAAATTATTTTCTTTAATTATTCAAGATTTATGGTTATAGGGGTTTTCTCTGCCATAGAGCTCCAACCTTCTGAATCCAGGCATCTGTCTGGTTGCTAAAGCATCTGATTTCTCTGACAGGACACCGTGGCTCTGCTGCTGCCCGGGTTTTCAAACTGTTCAAGACGGAGCATGGGGAATATTTCAATGTTTCTTCGTCTAGTGAGTGGGTTCAAGGTGAGGAGTTTGAGACAGCCTGGCAAAGCCTAACACTGGACCAATGGCCAGGAGTCATTGTGTGTAGAACAAGGTGTTTTCTCTTAGGAAGTTCATAGGAACACATGGTAGAGTCAACTAAAAATTTGTAATTTACTGGCCAATCATCCAAAAGATGTTTTCCCACTGGTTAAGATTTGGATTCCATCTCAGTAGGGGTCCATAGTGTTTAGTTTGTTTCATGGAATATTTTTCACATGTCAGGGGATGGTGTTGACTAGGAATCATGGATAGAACCTGGAATGAATCTGGCCTTCAAATAGTTTATACACCTTGGTGAGGTGGCTCATGTTTGTAATCCCAGTGGCTCAGGAGGCTGTCACAAGGATCGCAGGTTCAAAGCCAACCTTAGCAACTTGGTGAGGCTTAGTTAGACCCTGTCTCAAAATAAAAATAAATAAATAAAAAAGGGTGGGGATATGGTTAAGCACCATTGGGTTCAATCCCTGATATTAAAAAAAAAAAAAAAGTAGCCCATGCACAGGGGCTGCAGAAAGCAGCAATCCTGGTGGATCCTTGGATGATGGGTTTACAGATGGATTTCATTTCTCCCTTTGCATATTTCTTATTATTATGAGAAATATGTATTACCTTTATAAAAAATAAAGTCAATAAGAGGTGTTTTTAATTAAAAGGTGGGAGATTCAGGAGAGTTGGCAGGTGGTTTAGGAGCCCCCTTCCCCCAGTCTAGTGCAACCATGGACAAATGGCTCTCAGCTCCTATTGTGCCAGGGGTGCTTAGGACCACACTGAATGTGACTGGCCCTCATAAACAACTTCCTGTCTGATCCTGTCTTCACTTTCTGCCTAGATGTGGAATGGACTGAGTGGTTTGACCATGATAAAGTGTCTGAGACTAAAGGTGGGGAGAAAATTTCAGACCTCCGAGTTGCTTACCCAGGAAAAATCTGCAACCGTCCCATTGATATACAGGTACAAAACTCCTAATAATCAAGGAAAGCTTTATTTTGAAGAAGTCTCTATAGATCATAAACTTGGGGCAGTGTGACTCTCATGGTCCTACAAGGTAGGTAAGCCAGAGAGTACCGTTCTACCTTAAAGATTGAAAACAAGGCTCATTACCTGTCCAAAAGCTAGGACCCCCACTCTCTCCCAAGTCCTGTTTCTGGGTCCCTTCCCCTCCTTAACTCTTCTATAACCATGGTGAGATGCCTTTCTAGGCATGGGCTTCGGTACCCAGTTCACTTCATGGTTGGTTTCCCTTGGGCCCTTGACTGCATGGAATGGTGCTAGGATTTGGGGTGCAAGCTGAGCCCAGCCTAGAGAGTAAACACACCCACAGCCACAGCCATATTCTCCATCAAGTTAAATAAAAGCCAGCATCCAAAGAATGAACAGTATTCGCTTAGGATCTTCCCTTGGAGTTTATTCTATCCAAAGGAGATCTTGACCTTTCCTGTTGGCTCCATCGCTAGATTGTTAAGTCAGTGCACAGGGCTTGTAGTTCACTAGCTGGACAGGTGGGACATTGGGCTGTATGGACACCAGGAGAGACAGGAGACACAGGCAAAGTAAATGGCACCTGGTCTTTCTCCAAAGCAAGAGCTGAAGCCACTTAAATGTTCAATATAGAATTAAAAGTCATTTGAGAAAGGCTACCACTCCATTTTATCCTCTTTCAAATCAATAAGAACATAGTAGGCCTTCTAAATCTATGGGTTCCACATATGTTAATTCAACCCACAACACATGGGAAAAAAACTGTGTCTGTATTAAACACCTAGAGGGTTTTCTTTCTTGTTATTATTTCTTTTTTTTTTTTTTTTTTTTTTTGTTTTTAGTTGTAGGTGGACACAATACTTTTATTTTACTTATGTGGTGCTGAGGCTTGAACCCAGGGCCTCACACATGCAAGAGGAGCGCTCTACTGCTGAGCCATAGCCCAGCCCCTTGTTATTATTTCTTAAACAATGAAGTACAACAACTATTTACATAACATTTACATGGCATTAGGCATTAAAAGTAATCTTGAGATGATTTAAAGTATATGGGAAGATATACATATGTTATGTTCAAACACTATACCATTTATTTTAGAAAGCTAAGTATGGGCAGGTTTTTGTATCCAATCATACCAATTTGGTACCAATTCCCTCTAGATACCTGGGACAGCTGAAAGTGACGAATATTTGTACAACACTTTCTCCCAGATCATTCATCCAGGTCTCTTGACTGCTTCCCCACTCCCCACTTGCTGTCTGGGGCAGAACTTTGGCTCTCTGCCTTGCACTGGAGGAGGGACCACTTATCCAGGGGAGACACTCTGTTCTGACTTAGCAAAGGCCAGGGAAACCTTTCTAATTATTTGGCTGAGGCGCCTGCTTTCCCGTGGCTCCAATGTTATTGAGAAGGATTTACTCAGATTAGGTTGCAAGTTGCAGATTCTTCTTCTTGAGTCCAACAGCATCAAAAAGCGCCCAATTTCCCCAAAGCACATACCTCCCAGATTTAATTGTAATTTTCTCTTGCACCCTTGAACATTCCAGCTTTAATTCTGAAATAGGCATAATCTTATCTCTCGGGTTCACTTGACCACAGGAAATCTAGTCCTTTACCAGCCTCCCCTCTCCAAATAGTTCTGGAAATCCTCAAAGAATGCTTCTAGGTCTACAAATCCCCTCTGATGTTGGCTCTGCCAGCCACCTGGCTGCAGACCTTGTTGATTGAAAAACTATTTCTCTGTGCCAGGAAAATAGCTTTCCCAAAACATTTCCCATTTTGCCATCTACTCTGTTCCCATGATGATAGAGGACCTTCCCCGAGTGTCCCAAAGCACAGTTAAATCTAGGCTAAAAGCTCACCAGACAATCCCCTCTGTGGAGACCCACGCTACACTATATCAACACCCTGTGCAGCCTTAGCACAGAGCCAGCATCCTTCAATAAAAGGGAATAACATAAACATAATCCAAGTTTATATTATCAACAACTTGAGGTCCAGGGAAGAACAAAAGACCCAGTGACAGTTGTCTCCCTCACCAAGAGGCTTGGGTCACCCTTCCACAATGAGCATTCTTTAAAAACATTTTGTTAAGCATTGTAGCACCCATTAGTCCCAAACTCCCAATTCCAGAATAGGATCTTGGTTTTTCCTTGGCAAAACCAAGGCTGGTTGAGGTGTTCAATTAAAAACCTGCATCTCCAAATGTGAACCCAACTCTCCATCTCTAGAAGATGCTGTTACCCTAGGAGAGCAGGCTAACCCCCACTCCTTGCCAACAATCTTTCATCAGTAGTGGTCCCCAGACTTAGCCAGAGCATGTCTTCATACGGGTAAGAGGTAAAACAAGTGATGTGGAATACTCTCCTAGTTGTTTCTGAGGCTGGAAAAGAAGTCAGCTTTGTTCCATACTCACAAGAGGTGAGAGAAGCAGGATTCCATCCTTTTTAGAAGAGTGTCAAACACATCAGCCAGGTACTTAAATGCCCGAGCTAATTATTCACGGGCGAAACTCAAACGAAACTGAACTTCCCACAAACTTATTTTTGCCACTATGGGAAAATCACAGTTTGCTGTGATTACCTGGCACCTCTCACCTTCCCAAGGACCCCAGAGCTCTGGCAGGCTTTCTTCATGACTGTGATTGCCCCCAGTGAGGGCACCTTGTCTTACACGCAGAGGGTCTCCAGGCTGCCTGCTCCACACTGACAGTCAGATCTTGGTGGGAGGGGGTGTCAAGGACATTTGTGATTGTAAGAGTCAGCTGAAGAAGAAAGAGGAAGCAGCAGGATGGCATAGTTGACCTCAAGTAAGCCTTTTTCAAGATCTGGTACTTTGTGGCTCTCCAAAAAACAACAACAACAACAACAACAAACCCAAATACCAAAACCAACATAGCCCACTGTTTCCATGTCTTCGCCTTAAAACCAACCCTTCATGGCCAGATCTCTTTGGGGGATACCACATCAGGTGGCCTTTGCATTCCCCTATCAGCTGGCACGGTAGCTGTAGGTTAACCTAGTAGTCAGGAAAATGAATGTGAAAGCAGGGAGTTACTATTCTATGCTGTCACTTGTGAGCTTTGGATGGACTATCCACAGTGAAGTCCCCAGGGTGCAACATTTAAGGTGGCACTTCCTCTTGGGTGCTAACTCTGCACTTGCATGTGTGTCACCTTAAACTGCGCCAGGTGACTTGCTCACAGTCTTAGCCATACATATCAGTGTACTTATTTAATTTAGTACTTCAGTTTCCTCACATGCAGTAGTGAGGATAATCATTCCCTCATGGGGTTGTTTTGTGAATTTAATGCAGCAGTAAATGAAGTACCTGAATCATAGTAAGTGTCCTGTACATATATTTAATGTTATTTTAATTGCTAATTACAATACTATTGTTTATTATTATTCATGAGCATAAATAACAATGAAATTTTATCTATTTAAGCCAGGCATTGTGGCACACACTTGTAATCCCAGTGACTCAGGAGGCTAAGGTGGGAGAATCACAAGTTCAAGGCCAGCTTGGGCAATTCTGCAAGACCCTGTATCAAAATAAAAATTAAAAGAAGCTGGGGATACAGTTCAGTGGTTGAGCACCCCTGGGTTCAATTTCCAGTGCCCCCTCCCCCCAAAAAATGTATCCAGAGCAAAGATTCTTTTCACTGAATGGTGATAGATCCCTTCTTATTCTTATCTGATACTGAGGTCATTTCTTAGGTTAGAAAAAGGAAAAAAAAAAAAAATAAAAACAGCAGAATTGAGTAAATGTTCTCTTGAAATTATTGTTGGACTTTGTGCCTTGAAAAAGTGACCAGCTGTGTTGCACAACGTTCTCAGACCCAGTCCTTTATATTATGGGGTCATCTGAAGGAGGCTCAAGAAACTGATCAGGTCAGAGGAGCTGGGCTTGACCGATGACCTTGAGCTCCCGTCTGAATCTGCTCAGTTTAGCAGTTTCCTCTGGAAGAACCAGTTTTTATACCCCTGTCTCTCTGGCTGCCACAGAGACCACCGGATCCTGGGGACGTTGGAGGTGATGGGAATGAGAGTGTGACTTACAGGCAAGGGCTGAATTTTAGCTGTGAATTTTAATTGTGCACATCTATGTAATTCTATATTCCAAGCCAAGGACAACAAAATGGGTTCAAAATGGTTCCTGAAAAGTTTTTTTTTTTTTTTTTTTTTTTTTTTTTTTTTTTTTGAGGTTGACTTTATTTTTCCTCCCTATTTCCCCTATTTCCCCATCTCTGGTCCCTTTGGTTTCTGGGCCAGAGACTCTGACAGCTGCAGCCCTTGCCCTAAATTGCATGTCTCTGAATGACAGTCAGAGTCTTAATGTAGACACACCCTGGCTTTGGAATGAGCCCCAGCTGACAGGGATTGTGCCCTACTCTGAACCTACTCTTTAAATTCTCCACCAGGCCTTATAGCTTCTCGTGTGTCGGTCCCATCCACTGCGACTCCACTCTTGCTAGGCCCTGGCCTGGATGCTGGGGACAGGGACATGGGCAAAAATCCACTCCTTGCCTCCCGGACCCTGAGGCAGTGGGAGGGGGAGGTATCTAGACCCTGAGGTAGAGAGAGGAAGAGGTATTTCTAGAAGAACATTAACTGTGCGCTCCAGAGGGCAGGAGTAGGAGGAGCTTAGAAGGCCCATTTGTTTGGCTTTGTCACTTGCTGGCTCTGTAATCCTGGAGAGGTTACTCAGTCTCTCTGCGAGTCATTTTCCTTATCTGTAAAATGAACAACAACCTTATGGTTTTGCTGTGAGGTAAGATGAGATATACATGAATACTTAGCCCCTTATCTGCATGAGTGGTTCTCAAATTTTATTGCCCATTAATCTGGGCAGCTTTTAAAAGCCCGGATGCCTGATGATTGTGTCTGCTGCACTGAGGATGGAGCCTACACATGAGGATTTTTAAGACTTCCTACTCCCATGTGCTGAGTGCAGTGGCGTACACTTGTAATCCCAGTGATTTGGGAGGCTAAGGCAGGAGGATCACAAGTGTGAGGCAACATAGAAAAACCCTGACTCAAAAAATAAAAAGGACTGGGGATGTAGCTCAGTGGTAGAGCCCCCACTGGGTTTAATTCCCAGCACCTAAAAAAAGAAAGAAAGAAAGAAAAGACTCCTCATGTAATAGGGCATACTGTGTGGGCACCAGTGGATTGAACACAGTGAGTACTCAGGAAATAAAAATCTACCCCTTGCATGGTGCTGCTACTGGTTGTACATGCTGTAAGAAGCAGCTGACCCAGGTCCTGAGAGGCTACTTGTTGTAGATGCTCTATAAATTGTTCACCAATGATGAGCTATTAACTAAGTCATTACTTTGGGTTTCCAGTACCGTAGGACCCTAGGCATTTATCCATTCAGAGACTTCATGGTGTCTTATAACAAAACTCATGTGGATAACTGTCAGGATAATAATCTCAGGGCACTGTAAATAGTTTTGCAGCAGGGACAATTTTAGACTTGCAAGTATATGTTGAGAACATTAATCATCACCCTTCTTTATAAAAAAAATGACTTCGCTCTGTAATTTCCCTGCCATTCCCAGGCCACTACAATGGATGGAGTTAACCTCAGCATTGAAGTTGTCTACAAAAGAGGCCAGGATTATAGGTTTGCTTGCTACGATCAGGGCCGAGCCTGCCAGAGCTACCGTGTACGGTTCCTCTGTGGGAAGCCTGGTAAGCAGCTCCCTCTTTCCTTTTATGGGGACAGAAATGCAACCCAGACTTGTTCCTTGAGCCAGGAGCTCTGCATTGTGAATCTAGATGCCTGGATCAGCTGCCTCTAGGTATTGCAGTGACACAGTGCTCTTGTTGTGCACCTGATGCAGAGTGCTAGTAAGACCCAGGAGAAATGAGAGGGTCCTCAGAGTTGGCAGCAGAGAGCAGAGCCTCACCCTAACCATAACCCTTTCTGGATGGGCCTGGTCCACAAATGTCCAGGGCCCAAATGGACAAAGTGAATCTCCCACAACCCTCCCCTGAAGAGATGTGTAGTTCTTTGCCTGTTTGGGTGCCATTATTTCAAACCCAGTTCCCAAGATGCTTGTTAGAAGTGATTGGCACTGGCCAGTTTGTCCTGGGAGGCACTCGGTCTTCTGCAGAAGGCAGTCATTAAGGATGCGACTTCTGTAAGGGAGAGACTTACGGCTACTGTAAACAATAGTTGAGAGGAGCTATATTTGTTTTATATCTTGAGCAAAGTGGGTGTGGTGAGGTGGCTACATGTAACTCCAGCTAAAAAGTTAGTGGAAAATTCCCCTGCCCAGAGCTAATGAATGGTTCTTTTCTGGTCGAAGTTTTGTTGACTTCAAAAACTTGCACCAAAACGAGGATGGAGTCAGCCCGGTGATTTGGGTTTTGGATAGGCAAACCTGGCATTTACTTATATAGGGAGGGGAAGGGAACAGATGGACAGCCAAAAGTTTGCAGAGAGCAAAGGGCTGTAGCTCAATCCTTCCTATTTTGGGTTACAGTGAGGCCCAAACTCACAGTCACCATCGACACCAATGTGAACAGCACCATCCTGAACTTGGAGGACGAGGTGCGGTCATGGAAACCTGGAGACACCCTGGTTGTTGCCAGCACGGATTACTCCATGTACCAGGCAGAAGAGTTCCAGGTGCTTCCCTGCAAGACCTGTACCGCCAACCAGGTCAAAGTGGCAGGTAGGCTTTCAAGTACCCCTCCCAGGCTTAAGCCTCAATACTGTCAGGCTTAAAGTCAACAGAAATCACAACAAATCTGTATCAGTCAGTTATGGCCATAATAATGCTGCACAACGAAAAAAAAATCTTAGAATTTCATTACAAGCATTTATTTCTTATTCATGCATCTGTAGGTAGTCTAGGTATGTTAGTCAGCTTTCTGTTACCATTAAAAAATACCTGAACGATAGGCGGGGGATATAGCTAATTGGTAGAGTGGTTGCCTTGCATGCAAAGCCCTAGGTTCATCCCTAGCACCACAAAAAGAAAAAGAAAAAAAAATACCTGAGATAAACCAACTTATACAGAGGATAATTCTATTTTGGCTCATATTTTTATTTGTTCTTTTTAGACATACATGGCAACAGAGTATATTTTGACACATTATACATACATGGAATACAACTTATTCTAATTAGGATCCCATTCTTGTGGTTGTATGTGATGTAGAGTTACACTGGTCGTGTATTCATATATGAATGTAGGAAAGTTATGTCCAATTCATTCTGTTGTCTTTCTTATTCCCATTCCTTCTCCCTTCCCTTCTTCATTCTCCTTTGTCTAATCCAATGAAATTCTATTCTTCCCTCTTTCACCCTTATTACGTGTTAATATCTGCATATCAGAGAGAACATTCAGCCTTTTGTTTTTTTAAGGATTGGCTTATTTCACTAAGCACAATAGTCTCCAGTTCCATCCATTTACCAGAAAATGCCATAATTTCATTCTTCTTTATGGCTGAGTAATATTCCATTGTGTATATATGCCCAATTTTGTTTATCCATTCATCTGTTGGTTCCATAGCTTAGCTATTGTAAATTGTGTCTCTTAGTTTTGGTGCTTTCAGTCCATGGTCAGTTGGCCCCATTGCTTTTAGGCCTATGGTGAGGGAGCACATCTTGGCAAGAGCACATGGTGCAGGAAGATGCTCACCTCATGGCATCCAGGAAGCAGAGAGAGAGAGGGAGGGGGAGGGGGAGAGAGAGAGAGAGAGAGAGAGAGAGAGAGAGAGAGAGAGAGAGGAAGAAGAAGGAGGAGGAGGAGGAGGAGGATGGGGAAGGGGAGGGGGAGGAGGAGAAGGAGAAGAAGAACAAGAAGAAGAAGAAGAGGCCAGGATCTCAATATCTTCTCCAAGGGCAAGCCCCCAATGCCCTGACTTCTTTCCACTAGGCTCCACTCCTTAAAGGTTCCACCATCTCCCGATTGTAATAAAGGCTGGTGACCAAGCCTTTCACATGTGGGCCTCTAAAAGGCTCAACTCTTTTAAATCATGCCTGACTCCAGCCTGAGAGTTGGGTTCAGGCTGAGTCCATATACTCCTCATTCGTCCCAGGACATGGGGAAAGCTGAGAGCCCCCCTAGAGAGGCAATCAGAAATACAGGACTCTTAAAGCCAAGGCTCAGAATTGGAGCATTCTCCCAGCACAATCCCCTGGTCAAAGCAAATCAATCACATGAGCTGGAGAAGCAGGTTTCTCCCATTGAGGTTGAGGGGGAGGGGGCGAGTATCTGTTAGAAAAATAATTGAACCTACCCACAAAATTTTAAATTTCTTTTCTACAACTTTTGGGTTTTCCTTTTTCTTTTCCTAAATCTTGACTCAGATGCCCTATGATTTATGTTGTGTGAGGTTACTGGAATCACAGCTCCAATAAGCAATCTATGTTACTGGAACCACAGATTATTAGAGGTAAAAAGAGACTTTAAATGTAATCTTGGTCAGTTATTCTTAGTGGGGGGAGTTTTTATCTATTAGGGTTCTTTGGCTGTAGGCAACAGAATTCAACTTGATAATGTGAAGCATAAAAGGAAGTTGACTGAAGGCCTAGTTGGCTCAGAGAACTAAACTAGCAGCTAAACAACTGTGCTGCAAAAAGGACAAGGAATCAGGCACTTGGATAGAAGGAGCCAGAGAGAAGCATCTCCAGGGCACCACTGTTCTTAGAAACATGCTTAGTTCCTGGGATGCTGTGCTCAACAGTCACCTTCCAGGGAGAGAGTGTCTGACCAGCTGGTGGCTGGTGTGCTCATCCTGTGGCTGAGAGAGGCAGAAATCTTTACTAACAGTCCTTCTCAGATGGCACCAAGTCAAGGCAGGGTCATTCCCCAAAGGAAAAGTAGGACTTACTACCAGAGGAAAGGAAAATCGATGCTGGGCATTAAAAATATCACCTGATACAGAATCGTGGCATGGGGGTGGAGGAAGTGTTTGAATTTGAGATAGGATGAAGACTATGGATCAAGAAGGCATAGCTAGTATATTCAAAATATCTATTATTTTGGAAATAAGCCTACAGAAACTAAATTTAACATAGTCTTTTTGACTGGTTGAGATGTGCTTGAGACAGAATTTGAGGGAACGTATTTTTTAAAAGGTAAGAAAGAGTGATGAGGTTCAATTCCTTATTTTATTCTTGGCTAAAATGGACCTGGGTGTCATGTGACTGAGGCCCTCCACAAACACCATGGCTGTGACCCCAGGGCACAAATCCTAGAACCTGCCAAAGTGAGGTTGTAGTCGTTTGGGGGGAGATAGTAACTTGGCAAGTGTCGCCAGAGAGAGGGAAGAAGGCAGCCACTAGTGGGTGGAGGCTGAGCTAACTACACATTTGTTCTTGGACAAGATGAGATTCTGCTTTCTAAATATTTGAACCCTACATTCTTTGAGAAAGGCTTTGGAATATCTTATAAACACAAGTCCAAATGAATCTGACAACCAGGAAGGAAAAAAAAAGAGTGAAAGACACATGTCTAAGTAATAAAAGACTGGGAAAACTGAAATCAGCAGAAGATACTGTAATAAGCTATAAAACTGACTTCTGACCTTCCTAGTATCCAAAGCAGAGAAACTGTACAAGTTATTAAACTATCATTATCTAATAAAAAGAAAGGGACCTGAAGCTGAGCTCAGTGGCGCACGCCTGTAATCCCAGTGGCTCGGGAGGCTGAGGCAGGAGGATTGCGAGTTCAGAGCCAGCCTCAGCAAAAAACGAGGCACTAAGCAACCCAATGAGACCCTGTCTCTAAATAAAAATACAAAATAGGGCTGGGGATGTGGCTCAGTGGTCGAGTGCCCCTGAGTTTAATCCCCAGGACCCCCCTGCTCACCCCCAAAAGAAAGAAAGGGACCTTAAAACTAAGAAGCCACCTTTCTCTTAGCTCTGAGCTTCTGAGAATTTGCCACAGGGGTTGTCTCATGATTGATACTGCACAGTGAACAACAGTTCCAGAAGCAGTTTATGCAGAGATGCTCTCTGTGTGGCTATTGATGGGGACATGATGTTGGTCACAATCTACGAAGACATTCTTGTTTGTTTTTGCTTTAAGTGCAGACTAGCATAATCAGCACAGACTCTGGAACCAGGTATCCATGATTCGAATTTCAGGAATGCCAATTAGTAGCCATGTGACATCAGTTTGCTCATATGTAAAATGCAGATAATGATCCTAATTATTTCATGAGATTCTTGTGAAGATTTAAGTTTGGATACCTGAGGCACTTAAATGAGTCTGGCACGTAGTAGTAGCCACCAAGAGCCAGCTGCAGTTATTATTAATATTAGGTGCAGTCTTTAGACAACTCTTTAAAGATGGGAAGAGAAGAAGGGCGTGGCTGGCAGGCTAATGGTTGGGACTTGTATATTTTGCATTTTATCATTTGAGGATATGCAGGTAGAGGATGTGTAGAGAGAGGAAAGCATGCTTAGGCAGCTTCCTGTCACCTGACAGAAACAATGTAGAGGAGGAAATGTTTATTTTTTCCCATGATTTCAGAGATTCAGTCCGTGGTCAACCAGGTCCAGGGCAGAAACACCATGGCCCAAGGGCATGGCAGGAGAAAGCGGCTATGCTCATGGCAACTGAGAAGCAGGGAGTAGGGACAGGGATGAGCTAAACCCTTCCAGGGTGCACCCTCAGTGACCTACTTCCTCCAACTAGATCCCACTACCCAGCGATCCATTCGTATTGATTAATGACTACTGACGAGGTCAGAGCCCTTCTGATCCAGTCATTACCTAAAAGTCCCACCTCCGAACCTTGCTGCGTTGGAGACCAGGCCTTTAACACATGCGCGTTTGTGGGGATGACATTCCAGTTACAAGCCCTAACAGTAATCAAACTATTTCTAGCATTATTATTAACCACCATTTAAGGGCTATCACAGGCCTGCAGTCATCTTCCTGCTTGTCTTGATGCCAGTTTTGTGATTGTGTCTGCCACATCTTCCTCTGCTCTCAGGCTGAGCAGGGCCTAGCTCTTCCCCACAGGGACACACAGGAAGGGGAAAGAGCACTTCATCTTTCACTCAACAAGCAGTTGAAGAGCTTCTACTATGTACCACACTTTCAAATGCCATGCTGAGCCAGATGGACGTGTTCTTGGCCCTGGGGAAGCTGTAGACCAGTAGGGATATAGACATCCATCAGAGAAGCATTCCAATAAAAATAAACACATCTAACCATGCTAACGGCTATAAACATAGAATATGGAGATGCTGTGACTATAGGAGGGAGGAATTTGGCAAAGTTAGAGCATTCATGGAAGCCTTCCTGTAGGAATGAGACGGAACTGAAAGCTGGAGGAAGAGTAGAAGGTGTCCAGGGAAGAGTCCTGACAAAAGGAGCAGAGTGCACGGCTTGCCAGGGAGCAGGGAGCATCCATTGCAAGGAGGACCAAGAGCAGCTGGAGTGAAGAGCGTGAGAGCTCACAGGCTGCGGAGCGAGGAGATCGCAGGGAGTCAGGGAAGGCCAGAAGCCCACTGGATGTCCCATAGCAAGGAAGGCCTTCCCATGGCCACATCTACAGGAAGGCACTCAGAGAAGCAAGGTCCTAATGGTTGTTAGACACTAGGCTCTTCACCAATGACTTCTGTGTCCCCCAGAGACAATGCTTTGTGGACAGCCTTCTGGGATGTCAGATGTCCCCTCACTAACAGGAGTGCTGTTCAGACCGTTGAGCTTATGTCGTTTCTCATGGCTCTGGACAGCGTCTGCGGCTGTCTAGGAGGGTGAAGAGCCTGACTCTGAGCCCTGGCCAGCATGGAGATGGACGGAAGAGTGGCCCTTGGAGAGGTGCTCTAGGTGTTCAGACAAGCCCTGATCTGTACCCCTGTTGGGCACCCCAACAGCTGGAGGGGAGGTCCAACTCTCAGCCTCTGAGGGTGCCAAAGATAACCCTGATATTGAGGGACCTATAAGATGATGGAGCATGTCTAGCTGACCCTACAGAGGAGTCTGGGTATTGATGCTGAATGCATTCCTCTTGACAATGTTTTTCTTTTTTTTTTAAAAAAAAATTATTTATTTATTTGCTTTAGTTGTACACAATGCATTTAATTTTATGTGGTGCTGAGGATCGAACCCAGGCCACGCACGTGCTAGGCCAGCACTCTACCATTGAGCCACAACCCCAGCCCAACAATGTTTAACTAACAGGGCCAGCTGTCCTTTGAGGCCCCTTAAGGTTGGATTGAGAGTGATGGGGGCTACCCTGGGCCCTGAGTATCAAGGAGGAAAGGACAAGTGGAACAATATTGGACTCCCTTCAAGACCCTCTAGACCCCTCTTATAGCACTACCTTTATCTGATCTCTACCCACACCCGCCTACCTCCTGCTCCCTCAGAAGGGCTGACCATCCACTTTTCTCAGAAGCTTTGGTGTCCCATGGAAGCAACTGGTGAACAGTGTCACAAAAGCCCCAGGTAGCAGTCGGTCTGCCATCTGCCTGTCCTGGGCAGGCTCATGTTCCTTCTTTTCAGCTCTAAGCCCATTCTCTGGCTCTCCCTCCCCCTTTGCTGGAGCAAGGACTCCACCTGCTCCTGTGTTTTCCAGACCTGTGCCCCCACCACAATGCTTAGGTTCCACCTTTCCAGGCCACAGAGAGGGATACATCCTTTCTGGCTCCTCCTTTCTCGGTCTCCAAATTCCAGTAAACAGCTCTTTAATTCATTTTAAGGGTTTTCTGATGGGAAACAGATAGGGGTAACAAAGTCATAAAAATGTGTGAAACTTCCAAAAATGCATTTCAAAGTTTTGCTAACCACAGTGTGATTCCCAGCATCCCCCGACGTGGCTGTGGCAGTTGACAAACCTCCCCAATTTTCTGTCCTGTTTTCATGACCACGTCCCACCTTGCCTGTAAATATCCCCACAACTTTATGTGATGCTACTAACAATCAGGGTGAGCATTACCTTTATGTGATGCTACTAACAATCAGGGTGAGCATTACCTTTATGTGATGCTACTAACAATCAGGGTGAGCATTCATTGACTGTGATGTTCCAAATACTTTATGCAAACCATCTTGTTCTCTCTCCCTGAAAACCTGATACTGGGAGGGCTACTGTCTTTGTCATGGCACAGATGGGGAAACAGAGGTCTACGGAAATAAAATGTCTAGTCTTGTTTTTCCAGTGTGGTGGCTACCAGCCGCATGTGGCTACTTAAATTCAATCAAAGTTTAATTAAATTTAAGATTCTGCTTCTTAGTCACAGTAGCCAGGTTTCAAGTGCTTAGTAGCTACATAGATTCAGTGTGGCTACACCATCGTGGGAAAAAGTGCTTGAGGGGCCTGCTAGTGTAGACCAAGTGAGTCAACATCAGAGCCAGGATTCAAACTCAGGTTCCAAACCTATGCGTGCTGTTTTGTGCTTGCTCCACGAAGGCCTCTATGTTCATTGCCTCCCTCTGAGAATGGCTGCAGAGGGTGTCCAGGCACTCTGTGGTTCAACTTTGCCTTTCTGGGACCCTCCTGCCTGAGGCCCTCTGGGATCATCCTTGCATCCAGTTGTCTGGGAGGGTCAGGCCTCATCTGACTCCCCAGACTAACTGGGTCCCACCAGCTCTATGCAATAAGTACATGCATCTGCTTCTCCCCCTGGAAGGTGCTTGATGTCTATTTACCTCTCAACCTCAGGGTGCCTACTTCTGTGCCTGTCATGTAGAGAAGGCTTGGTGATTGTGGAATGCGGCACCTGCCACACCCATCGGTTAATACAGGAAAGACCAAAGTGTTAAAGTTTTTTCCCTAGGTCTCCTTCCCTCTTGCCCAGGGTACTCATGAACCTTCTGGATTGTTTGGGACAATTCTGACTTGACCATGTCTGCTTGTTCCTGGTCAGCCTTCAGGTGTCAGTGCTTTCAGAAGAAAGGATGGGTGGAGACCAGATAAGATGGGATGATGGGGAGCCAGGCACAGGGTTTCCCTGGGATAGCAGACGGGAGTGGCCTGTGAATGTAACAGTGGGACACATAAACTGGCTGCTGCAAGTGACAGAAATGGCTATGCAAAGGTCCTGATAAGTATGTGGGGAAAGAAGCTGTGTGACTGAAATATTCATGCAACTCTTGGTCCTCACAGGAGTCAGATCAACACAGTCCCTCATCTACCTGTAAGTCACTCCTATGTCCTGACCACTTCCCCTATGGAACAAACACAGCTACCAAATCTATTGTCCATCAACTCCTGTCCTTAAGGCCTGACACTAGTGGTGGGAGGCCTGGTTTTCAGCCTTAATGTGGGGACAATGCCAGAGACAGCTGCATGTGTCATTTTTGTCATACTGGCCTCCTACCATGTGCCAGAGGCTGTTTTAAGCACATACCGTGGATTAACTCACTTAACAATTGTAGCTACCTTTTGAGATATGTGCTATTATTATCTCCATTTTACAGATGAAGAGCCTGAGGTTCCGGGAGCTTAAATCACATGCTCAGTAACTCACGGCTACGAACTGTCTCCCAGAGCCACAAACCTTCCTTCCACACTTTCCCAAGATGGAGAAAGACTGGCCCAAGTGGAAGGAGCCAGGGGCATGAAAGCTTTGAGATGTGAAATAGCAAATGCACTCTCAAGGAAGGATGCCATCAGGTCAGGCTGGAGGAGAAGTTAGCATATGGGAGACAAACCCACGAGCAGCAGGAAGTTTTGCTCTACCAATCTCTCAGGCTGGAAGGCAGGGAGCTGATCTTGAGCTGTGTGGGAAACCCCTTTCCATGTCCCTGGCTAGCAGGATCGAACCGTGGCTCTCTGCACAACCCCTTCCCTCAACATGCTCAGCCCTCGGGGGTTGACCCTCTAGCAAGTGTGCTCTGTGCTGTGCCTCTCAGGACCCAGACCCTGGAGCTCGTTCTTTGCTATGGTCAGTTGTTGTGCTGCTTCTAGGGCATTGGCAGCCAGTTGTTTCTGTACTCCAAGAACAGCCCAAGGTCACCAGTTCTTTCTGTACCCCAAGAACAGCCCAAGGTCACCTTGCTTGGTTGAGAAAATCTCTGGGAGTTTCTCTGAGCATCGCCAGTTGAGCTGTTCCTTAGAGTGTCCACTAATAAAGAAAATAAACTCTGGGTCCTGCGTGAGTGGAGCCATGGTGTTTGAATACCAGGATCCCAGAAACCCAAGGAAAAGATTCCCCGGTTCTGTAATAGAAGGGCCGATTTTTACTACCTTATTTATCTGAAAGGAGTGTTTTGAACTGGAGTGGTTTGGGAGACCAGAACAAGCAGAGAAGAGGGTGTTGAAAATTATTGGGTCCTTGAAATGGTCCCCAAGATCTTCCCATGATAAAGAAAGAAAGAAAGAGGAGCAATGTGTGTTGAGACAGAATTTGATGTGTAAGAGATTTATTGGAGGATGCATGTGAAGTTCAAGGGAAGAGGAGCAGAAGCAGGTGCAGGGAGACTTCAGAACACAGTGCAGTTCTGACACCTGGCAAAGGAGAGAGGGAAAGAAGGATGATTAAGTATGAAAAACCCCAGATTGTGAGACAGCTCTGAGAAAGCCCGGGCAGTTCAACAGGGAGCTCTGGGGTACTGCCTGGCACAGGCATCTCCAGAGCTGTAGGAATGAGCGACTCTAGTACTCTGCCAGGCAGAGGAATTGGGCAGAGTTCAAGGAGGTCATGACCTGGGAAAACACTAGCTGTTCCTGAAGATGTGGTAGCCAGAGGCTGTCTGCTCTCCGCACTCTTGGCAGGAGGTGTTCTTGAAGAGAAATCACAACAACACTCTTTTACGGCCACCACAAGAGAGGACCTCTACTTGGAGATAAAGTCAGAGTCAAGGGTTCATGGAGTAAAGAGTTCTAGAAAGAGAGGTCTCACCCTTGAGAGCCCTAGTCTTCAAGTCCCAGAATGGAAGCTTTATGCCAAGAGTGGCTTCCTGGGAAGGGTCCAGCTCATAGCGCTCACTCAGCTCCAGGGCCAGGGTCTGGTGGCTAAAAGAAACAGCCCCTGTTGTCAGTCCCGTCCCACATTCTCCTCTGGGCTCCCAGCAGATCCTGGTGCTCCAAACACCATGGCTCCACTCATGCAGGACCCAGGGCTTATTTTCTTTATTAGTGGACACTCCAAGGATCAGCTTGACTGGCGATGCTCAGAGAAACTTCCAGAGACTTTCTCAACCAAGCCCTAAGCACCATCTGATCTTCTATGTTCTCAAACTGGACACTAGGAGGTTGTCTTAAGAGTGATGGAAACTCTCTGATTTTGATTCTCCATGATTGAGTATAATTATAATCGATTTTCAATACATCCTCTGCTGGACTTGTGTCTCTCTCCTCATCAGCCCTCAGACAGGTCCAGGCATGCTCCCGGCACAGCCTTCTGTCTGGCTCCACCAAGCTGGTGGTCATTCAGAAGCCAGTACAGAGCCCACTCTGGAAGAGGCCCCCATGCCTGGGAAGGGTCTGTAACTGATGTGCTTGCGAAGCCATAATGCCCACAGGCAGGGATGAGCCAGACAAAAAGGACTGGCGTCCACAGGGGTGCCCAGAGGGAATCCTGCTTTTGGACCTAAAAACTAAAGACACTTGATTGCATGACCCAAACCAGAAGCAGCAGTGGGATGTACTGGAGGAATGGAGACCAGCATTCTGCAGAGCTAACCTGTTTCAAATTCTCTCCTTTTTAAATTAATTAATTATTTATTTATTTTTTTTTTTTTTTGGTACCAGGGATTGAACTCAGGGGCACTCGACCACTGGGCCACATCCCCCCCCCCTTTTTTTTTTTTGTATTTTATTAGAGACAAGGTCTCGCTGAGTTGCTAAGTGCCTCGCCATTGCTGAGGCTGGCTTTGAACTCGCGATCCTCCTGCCTCAGCCTCCCAAGTGCTGGGATGACAGGCGTGCGCCACCGCGCCCGGCTCAAATTCTCTCCTTTCTTGAGGCCAGCCCTGGTGGAACAGAAGGCTTGCCAGCCTCATGTATGCTGTCCCTTCCTGACCCCTTTGGCAGGGCACAGACCTTTGACCTCTGATGTCTCAGGGGATAGAACAAATACTCTTTGTGATGCTAATTTTTTTTTTTTTTTTTTTTTTTTTTTTTTTTGTGGTACCGGAGATTGAACTCAGGGGCACTCGACCACTGGGCCACATCCCCAGCCCTTTTTTGTATTTTATTTAGAGACAGGGTCTCACTGAGTTGCTAAGTGCCTCGTCATTGCTGAGGCTGGCTTTGAACTCGCGATTCTCCTGTCTCAGCCTCCCAAAGTGCTGGGATTACAGGCGTGCGCCACCGCGCCCAGCAGTGATGCTAACTTTTAAAATGACTAATATAGTTTGGGTTTTTAAAATTCTTATTTGTTATATATGACAGCAGAATGCATTATAATTCATATTATACACATAGAGCACAATTTTTCATATCTCTGGTTGTCTACAAAGTATATTCACACCATTCGTGTCTTTATACATGTACTTTGGATAATGATGTCCATCTCATTCACCATAGTTTGGATCTTTACTGTTCCTCAAAAGCTCATGTGTTGGAGCCTTGGTCCCCAGCTTGGTGGTGTTGGGAGGTGATGGAACCCTTAGGAGGTGGTGCCTAGTGGGAAGTTTTAGGAAACTGGGGACATGACCTCAAAGGGGATTGTGGAACTCTGGTGTCATCCTTTCTCTGTTTTATTCCTGGCCAGTTTTCTTGCTACACACTGCCACCACCACCATGATGTATGGTGCTCCCGCAGGCCCAAATCAATAGGGATAATCAGTTATGGACTGTAACTTTGAACCAAAACAAATATTTCCTCTTTCTGATTATGTTAGGTATTTGTTACAGTAAATGAAATTTAACTCAATGTCTGAGATTGATTGATTGATTGATTGGTACTAGGGATTGAACCCAGCCAGGGTCACTTTACCACTGAGTTGTATCCCCAGACCTTTTAATTTTAATTTTTTTTTTTAAAAGATAGGGTCTCACTAAGTTACTTAGGACCTCATTAAGTTGCTGAGGCTGGCCTTGAACTGGTGATCTTCCTGCTTCAATCTCAGGAGTTGCTGGGATTATAGGCATGTGCCACTGCATTTGGCCTGAGACTCTTTTTTTAATAAGGACTCTGTGGTAGGCCAAATAATGGTCCCCAGAGATATCCTCATCCTAATCCTCAGGACCTATGAATGTCCCCTCACACAGCACAAGGAACTTTGCCAGTGGATCACATGAAGGCTTTCTGGAGGAGATTATCCTGGATTATCTGGGTAGCCCCATGTAATTATAAGTGTCGTTATGTAAGAGTGACAAAGGAGGGTCAGAGGGGAGAAAATGATGTGATGACAGAGCCGAGAAGGAGTGATGTGTGTGAAGAAGGAATACAGCCAGCCACCGAAATATGAAAAAGGCAGAGGACAGATTTCCCCTGCAGCCTCTATGAACAATCAGCCCTACTAACAGCTTGATTTTGGCCCCATCAGACTCATTTTAGACTTCTGACCTTAAGAACTACAAGAGAACAAATCTGTGTTGTTTTAAGCTACTAAATCTATGGTAATTTATTACAGCAGTGAGAGGAAATTAAGACCAACTGTCATGGAGATATTTTCTCAGCTTCATCATGCGTCTATTTCACATCTTGAACTAAAATGCTTCAAAGAAACCACCATCTCACTGAGTCTGCAGAATTCTAAAACCATCCACATCCTTAGCAATACTGCAGGCGCACAGAATGTGTGCCCGGTGAAGGGAGGGCAGGGCTCAGCTCTTCCTGTGGTTGAGGGAGCAGAGGAAGGTCATCATGGTCGGTGCTGCTCAGGCTAATTCTAACCATGGCTTTCACGTGTGGGCACTGGTGGTATCTTGGGCTGAGGCAAGTGCCGCATTGCCCCAGTCAAGGTCATAGTGAAAGCCAAGCAGTGTACACGCGGTGTGGTTCAGTCTGAGACTTCACATGGGGGCTTGTTGCTCTTTGTAATTACACCCTCACATGGGAGATGAAGCCAGGTCAGCAATCTCAGTTATGGGACAAATTTAGAGCCAGGCTAAACATCTCTTTATTCCAGAAAAGAATTTGGGATTGTTGTGGAGGAGGAATTTGGGGCTGCAAATAAGACACTTCCAAGTTTGAACTGTTGCTATTCTACAAGACCTATAAAATCTTATAGGACAGCCATAAAATTGCTCAATTTAAGTTTCTATAGGTGTCCTCTGTATAGGATGATGGGACATAATGAGTGAAGGTAGAGTTTTAGCACAGATGAGGGAAGAGGAGATGGGAAACGGCATATTTGGCAAGAGGTTGAGTGGTGTGGTAGGAGGGAGAAAGTAGAGAGAAAACTGTGGGGGAGATACAGACTACAAGTTCAAGGACTCTAGCCAGAGCAGAACAGAGACTGATGATCACTGGAGGGGTACTAGTGAGGGTGTTTTGTCTCTTAGTTGTTTTTGTTGTTGTTGTTCTTGGTGGTGGTCGTGGTGGTGGTTGCAGTACCAGGGGTTGAGCCCAAGGTCTCGTGCATGTGAAAGCAAGTGCTCTGCCACTGAGCTACATCCCCATTCCTGTCTGCTAGAGAAGTTGGAGAATAGAGCATATGAAGCCCAAAGGGGGGAAGAAATGAAGCTACTTGAAGAAGTGACCTGTGGGAGATAAGGGTCTTCAGACTATGGGAGGAGGTAGGACTAGGGTCAGCAACACAGGGAAAAAGTGTCCTCTCCAAGACTGGAGGGAAGAAGACTGGGTCACTACAGAGTGGGGTGAAAGATTTCCACTCTTCCAGGCAGTGTCACTGCGGCACCCCAGTGTGGTGGCACAGAAGCTGGGAGGTGGCTCTTTCTAGAGGTTGAGGAAGGCAGGATACAGATTTGCACTGCCCTACAGCAGGGGATTTAAGAAGAGTTTTTCTACCTTCTTAAGAATCCCAGCTGGTAGGCTCTCTCTAGGGTGTGAGGTTTGTAGGATCACCCAGAGACTAAGTTTCTTCTCTCTTTTGTTCTGCCATCTCTAGGGCATTGTTCTTATCAGTTGGGTGACAATGGCAAGGAGGGCAACCTGGAAGTACTCGGTACTTCTCCTCACATCCTGTGGCCACGCCTAACTGCAGGGAGTCTGGGAAATGTAGTTCCATGTACCAGCTAAAATGCAGGACAGTCTATACTGAAAATCAGAAGAGGGGATAAATATTAGGAAATAATTAGCCATGGGCAGAACTAAGCATATATAGTTGTCGATCTTGGCCCTATATTTGGGTACATGACTTCACATCTCAAGGTCTCATTCTTCTCTACAACAGGACTGTGGGCCTCGGGGGACCACCATGGCCTGGTATGAGTAAACTACAGTCATGGAGTACCTGCAGGGGCCCAGAAATCAGCAGGCACACACTCAGTACCTGCTGGTCCCCTTTCCCCATTTCTGCCCTAGGAAAGCCATTGTACCTACACGTCGGGGAGGAGATGGATGGTGTGGACATGCGAGCAGAGGTCGGGCTCCTGAGCCGGAACATCGTGGTGATGGGAGAGATGGAGGACAGATGCTACCCCTACAGCAAGCATATCTGCAACTTCTTTGACTTTGATACCTTTGGGGGCCACATTAAGGTATGGCTTTGCCTGGCTGAGGCTGTCAACCCTACCAGGAGAATTTCCAAGGTTTCAGCCTATAGGTAGGGCCTTTATGGAGGGACAGGGAGTGGGATCAAAGCAATCGTACCTCTGGGGAGTTGGAGAAGTTTCATGTTTTGTCCACTGGTGCGATGTTGCACCTTTCAGTACTGGAAAGCAGAGGGGTTTGGAGCCACCTTGGGAACAGTTCTCTCCTAGAAACCATGGAGAACACAGCTTTCCCGCTCACCATCCCTCCCTCCTGTCTTCATTATTTAACCTGATCAGGTCTTAAAAATAAGTCATGGTTACAATAGATCCATTACAGCACAGACAAAACAACAAGCAGGGGAGGAGAGCTAGAAGTGGCAGCATTATAACTGTGATTTCCTGGTAAAGAGCCAAGGTCAGAAGGACCTGCTGAGCTGCAGGGCTCTCACTGTGCAATAATCAAAAGTGATGCTCGTTCCTGGGAGCTCATGATCTAGTATCAGGAGGAATTTCTTTTGCATCTCTATACAAAATGCTTTTACTGGGCCTCTTAAACAGCACAAAACATGGAAATTTCTTCTTGTGGTCATTGATGCCAATGCTGATAACATATACTATTTTTGGAGTTTTGTGAAGACGGGTCTCTTGAAGATTAAATCACATGCTTTAAGGATAAGATTTTTGTTATCTAATTGAAGAGGCTAATGAAGTGAAACTTAGAGTTGACAAGGGGGAGGGACCCTGCTGGTGTTTTACATGAGACAGTTCTGTGTCATGCAGACCTATGTCACAGCATTTCTAGAATCCTTAGCCCCTATTCGTTAAATGCTAATAGTGCCTTTTAGCATTACTTCTATGCATTTCCAGTCCTTTTCTTTTCTTTTTTTTTTTTTAACATTTATTTATTTATTTGCTTTAGTTGTACACAATGTGTTTATTTGTACGTGGTGCTGAGGATCGAACCCGGGCCGCGCACGTGCTAGGCGAGCACTCTACTGCTGAGCCACAACCCCAGCCCCTCCAGTCCTTTTCTGGGGATGGGGTGGGGGCAGTTGAGAAACTCTTTAGTGAGACTACAGCAGAAAATTGGGTCTATTATTCAAGCTGCTGCAACCCCCTTCCCAATGCTGAGAGTGATTCTGAGGGATCAGGACACTCTTGCCCACTGAGCCCAAACCAGTCCTCAGAATCATTCTCAACACAGCTTCCCCGGGGATCCACCACTGGAGTCGGCATTCCAGTTGACACCTACTTTGTGGACAAATACTAGGCATGTCAGGATCATCTTCCTTTCCTGGAAGTTGGTTGAGCCCAACTTCTGACAGAAATCGCGTTCAGACTGTGCTTTCTCCATGAACTTCTGGAACTCTGGGCATCTGTGTGGTCAAGTGATTCCCCTGAGCTCCAAGGAGTGGCTCTGAGCATACTGTAAAGAGAGCATGTGGAGCACCCACTACTCACTCACATGCCCCCAAAACGGAGATCCATGACGTTTCTAGAATCAATATCCCCAACCCTCTGTTGGGAGAGGGTCTCAGATGGTGGGCAGGGGGAGGCTCTTACTGCCCCATGGTCCTCCATATCCATTCCCCAAACTTGTAGGGCATGTTATCTTACCAGCACCACCAGGTTATCCCAGGACTATCCCTTCTTCATAATACTTGGTGGCTTAGGAGGCAGGGAAAGAAAGGCAGAGCCAGCCCCAGGGGGAGTTATTGCATAACTCCTAGGGGCTTCTCAGATCCAAGCAGTGCTTTGGTTTTGCAACATCCTCCATATTAGTAATGGCTTACTTGTCTCCCTTTCTGTAAGAAGGGGCAGGCATCCTAACCAATATGCACAGAGCATCTTTGACTGACTTCCCTGGGTGGGGATTGACAAAGCGCCTCGAGGACACATTTGCACTTTTGGGATGTGTGTCTGGAAGCTCCTCAGGGCCTCTTCTGACTCACCCTCTCCTCTCCCTCTCCTCTCCCAGCTTGCACTGGGGTTTAAAGCAGCACATATGGAGGGCGTGGAGCTAAAGCACATGGGGCAGCAGCTGGTGGGCCAGTATCCGATTCACTTCCACCTGGCTGGAGACGTGGACGAAAAGGGGGGCTATGACCCACCTACGTACATCAGGGACCTTTCCATTCACCACACCTTCTCCCGCTGTGTCACCGTCCATGGCTCCAATGGCCTGTTGGTGAGTACCTCATGCAAGAGTGTTTGGATCTAGACATTTAGTCCAGGTCCACTGGAGGTTGAACCATCCGTAGCTCAGATTTTATCAATTACTAGCAGGTCACTCACCAGACAGGAAGGAGAACATAGGGGTGTGTCTCTCCTCAAAGGCACCAAGCCAGTGAGATGAGTGAATATTTCGGTCACATCAGAAAGATATGAAATCCAGGAATGGTTTAGTGGCCATGCAGCATGACAGATCTGCAAATGCAGATCAGGATGTCATGCCAAGATCTGGGTTGTGGCATCTGCCAGGCTAACTGGAGGTGGTGGCAGCCATGGGCTCCTTTCTTTCTGTTGCACCAAGAATCCTTCAGATCTGGTGCTATGAGAAAGACCTTCACCAGCAAACTGACATATATACCAGAAACTTGTCTTCATTTTCATAAATAATTTGTGCACTAAACTGGCCCTACTCTAAATGAACTAGTTTTACAAGCTCTGTAAACTTGAAAACTGGATATCACAGGCTGAATCCAGCCACCAGATTTTTTTTCTTTTATAGGATGTTGAAAAAAACATTTGCTAATTTTTTTTACACTAAATTGACAATTTCACACTCACTTCAACTTCTTTCCTAAATAACTTACATCCTCTATAAACTTTACAACTGGAGGTCACAAAAAAGAATGCTGCAAGTGGGATCAAATGACCAGATGTGTTTTATTTGGCTTTAAAAGTGTGTAAAACTGAGTGTGGTGGTACAAACCTGTAATCCCAGCAACTCAGGAGGCTGAGGCAGGAGGATTGCAAAATTCAAGCTCAGCCTGGGCAAATTACTGAAACCCTATCTCAAAACAGGGGATTGAGCCCGGGGCATTTAACCACTGAGTCACATCCCCAACCCGTTTTATATTTGAGACAAGGTCTGGCTAAGTTAGTTAGGGCCTTGTTAAGTTGCTGATGCTGGCTTTGAACTTGCAATCCTTCTGCCCCAACCTCCCACACCTCTGGGAGTACAGGTGTGTACCACCTCACCTGGCTCAAAAATAAATAAATAAATAAAAAGGGATCTGGGTTGTAGCTCAGAGGTAAAGCACCCTGTATTTAATTTTCAATGCTGCAAAAACCAAACGGTGTCTAAAGAGCATTTGAATTTCTTTCCATTATTTAAATGCTGAGGCTCTGCATAAACAGCTGGATTTCTGGCCCCTCTTGAAAAGTAGGATGAGTCGGCAGCAGCAGTCTCTCTTTACTGTAGAGCAACATGGGTTGGAGCAGAGTCGCAGCTGCCCTGCCAGCCCATGCACACTCTCCAGTGTCCACTGGGCCTGCTCCTGCCTATTTCCTGGGTTGTTGTCACTCATCTCACTGTCTACTGGCCCCTGTAGACAACTGAGTTTGTGACCCCTACTTTAAACCAAGCAAAATGACTCCCACCATGAGGCGTGTGGTGAGGGGAAGACAGGAGAGCTGTCAGCATGTCACTGGAGAGCCAGTTTCAGTTCTCTTCAGTGTGCTCTTCTGTTATAAAAGAATGCCTGTTGTCTCTGTGGTCTCAATGCTCTGATTTAAACCCCCCACTGAGTGTAGAGGAGATAGCAAGGGCTGCTGAGCCCAGTCTACAAGGGCCCAGGTTCCAGGGCTTGATTCACAGTTTTCCAGCTGTGAGACCTTAGGCAATTTACTTAACCTCCCTGAACCTCAGTTTCTTCTTCAGTCAAGTGGTAAAATGACATCAAACATTTAGGACTGTGGTGAGGATCAATGAGATGCAAGTGCAACAGGAAAGACCCAAGACCCCTGCCTTCCAAGTTCAATGGAAGTGCTTGTCCTAAACCAGGCCAGATGCTCTCAGTAGGTGGTAGCAGGGCTGTGCTGCCACAGCTGTTACAAAATGTGGGACTTTTTTTCTGGCTCAAGGAAGGAGGGAAAAAAATGTTTTTGGCTGACACTGAGAGACAACAATATGATTTACAATAAATTCGAATGTCAGGAGTTCTGTAGTAACACTAAGCTTGGGTTCTGCAGCCAGATGCCCTGAGTTCCAATCTGTGTTCTGCCACTGATGAGCTGTGAGATTGTGGACCAGTTGTCTTACCCCTCCATGCCTGTTTCCTCTTCTGTAAAATGGGGAGGATCTTGTTTCCAGGATTGATGGAGCAGAAGATATAGGCAGTGTGGAGCCCAGTGCTTGACTCCCATCTGGCCCTAGGAGAGTCACAGGATCTGCCCTGTTCCCCCTGCAATTTGCAGAAAAAATAAAAAGTACTGAACATACTCAAGCATTCTCATCAGGTTGCCAATTAAGGTCATAATATGGTGATAAAAAGCACAACATAGAATATGGTAAGAAAGGTAACAGCCATGCATGGTAGCACACGCCTGTAATCCCAGTGACTTGGGAGACTGAGGCAGAAGGATCACAGGTTGGAGGCCAGCCTAAGCAACTTAGACAGATCCTGTCTTAAAAACAAAAAGGGCTGGGGAAGTAGCTTAGTGGTAGAGTGCCCCTGGGTTCAAAAGCCCCACCTGAGCCTCAGGAACTTTACTTGTGCTAAGAATTTATGTTAAAGTTTTCTCCTTAATTTTAGGCCAAATTCGCCTACATTTAACTTCAATACAGAGAAAAATAGTAAGACTGCCAGAGCCTGTAATTACAGTTCAGGGTCTGTTGAAGTGGGAGCTATTCTGAATTTCAAGGCAATCACACACATACATGAGCACACACGCACACACACACAGGCATGCACTCACACCTGGGTGTGGACTTGTGCTATGCTCACCCACCTGGCTGGCCTTGGATGACCTATTGAATCAGCCTAGTCTTCAGTTCCTCAGGTGTGCTGTGAAGAATGTCGTGGCTCCTCCTCAGGGATGTTTGGTTAGAAAATGCGAGTGAAATGTTTTTGGCTGTTATAACAATAAACTTTCCCCAGAGCAGTGAGCCCAGGTCTTAGCTGCAAACCAGGGGGAGCTAGGCAAGGTGTGCTGAGTGGATCCGAAGGCATTGTGCCCGCGGGGGCACCTATCAGGGCAGCATTGAGGGCAAGCATCTCAGAGGGGATACATGCAGGGAGAGCAAGCACAGGCCTTTCTCCAGGAGTCTGGGTTAATGCATTTAGGCCAGGGCACCAAGAGATGCTTGGGGCAAGACAGAAAGCAGCAGGTGAGGGTGGCCCTGGATCTATCTTATTTGGAGCAGCCAGATACATTAGCCTCACCCACAGTAGAGGTAGACTCCTGGAGCAGAGCCTTGGACAGCTTCTTGAGCTGCTTGGATTCTTGCCACCTTGAATACCAAGGCAAGAGCCTGACTCCCAGAGGTGCTGGCTGTCAGACTGGTAGGAGCATCTGTCAACTCTCAGTGTCACCCAGATGCAAGATGGCCAAGATACCAGCTGCAGCGTTGGCCTTGTGGCCACACAGGGATCTAGACCCGCTCAGCTCAGCCACACTCGACAGCCAAGCTGATGAGGTAGGATTTAGTCACAGCCCTGCTGTGGCCTTTCTGAACTGAAGCCAAATTATCGTGGCTTAAAATCTAGATGAAGTGCAGGCCTCTAACTCTCTGAGCCAGAGAGGCAGCAGAGCCATACCCCTGGATGAGAGCTGAGGTTTTACAGATTGGCACCTCACTCCGTAAATGCTTCCCTGCGGGGGTAGGAAGTTCCACATTCAGAATGCTGCCACGGCAGCTGGACTTTCTCCATTGGTATTTTGCATTTCTTTCCTTTGTTTTGGCTTTAAGGATTTACCAGTGACTTGCTATGTCTGGGAAGATGTTTTCAACTGGCAGGATGGAAGAAAGCCAAAGACACACGAGGACACAGTTCCGATCTGGAATGCAGAGGCCACTCAGTAGCATCTCAGAAGCATTTTTTCTAACATCTCCCCTGCTCTGGAGGTGGGCTGGGTCCCAGAATGGGCAGGCACAGGCTCACAGAGAGAGGGCTTCCGTGCCAGGCATGGTGGTGCATACCTGTAATCCCAGAAACCGGGGAATGTTAAGGCATAAGGATCATGAGTTTGAGGCAACTTAGGGAGACCCTGGATCAAAATAAAAAGGGCTGGGAATGTAAGTGGCCCTGGGTTCAATCCCTGGCATCACATACACACACACACACACACACACACAAAAAAAAAAAAAAAAAAAAAAAAAAAAGAAAGAAAGAAAGAAAGAAAGATAAAAAGGGGTTCCATGTTATGTAGATCTGAGAGGTACTTAACACTCATGCCCAGGTGGATTCTGGGAGCCCCTCACTTGGGGTTCCTCCTCCCTGCCTATTATAGACATGCTCTGTTCATCTAGTACCCACTTTGGACAGCCTACCTTCATTCTTTCTCTTTCTTCACCATCAACTTTTGCAAAAAGTGTTCAGAAATTGACATTTATCTGCCAATTCTGTTTCTCACTCCTCTGCTAATTAATAAAAGTGTGGCCTTCTCAACTTTTGCTCTCCCTGAGCCTTGGTGATGGCTCTTAACACTATCTCTCCAGGGGGTTACCATTGAGCCAGGTATGGTGGTTCATGCCTGTAATCCCAGCTACTTGGAAGGCTGAGGCAGAAGGATCACAAATTTAAGGCTAGCTTCAGCAACTTAGCAAGACTTTGTCTCAAAATAAAAAATAAAGGGCTGCAGATGTAGCTTAGTGGTAGAGCACTTGCCTAGCATGTGCAAGGCCCTGGGTTCAATCCCAAGAGCACCAAAAACAAAACAAAACAAAACAAAACAAAAAAAGTGGCACCACTGAGCTCAACAAGTTCGCTGCCCCTTCTCTCACCTCATGAATCTCTATACTCTTTTTCATGCTATTGCAAGTGTCAGTAGAATCTCGTGATTGAAGAGCATAGGCTCACAGAGACTGATGGTTTCCTCCTCTGTCAAGTGAAAATGACAATAGAATCAACTTCAAACGGTTTTTAGACTTTTGACCTACTGAGCAATGATATTAAATAATATCACTGTGTGCCTCTATATCTAACTGCTCTGTGTGAACATCATTGGTTCCCAGAGATGGCAGTTAGTATCCTTACCAAAAAAGAGTGTCCTTTGTAGTGAAATGCTCTTGCCAAACACCACACGCATGTGCTCCTCCCCCATTTTGGAAATTCCTGTCACATGCTACCATGGTAAGGGCTTTCGGTAAACACACATGCCTAACTGATTATCCTAGGGATGCCTGAGCTCACTTAGTCACGGAATCCTTTTGTCATGCCACTTTTGCATCTCACAAAATTGGCACTTTGTAGAACAGAGTTTGGGAAGGTCTTCTCATGGTACTGGCATCATTGGTGGTGTCCTTTCGGAGAGGCAGCAATGAGTGTCCAAGCTCCGAGATGCTGCTGACATGGGGACAACCTGCTGAAGGCACATTAGCTGCAGGCAGGATGACTGGCGGGTAGAAATGCATCTTATTGTATTTCTGAGTTCTCAGGCAGGGTGCAGGGAATTCACCTTCCCGTTCCTTCCTGGAAGGCTATGAACACATCCCAAGACTCCTGTAGAAGCCAGCAAAGACTCCATTGTAGGTTCTGCTTATTCTCATCTCCTCTCCTCTTTAAGGCAGAAGAAGGGGTGTATGGGAGAAGAAAACAAGTTCTTTCCTTCTTTCCCACCTGGTTCACTACCCAAAATAGATCTTTGACATATTTGTCTCCAATAGCAACCTGACGCTTGAAACCAGGATGTCTCCAACAGGCTGCACACGTGGCCTTGCGGGTTGTTCCCTCCACAGCTCCAAGTGATACTGTGCATATGGACAGCAGTCAGTCCCTACATCCTTGGGGACACACCCTTCCTTTGCCATTCTACTACAGACTGCTGGAGCCCCACGTGCCTATGACCTCAAAACTCTGAGGATTGTGGGAGAGACTTCCATTTTTCCTGGATTTCTCCCTTTTCTGTTTTCTTGATTCACTATCTCACTCACGTCATGCGGTTGTTCTCTTCTCTCCTTCCCACCTGAGTTCAAATGTGGAACCTAGACTTTTGCCCTTGACTTTCCTCAAACAAAGGTCCTTGGTCCAGGGCTTTTTCTGATAGATTGGTATAATGGAGTGGGTGGGTGGGTAGGGGGACCTAGTACAGATTGGCATAGGAACCAACAACAGTCAGAAATAGAATAATAGGAAACTCTTTTCTTTCTTTTTCCTTCTCTCTCTCTCTTTGGTATGGTACTGGGGATTGAACCCAAGGGTGCTCTACCACTGAGCTATATCCCCAGCCCTTTTTATTTATTTGTCTTTTGAAGACAAGGTCTTGCTAAGTTGCCCAGCCTGGTCTTGAACTTGTGACCAAAGCACATCTCTCCTGCCTCAGCCTCCTGAGTCTCTGGGATTACGGGTGTGGGCCTGCTGGGTCCCCCCCCCTTTTTTTTTTTTGCAGTCCCTCTTTCAGACCAAATGTTTTCCTTCAGGCTGCCACCCTCCCTTCTCCCCCTTGTAGAGCTCTTGCTGCCTCCTCCTAGTCCTGCCCTCTTCCTACCTCTCTTAGGCTGCCTTAGACACTCATTCTTTTCCTTATTAGGCAGAGTGTTTTGCTTCTCTATTCCCTTTTCAAATTCTGTTTGCATATTCCAAAACTCATTAAGATACAGCAAAACAAATGACCCACCACTCTACTGCAAGGCAGTCTTCTATTCAGCAATTCAAAACTAAATATTTTCGATAATGGCAGAAGCTTGAAAATTACAGTTTTTATCATGACTGTAGTTATTATTGAGTTTCTCATTAATATAAAGTATATCATAACAACCCAAAAGGCAGAACCAAACATAGTCCTTCATCAGCATCCAGGACACCCCCATGGGTACCAAACCATCCAAGATTAAGGCCGTTAGATAAATGTCAGAGCATTTGCATGTAATCTACATACAATCTCCCACATATCTTAAATCATCTCTAGATTACTCATAATACCTCATACCATGTAAATAGCTGTTTTTTCTGTATTGTTTAGGGACTAATGACAAGGAGGAAAAATTTGTACATGTTCAGTACAGACACCATTTAAAAAAAAAAAAAAGTGTTTCCATCTGAAGTTGGTTGAATCCAAGGATGTGGATCCTGCAGAGAGCCAACCGTGGAATGTATTTCTGTTTTTTATATATTGTTTTAATCAGTGGTTTCTGTTTCTTGTAGTATACAAGTGGCAGTCACTCCCACTGGGGTGACTCTATGTCCTGACTTGTGCAGAACAGTCCTAGTCAGACCTGTTGTCCCAGCTTGCCGCCCATAGCACATCTCTGTCTCCCAACAGTGTCCTGATTCAGATGATCAAGTCAAGAGCGGCCCTACACAGATGGAAGCCATCCCTCATGGTGGTTTCAATTGTCAGGCAGGGCTCGGGAATTTCCTCCTTCACAATCTCCTGCCCAGAGAGCACCTAACAACAGCTGAAGACTTAAAACAGCTTTTAGGAATTGCTTTTATGACTGCTGGTCTTCAGCTTTCAGAAGAACAAAGGGAAAATACAAGAGAATGGCAGGGAGCTATACCTTCCTTCTGGTTAGTGCACACAGGGACTGTGTTTGTTCAACTACGATTTCTGCTCTCTCTTCTTTCTTTTATCATCTATCACCTCAAACTCTGTCACAGTTTAAATATTTGATTCTGGGAAATGTTCTAAGAAGGAATGATTCTAGAATGTTAGAACTGAAAAGGACTTTAGAAGTCCCCCTAGCACACAAGGAACACTCAGGCAAGTCACACCGCAAGTTAGAGACTGAATAGACTTGAACTTGTGTCTTCAGCTCCCAGCTGAGGCTTTCTTCTCCCTCATATTGCTTCTTTCTTGATGCTCTATGCCTCATTCCTAGTGAGAAGAAGGAAATGCAGCCCAAGGTGAGAAGCTTTTCTTGCACACAAGTTATGCAATCATAGATGGGGAATCAAGTCCCAATTCTGTCCTTGTGAAAGAAGTGACCTGGGCCCCCTTGCTAAATGTCAGTGCCATTCGTAAAATAGTAGCTGTGATAAGGTTTACATGAGACAGCATGTGCAAAACATTTGGCACCCAATAAATAATAGTGATTGTTTTCCCTCTAGTCAGTGAGGGTGTTTCTTCTCCATAGCACATTTCAACGGTCTTAGATGGAATTCCTTCACAGGGGATTTGTCAGAAGGCTGTACCTAGCTCATTATTCACTTGCATTCAGAGAAGCACTGCCCAACGTGGGACAGAGATAGTAGGGCACAAGGGTGGGTAGGACTTACAAAGAGCGGCGGGCAGAAGGCAGAAGGTCTGGGTCTGAGCATTGCTCCACTGTGAGGACTTTGATGCCCTGAGACACTCCATGTCCCTTCTCTGTGCATTAGTGTCTTCCTTCAAAAAGTGAAGGCATTGAACTTGACCTCAGATGTCCCTGCCAGCAGGAGCAACCCGTGTTTCCTTGCCTTTTCTCCCAAGCTTCTCTTTCCAAGCTATTTATAACACTTTCATTGCTCACTAGGAGAAAAGAAAGCAATCCCATTGGACGACCTTGAAATTGACTGAAATGCTTATTGAAGGAATGAATAGGATTCAAGTCACACCCTTGCCTATCGACAAAGATTAAGGGAGGGATGCTTATTTAAAAGAATGGGGGGTTTGCCTGGAACAGGGAGGCTTGTGTGTTTGGATCCTTCCTTATGGAGTGAATGGACATAATTCAAAACCAAGCTTTCAGCTGTGGCTTTGCACCCATGAGCGGTGTGACCTTGCATAAATCACTTAACTTCTCTGAGCCTCATTTTCCTCATGTCTTAAAAAAATATACATATTGCAGGTTTGTATAAGATTACAGCAAGATGGAAAGGTATAACAGGCCATTCCAGTGCTCAGACACGAAGGGGTTTGGTTTGGAAACCTTCAAAGAATGGTTGCAGGAATTAGAAAAGAGGCAACTGTCTAGTGAAAGAATTCAAGGGGAATCAGGGTGTTTACCTGTTTACCCTAGATCCATGCTTCTTAGTCAGGGACAATGTTGTCACCTTCCCCCTCCCATCCAATGGAATATTTGGCAGCTAGTTTTGGTTTTGACAGACACTGTTGATTGACACTGAGGGGACTCTATTGGTGTCTGGTGGGTAGAGGCCAGAGATGCTACTCAACATCCTGCAATGTGCAGGACAGCCCCTTGGGATGTGGTGAGGGAAGTGGATTTTGGACTGTGTTTGGCTTTTCCAGTGCCTGGCACAGTGGTAGGTTGTCACAGGTGTGGGTTGAATCAAGGTCATAGGAAAGTAGGGACTTCCTCATTGGATGAATCCACAGGGCACTCAGCACCCAGGGCTGGGGATGAGGATGGAAGATTTCAGTCAAGATAAGTGAGCTGTTATCCATCTTTGTCCCACTTCCTCGTGATGATGCTTGCTGCTCTGGGGTGTTTGAGCAGAAGCAGATTCCCATTCCTTAGGGATGCGGAGGCCAGAGTCCTGCACGGGCAGGGCACTGGAGATCAGGCGAGGGGCCCTCTGAGAAACGTTCAGTTCTGAGAATCCCTCTGGGTCCAGGGATTCTGATCCCAAAGGAGCTCATAGATCATGGAGTTCCAGCTCTAAATTTTGTGGAGGGATAAGTAATTGAATAAGGGACAGGAGACTTGTGTAAGACCCCTGTGCTCTTGGATGCACTGTGGAGATCAGATCTCTGGTCTCTCACTTCTATTCAGATGCTCCTTCTGCTTGCCTCCCAGCTGTGGGTCCAAGAAGGCAACTGAAGAGCATCCCTCCAGACTAAGCAGTGTCTTTAGCATGTCCCCATCTGACGAGGCTCCAAGGACTGCTCTCCTCTTGACCCACCTTCTCACTCCTGACATTTTTTCCCCTTTTGTGCTCCATGGAGCCTCACCCCCAACACCTTGAGCTGGAGGGAACATTAAAGAGTCATAATTCCATTCCCCTGCCCCTCCCTCTCCTGGCCCTGGATTTGCATCAGATTCACCTCCAAACACCCAATAGAAGTCTGTAGATGGCTGATACTATTTACACTTTGCATGAGCAGATGATAATTGGATGCTGAGTGACCCCTCCACACACCTCAATCCCTACAGATCAAGGATGTTGTGGGCTATAACTCACTGGGCCACTGCTTCTTCACGGAAGATGGGCCAGAGGAACGCAACACTTTTGACCACTGCCTTGGCCTCCTCGTCAAGTCTGGAACGCTCCTTCCCTCTGACCGTGACAGCAAGATGTGCAAGACAATCACAGAGGACTCCTACCCAGGGTACATCCCCAAGCCCAGGCAGGACTGCAAGTGAGTGCCTCCCTTGCTCCTGCCACACTGGGGGCCTGTGCCTGTCCTTGGTGACACCTGCTCCCTCCACTTCCTGCTCAGCACTTGATTTCCCACCTCAGTCCTTCTGAGCAGACTTTAATCGCCTTCTGCTCACAGCCCTGAGAGGAGGGGAGTAAGTGTGTCTTCTCCCTTCTCCCTGCTCAGCTTGCTTTGTGCACTTTTGTCCAAAGAGAACCCCTGTTTTCACCCATGCACTTTACTTGATGTCATACGCCTTTTCTGTGGAAAGGAAGTGTTGCCATCTTGACTCTCAGTGCTACACATTGATCCCAACCTCACTGATCCTTTTCCAGTCATGGTAGACAGAGTTAGAGACAGAGCTTCCTGTACAGCCCAAGGCTCATCCTGTAAAAACGGCTCCTTTCCTGGGTTCTTCTCACAGATCCAATGTTAGACTTCACCAAAAACTTTTTTTTTTTTTTTTTTTTTTTTTTAGTACTGGGGATTGAACCCAGGGGCTCTCTATTACTTGAGCTGCATCCCCAGCCTTTTTAATTTTGATACAGGGACTTGATAAGTTTTCCACTCTGGGGCTCACTTACCATCTTACCATCTCACTTACCACTTACCATCCTCTGCCTCAGCTCCCTGAGTCGATGGAATCATAGTCGGGCACCACCACACCTGGCTGCTCCACGCCCTTTTCAATTTCTGGACATTTCAGATTCTTAAACATGCTACTGTTTAGTTAAAAGAAAAAAATGTTCCAAATGGACAAATCAATGATTTACTAAATCTCTTCAAACCAATGTTAGAGTTTCCTATATGGGCCCATGGTGCAGCAGAATTAATGTTAGCAGCCCTTTATGTGATGCTATTCAATTCCTGTCCCCTCTCTGCAGTGCCGTGTCCACCTTCTGGATGGCCAACCCCAACAACAACCTTATAAACTGTTCTGCTGCAGGATCAGAGGTGAGCATAAATCCCCTTTATTTGGCAGAAAGTAAGATGGAGATGGCAGAGGTTGTCCCTGAAATATGTGAGTTCTGAGTTCCAAGTCCAATTGTCAGTGCAGACAGGCTTAGCTGGAATGAAGAAGAAAATTAGCCAGTGGGTGGTGGAGAGTCCTACTTTTTTTGTTGTTGTTGTTGTTTGTTTGTTTTGTTTGGTACCAGGGATTGAACTCAGTGGCACTCGACCACTGGGCCACATCCCCATCCCTTTTTTGTATTTTATTAGAGACAGGGTCTCACTGAGTTGCTAAGTGCCTCGCCATTGCTGAGGCTGGCTTTGAACTCACAATCCTCCTGCCTCAGCCTCCCAAGTGCTAGGATTACAGGCGTGCGCCACCATGCCCGGCTCCTACTTGGTTTTAAATGACAGCTCTGTCACTTCATAATCCTGGTAACCATAGATAATGAATACTAAGCACTTTATATATAATAACTTGCCCTTAGAATTAAATTATTTTATCTTAGAAGAGTGCCTGGCATGTTACTGTTGTAAGTTAATGAAATCTGATTCTTGCATCCACACTGTGGCCTAGATATGATTATTATCCCCATCTGATTGAGAAAGAAACTAAGGCAGAGAGAACTGGGCACCCAGGGGCACACACAGCTGTGCGTGGTGTGCAAGATGTGAGCACAGTGTTCTGTCTATACAGACTTGCTCTGACCGTGACCCGAGCCCAACTGGTGCTCTCTCTGGAGTTTCCATATCTGCGGAATGAAGGGAAAAGCGGAGAACACTTCCTGGTGCATTAGGAAGAGGAGTTTAACCTGTGCAGTGACCCTGAAGCCCAGCAATTCAGAGATAGAATAGAATAACTATTAGGGTTTTAACTCAGGGTGGACCCCACAAACTACTCTTGCCTCAAACGTTTTGCTGTTTCCCTTCAAGCACTGGACCACATGGAGTACTTGGCTGGTGGATGGAGAAGGGGTCGTAGTATTACACCCACCCCAGCGGAGGCCACTTGGTCATCCTGAGCAGCTGCCCACTGGTGCCGAACTCTGTGACTTTCTTGTGCTCTGTCTCAACAGGAAACTGGATTTTGGTTCATTTTTCACCATGTACCGACAGGCCCCTCTGTGGGAATGTACTCCCCAGGTTATTCAGAACACATTCCACTGGGAAAATTCCATAACAATCGAGCACATTCCAACTACCGGGTAAGTCTTTCCAGACAGCGCCTCCCTAGCCCGCATATCTGTCCTCTTCCTGGGTCTGCAGATGATTAGAGCTGAAACAACTGCACTCTTAGCACCAATCTGAAAGAAAACAGTAGTTTCCCAAGCCTGCTAGCCACTGACCATTCTTCATGAGAGTTTCCTATGATGGGAGCCTTAAAAAAAATTTTTTTTTTTTTTTTTTTTTTGGCCTGAGGCATAGCCATTCCCCTCTAGGAGCTTCAGTTTCCTCATCTGTACCATTAAAATTAGACCAGAACACCGGCTTCTCAATATGCTGCCACAGCATCCTTGAGACCACTTCTGCCCCAGAGCGGACCTCTGGTCTCAGCTTCATACCAAGCTCCATTGCCACGTCCCACAGGCCATGGTGGATCCTGCAGGGGCATCAACAACCTCTGGGCAGAGCCAAAAGGAGCCGGATGCAGCCTCGCTGTGCTGAGGGGGCAGCTTTTCCTGGCAGCCCCGAGGCTGAGCACCTGGATTTGGTTTTGTGTTTCATTCGTGGGGATTGATGGAAAGTATTTACTATGAAAAGTTAGTCCTGACCTATAAGCTAAGGAAAATCCACATGGTTCCAAAAGTAGCATCAGCATCCTCATATTCTCTTTTTGTTCTTTTGCTTGGGACATGGGTTGTTCCAGCTCCATGGAGTCAAGTAGGCGTGTAGGAAACTAGATGTTCCTCCATATCTTCATTCACTTATCAATATTTCTTAAGCATCAAGCAAAGGTTGGGGGGGCAAGATGACTAGGATCTTGAGTCTGCTGAGGGCTTCTCAATTGGAGAGCAGCTCAGACCTGAGCGTGGGACATAGCAATGGAGCTTGGGGGAGGCTGAGCTCAGAGGCACTGCTCTCTGGGCAGAGGTGGTCTCAAGGATGCTGGGGCAGCACTTCCTTACACTGGTGTTCTGGTCTAATTCCCAATGGTACAGAGAAGGAAGCTGAAGCTCCTAGGGAGGAATGAACACATCCTGGCTTAATCAGGGAGAAGAACTAAAAGGCAGTGTACTCTCAGAGAAGCCTTGTGCTTACACCTGGGGGCGTGGGGCCTGGGGCGGCGGGGAGGGATGAGCAGCGGAGTGGAGAGGAGACCCCTGGCAGTGGCGTGTGACTAAGGTGAAAGGCAGTTCCATGGGGCCACAGGCCGAGATATGGAGGATAATAGGACCTGACAGAGGAGAGTTTGCCCAGGGCCTCCAATGGGGCATTTCTGAGGCTGTCACGGGCGTCACAGTTGTCCCTATACAGAGGCACGTGCTAAGGCCATAATGCTGCTGGGGGCAGAGCAGGGGAACAGTGTGGATAATGAGTTCGCTTCTTGTGGGGAACTGTCCCTCTCTGGTCCCTTGAGAAGCCTCCCTGTGAGCAGGGGAGATGGGCCACATATTACCTGGGAGGTGTGGGGAAGCTGCAAAGGGGAGGAGACGGAAGGAGAAGGGAGGAAAGTGTTGGGTATGGAGATAGGCGAGGGCTCACTGGTGCAAGTGGTGGGTGGGACTTCAGGCGATGGCTGATCTCATTCTCTGAGGCAGGTGGGAAAGGAGTGGAGAGGACCTCCATCTGGGTTAACTGGATCGGTGCTCATGCCTAGTGAGCCTTGCCTCTGCACCACAGTGTGTAGGTCTTCTTCCAGGTATCTTTTCCTGTATATCTTCTGGTTTTTGTTTTGGTTTGTTTTTTTGTTTTGGTACCAGAGATTGATCTCAGGGGCATTTGACCACTGGGCCACATCCCCAGCACTTTTTTGTATTTTATTACAGACAGAGTCTCACTGAGTTGCTAAGTGCCTCGCCATTGCTGAGGCTGGCTTTGAACTTGTGATCCTCCTGCCCTAACCTCCCAAGTGCTGGGATTACAGGCGTGCATCACCACGCCCAGCTTCTTTTCCTGTATATCTTAATTGTCCTCACAGCTATGCTGTGAAATGGGTGTTATTAGCTTATTTTGCAGATGACAAAGACTAAAGAGGTACCCAGGCTAAGCACAGTGGCTCATGCCTGTAATCAGGAGGATCAGAAGTTGGAGGCCAGCCTGGGCAACTAAGGAAGACACTGTCTCAAAATAAAAAACAAAAAGGGCTGGGGATATAACCCAGTGGTAGAGCACCCCTGAATTCAATTCCTAGTACCAAAATACCAAAATAACACCAAAATAAGTAAATAGATGGGTGGGTTGATTTTTCTAAAGTCCTAATTCCTGAGAATAGAGTTGGAGTCTAATCCTACATCATCTGACTCACATCACAAGAATGCATACCATAAGTCCTTGACTTGAGGCCCAGGATAATAACTATCCAAAAGCAGTGTGGATTCTGTGCATGGATTTGACTATGTGGCCTTGGAAAAGATACTTAACTGTTTTAGAACTTCATCCACACCTTAAACAGGGCACTTTCCCCCCCAGATTTGGTCTGAGTCAAAATCGAACAAGGCAGGCTCTTTTTGCTGTACACTGAAGACCTTCTATTCCATTAATGACAGTTTTACTGCACATGCAGGAGGATGTAGGAGGCTGGATGTGACAAGATGCCTGTGGTTTGCAGTAACAGCTGATGTGTCTTCTCTCCCCAGGCTGGCATGATCATAGACAACGGAGTCAAAACCACCGAGGCCTCTGCCAAGGACAAGCGGCCCTTCCTGTCTATCATCTCAGCCAGGTAATGGACCCTTGAAAGACACATCCTCCACAGTGACCCCTCAGTTCAACTCCCTTCTCTTCCTCATCTCTTCCTCATCAGTCCTGTTGAGAGCTTTCTATGGGCTGGGCATTGAACTAACTGCTGGAGGCACCATGGTGAAAAATCTGAGCAGGGTGAAGTCTGAATTAGGAGGCAGTCTCTAGGAGCCAAAAGGAGATGAAAATTCTTAGAAGTTTCTAGATCCCTCAGCAAAGCCAATACCTGGCAAGTCAACAGGAATGGCCAGAGCCATGGCAGTTGGGGCTGGAATAAAAAAAGTAAAAAGAAGAAGGAAGAATTTCACTGCAAATTTTAAAAAACAGACAAACAAACATGCAGACATGCAGATTATGACTGTAAGTCAACCTGGAGTTCAGCTGAAAGCCAGAGACTGCTTTTAAAAGGTGCTGCCAAAACATCAGGGTCATTATCAAAACCAGAACCCTCTAAAGTGTCTAAGCTGTTTGATCTCCATCAAAAGTGGGCAGCACTAGTAACACGACAATGCCCACAGGACGTGAGGCACCAATGTGCACCAGGCTCAGCACTCCGTTTTGTAGCAAAGAAGTGCCAAAATAAGGCACTAGTTCAAGGTTGCCCACCAGTTAATGGGAGAGCTGAGTGTCACAGACTCTCCTTCCAGGCCACAGGAGCTGCACTGCATGTCTGGATGGCACTGGATGTCTGAACGTTCCTCTGTGATTTGACCCCACTTAAGAGACAGCTCTTCAGTGGTGCTGATGGATGAGAAAAGTGACGTTTGCATCTGCCTGGAGTTGGGTCCTGGAGAAAAGCCCACTTGCCTCTATGATGGGCTCAGAAAGTTCATCCCAGAGCCCAGGCAATGCTGATCAGTGTTTAGTCAGTGCTGTCTGACACCCTGAATACAGAGGAGCTCACAGAGCCCAGGAGGGAGTCAGTGCAGGAGAGCCTCCCAGTAACCTGCGTCTGTCCCGTGGTATTCCAGATATAGCCCTCACCAGGATGCCGACCCACTGAAGCCCAGGGAGCCGGCCATCATCAAGCACTTCACAGCCTACAAGAACCAGGACCATGGGGCCTGGCTGCGTGGTGGGGACGTGTGGCTGGACAGTTGCCGGTGAGTTGTGAGCGATGTGTGGCATGGGCACAAAGGGGACAGGACTGTCCTCCCCCGGTCTGGATTGTGAACAAGTCAGAGAAACAAAACAAGACGTATCAGCCTCTGGCCTTCTGGTCTCCCATCCAGGCAGAGGCATTAGAACAGAAGCAGGCAATGGCCAGAAAAAATTAAAAAACAAAACGTAAAAAAACAGCATATTGCCTTCAACCCACAGTGCCAGGTGCTGGGAGTCATGATTTTTCTGTAACTAGTCACTGGGTTCACTCTCAAGGTAACACGGCCAGCCAACTAAGAGATAGAAGAAGAAGGAAGCCAGAATATTCAAGGCACCTACTATGTGCCAAACAAAGCCTTTGTTGCATTTCTTTCTTACCACAGTTCTCAAGGACGTAAATTATTACCTCCATTTTAAAGATGGTAAACTAGGGTCAGTTTAGTGAATTTCCCAACATCACACAACTAGTAAATGGTCGAACCAGGACTCAATACTCCAAGTCTCTGGGTTCCAAGACCCAGTGAAAAAGGCCAAGAACACTGAGTTCTGAGATAAGAGCCCCATGTAAAGCCACTGGCCACACTGGACAAATACCAGAAGGGACAGTAGCAGAGCTGGAATTTATTTTATGGGAGTATCATGAAGTGTTCTCTTCATTTGACTTTTTTATTTTTTTAGTTGTTGATGGACATTTATTGTATCTATTTATATGTGGTACTGAGAATCGAACCCAGTGCCTCACACATGCTAGGCAAGAACTCTAACACTGAGCTCCAACTCCAGCCCCTTCGTTTGACTTTTGTGTTAACAATGGGAGATTGAAGCCACTTGAGAGGCTGAATCAGGAGGATTGTGAGTTCGAGGCTAGCCTTAGCAATTTAGCAAGGCCCTAAGCAACTTAAAGAGACACTGTCTCAAAATAAAGAATAAAAACTGAGCAACTTAGAGAGATCCTGTCTCAAAATAAAGAATAAAAAGGGCTGCGGATGTGGCCCAGTGGTTGAGCATCCAAGTCCAATCCCCAGTACCAAAAAACGTGTGTATGTGTGTGTGCGTGTGTGGGGGGGTGTCAGAAACTCTGTATTGGAGATAAATGCAAAGGGAATGAAAGGAAATAAAAAGCATGCAAAGAGGGAAACAGAGACACTAAATTGACAGAGGAAAGGAAAGAGACTGCTTAGCAAAGCAGAGATCTGGAGAGAGGCTGACTCTGGACTGGAAGATGCAGTAAGTGCCAAGCACGCCCTAAGAGATGTCCTGGGTGATGAGATTATCGCCAAGAGATTAAAGGACCTTTGCTCCTCACAAGGAAAGAGGAGTCATTCATTTTGAAAAGAGAGGAAGGGAATGAAGAGAGCCAATTCTGGATTTCTGAAGGGCATTTAGGAGAAGAGGGGGAAGGCTTATTCTAACTGGCATTAGAGGGCATATTTCAGTTCAGAAGAAGGGAGAACTTTCTTATAATATGGAATACTATTCAACGAAATAAGTTGCTTAGCCCTAGAGCAGAAGCCAATGACACTTGAGAAGGACACTATTTAGGAGGCAGATGGAGGCCCTGGTAGAAAAGGAACTAGATGGCATCAATGCTGAAATTCTCTGCAAATGTCCAGAGAATTTATTGGTTCTGATTTCTTGGGCGTTTCAGAGTTTAGGTCCCTATACAGACAGTAAATGCCAGACTTGGGGCAGCAAGAAAAATGGTGATGATCTTCTGCCTGTGGGTGTCTCTTCTAATGCTCCATCAAACTCATTCCAAAGAAGCCCAGTGCTGGCCTGGCACCAAGGCTGCAGTCCCACAGTGTGTGTGGTCAGGGACTGACAGAAGACGGGGGTCCCTTTTGAGGACTTTGGGCATTTGGTCAATGTGGCCTTTTCAGGAAGGTCATTGTAGTGATGACTGGATGCAGACACAGATGGGAGGGGGCTCTCCTGGAGGTGGGAAGCCAGAGGAGATATTACCACGATAGTGCCAATGAGAAAGGATTATAGATAATGAGAACTTTGCTGAAACAGAGCCTTTGGAATTGTGAGCACATTTGCTATAAGATCATTGCATTGTTTTAAACCTACTGAGTTTGAGATATATGTGAAATAGTAGAAATGCTGCAAATTTTGGAAGCATAGGTGGGAAGAGTGACTGATTCTAAAATCACCAGTATTTTGGTGGAAATGCAAGCTGTGAGTCTTTCCCCAGGGACACAGTAAAGAATTAGGGAACTGCAGGTGTGCAGGGGGTGGGTGGTGATGATATGGAAAAGCTTGGGGGCTAGTTCACATCTGGGAGACAAGAACCAAGAAGCTTTAGAAATGAACTGGAAAGCATGATGCTCTGGAAGATGGGCCCTGAATAATTGATTTGAACTGGACGGATCTCCAAAGAGGGAGAAATGCATGTGTCATGAAAGAAAGTACTCAGAGGATGAAAAAGTGCATTTAGTCAAGGGTTGCATGTGGAAGCCAGAGAATAAAAAATAAGAGAAAGTCGAGGCGAGGGTGTTGTCTCATGAAAATTGAAGGGAGATGAGTAGAGGAAAAGGACCAGAGGGAAGGTGGAGGGGAAAGAAAGGAGAAATACTGAGGAGTGATATTGACCAAATTATATTGTTATATTGTGTGCATGAACAAATGTGTAACAGAAAATCCCACCATCATGTACAAGTATAATGCACCAATAAAAAAACATGGGAAAGATTAGCCGGGCGCGGTGGCGCACGCCTGTAATCCCAGCACTTTGGGAGGCTGAGGCAGGAGGATCGCAAGTTCAAAGCCAGCCTCAGCAATGGCGAGGCACTTAGTAACTCAGTGAGACCCTGTCTCTAATAAAATACAAAAAAGGGCTGGGGATGTGGCCCAGTGGTCAAGTGCCCCTGAGTTCAATCCCCGGTACCAAAAAAAAAAAAAAAAACATGGGAAAGATTAAAAATGTACAACTCAGTAAAAGATAAATAAATAAATAAATAAACAAATAAATAAAGTGCACTTGGGAACTAGAGAGCATTCAAGCCACCAGAAGCATCTAATGTGGCTAAAGCAGAAGGAAACATGGACTCACCAGGGCCTTGATTGCAAGGGTAAGACTCGGGTTTGGGTGTATAGGTGACCTGAAGCCACTGGATGTGTAGGAAACAGAATGATTGGTGAGAATGGCACTTTGAGAAAATGAGCCTGGCAGGATGTCCAGGACAGGCAGAAGGAGCAGTGGAGCTGTCTGCCTCAGGACAGAGGACATGAAGACAGCACAGCACCAAGACTCGGCTCAGGTTCTGGATGATCTTTTGTCGCTTGAGACCAGACCCCCTCCAGAAGCATGCTCACCTGGATGCTTAAAAAGGGCAGAGTGAAAAAGCAGCAGACTAAGCCGGGCGTGGTGGTGCACGTCTGTAATCCCAGCACTTGGGAGGCTGAGGCAGGAGGATTGTGAGTTCAAAGCCAGCCTCAGCAATGGCGAGGCATTTAGCAACTCAGTGAGACCCTGTCTCTAATAAAATACAAAGAAAAGGGCTGGGGATGTGGCCCAGTGGTCGAGTGCCCCTCAGTTCAATCCCTGGTACAAAAAAGAAAAGAAAAGAAAAGAAAAGAAAAGAAAAAGGAGCAGACTAGGTGACCACAGTGCAAAATTTCTTCATGCTTTTCTCAGGACCAGCATCTGTCTGACTTCCAGGAACTTGGAATTTAGTTTTTGTGCTACTGTGGCTGAAACAGTAGTGAGGATGGCAGATCACATACCTCACCTGTCCCCAGTGCTGGCCCTGAGTGGGGAGGCCCTTCAGGTTCTCTCAGCTAAATCCCCTATACCTGGAATTGCAGGTGGCGGGCTGGGGAGGAACTCAGCCTACACATGGCTTGCTGAAGGTGTCCTCAAATGCTGAGACTACTGGGATCACTGTTGTCTCTCTGGAGTCAGAGACGGAGTTAGTGGGAGTGGATTCAGACTATCCCCTTACTTTGCAGAGTACAGAATCGCAATTCCCTCTACAAAGTCAAACTGTGTCAAACAGAGAAGGATCTTTCTCTCCACGACTTTGCTAAGCATGGAGCACATATTGACTGTCTGCTCTTATCCTCAGGTTTGCTGACAATGGCATTGGCCTGACCCTGGCCAGGTAAGAACAACTGTCCTTGTGGTTGGTCCTCTATGGGAATTTGTCTCCAGACTTTTCACCCCAAACATCTTCTCTCTACAGTGGCGGAACATTCCCCTATGATGATGGCTCCAAGCAGGAGATAAAGAACAGCTTGTTTGTTGGTGAGAGCGGCAACGTGGGAACAGAAATGATGGACAACAGGATCTGGGGCCCTGGAGGCTTGGACCACAGTGGAAGAACCCTCCCTATTGGCCAGTAGGTTTGCAACTGTGGTAGTCACTTGGTTTTGTGTGGCTTAACCTAAGTAACAGCAATGGAAAGAAGAAATTGGTGGGTGATTTATCTCCTTTGACTATGAATTCTTCTGTCCAGAGAAATCACCAAGATGACTGAGACTAGCAATCAAGAGGTGGAGTCTGGATCGGGGAGACAGAAGTCAACAACATTGAATTTGAATCAACAGGATGGCAAGGCCATCAGAATGCATAATATGGCCCTGGTCTATGATAACGAGAATATTGTGTCCAGAATGTGGGACTGTGGGTCCTGGTCCTCTCCAATAGCAGGCTCACTTGGAGAGTTTTATTCATTTCTGAGGATGGGAAAGTGACAGAGCACTCTTACAGGAAAATAAACAGGAGGGTGACAAAACCCACAGCCATGTCTCATGTAGATTGGGATTTTCAACCAGGAGATGGGATTATCCTTGGGTGGACATATTCTTAGTGCTGCCATGCACACAAGAGATAAGGCAAATTTTACCAGGGACTTGAGAGTTAGAATTGGTGTCGTTCAGGAAATACTTTGCTAGCAGTCAGATTTGCTCAACAACAGAATAGCAGGACTGTACTGAAAAGTCAGGAGCTCTGTTGCTCCAAACTGGAGGAGATCGAATGAAGGTTGGATGATGACTGGGTGGCTGAGATGTGGAGTCAGTGGTGTTCGGAGCTGATGAGCCAACAGAGCAACGTACTCCTTCAGTCCCTTGGAAAGCACAGCCTGGGCGAGCAGGGAGGATACCCTCCCCTTTTCCTGCTATTTCTGCCCAGATGTGAATTCAAGCCTGAGAGGAAGACTCTGAGCTCACCAGCAATGCTGTGGTCCCTGGGTTCCCAGTGATAAATCAGCCCTGCTCTTTTCCCTGTGGCTTCTTCCCTAAGGAAATATAATCCCTTGTGCTAGAGTCAGGACACAAAATAGATACAGACCTAGGATGTCCCGCCTGAGTGGAGGTGCATATTGTAAAGGACTTTGCAAAGGCAGATCCTGGTCTCCTGGCATGTGAGCCAATGAGAAATCCTTGCTTCTGTCTCACATAAGAGATATAGAAGTTCCTTCCATCACTTTTATAAGTGACTCTGGGTCTGCATATTAAGGATTTCACTGCAGAGGGTTCCCAGCCTCCCAGGGCCAGGATGTTCTGCTGAGTCCAGAGGTGGTCTTGTTTATGGACATCAGAGGGCTCTGTCAGATTCAGGCAGGTTCCTTGCTCTGCATTTCAAAGCAGGAACCTGGGACTGTGCAGTCCCAATCACAGTGCATTCATCCTGAATAGAACTGGGTTAGAGTCTGAAGGTAAATAAAACACAAAATTTAAGTTTAGAGCTTGCAAGAATGGGCTGTCCCTAAAATACCTTAAATGGTAAAATGCATGGAACCACTCCATGAGAACCAGGATACAAGGTGATGGCATTAATAAGTTATAAATGTAAACACATAAAAATGCAAGGAGTTTGTGGTATCCACTGAAGGTGGGTTGCCAAGATTGGTGTGAGCAGGGACTTTTTTCCAGAGTCATGTTGGAATGGAGGGGGCCCAAGTTTGGAGATGGTATAGCCGTCTTCCAAGTAACAGATTCATATCTTTTTTCTACTCCTTCTTCCCACCCTTTTTTATGTTCCCTGTAGCAAGTTCCTGACCCAAAGGAAGAGACACCAGCATAAGCACAATGTTGGACTTAAAGGCCCTTCATGGGCCCTGGGTCCCTATAATCTACTCAGGAGTCTGAGGCAAATGGGAGCAGCACAGCACCTCTGAGCAAGCTCCTTCCTGCCAGGCCAAGGCAGTTTCTAAGTCACTGGTTCTTGTCCAGCCCCTCCCACCTCCTTTCTCCTGCCTTCTGGGTGTCAGGACTTCTTGGGACGCTCTGTCACTCTACAGTCTTGCTTCTCAGCAAGGGCTGCCTTTCTTTTAGAGATGCTTGGAAAATTGCATTGCAAATATTTTTATCACCTTCCATTCTGTGTCTTCTTTTCCCCTCAATTTCCCAGGCCCCGCACATTGCCAAGTGAAAGGCTTACTCACAAGGAGAAACTTCTGAGTCTTAATCCGATTACATTGTTATAGCAACTAAAACTAAGGCGTTAATGACTAACAGTACTCCTCTCCCAGGGGATATAATATTGGCACTCTCCAGTAGCATTTACAGTATTTACCCAATGTTTCTTCATATAATGGAAAAGTTGGGGGGAATATTTGAATACCTCTAAACCTCATGCCAGCACCTAGATATTTATTTATCCATCCATCATCCACATATTCACCCATCCGTTCACCCATTCACATATCCATCCATCCATCTCTCCATCCATCCATCCACCAATCTGTCCATCTAACCACTCATCCATCTCATCCATCCATCCACCTAGCTATCAATCCATCCACCCATCCATACATACATCTGTCCACCATCCAGCAATCATTCATTAACACTTGCTGTGTCAATACATGCTTTCTCTGTGAATTAATTAATAAATCAATAATGATTTGGGGTTGGGGAAATTGCTGGAGGTGAAGACCAGGCATAGTTTTACCCAGAAAGTTTCTCCTGCTATCCTCCTCAGAAGAGACAGACATGACATTCAGACTGATGCCTGACTTCCTAACTCCACAGGAATTTTCCAATTAGAGGAATCCAGTTCTACGATGGCCCCATCAACATCCAGAACTGCACCTTCCGAAAGTTTGCTGCCCTGGAGGGCCGGCACACCAGTGCCCTAGCCTTCCGCCTGAACAACGCCTGGCAGAGCTGTCCTCACAACAACGTGACCAACATTGCCTTTGAGGACGTCCCGGTAAGTGAGGCGCCAGGTCAGCCTCCTGGCCAACCCAGACTTTAGGTGGTGATTCACAAGTCCCCTAGGGCTTGGAGATTGAGCTGTTGCCACCACCACAGGGGTTGAATAGCCTCCTCCAAGTAGGCTGGGCCATGTCCCAGTTAGTTCTGTGTCCAAACTGGAAAAGTACAGGCATAGGTCACCCCACAGGTCAAGTCTGGGTAAGTACCCGCTCGCCCTCCCTGATCGGAACCCACTTGTGCCTCAGCAGGAACTGTAGGCTGAACTCGGAGTTCTGAGGCGGTTCCTCCAAGGCTTTGACATACTGGGTCTGGTGACCAGGCCACCTGAGTTGGCAGAAATAATCTAAACCCCAGCAGTTTCCAAGGGAAGTCTTTGCCAAAGATGTCCTGTTTAATCTCACCCTGAGAGAAAAGTGTAAACAGGGGCCTCCTAGCCATAGCAGAGCCGGCAAACCAGGAGCAAGCGCGAGGAGATCAGAACAGGGCTGCTGGTGACACCAGGCAGGTCCAGATCTCCGGGCACATTTTCTTTGGGTTATGGATCCCCAGGCTTTACCCTCCTCCCCTTCCCTTCTTCTTCCTCCCTGCTCCCCCTTCTCCTGCCTCTTCCTGTTTGCCAGTGACAACTGGCAGGCAGAGGAAAAAAGATGTGAAACTTAAGTGACTTAATTTCTTCATTCAGGCCACTGCAGGCCCGAAAGAGGTGAATTGCAGAAATCTTGGAGGGCTTGTGCTGCAGAACTGTGACCTAGAAACACACCACCCACTCAGCACACTCAAACTTTACACACACGCACACCCAGCATGTGTGTGTACACATCCTTCTACAAACACTTACCCCTCCCTTCCCTACCCCCCCCACACGTACACGCACACATTCTCTCTCTCTCATTGTTAGCCCCCTCCCCCCGTCTGGGCGGTCTGTTCAGCCTGGGTATCAGACCCATGTCCGAGGTCACCATGGCAACCAACCCTCCAGTAAGCAGAGGCCAGAGCTACATGCTGGGTCTGCGAGTGAGGCGTGGTGACTCTGGCTGTTCTTCCGGCTCCATCGCAGAGGTCAGCCATGTGGATTCCTACGGTGCCCAAGAGCATCTTTGGTTTGGCTGGTTTCTAATGTCAGTGGAAATTGGAAACTTCGCCCTGGCCTGATGACGGCTGTAGATGCCCTTCACCTTCTGGCCCAGCCTGATTTTCCTGGGATATGTTCAGATTACTTCCAGAGTGTTCTTCGGAGAGCCCGGGCCCTGGTTCAACCAGTTGGACATGGATGGGGATAAGACGTCCGTATTCCATGACGTTGATGGCTCTGTGTCTGAGTACCCTGGCTCCTACCTCACCAAGGATGACAACTGGCTGGTCCGGCATCCAGACTGCATCAATGTCCCCGACTGGAGAGGGGCCATCTGCAGTGGGCGCTATGCACAGGTGGGAAGGCCTCTGGGGCGGGTCACTCCCTCACACACTCACGCAATGCGTACTCAGTGAGTGCCTGCTCGATGTCCAGCTTTTTGTTGGGCCAAAAAGAGATACAAAATTCTTTTTCTCTTTTTATTTCTCCCCACACCCAGTAGGATTTTCACAAAATCAAAGTTGAAACACTTTGTAGCAGAATGCTTAGATTTAGGGTTAAATGTTTGGATTCAAGTAAGGCTCCAGCACTTACTATGTGATAGTGAGCAAATTGCTTCCACTCCTGGAGCTTCAACATCTGCATCTGTAAAACTGGGATAATAGTTGAACTCCTTAATGATATTTTAGAGATGACTTCAGATGGTGCAAATAAAATCAATGCTTCATCAGCCCTCTGCAATAGAAATATAATGCAAGCTGGGTATGGTGGCACACGCCAGTAATCTCAGTGACTTGGGAGGCTGAAGCAGGAGGATTGCAGGTTCCAGGCCAGCCCGTACAATTTATCAGGACCCTGTGTTGATAAAAAGACCTAGAGATGTAGCTCAGTGGTAAAGCACACCTAGGCTCAACCCCCAGTATCGAAAAAAATAAAGAAATAAGATAAATTAATTTTTAATAATAGTTTATGTGAGTATACTCAAAATACTATCTCAACATGTAATCTACATAAAATTATTAATGAAATACTTTACTTTTTTCTGTTCTAAGACTTCAAAACCCAACATATATTTTATTTTTATACCTCATGCATTTGGGATGTCAGTTGGCAACAAAGTGAAAAGCAGGGACACCCAAACTATCAACTTGCATTTAATGGAAAAAAATTATTTCACACTGCTTTGGTTTTGAAATTTAAATTAATTAAAATAAAATTTAAAAATCCAGTCCTGAGCCACACTGGCCTTATTTCCAAAGCCAGTGGCTGCTATAGGGGACAATGCAGGTCTGGATAGCACCAGGAATGGGGTGGGACAGGAAGGATGAATTAGCCCTTATTGTGGTGTCATTACTGCCATTATTTACATGAATGCCTGATGAATGCACAAAGGAGGGAACCCTGAGAAAATGAAGATTGCTTAGATGAAGAGGGACGCACAATGAGCAGTGCAGGGGGGGGCAGATGTGTATGAACGGAGGAGCTGCCTCGTGGCGCCTTCTCATAGGCCAACATTTTTATCGCCGCTGCAGGTGTCAAGAATTGGGGCATTAGAGTACAGCTAAATGGCAGTTTGGGAGTTAAAGAGAGATAGGAGAGGGAGCTAGTGCCAGGCTGACAGGAAAGGGCCACAGGGGCAAAGTAGACACCTCAGGGTGCAGCTGAGGGAGCAGGTACCAAAGGTGGGAGGGGCTAGCATTAGCAAAAGGAGGGACCAGAGGAAAGCAGGGCTGGGGGCAGGGGCAGGAAGGGCAGTGTCTCTTTCTGCAGGAGACAGTGAGTTCATGTGTTGAGAATTCAGGGAGTGGGCCTGAGGAGGACGGCCTGCAGAGTGATAAAGATGCAGAAGAAGGATGCAGAAGAGCTGCTGAAGAACGTGGAAAATATTGGCAGGAGTCATGTGGCAGGAGCGCCTGGTGGTGTTGAAAACGCAGTGGAGATTGGAGCTGCTGTCTTTGACGAGGCACCTCTCTCCCAGGCCAGGGGGTTTTCTCAGCTGTGCTCAAGAGCCCTGGGAGAAGAGGTGGAACGATCCAGGGCCAGGCTCCTGCTGTATGTGTGGACAGGGCAAGGGCCAAGATGCTAATGGGAATGAGTGGTTGACGAGGTGGTCTAAGGAAGATAAGAAGGGAAGTAGAATAAGAGGGGAGCTGATAGACGTAAATCATTGCTTGGATAATTGAAGGATGACCAAATCCTCCAACCATGTATCCACACTCTTGGAAATACACAGAATCACTGTGCTAAGACTTGGTGTTCTGCTGGGTGTTACAGCACACGACTGTAATCCCAGCCACTCAAGAGGCTGAGGCAGGAGAATCACAAGTTCAAGGCCAGCCTCAGTAATTTAGCAAGACTCGTCTCAAAATAAAATGTGAAAAGGGTGAAAGATGTAGCTCAGTGGTAGAGCAATCCTGGGTTAAATTCCCAGGACTGGGAGAAAGAAAAAAAATAAAAAAGACTTGGTACCATATGTGAGGCCTTCATCTTCCTTCCCTCCCTCTCTTTCTGATACATTTCTTATCTTCTGTAGAAAAGGGCTGATTATCAGAGGTTGCTGGGTTATCATAACTGGCAACTGGTTCATTATTACTAATAATCTTCCCCCCTTCATGTTATAGCTTAGAATGTGCTTTAATAGCTGAGCATGGTGGTACATGCCTGTAATACCAGCTACTTGGGAGGCTGAGGCAGGAGGATCACAAGTTTGAGGCCAGCCCTGGCAATTTAGCAAGGGCTTGTCTCAAAATAAGAAAACAAAAAGGGCTGGGGATGCAGCTCAGTGGTAGAGCACTAGCCTAACATGGGTTTAATCCTTGGAACCACAAAAACCAAAAATATTTAATAGACCTTTTACCTTTGATGCCATGGCAAGTCTATAAGATGGGCAGGGCTGGAATTTATTTCTATATTATCTGTGATAAAACTAGAGGGGAAAATAACCCTTTTTTTCCAAAGGCAAAACGTGATACATTGTGTGATGGTCTCTCCTAGCCACAGCTTTAGGGGTTGTGTTAGTCAGCTTTTTGTCACTGTGACAAAATACCTGAGAAAAAATACTTAAAAGGTAGAAAGATTTATTTTGGCTCATGGTTTCAGTCCATGGTTGTCTGGCTCCATTGCTCTGGGCCTGAGGTGGAGTGGAACATAATGGCAGAAGAGTGTAACAGAGGAAAGCTGCTCACATCGTGATACCCAGGAAGGAGAGAGAAGAAGAAGGGCCTACTTTCCTCCAGTGAGGCCCCACTTCCTACATTTTCCACCACTTCCCAATAGTCCATTCAATTATGAACCCATCGATGGATCAATCCAATGATGAGCTCAGAGCCCTCATGATCCAATCCCTTCCGCAAAGTTCCAATTCTGAACACACCTGCACTGGGGACCAAGACTTCAACACATGAGTCTTTGGGGGACATTCCAGGCTCAAACCAAAATGGATGTCACACTACAGACATGGGACTTAACGTAAAACAGGACAATGTTTTAAAACTAAGGCTGGTCCCTGGGATTCAATGGCTGATGGTATTGCTTTCAGTGTTTTTCTCTGAATGAGACACCATGCACTCGTTCAGTGTACGTGGGATGGCCACAGGGAATGGACACTGAGAGTCAGAGGGAGAAGCAGGGCAACATGCCCAAGCACACTCTCAAATGTAGGCAGAGCAAACAGTCAACTAAGCATCAGTCGCATTTTCAATAGAATTGGAAAAGTCTTTTCTCCCTTCTTCCTCCTTTCACATGTCCTTCCTTTTACCAGAATTTGTCATCTGAATACTAAGGAAACTCCTCCCAGTGCTCCTTAATAGAGCACTTTTTTGAAGATGCACAGAAAGAATTAGCTGGATCACACTGTCCAGCGTGGGCTGTGTCCACCAGCAGAAAGAGATGTCCCCTTATTTGGCCTTCCTTTCATTCGAGCCTTCTAAAAAGGGCTCTGTGAAGAGAAAGTGCTTTTGAAACTGCTGTCTTTAGTCAGATGCTAACCAGACGCTCTTGGAATAATCCCTTGTAATCTCCTCCTTGTGCATTTCCTTTTTGGGTTTTAAAAGATGTACATTCAGGCCTACAAGACCAGCAACCTGCGAATGAAGATCATCAAGAATGACTTCCCCACCCACCCTCTTTACCTGGAGGGGGCCCTCACCAGGAGCACCCATTACCAGCAGTACCAGCCAGTCATCACCCTGCAGAAGGGCTACACCATCCACTGGGACCAGACGGCCCCTGCTGAGCTGGCCATCTGGCTCATCAACTTCAACAAGTGAGTGGGTGTCCTGGGGATGGCTGCTCTGGCTGAGCACAAGACAGTGGTGACAAGGCTAAGCCCATGTGGTCCCTGTAGGAGGCATCGAGGGTTCAGATCCTCCAGGAATTAAAAACAGGCTGAGCCCCTACTCAGCAGGGGCGACCTTGGCAGGGCATCGAACCTTAGTTCCTTCACTTTTGAGGTGGGGATTGTATGACCTCACCAGAATGCAGAGAAGATGAAATGAGATAGTAAATGTTTAACAGGTGTGTCACCCAGCACCTGCCATTACCAACTGTTCAAGAAATGGCAAAAATGAATAGATATTACTGTTGCCGTTTCACAGAGAGGAAAATGAGGATCTGTGAGGGGAACTGATTAGGCCAAGGGCATCTGGATCCATATTCTTTAAGTTCAAGTGTTTTCTGTGTGCATTATTTCCTTGTCACACTACCCCTGTAAGACAGACATTTATCTGATGCAGAAAACAAGACCTAGAGATAAAATGGGTCCTCTAATCCTGTTGGACCAGGAAGGGGATAAACCTAGGTCCCTCATGTCCTGTGCTTTTGAACCACAGTCCAGTTGAAAGAATGCCTTTCCCAATCAAAGTTCCATTGGGAGCACCCCCAGGACAGGCCCTGGCGCCCAAGGCCGGCCTATTCCAGTGGTCCTCCACGCTCACTGGCAGCCGCCATCTGTCCCTCTCCCCTTGAGCACTCAGGGACTCAGTCATTAGCCATTACCAACAGCAAGATCTTCTCAACATTCCCCATACCAAAGTTCTTCGGTGTCTCTTGGAGGTGTGCCCCAGGTCCCTGGGGCCTGGTCATCCTTGCTTGGAACTGACTGACTCTACTTCCCATTCTAGGGGTGACTGGATCCGAGTGGGGCTCTGCTACCCGCGAGGCACCACTTTTTCCATTCTCTCGGATGTTCATAATCGCCTGCTGAAGCAAACATCCAAGACAGGCACCTTCGTGAGGACCCTGCAGATGGACAAAGTGGAACAGAGCTATCCTGGCAGGAGCCACTACTACTGGGATGAGGACTCGGGGTAAGGAGGCTCCCGCTGGCTGTGGGGGAAGTGTCTCATTCTCATTTTGTCCCCCTGACCTTTCCCATAATCCTAAAAACAACCAGGTAGTAAATGCCAGCTAATGCAGAACACTTTCCTATATGTTTTTTTTTTTTTTTTTTTTTTTTTTTTTTTTTTTTTTTTTTTGGTGCTGGGGATTGAATGCAGGGCGTTATGCATGCAAGACAAGCACTCTACCAACTGAACCATATCCCCAGCCTTTCCTATATGCTTTGATCCTAAGGCTGACTGTATCATGCACTGATGATATTTCTAAAGCTGTCAAGTTTGGGAAGGAACTAAATACTCTATTAAATATACTTGTGAATTGTAGGGAATTTATCCATCACCCCCCCAAAAAAAGTGAAGGCAGCAAATATGAATCAACAATAAAAACAAAAACATGCATTGTCCTAAAAAACCCAGTCGCAACAAATGATATTGCATCTAATTTATAGATGGGCAAAGAAGACACAGAGAAAATAGGGGTAACTTGCTCCAAGACCTCAGCACAAACTTGGCATGGCTGGATTTGAACCTACAACTATCTGTATCCAAAGTCCCTCAGCCTTTTGTTAAACTGCCCTAGGTTTTATTCAGCAGAGGTATGATGGCAATAGAGTATCTGTTGATGGTAACAAGGGAGCTATTTGGTCCCTTTCCTTAAATGGAAATTTAGTTTAATGAAATAAGAATTTAAATACATCTTCAAAGTGATGAATGTGATGATAGGAAACCCTCGGGTAAGGGTAAAAGGTCATTTATTGGCATTTTCTCTTTTGTGGGAGAAGAGTATTAGGGATTGAACCCAGTGGTGGTCCACGACTGAGCTACATCCCCAGCCCCCAGCCCTTTTAATATCAGTCTTGCTAAGTTGCCAACACTGGCCTTGAATTTGCAATCTTCCTACCTCAGCCTCTTGTGTTGCTGGGATTACAGGTGCAATCCACTGCACCTGGCCCATTTTTCTATTCTATTTTGAAGTCCAAATAGAAACCAGGTGTTTTTTTTTTTTTTAAAGACAGAGAGCTGTAACACTATTTATTTGATGAAGGGAAAATTAAATTTTAAAAGTCAGAAGTACAAAAACAATGTTGGGGTTGAGGAACAATAAATAATGCCCCCTTTTCCTGCATAAGTTCCCAAGCAACTGTGGGACAGACCAGATGGCAGGTGAAGAGGGTCTACTGATGATTGATTCTACTGATGATGAAGCTACTGGGGGACAGAGTTTCCCAACACTGTCCCCAGTTTTACCTACCTGGCTGGGCCAGCACCACACAACCACAGGCCCAGCACCCAACATTTAGGGTATAGTGCCTATTCCCAATGGGGCAAACCATATGCCCCAAACCCACCAATCAGATGGGAAGAAGTGGACAAAGGATGGGTCCAGAAGTATCTAGAAAAGTCCCTCTATATAAAAGCTAGAGGAGGAGACATTAAATATCCCACACACACCAGCAGAAAATATTATCATTAAAACAACAAATGTTAATGAGTCCCTGTGACATCATCCTTGCATATTTTCTTCTTTTAAGATCGTGGGAAATAAGATTCCCCAAAGATGTGAAGTTTTTTTCCAGAGGAAACTGCCACTAAATTAATCAAATACCTTGATCAAAACTTTCGGAGTTATTTGGTTTTTTGGTGCAGGGGATGGAACCCAACGCCTCATGCATGCTAGGCAATCACTGTTATTGCGGGATGACCAGCACCCTGCCAGGGTAGGTTCCTGCTTAGGAGTTGTGAGCTGCCCGGGAAGAAAAAACAATCTGAAATAATTAGTAAGAAAAAGAGACAGAGCTAGAAATTAGATAAAGCAGAACGTCTGATAGGTCTTCTAGTCACAACTGAAAAATGACCCCGATTCTTTATTTAACGGGGAGTACATCAAAGGCAGGGATAAGGTTTCAGCAGGAGGAGTCTTGCTTATTTGGTGTGGCAGGGGTCTTGCGGTGAACAGATTGATTGGCATTTTGGCAAGCCACACCCATCTCCAAGAAACTGTGTGGCTCTATCTGGTCACCTGATCTCCGATGCTGTGCTAAACGTATGATGGACCTGGGTAGGAAGCCACGGGAACCAGGCATTTGCAAACCAGCCAGGTTGCTGCTAGGAGTTCTCTACTGAGAACTTTCCTACCTAATGGCTTCAAGATCGTTTTAGTTCATGAACAGTTCACATATGGGTCATGGTTGGCTTCTGTCATACTCTACCACTGAGCCACATCCCTAGCCCCTGATCAAAAATCCTAGGTTTTTAGAACCTATGATTTGTCCCCTTATCACCTTTAGACAGGTTTTACTACATAATTTAACCTTGTTTGGGGTAGCTAAGAGTATCATTTTGCCTACTGTTTATTAAATTATGCTTTAAATCAGTGATACCTCTGGGGACTATATGCTGGGTAGAATTCAATTTATTTCCTATGGGGAAGGGTTCAAATTCTTGGACTTTTCTTCATGCCTGGGACTCTGTTTAATCTTTCTGCCTTATAACCTCTTTATTTCTTACCAGATTCAGAGCACCTACCCTCAGTAGCTATCTTCTAATCTATTGTGGGCTGGGATACTTGATTACCAGCTTGTTACAATTAGGGGTAAAATGAAAATAAGTAGGCTAAAAGTGAGGAGGTTCCAAAGTATGAAGTATATATGCTGTAGATTATCTGCTTTTCAAGATTAAGAAAATACTGAAGTGGTTTTAGCTGTGTTCTGAACAACTGAGTTTGCTAGATGCCACCTGAGTGGACTATTACCAAATTATAAGCAAGCCTAGTACTGAAGTATCAAGGATAGTCCTGCTCTCAAGTATTACCTGATCATAACCAGGATCTGGCCTGGGGCTTACTGTCATCAGGGCACATGCTCCTTCCATGCCCCCCAGAGCCTTGCAGTTCAGGTCCGCCAACTAGAATACACCCAAGCTGCAGGCCAGAATGAGGGAAGGCAAATGCAGTCTTTAAAATAAGGAGCGTGAGGGGCTGGGGTTGTGGCTCAGCGGTAGAGCGCTCGCCTAGCACGTGTGCGGCCCGGGTTCGATCCTTAGCACCATGTACAAATAAACACATCGTGTACAACTATAGCAAATAAATAAATATTTTAAAACTAAAATAAAATAAGGAGCGTGGGCTAGATGGTATTGTAGGTCCCTCCCAGTTCAGATAATCTGTTATATTCTAGCAACAATGTAGCAGTTTATCCCCTGCTATATTTTGGCAACAGATAATCTGCTGTAGTCTGGCAATCTGCTGTATTCTGAATGCTGCTAAATCTTGTGTAAAAGCTGGGGGCCAATCCCACTTCTGCCCCTTGGTTCTCTGGTGTGGCTTCCTGAGATGTGCAAGAGCCCCAGCAAGATGTGACCAGGGGAAGCCTGAGCTGCCCTACTTCTAAACTGGTTAGAGGAAACTCGCCCCACCTCCTCAGCTTCCCTTCGGGACAGAACAGGGAATGCATATGGTGCAGGCTCTACTCTTAGCCCACGAGCTTGAGACCTCTATAGCCATCAGTTCTATTTTATTCAGGGATCATTTAATGCAAGAAACAAAGTTTATTGATATTGATGTCTAGAATCATGAAGCTACTCAGAGAGCTCAAGTCAAATGAAGAATACCAGGAGGTAGAAGGGGGGAAGTGCTAGGGAATGAGATCGGCCAAATTATATTCTTATATTGTGTGCATGAATTAATATACAACAACAAATACCATCATCATATACAACTATAATGCACCAAATATTCTTTGTATCCAAACAGTGTTATGTTAAAAGGTGCTCTATATATGTAATATGAAATGTAGTGAACGCTATTGTTACATATACAGCGTTGAATAAAAAAAAAAAAAAAAAAGAACACAGAAAATCTCATGAAGGGGAGGTCAGCTTAGTATCCCTAGAGAATATAGAATTTCTCCCTTAAAAGAAAAAAGTATATATGTGACTATATGACCAATATGATTCTGCAATATGTACACTTTGAAAAATAAGAAATTATATCCCATCTATGCATGATATATCATAATGCATAAATGCATTCTACTGTCATGTATAACTAATCAAAACAAATAAAAAATTAATTAAAAAAAGAAAAAAGATGTGGAAAAAATGGAGGTCCCACTGGGAAATTAAGGTCCTTCTCACATTCTCATACATGCATGCATGTGCGTGCGCCCATGCGCGTGCACACATGTACACACACGCTTGGCCTTTTGTATTCCCTTCTTGCCTCAAGTCTTCCTCTCCAGATTCCTCAGGAGGCACACGGCACAAGATGGCTGCACCAGCCACAGTCCATGCGGACTTTCAGTTCAGATCAACCAGTGATGACAAGACCCATTGGGTCTGTTAATTCTAACTCACAAGAGGGAAACTCTTCCTGGTTATCAGGTAGCCAATAAATAGCTGCTCTGCAAGTCCATTGTGTGTCCTGGTCAGACTAGCTATGGTGTGATAGGGGACTGAACTCAGGGGCACTTGACCACTGGGCCACATCCCCAGCCCTTTTTTGTATTTTATTAGAAGCAGGGTCTCACTGAGTTACTAAGTGCCTCGCCATTGCTGAGGCTGGCTTTGAACTCGCGATCCTCCTGCCTCAGCCTCCCAAAGTGCTGGGATGACAGGTGTGCGCCACCGCACCCGGCTCTTATGTTAAATAAATTCTAAAATAATTTTTGGAATAAATTATGATTTAGAGAAAAAAGGGAGTTAGGAAGGGAGATAGCATTTCCTTACCAGGCACAATGATGGGATGGAAAATTCGAGCTCTGTCACTCCCCAGTTGTGTGGTCCTAGGCAAGTCACTTCACTTCTCAGGGCCAGTTTCCTCCTCTGGGAAGTCAGGATGATAACAGGACCCACTGGACAAGACAGGGTTGAGGAAAAAATAAGATCATTTATCAACTTATAACATGTGCATGGCATAGATTATACTATCAGAATACAATAGTCATCATTTTTTTTTCTTCTTTTTAGTATGAACACCCAGGGGTACTCTGTCACTGAGCTACATTCCCAGCCCTTTTTATTTCTTATTTTGAGACTGGGTCTCACTAAGTTTTCCAGGCTGACTTTGATCATCTTGCTTCCTGATCATCCCAGCTTCCTGAGTAGCTGGGATTACAGGCATGAGCCTCTGCACCCAGTTCGTTATTAAGTTTTTCTTTAATGTAATGTATCTGCTTTTTATTTCTCCGACTGCATACGATCCTTTGGCAGTCATGTCTCCATTTTGTAAGGCCAACCAGGTCTCACCCAAGTGACCAGGACATGGTATATGTCGTGGGTAGGAAGGAGGTACTGAAAGCTCACATGTGTAGGAGCCCTCAACATGAACATCTGTGATACCTCCCATACGCAGGCTGCTGTTCCTGAAGCTCAAAGCCCAGAATGAGAGGGAGAAGTTTGCCTTCTGCTCCGTGAAAGGCTGTGAGAGAATAAAGATCAAAGCTCTGATCCCCAAGAATGCAGGTGTGAGCGACTGCACAGCCACCGCCTACCCCAGGTTTGCAGAGAGGGCTGTAGTGGATGTGCCCCTGCCCAAGAAGCTTCTCGGCGCTCAGCTGGTGAGTGGCGGAAGACAGCCTGGACCCTGTCTCTATGGGACCAGACTCAGTCAGACTCCTCTCTGGTCACCTGTGCTGCTCTGGGAACTGTTTCCTGTTGTGGGGAGAGGGATCACCCGAGGAAACGACCACTCGGACCTGGTAACACCTTGGGTTGTATTTGTGTTCCAGAAGACAAAAGACCACTTTCTGGAGGTGAAGATGGAAAGTTCCAAGCAGCACTTCTTTCACCTTCGGAATGACTTTGCTTATATTGAAGTAAGCATTGCTGCTCCTCAGAGTCCTCATTAGCTCCTTGAGAGGTAGTATTTTGTTTCCTAGGGCTGTTGAAATAAGTTACCATAAGCCAGGTGGCTTAAGGCAAAGAAAGTCGCTCTCCCACAGTTCTGGAGGTCAGACGTATGGAATCTTAGGGTTAGAATGGGCTGACTTCTTCTGGAGGTGCTGGGGGAGATGCTGTCCCATGCTGCAGGTGACCCTGGCAAGCCTTGGTTCACAGGCACGTCATCCCAACTGCTGCCTGTTTTCACACGACTGTCTGTCCTGGGTGTCTGAGTCTCACATCCTGCTTTGCCTTCTTCATAAAGGTACCTATCGCTGGGTGCAGTGGTGCACACCTGTAATCCCAGCTATTTGGGAGGCTGAGGCAGGAAGATGGCAAGCTCAAGGCTAGTCTGTGCAGTTTAGTGAAATCCTGTCTCAAAACATAAGAAGGGCTGGGGATGTAGCTCAGTGGTAAAGTGCCTCTGGATTCAGTCCCTAGTACAAAAATAATAATAATATAATATAAAATAAAATAAGGGCACTTATCATTGGATTAAGGACCCACCCTAGAAATCCTAGATAATGATTTCATCCTGAGATCTTTAACATTAAATTGTGTGTGTATGGAATTAATACATCTACAAAGACACTATTTCTTTTTTTTCTCCCCCCTTGATACTGGGGATTAAACTCAGGAGCACTTCAATCCATTCTCAGCCCTTTCTATTTTTCATTTTGGGATAGGGCCTTTCTAAATTGCTAAGGCTAGCCTCAAACTTGTAATCCTCATGCCTCAGCCTCACAAGTGGCTGGGATTACAGCCTGAACCACTGCATCTGTGTTGAAAGACACTATGTCTATGTAAGGTCACTTTCACAAACTCCAGGTGGACCTATCACTTGGGGACCACTGTTCAATCCACTACTGAGGGCTCTTCTAGGGAATTAAGGAGGTTTCAGGCTTGAGTAACCACATAGGCAACCTCTGTCTTCAGAGTCTGTATGGGAAGCCCCCAGGCAGGGGCACGCCAGGTATTGGCTGCCTTCAAGGTCCCACCTCAAACCCATATTGCTCTGGCTCCACAGGTGGATGGGAAGAAGTACCCTAGCTCGGAGGACGGCATCCAGGTGGTGGTGATTGACGGGAGCCAAGGACACGTGGTGAGCCACCTGAGCTTCAGGAACTCCATCCTGCAGGGCATTCCGTGGCAGCTTTTCAACTACGTGGCAGCAGTTCCTGATAAGTAAGTCCTGGTCAGTGGCACAACAGACCCATGGACTGGGGCCCCATCCCTCTTACTGAGCCTTTCATTATGGTTCCCGTCTGGAAAAGCTCAGGGAGTCCTGACAGTCTGCCCACAGATCATTGGCGCTGGACTGGGAAAGCATCATGCCTGTGAATGTTCATGTTGAAGCCAAGTTGTTGGAATGTAGGTCAGGCTGAGGAGGACAGGCCTGCCGCCTTACAAATGGGAAGGCTCCCCGTCCTTCTTCCCCATTACTACACACTCTCCCGCGATGATCTCATCCCCTCCCACACCTTCAACAAGATCCCAATGCTGGTGGCTTCTGAGTATCTCCAACCCAGATCTCTCTTTTCTGAGCACCAGATGTTCTATCCAACTGCTGCTTAGAGATCGCCACCTGGACGTTCCCTATGGAACTGAATTCTCTCTCTCTCTCTCTCTCTCTCTCTCTCTCTCTCTCTCTCTCTCTCTGTGGTGTTAAGGATTGAACTTGGAGCCTCATGCATTCTAGAAAAGGGCTCTAGCATTGAGCTACATCCCCAGCCCTCATCCTTTTTATTTATTTTTTATTTTTGGTATTAGAGATTGAACCCAGGGGTGCTCTACCACTAAGCTATATCCCCAGCCCTTTTTATGTTTTGTTTTGAGTGACAGATTTGCTGAATTGCACTGGTTGGCCTGGAACACAAGTTCCACAAGGACCACAGGGTCCTCCTGCCTTGGCCTCCTGAGTCCCAGGGGTTAAAGGCATGCACCCACTGGTTCTTTTTACTTTTTTAATCTCCAAACCAGCCATTTTCCCCCCCCCCCTGTTTTGATTAAGTTGTCATCAATCTGGAATCTGGGCTTGGCATTTGACACTTTCATTCATTCCTCCAGTCTCTCTTTTCATGCCTAACACAGTCCCCTGTCAATGCCACCTGTGTTATCAATCCCCTAACAGTTTCCTCCACAGTGCCCTCTACCACTGCTCTATCCAAGCCTTTCTTGTTGGTCACCAATACCATGGGCACAGTCTCCTAATTCCTCTTCCTATCTCCCCATTTTCCATATTGGCTGTTTTGAGCTTCTTAAATGTGGATCACTTGTGTCCTCTCCTGAGCAATTGTTTAGTACTCCTTGCCACCTTCTGCATCTAACACACTTATCACCTCCTCAGTCTCGTCCAATCCAACTAAAAGTCCCCTACATGACTCACAGATGGGCACGGTGGCACCTGTCTATAATTCTAGCAACTTGGAAGACTGAGGCAGGAGGATTGCCAGTTTCAGTGAGACTCTGTCTCAAAAAATAAAAAGGGCTGGAGGACTAGGAATATAGCTCAGTAATTAACTCCTGGGTCCAATCCACAGTATTCCAAAGGAAAAAGAAAAAGGGGGGTGGTGATAAAAAGACTCACCATAGGAATGGGAGAATCATCTGTTGTCCATCCAGAGTATGGGCTTTGAGCTATTGGTGCCACACCTCATAGGTCCTGGCTAGTTAGGTGGGTGTGGAAGTAACTCAAGAGTCCCAACCCAGAGGAAAGTCTAAGTTATTAACATGGTACATACCACATAGTAGGTGCTTAGTAAATGAATGAAAACAAATACACTCCCAGATGCTCTGTGATGGGCACTGGGTCGAGTGAACACTGAGATAATGCAGAATAGCATTTTGCTTAGACACATACAGTGTCTGCTCCATTCTCTCATCTGATATTTCTTTAGTATCATCTTCTTCATGTGCAGATTTACAAAGAAGGATAAAATTTACCAACTTGGGGAAAATACATTTATCATTTAGAGATCAGACATTTTTATGCCTTTTTTTTTTCTTTTTTGTTCAGAGAACTTTTTTCTTAAGATGAAACAGGAGGCAGAAGCTGGTAATAAGATATGAAAATGCAGAGCTGCTCTGTTTGAAATGGCATAATAGGCTCCTTTCAGCCTGTGCAGCAGCCCATGTCCCTCCCTGGGGGACACCCTGGCTGGTATGAGCCAGGCCCTGGGCTGGAGCTGGGTACCCAGGCAGGAATTAGGTACCACTGACCCCTCTCTGACCTCCTTGGAAGTAGCAGGAGTAAGATAGGTTTCTTCCCTTCCGTGGTTGCAGGCCCAGTGTAGGCCTGCCCCACCCTTCCTCCCCCATCCACAGGGCCACCACTGGCCCCAGGGGCCCAGGGAAAGAAGAGGGCAGCTGCTTACAACAAAAATACTAATAGCTCTGGGAGCTGCCTCTGCCCTTCTACCCCATGGGAGATGCTGTTGGCTGGTGCAGGGGCTGAGAGGCCATGAAGATTACATAGAGGCAGAGATTTCCTGAGTTGGGCAGGCAGGATGGATTCTGGGTGATATAGGTGGTAAGAAAATCTGTCTCCCTGTCCCACTCCTGTGAGCTAACCCAAGTCACCTCCATGGCCTTCCTTTGAGTCCACCTCAGCAGGAAAGCTTAGCCCAGCCATGGGTCCTTAGCTTTTGTACTGAAATTAAACAATATGGAAATATCCTCCTGGGAACAGAGCCTGCATCCAACGCCAAGAATGTGTTTGAGCTGAACCCTCTCTCTTTAACCAGCCTCACTGCACCAATCCAGTGGGTTCCCTCTCCAGCCCAAGACATCCTCAGCTCCCTTGTCATCTGATCTGATCACACACAAATCCTTTGCCTTTCAACAGCTTTTTCTTTCCTGCTCCCACTGGGACACAAATGGAGGTAAATTGAGTTCCAAAATCCCATACAGTTTTTCCATGTCTGGACTGTGGTCTGTGGTCACAGAACTCCCTTGAGATGCGAGCTGGAAGCCCCATAGATCTCTTGCCCTGTTTCTATTCTGGAAGGAGGTGCTCACTTCCTTGTCTAGTCCAGCCTGAGTCTGCCCACTATGGCTGTTTTTCTACCACTTAAGGCTAAATACAATCCAAAACAGAAAGAAGTGATGCCTTGCTCCTGAGTTGGACTTTTATAAGTTGGGATCTTCAGGCTGAGCATACGCATTGCTCCAGTCCTCTGCCCCTCCCAGGCGCAGTTCCCCTTTGGCAGGTCCTCTCAGATACTTTGTAATTATTTACCCATGCCACCATTTGCAAATCAGAAGCAAATCTTTTCTGAGAAGAGAGGGAATTGACGTGAGCATAAGAGGTCAATCTGAGCATGTGGTAACTACACAGTGATCTTCTCAGAAAGATCTCAAACTGGGCCACATTCTTCCTGCAGCTCAGAAGAGGGTGGGTCTGGGCCACATAAAGCCTATGACCACCCAAAGAAGGCACCAAAAGAAACAAGGGTTCCAGGAGAAATCTTTTAGCACAGGGATTCTTGACCTAAGTGCTCACAGTCTTCTGAGGATCTTGTTCAAACGCAGATTTGGGGCCCAGTGGTCGGCTGGGGGTAGACTGTGCCATTCTAGTGAGCTCCCAGGTAATGCCAATGCAGCCGGTCCCCAAGGCTCCAGTATTTTGGAATTCTGGATGGTTTTATACTTGACAGATGCTCCCCTCCTCTTCTGTGCTCCCCTCTTTCTCATTCCCTCTTTGCTTCCTTCTACCTGTTGTGACTTTCTCCATCACCATATTCCTATCTGGTTCTCTCCAAACAGGATGGAGAACATTCAAATGAAAGAATTCAGTCCCACCTGAGCCCAGCTCTGGCATAGGTGCTGATGGAGCAGGCCTAGATGCTGTGCTCCACATGCATACTCTGTCCTGTTTGGGGACGGACATGTAAAAGCCACCAGCTGCATCCAGGCTTGAGAAGACCAGGAGCACTGGCTGTGGCCAGGTGTGTGGGAGGGCTACTCAGATGTCCGTGACCCTATGGAAAGAGCCTGTCATCTCAGCATGCAGGAGAGGCTGTCCTTCTCAGATCCCTTGCTGGGCCACTGGGCAGTGCTCCCAGTGCCACCATTCGTGAGCCAGCATACCTCCTGGGTACTCCTGACTCCAATTTTCTCTCTTGTTCAAGTCATCTAATCACCCACTGCTTGCTCAGTTCCATAGTTCTCATGGTGTCGAAGGGAAGATACATCACCAGAGGTGCATGGACCAGAGTGCTGGAAAAGCTGGGGGCAGACAAAGGTCTCAAATTGAAAGGTAAGGGTCCAGACTGGGGTTTAAACAAAACTAAAAAAGATTAGTGCCCAGCATGGAGGCTGATGTTATCCCTTATTGAATCCAGAACATTCTTTCCCACTAAACTTGTATATAGCCTCTGAATCCTCACTATTCCCAGTGGTCTACTGGAACGGATGGGCAAGATGCCACTTACTTACATCCTTATGGGACAGCAGATTCATTGTAACTTGTGACTAGGCACTAAAAGATAATTGCTAGAGTTCTTTACCCATGTACTCAGTGAGTGGCCTTTTTTTATAATTTATTTGTTTATTTTTGTGGCACCGGGGATTGAAATCAAAGATGCCCTACCTCTGAACTACATTCCCTAACTTTTTGATTTTGAGACAAGGTTTCATTAAATTTCCCAGTCAGACCTTGAACTTGCAATCTTCCTGCCTCAGCCTCCCAGTAGCTGGGATTACAGGTGTGCACCCCTGCACCCAAGCCTGTAAGTGTCCCTTTATTCAACAAAGGTATCACCAGGAAAGTGGCTTTGTCTGACTTTCCTACAATTACTATTATCCAGACTGGAAAGGCCTCCATCTTCCTCATCATTCCAGCTACTGCCAATATTTGCACAGATTTTTTGCAATTGGCAAAACTCTCCTTTGTCTTCTAAGACAGGTAGAGAAAGAGGAGATTGCTCAGTTCCATGGTTCTGGGCTTTTTAAAGCCCGGAGAATCTATGTGGCTTGTCCAAGGTCATGTAGCTCTTCTGTGACAAAGCCTAGCATAGGCTTCCTGGCTGGGCTGCATGATGGAGCTGGATGGGACAGAGGTGGCATGTTCCTGCCACAGATTATACAGAGAAAGTCCTTGGGAAGTTGTGAGGAGAGGGACATGATGACAGTAATCACTGTAGCTACATTTAAGCTCAGCTTTGCACCTTGCTAAGTAAAGCTTCACAATTATCTCACTCATGCAGTAGTGAGGTACTATTATTTCCATTTAAGATGAGGAAACCAAGAATTAGAGGAAGGATACCAGGAGGAGGAAGGAGGAGAGGGAAAGAGGAAGTACAAAGGACTGAAATTGACCAAATTATATCGTTATATTGTGTGCATGTATGAATGAATCCCACTATTATGTCTAATTATAATGCACTGATAAAAATGGGGAAAAAAAAAGAGATTAGGATACAGATCCAAACCTTTCTAAACCAGAGCTAGGTTCTGAGCTACTACACTATCCTAACTACAAAAGCCATCAAAACCAGCAACTCATCACACAGATGTTCATCCCAGGCAACAACCAGAAAAAAGTCAGAAAAATGAAAGCCCTTCACAGCAACCAGAAGAGAACACAAAGGAAGAAAAACATCCTTTTTGGCTCAGCCCTAGAATTATTTTTCAGCTTCTCTCTTTTAAAATAAGACCCTGTTGCCCAAACCTCACGTATGCCCAAACTACTCAAGTCAAGTGGTTCTTGCCCATTGGTGATAAATGTGTGCTACCTGCCAGACCAGGCAATCCTTGAGTGTAGACGTGGATCCCTGACCCCTACTATAGTCAAGCTCTGAAATGCAAGACAGAGAACGTTACATGGGATGCAGGAGTCTGGAGTTCTAGTCTGGGCAGCACCATTTATTTTGTGACCTTGGATACACAGTCCACTTCTAAAGCCACACAAGTGATAGGAGCTGAGGAAAAGATCTGATAGACAAATACCCTCATTTGGCAGATTAGGACACTGGGCTTCAGGACTTGCTGGTGCTCACAGATCGGCTTGAAGGAAGATAGGGTTCCTGGAGATTCCTCACTCCCAGTGCATCCATGCCATTCCCTGCTTGTGTGGTTGTCCTGTGTACCTAACAGAGCCTCCGCCCTGCTAAGGTGGTGGTGAGGTGCAGGTGAGACCTGTGTGCCCCAGATGGCCAAAAAACAGATGCTACCAGTAGCTGGGTCCAAAGCTCCTCTCAGCAGGACACGGTCCAGTGTGGTCAGGGGAGGGAGTGCCCAGTGGTGATAGGACAGGGGAGTGGTGAAGGGGAGTCCTAGGAAAGGGTAGGGTGTGACCCTTCTCTCCTAGTATTTTTGTTCATGTGACTCATCTTTGCTTTCCAGAAAAGATGGCATTTGTTGGCTTCAAAGGCACCTTCCGGCCCACTTGGGTGACTCTGGAGACGGAGGACCACACGGCCAAGATCTTCCAAGTTGTGCCCATCCCTGTTTTGAGGAAGAAGAAGCTCTGAGAACAGCTGTCACGCTGGTGCCTCCCATGGTAGACTATAATGGCGGGGCAGCAGAAGCAAGATGGTGGCTTTTTAGCCCCTTTCCAGCAGCTGCCTGGGAGGCTGTGCATCAGCCCTGATGGGCAAGGGAAGGATGTTAGATCCCCCTGGTGCTGCCACCTGCCCCCACTCAAGCGTCTACCTGCAGCCCTTGGGCAGTGTTGGCCGATACTGGAAGTCTTCTCTTTCCTGAAGCCTCTTGGGTGCTTCTCTCTTATCTGTGCCTCTTTAGTGGGGATCTGGGGACCATATGAGAAGCCCTGGCTGTGCTGGCAGCTATAATGCACTTTGGCAGAGCCCTGCCTGCACAGTAGGTGTCTGGAAGGCTGCGTCACTCATGGGTCCTATGGTCCCCAGCAGGTGCATTATGGGACAGATGTAAGGGAAAGAGCCCTGGTCTTAAGCAAATCTTTATTCCTGTCTTCATGGGAATAGGAGCTGGTGTGTCAACAGAGCTCCCCAAGATGGACTGGCTACCCCTGGGAAGAGGCAATCCCTGCTTCTGGAGGTGTCCCACCTTTCAGGAGACTTTGGCACATTGGGACTTGGTCTAGGTGACTCTTAAAGGCCCCTTCAGTTCTAAGATTCCAGAAGCCTGTGGCTTTTCACTTTGTACCCAAAACCCAGCAGTAGATTATTCTTTTCAGCCATGTCCATGACGGGGCACCCAGGATGGAGAGGTCGGAACACACCCTGTGGAGTGGGACTCAGGGAAGGGGGCCCAGCAGCCAGGTCTAAGTGCACTCTGGTTCCAAAGAAGCCTAAGAGAGGTGAAGTGGAGGTGATGACGGTTGGAAGAAGGGAATATCTACATCTGCTTGGGTGGGTCCAGAAGGCCTCTCATGCCAGGAGGCAGTAGCACTTGCAGAAATGAAGGGCAAGGGCTTTTGTTGGAGAGAGGGAGGGTGGCCTCTGCAGTGTTTCAGAGGTGGAGTCTTCCTGCCGTCACCTGCTGAAGCTGGGTGATGGAGGGTCCCCCTTTTCCTTCTGCTAGCTGACCCACATGTGACGGAGAACCATGGTCAGAAGGAAGGAATGGTCTGTGCTTGTGATGCCAAGAGCCCTGTGGGATTCGATCTCCAGCCAGCCCCCTGATGACCCCAAGGAAGTCATTTGCCCTTCTTCCAGGGAACTGAGCTGACCAAGAGACCCAAGAGAGGTCATGTGTCAATAAGTCTGCAACTTCAGAGCTGGAGGACGTTGGGAGGCATCTAGTCCAAACCCTTCATCTCTCCGCTGGGGAAAATGAAGCTCTAAGATGGGAAAGAACCACACAGACAGGGCAGGGCTCAGGGAGCCCACTCCCAGCACTTGTGCCATACCACATTGCCTCCACAACCAGCCAGGATGCCAGTGCTCCTGAAGTAGCTTCTGGAAAGGGGACAAGTCCCTTTAAGGAAAGAAAAGAATCAGAATAGAATGATCTTTAGCTCACAGCTACTTCTTTCCTGCTCCCCAGCACACACAATCCTACCCTGCTCCTGGTGTTGTGGTCCCTGCAGCCTGCGCCTTGCCCCCACTGCCTGCCAGACCACACTCAGGCACGTGGTGGCTGCAGGAACCCCCTTGGTGCTACCTGTTTCTGCAGTTCTGCAGGTGCAGCCCCCTGGATGGCATCAGGATGTGCCAACATGTTTCTGGTGAGCCAGGTGGGGGTCTGAAGAACTATTGGCTCCACCCAGGGTCTCTTAGCTACTGCTCAATACCCTGCTCTCCCCATTGTCTACCTGGGATAGAACTCAGAGAGCCCCTGGATGAGGGAAGCCTTTATCTGTGGTCTATACTTGCTCATGAGGCACCAGGATCTCCCTGGGTCTCACAAACTACCTTTGTCCCATTTCCTGCCCTACTCACAAACTCTTTCCATCAAAGAGGGTGGGCTTGCTTGACTCTTTCTGCCCAGTTGCATCCATGAGACTTGGTCCCAGAGCCCACTCCCAAGGTTGAGCCAACTGCCCGAGGGATCATTCCTATTAAACTGGTCTTCCAGCTGCTGGGAAGTGACAATGGGACCCTGCCTCTTCAGACATGGCTACTCCAAAGGCCCAAATCACAGGAAGGGCCTCTTCTGGGTGGATGAGTGACAGTAGAGTTAAAATGACCTCATGCCCTTCCTGTCTACAGTTTGGTTGAGTTTCAAACTCTTTCAAGCAAGGGTCTCACACTGTGAACCACTTAGGATAAGATCACTTTCAGGTGGCCGGGAATGTTGACTGTCTTTGGCTCAGTTCATTTAAAAAAAAATAATCTTTTGGAAAGTTCTCAGAGTTGTATATATGTTCAATAGCACAGGATCTGTACATAAAACTTTTTCTCCTAAACCATTCAGCAAGAGTCAATGTCCAGGAGTTTTTCTGATAGTGCAAATTTCCTTATTACATAGAAAATTGTTTTTGTTGTTCTGTTTCCAAGTGTTACAATTGAGTAAGGCCTTTAAACAAAGCAGCAGTCCTCTGAAATACTTGTCTTTCCTGTTGCCGAAATAGCTGGTCCTTTTTCGGGAGATGGATGTATAGTGTGTTCTGTATGTAAACATTTCTTGTAGGTGTCACCACAAACAAAGATATATTTTCTATTTATTTATTACATAAGCGTTTCAAGAAGTCACTGTCAGAGTAATGAAGAATTGTCTTAAGTGTCATGTTTGGGGATATCCTTTGGACTGCTTGAAAGAATTACCCAGAGCTAAGAGAGATCAGTTCTGGTTCACAAAACCTTGTTTTACCATGGTGAAAACACAAAGGATGTCACCGTGTTGTCTGTTTATTTTGTTTTCCATTAAAATGGGCCTCATTTAGTTCAGTTCTCTAAGAAAAATAAGATTGATGAAATCATCCTGAGTCTGTGTCTCTTATTTCTATGGCCTCCCTCTCAAGAACTACTCATATATCAAACCCCCACCTTGCTCCCATCCCAACAGGGCACCCCTGAGAGCAGGTGAGGACGATCCGCTGAGATGTCATTTGTGTGATCAGTCACGTCCAGAATGTTCTATATCCTCCGTGCTCCTAAGCCATCAGGAGGCTGTCGGTTCTATCCCTGTCCCACTGGGGAGGCCAGGCTGGAGGGGACATTAGAGTGTGGACCAGAAGCAGGACCATCTCTTCCTCCCAGGCACTGTTTGGCCAGAGGTCAAACACAATGTCTGAGAACATGGAAGTTAAGGTGGAAAAATAGGTCCAAATCAAGCAGGGCAGGAGCAGGTGGAGGGCACCCCTGGGCAGAGGTGGGAAGGGCTCAGGGGTCTGGAGAGGGTCAAGTGTCCGGCAGAGGCTGAAACAGGGTGAGTGAGTCTAGAGCTGTGCCGCCCACAGCAGCTGCCCACATTTAATTAATTTAAATTAAATACGATTAAGCATCCAGTTCTTCACTTCTATAAGCCCTGCTGGGGGTGTTCCACAGCCACACACGGCTGGTGCTGCCATATTGCCAATAGAGAACTTTCCCATCACCATTGAACATTCTCCTCTTAGTCATTTCCAGAGGGCTGCTGGGACATGTATTCTGGGCTCTATGCTCCCAACGTGTGCAAATGTGTGTTGCTTGTGTGCATCCAATCCACTTAGAAGGGCTGGGACCAGGTTGGTGGTGTCAAGCTGTCAGTAAACAAATACACCTGGAACCCCAGCTTTGAGGACATGATATCAAGCATACAGTGGAGAATACATGACTGCTACCTTTAAGAAGCTTTAACAGGCCAGGTGCAGGGGAGCACACCTGCAGTCCCAGCTACTCAGGAGGCTGAGGTCGGAGGATCCAAATTTCAGGCCTCAGCATCCACCACTTAGCAAGGCCTTGTCTCAAAATAAAAACTGAGAAGGATTGGGGATGAAGCTCAGTGGTTTAAAGTACCCTGGGTTCAATCCCCAGTATCAAAAAACCCCAAAACTTTACCTGGAGATAGAGATCACATCAGTACACATTCAACAAATGTTTTTGATTGGAGCATCAGTTCAGGCATCGTGCACAAAGGGGAACGTGAAATGGCCCCTATGGAGCACATACAGTGACATGACCAGTGGGAGACATGGCCAAGTTCTTGTTTTGTTCTTGATTTTGGTACAGGGGATTGAACCTGAGGCTCTCTACCACTTAATTACATTCCTAGACTTATTTGAGAAAGGGTCTCACTTAGTTGCTGAGCCTGGCTTCAAGCTTGTGATCCTCTTTCCTGAGCCTCCTTAGTCTCTGGGATTACAGGCATGTGCTGCTATACCTGGCATGGCCAAATTCTCTAAACAGAGAGGAATCACCATCACCTGGAGTGGTCAGGGAAGGTCAATACTCCAAGGTGGGACAGGAGTCGACTCAGGGATGACCAGGGAAGAGGAATAGCCTAGGCAGGGCCAGTGACCAGGGGTGTGCACTTCGGGACACATGGGCATAAATTAGGGAGTAATATGAGGGAAGGTATGTAGGTGGGTTGGGCTAGAGAAAGGGCTGGTTTTAGGGCCTACTAGATTTGATGATGGGGGATGGTCAGCCGGAAACATCACTGTCTGTATGAAGACATAGCCCACAAGTACCCACTGATGCAATGGCAAAGGCATCTGGGAGGAGCCATAGGGCGATGGGACCCTGCACGAAGCTAGACACAGAGCAAGAGAAGCACTACATAGACAACAGAGGGGGAGAGGAAGGAGCGTTGGGGCACTATTGTTTGCTCCCGTGGTAGTCACCAGATGCCCGCTGGAGTCACCACAGAAGGCATTAGGTGAGCATCCAGCCCCTGTCCACACTGAGACAGACCAGAGGAGGAGCTCTAGCCAGCCAGCCTGCAGGGACAGGGACAGAAGCCAGTAAGTGGGAATGAACTAAGTGCAGAAGGGCCAGAGGGACACTCCCAGCTGAGGGAGCAGTGGGGCCTGGGGGCAAAGGCCCTGGACAAGCCACAGGAAGCGGATGGGGCCCTTTCCTGCATCCTGGAGGGAAGCATGGTGGGGGTTCACTCAGAGAGGACTTGGGGTGACGTTAAGAGGTCAGGAAAGTCAGGGTTGAGAACATCTGCTTCAAATCACTGATAGGAAGTCAGAAGCAGGAGTTTAGGGGAATTAAGTCCCCACGTCCAACCAGTCTCAGTTGAGCACACAGGTGCCCTTAAGTGGTGAATGCCTGCATCTTCATCCTGCCACCCACCTATCCCCCTGTCCCCGGCTGGGCCAAAGGCACACAGAACTCTCACCACCTCCCACTCTCAGGGATCTTGGTGTCCCCGCCCACTAGCATACCCTTTCCTTTCTCTCCCCAGCACTTGGCTTCTGCCTGTCACTCTGCAAGGCTTAGTTCCACACAAGGCCTTCTATGACCCACCCCTGTCCCCATGGCACCGTCCTCTTTTCTCCCCCAGGACCCCCAAGTTCAGTGTGGTGATGTCACACATCCTGATGAGGGGAATCACTCACCCCATCTGCCAGACCATAGCTCCTGCAAAGTAGGGGCCAGCGGCTCTCCCCACATCTGGCAGAACCACATTCCACAAATGTGTTCAGTCTGTTTAATGTGGGCATAAAGCAGACTGTCTCCTCCCTCCTGCTGCCACTAGAGAAGCCAGGACCGGGCTGGCTGCCCTGCGACCCAGTCCTTACCATGGGGGGCTAGGGAAGTCGGGCAGGTTTTCCCCAAATGGCAAGGAAAGGAGGAGGATGTGGGAGGAGAGGCACCTGGAAGGGAATCCACATCCTCAGGGCTGCACTGGGGGTAAGGGAGGGAGGAGGAGAAAGTGGGGAGATGGACCGAGGGAGGAGGGCTCACTGTCCCTCACAGAAAACACTGAGCCTTAAACACAATGAAGAGTATTCATGAAGTGGGCATGGTAGTGCATGTCTGTGCTCCTCAGCTGGGAGGCTGAGATAGGAGGATTGCAAATTCAAGCAGTTTAGTGAGACTCTGACTCAAGTTGGGGATGTGGCTCAGTGGTTAAGCATCCCTGGGTTCAATCCCCGGTATCAAAACAAACAAACAGCTTTTAAACCAGAATATAATAACACAGGTGTAAGGAATGAGCAGGCAGAGAAGAAGCTGAGTTAAATTCTCCATCTTCCCGGGGGGTGTGTCATGTTGTTCTGGATATTGACAGGTTGGTAATTATAGATTTAAGAATGAAAACAAAAACTAATGATGATAATTAATTCCATTTAAAATAAGATATCTCCTTTCCAAGCCACTGCAGAAGATAAAAGCAAACAAAATACAGTCTTTTTTTGAGAGAGAGTAGAAAGGTTACCACAGGGAAACAAAAAATGTGGGTAGTGAGCTTAGCAGAAGGGAGTTCAACCACTGCAGTCACAACAATACAAAAACAAGTTTCTTTACAAAAAAAATCAAGCCTCTCTGATTTAGTTGAGAACACAAAATTACATTATTTGCAGGCTACAGGCTTATTACTATGAACATGGGTGACTTGAGTGTCATCAGCTTTTAGAGACCAATTTTTATCTTTTATAGATTAAATACATGGGGCTGGGGTTGTGGCTCGCCTAGCACATGCGCTGCCCGGGTTCGATCCTCAGCACCATGTAAAAATAAACACATTGTGTACAACTAAAGCAAATAAATAAATATTTTAAAAAATATTAAATACACTTAACTGGGTGCATGGTATGTTCCTGCCCAGCAACTCAGGAGGCTGAGACAAGAGGATCTCAAGTTAGAGGCTGGCCTCAGCAATTTAATAAGACCCTCTCTCGAAATAAAAAATAAAAAAGGCTGGACATGTAGTTCAGTGATAAAGCACCCCTGGGTTCAATTGTTCAATACCTAGGACCAAAAAAAAAAAAAAAAAAAAAAAAAAAGGAGACAAGGGACTAGGGTCCCAATATTCCAATATTCCCTTCAAGGTCACACCCCTGATGACCTAATTCCCTCCCACTAGGCCCCACTTCTTACAGGTTCCACCACCGCCCAATAGTGCCACAGGCTGGTGACCAAGCCTTTAGCATATGAGTCCTTGGAGGAGATTCAAGATCCAGACTGTAGCACAGACACACCCAGAAACACATTTGACCAAATGCCTGGGCACTCTGTGGCCCAGTCAAGTTGACACATAAAATTAACCATCACAGACAGCCTCTTTTCTTTTTGATTTCCCCAAATTACATGAACATCAGGAAGTTATTTGTAGCAGTATTTGGTTGAGAATTTTGGAATATGGTACAACAGCAACTTAAAATAGGACATTAGTCATCATTGCCGTTGCCGAAAGTTCCTCCACCCTCCTATCCCCCCATACAAACACCTTAAGTAAACTCCTGGGGCAGGCTGCTTTTAAAACATCCCAGTTCTCCTCTCCTTAGTGATCATTGCATTGCTGTTCTCTCCCACCAATGAAAACTTTGCCTCAGTCATTTCTTTGTGTATGCAAACACTCATCCATCTAAACATAGAATTATCTTCACTGGTTTACTACTCTTTAGCAGTCCAAAGAATCTACAGAGGCCTGATAAGTGTCGGTCTCCCAATGTGATTAAGTTGTCAGCAATACTGTCCTTGCCAAGGACCTCAGAATGTCAGTACATGGAATGAGACTTGTTAAGGACAACAGATGACAATTGCTCCTTCATTCTGAATAAGAGCTGCTAGACACATCACCCACCTCTAACAAAGGAAGGGCCTAGAGAGTCCCAGAAGGGGAGAGACCCGAAGGAAATACAGAAAAGTAAAGTGAATGTACCACGGGCTTTCCTCTCTTCCCAGGGCTATATCTCCATAACCAACTGAGATGCTCCAAGGGAACTCCCCTAGGGGTTTTGCAGAAAGAAGGAATTGACATGCACCATCTGAGCTGGATTATTACTGAGTTCCCCAAACTCACTAGGCCACCCCACACTGTCAGCTGGGCATGAGAGTTCTCTGGATAGCCTGTCATGGCTGCTTGCTATTTGTGAGGGCAGAGGCAGACAGTTCTTCTCATCTAGGGGTGACCAAAGTGAACAGAGGGTGAAGCTACAGAGCTTGGGAGGATGAAGGGCACCCTCTGGGTAAATGCACTTCCTTTTTTTTTTTTTTTTTTTTTTTTTTTTTAGTACTGGAATTAAAGCCAGGGTACTTTACCCCTGAGGCTTTTCCATATCCCTTTTTATTTTTTATTTCAGCAAGCTGCCCAGGCTGGCCTTGACTTTGTGATCCTCCTGCCTCAGCCTCCCAAGTCACTGGGATTACAGTTGTGCACCACTGCACCCGGCTCGCTTCCACCTCTTGGCTGGGCAGGATGCATGAGGCTTCCCAGGAGCCAAGCTCAGTCCCTGCGTGTGCGCGACTGAAGGGGCCCTATCTTAGATGGCTGCAAGCCCAGGTGAAGGGAATCTGATGGAAAAAGACTATAATAGGTTCTTTCAAAAACAGACAGCAAGCCGGGCGCGGTGGCGCACGCCTGTAATCCCAGCACTTTGGGAGGCTGAGGCAGGAGGATCGCGAGTTCAAAGCCAGCCTCAGCAATGGCGAGGCACTTAGCAACTCAGTGAGACCCTGTCTCTAAATAAAAAATACAAAAAAGGGCTGGGGATGTGACCCAGTGGTCGAGTGCCCCTGAGTTCAATCCCCGGTACCACAAAAAAAAAAAAAAAAAAAAAAAAAAAACAGACAGCAAAGGAGGAAGCAGTTTTATCAGTATTCAACTAGAAAATGTATGAGGTGATTAAGTAAAATATGGTGTCATTTGATGAGCTATGATACTTCATTGAAATAATATTTACAAAGGATTTGAATAAACAAACTGCTCATTTTCAGAGCACTTGCAGGGGCTCAGATCTGGAAGTCACAGAATATTACAGACTAAAAGACCTTAAAACCCAGTGGCCTAACATTCCCATTAGTGTTTGCACTGTGCTTGCAAGCACCTCAGCTATACCCAAGGCCACACTCCTGTCCTTGTGGTGCCACTGCCTGGCTCTCCAGGCCACCCACCCTCTATTCACTTGTGCCTGCTACAATCTCAGCTTAGTGGCCGCCTGCTCCTGGAAGTTTTCCTCTGACCTCCCTAGGAAAATCCCTCTCTTGCAAGCTTAGCTCTTCTCATAGCTATTGTTGTATACACATTTGTGTGTTGATCTAATTCAGGCCTGTTCTCCCATAGCCCACTGCCTCTCTGCCCAGAGGCTTTGTACCTCTTCCTCCCTTGGTTTGGTTTTGTTTTGGTATTGGGGATTGAACCCAGTGGCACTCTATCTTTTTATTTGGAGAGAAGGGGTCTCACAAAGTTACCTCGTCTGGTCTGAAACTTGCTATTTTCCTGCTTTAGCCTCGGAAGATGACTAGGATTATAGGTATGGATCACCATGGGCAACCTTGGTGTTACATCTCAAAAGCCCAAAGAACTGGCTTGAAGAACCAAAATCCTCCCTGGTGGGTTGTTCCCTTGAGTAAATTCCTTTGGGCAATGCTAGCCTGTTCTAACTGAGGCCCAGAGGGATGACACATTCTGGTTCAGAGGGGTGATATATTGAACTATGTAAGAGGCAGGAACCAAAGACCCAAAACTCGATCCTTACCATGCAGGAGTTTTAACAGAACAAAGATCTCAGGAGATTTGCAAGGAAGGTTCTGTCTCAGGGGAGTCAGGTCCTTCTTTTGTATTGTAGTGTGGCTCCCATTTGTCCTGTTTCTTCCAAGACATGAATTCCAGGCCTGGTAGGACTTGTCACCCTTGTTTATGGAAGAGGGAAGGCTCCAGAACATGAAGTATAGCATTCAAAGTCACCCTACTTCAGGCAAAGGTGGGAGACGAGGATCAAAGAGGTCTCCTTCCAGGCCCAACGCTGGAGCCTCACTCCTCACAGGAAGAATGCAGACTGGTTGAAACAGCAGATGCAAAACAGACCAGATGTCCTGGGATTCCTGACATGCCACCAGCTATAGACCTCCTTGCTCAGTGCTGCCCCACTTAGGGTCCAGTCATTGGCTCTGGAACTCCACCTTGGAAACCTCAGCACATTTCTTCAGAAAAACATCTTGCTCTGAATTTGCCAGGAACTATATGCTAAGACTTCAAACTCCTCCTGAGCTACTGACACTGAGTTTGACAGAAAGTTCAGCTTTAAGTGGACTCAACAAGGTCTAGAGAGAATTAGCCAAGAGGCCCTGGCAATAAACTCAGATTTCCCCCCACACTGGACCAAGTGGAAAGGACTCTCCAGGTTCTTGCTTGTGACACTTGGGTGGGACCTCTTGAAATCTGCCCACTGGAAATTTCCTTGTCTCAGCAAACAACAATTAGCCTGCAGACTCCTGAAACCCATCCTAGATGCTGGCAACCCTGCTCTGTGGTCTGCCTGTCAGGATAAGCCTGCCTCCCCTGACAGCGATGTCCTTAGTCATGCAAGCACTTGAGAGCAGAGCATCTCAATGGTGGGAACGAGAATGAGAATGGCAGGTATTCCTGTACAAAAGGAAGTGGCCAGGTCTGCTCTTGTGTGCACTGTGATGGGCAGATGGCCGTTCTTCTGGAATAATCTCTGGCCCATGTAGACTTCCATCCTAGCCCCCACCAAGGGTGTTGTGCCACAATAAAAAGAGTATTGCCCCCTCAAGAGAACAGCCCAGAAGGGATACCAGCCTGCCTCTGCCTACCTGTGCCCTGGACAAGGCTTAACCTGAGTCTATTTATTCATCTGCAACATAACACACACACAAAATGATAAGTGAGTAATACATGACAATAATAAGTGCTTCACATCATGACACCTCTATGAGGTGGAAACTTCTTTTAGTGCCTACAGGCCTAGGTGAAGTTCTTAAGTAACTTGCCCAGGATGATACAAGTGAATAAAGCCCCAGAACTGCTCTCATGGGCTTCACATTCAATGTTAACTGACACCAACCTCGTGGGGTTTACAGAAAGGAGAGAAGGATGTGAAGAAGACCTATGTACAGTAATAACATGCACAGTTAAGTAAGAGTGCCCAATGCCTGACAAAGTAGGTGCATGACACAGTGAATGACACTGAGGGTCTTCTAATGCATAGTCGTAAATGTCAGGAGGGTAGGAACTTGCCCACCCTGCTCGCCTTTATTCCCACCACCCACACAATTCCTGGAACTTTATTGGCATTCAGACCTTAACTGGGGAGTGCTCATGCCAACAGGCAGGTGGGTCTTGCAGAGGTCCACAGGATGTGAGCTGCTCTCTTCCTGGGCACTCAGGACAAGGGCAGAGTGTGGGAGATATAAACTTTGGAGCTGGACTACCTGGTTTAAACTCTGGTTCTGTCACTTCCTTACAGTGAGACTTTGGGAAAAATACTTAACTTCTCTGAGCCTCAGTTTCCCTGTGTGTAAAACAGGGATGATGGTATAGTATCGACTACACAGGGTTGCTATATGGTTGGAATATGTTTGAGTAGCACACAGGGATTGGATAAGCCTTTAGGCTTCAAAGAAACTCAATGATAGAGGTGTAGACAGATATTCACAGATTTTGCAAACATGTTTGAGCAACGTGTTAATTAAAATAATAGCTGAAGAATTCTCACCCAAGGAGCAGTGATGAAATCAGCAGAGTGATGGGAAAGCCCTGCAACACTGTGGTCTCTGCTGCCCTCTAGTGGGAACATGCCTTAATTTTCAAATTGACTTTGCTTTATGGGAATAAAATAAGCACTTTAGAGTGATGACTTTGGAGAAGGATTCTAGTCAAGTCACCTTCCCAAGCCGTGCCTTGGTTTTCTGGACTGTAAAGTAACTCAAAACTCCACTTCACTTGACAGGGATCTTACAAAGGAAACAGAGCATTCTCTGGCTGTGGGGTCACAATCCAGTCCCTTCCCCTTTCAGATCTAGGAACTAGAGGTACCTCACCTCCACTGCAGGGCAGGTATGAGGCTTACCTGCAGCAGATGAAGGCAAACGTGTGTGAACACTGAAGTCTAAAACACGTGTACTATTGTGATTACCATCAACTGCTCCTCCCCAGTTTCGACTTCTGTATAGCCAACTCAGCTGTTCTTTGGGACTTTTTCCTCTCAGACTTTGTCAAAGAAAACCAGAGCCTGACAGCAATTGAAAGTCACAAAAATGGGTTTCTAATCAGTAATGAGTATAATAGGGGAAAGAGACCTCAGTGCAGAACTGGCTGAATTCCAAATACTGCATGGACAGGTAGGAATGAGAGCCAAGCAGCAGGCTGGGGTCAGTGGGTGAAAAATGACTGAGAGGAAACCTCAGGGAGGAGTGGGTTCTGCATAAACAGACTTTACAGGATTCTTGCAGAAGGCAGGCCAGGATGATCAGACATCACCAGGGGGGTAGAAAACTTAATCAGAGATCAAGTTCTTGATAAATTGACTTGAAGCATTCTTGCTACAGCTGGGCCAGCCAAGGACAGACTTAAGGTGGGGGCTGGTGGGCTTAAAGGAGCCTGACCAGAATTTGGTCAAGGAGGGGATTTCTCTCAGCTTCCATCCTACAGGCTTCTGTAGCAAGTTTAGGTGAGCTGGAAAGGACACTCAGCTCTGAGCTCTGGCCTCCCGCAAGATGTCCCCAGACACCTCACAGCTTCGCCATGGGAAAGCATTTGCCATCAGATGTCACAGCCAAGCTAATCTTTATATTTGATTAAAAAAAAAAAAAAAAAAAAAAAAAAAGCACACACATTGTGAAGCACTGGAAAGGAGGACACAACCCCTCCTTGAAACTTTAGCCAGAGCCTCTCACTGCCAGTCTTTCTACGATCCTTCAGCTATTTCTACTAAGATGTGAATGCACTCAGACAGTGGTCTGAAAGGAAATCTGGTCAAATGAAAACAGTATGAGTAGCTAGGATGGTGCATCAGTAGAGGGAGTTTGTTCTTTTTTTTTTAAGAAAACTTTTTAACAGTAATGTGATGGTGCTAATTTAATAAAAATCAAGATTTCAGCTTTTACCCTAAAAGGAAGAACCTGGGAATTCAGGAAACTTGAACTTTTATTTTTATTTATTTTTCTAGTATTGGGGATTGAACTCATTAATGCTGTATCACTGAGCCACATCCCCAGCCCTATTTTGTATTTTGAGACAGGGTCTCACTGAGTTGCTTAGTGCCTTGCTTTTGCTGAGGCTGGCTTTGAATTCACCATTCTCCTATCTCAGCCTCCTGAGCTGCTGGGATGAATGGCGTGCACCACATGCCTAGCTATTATTATTATTATTATTATTATTATTTGAGACAATGTCTTGCTAAGTTACCCAGGCTGAGCTTGATCCTCCATCTCAGCGTCCCAAGAGTTGCTGGCATTATTGGAGTAGAATTAAAACATTTTTTTGTGTGGGGGTGGGAGTGATACGTATTGAACCCAGGGGTGTTTTACTACTGAGCTACACCCCCAGTCCTTTTTGCTTTTTTTTTAGACAATGTCTCACTAAGTTGCTGAGGCTGGCCTCAAAACTTGCCATCTGGTGGGCACAGGGGTGCACGCCTGTAATCCCAGCAGCTTGGGAGGCTGAGGCAGGAAGGTTGCAAGTTCAAAGTTAGCCTCAGCAAAAGCAAGGAGCCAAGCAACTCAGTGAGACCCTGTCTCTAAATAAAATACAAAAATAGGGCAGAGGCTGTGGCTTATGGTCTAGCGCCCCCAAGTTCAATCCCTGGTACCCTAAAAAAAAACAACTTGCTATCCTCCTACCTCAGCCTCCCAAGTTGCCAAGGTACCACTGCATCTGGATGGAATTTGAACTTTTAAACATGAAAACCTAAGAACCAACCAAAGATTACTGGTTTAAGATAGATCAACCCTGTCCCTACTTGCCTCATCTCACTGCCTCATCCTAAATCCAGTTTCTTGGATTTAGTCTTTATTTAAAATGTTTGTCTTCTGTTCATTATAGTTTTTGATTTTTAAAATATTGCATTAAAATATTATTTGTCTTGATGACTGAGTTTTGTGACCCTTAAATTGTGTGCCTGAAGTGCCAGGTGTGGTGCATGCCTTTAATCCCAGCAACTCCAGAGGCTGATGCAATAGGACCCCAAGTTCAAGGCCAGCCTGGGCAACTTAGTGAGACCCTGTCTCAAAATAAAATAAAAAGGGCTAAGGATGTGGCTTAGTGATAGAGCACTTGCCTAGCATGCATGAGGCCCTGGGTTCAATCCCTAGTACCACTGGGAAAAAAAATGTGTTACTGTGGCAAGTACTGTGCTCCCCATACCCAAGTCTGCTCCGGCCCAAGCCACATTCTGCATGCCAGAGTAGAGATGCTTACTACGGAGAGATGAGTGAAGCAAAAAGTACCCCAGCCTTTCCCTCTGTGAGGGAGTGAAAGATTTAAGAAGGATCCAAGGTAGGAGTTAGGTTGGCACTTTCTAAAATCTTGGCAATCAACCTTTTCAGGATTAGTTACGGCTCCCTCCCCAACAGCGAGGCGAACCTGAATGCATTCTAAAAGTATAGGCAGCAAGAGGCTATAACTTCTCAAGGTATAGGAGGCTAAAGGCTACTACCTCTCATGGTGTCTGGTCTGAACTTCTTTCCCTTTCTTGTTCAATTATGAGAAAACAACATTCAGTCCCCAAATTGCAGCTTCCAGGGAAGCAAACAATGCTCAGATAAGGAGAGAAGGGAGTCAGGGAGAACTCACCAAAACACCTCTGTGGATCAAGCTCTGAGAAAAGTCACGTCTACTAAGCAGTACCAAGAGGAAAAAACAAAAGATGTGGCATCTACCCAAGGATATTGGAACTAGAAAGCAACAACAGAAGAATATAGAACGTATAAATAAATAGTACAAATAAATGTACAAATAAATAGTCTCTTGTAACAAAAATACATAAACCAAGGTCATTTTTTAATCATAGAACAAAAGCCCGAATTAAAAAAAAACAAAACAAAACAGCTCAAAGATGAGACAAAAATTAAATGATTTAATTAAATTAAATCATTTCAGAGTTAACAAATTGGTGCACAAAATACCAACACAAAACTAAAATTAACAATAGAACATATATCTTTTGATTCAAAATAATGAGAAAGAAGAAAAAAAAGTTGAATCTGCAATTAGAACTGATCTATCAGGTTCTGGGAGGATTAAAGGAAAAAAATTTCAGCCGGGCACGGTGGCGCACGCCTGTAATCCCAGCACTTTGAGAGGCTGAGGCAGGAGGATTGCGAGTTCAAAGCCAGCCTCAGCAATGGCGAGGCACTTAGCAACTCAGTGAGACCCTGTCTCTAAATAAAATACAAAAAAAAAAAAAAAAAAAAAAAAAAAGGGCTGGGGATGTGGCCCAGTGGTCTAGTGCCGCTGAGTTCAATCCCCGGTACCAAAAAAAAAAAAAAAAAAAAAAAAAAATTCAGAAAAATTGACATGAAGGCAATTCCTAGCAAAATTACTAAATTTTAAGAAAGTGGAGAAATTTCTAGAATCTGATAGAAAGGGCAATCTCTTTTAAGAGGAAAGACAAGGGTGGCCTCAGACCTCTCCGATGAAGTAGTGTCTGAGGTGCTGGCGAAAAAAGTGAAACCCAAAAATGTGATACTCTCCACACTGTTCTTCAAGAATAAAGATGGACATAATGGTTACAGAAGGTGACAAGATATAGGCCTTATCGGTGTACAAGTAACACTGTTAAAAATAAAAACCAGGGAGAAAGGAGGATCGAGGCCAAGTTCATCAGAACCCTTCTCTTCACCTTGACTAGTTCAATCCCCGTACCAATATATGTGGCCCACTTCAATCCCCAGTAGGGGAGAAAGGAGGAAGTTCATAATTAAAAAATATATACTTCCTAGAAAAAAAAGAAAAAAGACATTATATTTTACATTATAAAGGAAACTACAGTATAAACATCAAAAACCAGATGGCCTGAGGATGAAGAAAGGTGAAAGAATATGTATACATTAACGAATTGTCATGGTCCTGGTTGTTAATCTAAAGATATCATCCAAATGTCTTCTATCAATAGATATTATAACATGAAGAGGAAGACAACCTGTTAAAAACATAATGGTTTTGCTGTGTGCAGTGGTTCACACCTGTATCCCAGCAACTCTGGCAGCTGAGGCAGGAGGATTGCAAGTTTGAGGTCAGCTTTGGCAACTTAGCAAGACCCTATCTCGAAATAAAAAAGGGCTGGAGATTTGGCTCATTGGCAGAGCACCTCTGGGTTCAATCCCCAACACCCCACCTCCATAAAAAGCAACTTTTTTTGTTCTTCAGTCTGCAGACTGGTTAAGGCTTTGCAGGGCAGATCATCTTGCTGCCCCTGGTGTCAGTTGGAAGACTGGGGCTTGAAATATCGAAATCTCACTCATTCATGTCTGTGCTGAGATTAGGAGGACTCACACAGCTGGGACTGAAACAGGTGGCTCCAGGTAGAGCCATGTGGCCTCTGGATGGCACCTCTCCAGTATGGTGGCTAGGGAACAGACAAAACATGATTTTTAAATTTATAAAACTGTTTAGGTGTGATGCCCAGAGCTGGCAAGGGCAGATCTTCTGCTGGTGAGACTAGACTGATAAAACCACTTGGGAAAGCAATTTGGCAATATATACCCAAAATGCTAAAATTTTGTCTGGTTTAATGATTCCATTGTTAGGAATTTAACCTTCAGATATAAATACAAACACAAAAATATCGTGCACAAAAATGTTCACCACATGTCAGATGCGGTGGCACACACCTGTAATCCCAGAGACTCTGGAGGCTGAGACGGGAGGATCGCTAGTCCAAAGCCAGCCTCAGTATCAGTGAGGCACCAATCAACTCAGTGAGATGCTGTCTCTAAATAAAATACAAAATAGGGCTGGGGATGTGGCTCAGTGGTCAGGTGCCCCTGAGTCCAATCCCCAGTACTGAAAACAAAACACAAAAAACAAACAAAAACCTCACCACAGTATTGACCATACTAGCCAGACACTGAGAACCTGAGTGTCCCTCAGGAGGAGCTGTGCAGGGGAGGGAGTGGTGGCCAGGCCTCACCGGAGCCACTGCAGACCACCCCTTGAGCTACTAAAATGCCCGACTTGTGCCTCACTCCCACCAGCACCTCTTCCAATCAGTTCTGTTGAACTGGTACAAACTGCATGAAATCCCTAGGGCACCCCAGATTTCTATGGGACATCCTGTGCCTCTCTAGTCCTCAAGTCCAGTCCTGCACTATGCCCCGGCCTCCTCAGCGATGCTTCTGCAGTTCCCTTTTCTGCTACTTCTGGACACAAGGCAGAGTCCTCTGCCTATTTTCCTCTTCCTCCTGCCCTCAGCAGGGCCTCTCTGACCATCCCAACAAAGTACGATTTGCCCATCCTGCTCTTAGCACTCTTACTTCTTTTATACTTCCTTCCAGCAGTTGCCATTTTACTTTGTCTGTCATTAATATTTGTTTTAACCTGGCAAATCATGAGTTCCATGATAGCAGGGGCTGTACTGACCCTGTCCTTAGTACCTAGGATAGCCTAGTGTGTAAGAGAGACTTAATAAATCCTGGCAGAAGTGGCTGTTGTACACAGCACAGGAAGCAGTGGGACACAACTGTACATTCTGATTGGAAAGGCTTCCGTGTGGAGGGCAGTGTGCAGCCTCTGTTCACCCTTGTTCAGTTAAAATAATTATCTAATCAACATAGTTGCTCATACTGGACCATTATGGCTACATATTACAGAAACCTAATAGCCCTAAGTAAAAACAGAAAAAACCTAGGGAAAGGGCTTATTTCAGACCTGGCTGGAGCTAGGGACTTAGATGATAGGGTATGGCTCTGTACCCACCTCTGCTAGATGACTATGCTGCCTCTACCCTCAAACAGCAAGAAGGCTGCAGCTGCTCCAGCCTCACATACTAACTTCAAATGAATGAGAAACAAATTTTCCTGAGGGCACTCAAGGAAATTCACTTGGGACTAACTCTGACTGGGACTAATGCCAGGCCTAGATCCCCCAGGTTTGGGGAAAGTGGCAGGGGGAATGACCTGGAGGTTAAGTGACTGCAGGGCAAATGTGCCTCCACCACTGAGAACTAAGAAGGCAGAGGGTGTGGTTCATTAGAGGGAAATGTGAGCCTTTAGCCAAATAAGGGTAAGCAGATGCTATGAGGCCAGAACACACACACACACATGCTGGGAAACATACTTTTTCTTTTGGAAACAAATTAACAGTAGCTCCACTGGGGACAAGTTACTGGCAGCAGGGTAGATATACTTTGTACCATTCTTTAACAGTGACATTTCTAAGCATGTGTATGTACTAATTTAAATTCCTTAAAATCACAATTGAGGGTTTTTTCCCCCCACAAAGAATTTTAGTTCCTAAAAATGACATCTGTATATAAATGTTCTAACTCTTCTTTCAAGTAGGCTCCAACATATGAACGGCAAAAAAATAAGACATGAACAGTAGAATATCAATCACAAGTTTAGGCACTTTATCAAAGAAAAATGTCTAGAAATACTGTAAATGAGGTCGAGTCTTCTGCCACACCCTGCAAAGGACTGGACTGGTCCTGACTCACACACATTACAACTGTCAGATTCAGGAGAACACGAGCCCTATACCAGCCTCACTCTTCTGTAGCTAAGGAAACAGAACAGATTCCCCTCACTTTATAACCACAAAAACCTGACAGATAGCAAGGAGTGCTCTTTAGCTGCTGGGAGCGACCCAGTCAAAGAAACATGATGACTTAGAATTTCCAGGTGGCACTGTTTCTGTTCTCTGCATTTCCTGCATGGATTGGGTTTACACACCCTGGTTTCCTAGTTATAGGACTAGATACAGAGTGGCTGCCTGGCTCCCACAGCACATTCTGCCTTTGCTGCAATGAAAATGATGATTGCAGCAGGAACAGTTTGACTCAACTAAGTATTTTCATGGCTTGTTTGATTTGAACCTGCCATCTTTCTGGCTGATAGAAAATCAGAAGCATAGAGACATCAGGCCACCGGATCAGAGTAGGAGCTACGAAAGGGTATGGCACCTCCGGGGTCAACAATGCCCCAGCTGTACATGGGAAAAAGCAACAAGGTCAAGTTTCCACAGAAAGTGATTTTACAGTAAACATAAATTTGTCAGTGTCCACTATCATTAGAAAAGCTTTGTCCTCATACTGGAAGCCTTTAGAATAGTAATTCTTATACTGACCACAAACTGGTCAAGCGGCAGACCCTTACTAGAAGAAATAAGGATGTCATCCAATATGCAGTTCCTTGCACCCAGCCCTGCCCCTGACACGGCAAGGTCTCCTGTCTTATCAGCTCTTCATTGGGAGTGCAGGTGCACTATTAAAGGTCTTCTCGTTTGTTTCCAGCTCGATTGCCTTCCTTGGAAGCCCGAGGTTTCGGATCTCCTTCCTTCTTCTTTTTGCCCTTCTCTTGTTTTGTTTTATTTTTCTCTTTGCTTCCTCCTCCTTTGCCAGGGTACACCTGTCCCTCCAGAGTCACATCAGCACATCTGTCTTGACTGACCAAAAAGTCCTTGATCTCCCATGCATAGCTCCCATCACGAAGCATGAAGATAGCACGGTCTGACCCCACGATGAACCTGACAGATGTGATCAGACAGTTAGCATGTACTAGCAAGGTACTAAGGGGTCAGTGATAAAGGGGCACTTTACCAAGAGAAAAGCTCACTTCATGTACCACATGAATACAGAACAAAAAGCTATTTTCCAGGACCTGGTAGCTACAAACATTTAATGTCTGAAGATACCAGTTTGCCAAACTACTAAATACTCTGCTTAGATACAAACAGCAGACACTGAGCATTCCTTTGAGGCATGAGTGGATGCTCCCATTATGAGAGCATTACGTAAAGTTCCCTAGTGGCATAAAGTGCTGCAGCAGCAGGGGTGGGGTAAGGAGGAAGCCTCCACTGGCATGTGTTTTATATCCTGAAGTGCCACTTCCATTTCTGTTTAATGTTCTGAAGTATCCAGTTAGTTTTATTTGGAAAAAGCTTCTGCTGATAAAGAATAAAAGCCACTGGCTTACAGCATGCCATAAGAAGCCCTGAAGGGCCCAAGAAGGCACTCAGAAACTAGACAGGGATCCTAACCAGAGGTTAGCAGTGAGCAGCCCAGCTCATCCACACTGGATAGGACCCAAGGAGCAAGAGGAACAGAATGGAGTCTGGGAGGACCACCGGCGTGGCCAGTGGGCAAGACCTCTCCATTCTGGAGGCCTAACCCACACCTCCTTTCACAGAGCTCCATCACTGCTTGTTGCTCTAGGTGTGCATTCAAGCTAACAAAAGTATTCTGCTGGTCTCCATACTCTCCAAGTACTCCTTCAATTCTTTCTCATCACTTTCATGGCCCCAAATTTCAAAACTGTTATTGAAGGGGAAAAATGCAGACTCTTTATATTTCAGGACCATACCAGGTAGTAATAATGGGTCCCTTCACATTGAATTAGTTATCTGTTAGCAACCTGGTGCAAGCTCCAGGAACACACAAAAGGACTCTCCATTGAGGAGAGATTTCCAGAAGCAGCAAACTGTGAAGCTTGCTTGACTGTCCCCTCAAGAGGCTAAGCCATACAACTTTTTAAGTCAGATGAAGTAAGAGTAAAAATTCAAAAGCCAAGCGGAGTGGAGCATGCCTGTAATCCCAGCACTTGGGAGACTGAGGCAGAACGATTGCTAGTTCAAAGCCAGCCTCAGCGATAGTGAGGCACTTAGCAACTCAGTGAGACCCTGTCTCTAATAAAAAAATACAGAAAAGGGCTGGGATGTGGCCCAGTGATCAAGTGCCCCTCAATTCAATCCCTGGTACCAAAAAAAAAAAAAAAAAAAAAAAAAAGCTAAAGATTCAATGATAAATGAAACTTTAAGATTAAGTGAGATCACAAACAAAGACACTTATTGACTTTAACTAATAATGAATACTCTTTTTTGAAGAAGAAACTTTAGATAAATTCAAAATAAATCCTAGACAGGAAAGGACCAAGTGCCTTAGGAAGAATGCCAAAAGTGATACTCTGCTGAAGCCTCAGAAAATGCCCAAGCACAGTCTAAGATTTTTGTCCACAAGTTGTTGGTGCTTTACCTCTGGACATCGTAGTTGGCATTGAACAGACTGCCCTGCCACAGGCTGGTGATCTCCTCTGTCTCCTTCTCAGTGGGGCTCCCTGATACAGTGACAAACATCATCAGAGTCTTCCCTTTTTTCGTCATCTTTAGTATACTTTCTGGCTTGCCTGGGTCTATCTGTGAGAAGTCGACAGGTGCTGAGGGTCGCTTGTGCTCTGGGAGATCTCCTTCTTCTATGTCGTCATCTTTCTAGCAGGATGGAGAGAAGCATGAGATCTGTTATCAGAAACTTGCTTTTCAACTGGCATAGGCACACATATCTACATATGATGTCAAGAGCAGCCATACAACCTGAAATCTCAGTGTTTTCCTTTTTACTTGGCTTATGAGCAAAGCTGAAGTTTCAAGTGGTACTTATTACCTCACTCTACGTTACCACTCACAGAGCCCACTCTCAAAGAATCTACTTAATACAGTAAGTTACAAAAATGGCCAATTATGGATGGTTGCACAGTGAAATACTACCCAACAATGAAGAACAAATACTGATACATACAACAAATCTCAAATATACTAAGTGACAGAAGCCAAGCATAAAATAAGATATACTATATATGCCATTTATTTAAAATCCAAGAACAGGCAAAACTAATACAGGGTGAAAGAAATTAGAATAGTGATGCATCTGGAAGGGGGACAGGAGATGATTTTGACTGAGAGGACCATGAGGAAACTTTCTGTGGTAAGGGAAACGTTCTATATTTTGACTGGTGTGGATTACCTAGATGTATCCTTTATTCAAACTCATACTGTATACTTAAAATCTGCATTTCACTGTACACATTCAATTCCAGCTAGATTGTTTTTTTGCAGTGGTATGAGTTCTAGCAATTTTGAAACCACCTTCTGTTAATTCTAGGCTTGAGCAAAGTTATAAACATACTGATGGTAACAATAGCTGGGTTCCTCACTTTTGGAAAGACAGTAAAATATGGAAAGAGGAAGAATGTACCTTGTGGTATTAGGCTGAAAACAGAGGAAGAGAAGAAATTCATGGCTTTTAATAGACTGACAGGTAGATGGATAAGTGGATAAAAATATTTAAAAGAAATAGGGTTCCTTATAGAAAAGGCTAATTATAGGAAGGAAAATAGAAGAGAAGCCTAGAATATCTTTCTGCATCAGAAAGCAAGAAAGTATTCCACTAATTACAGAATATGTGAAAATGACAGACACCAATCTGAAGCAGCTCTCATGGGCCAAATATGGAATGTAAACATCGAAATAAATAATAACAACTACTTGTAACTCCCCAAATAAGATCCATTAAATACATACTGATATGAAGAAATGAATGTACCAACAGTAGAATGCCAACTACTAAATATAGATCAAAAGACAAAAAATACTTAAAAGAAGCAGGAAGCAGATTCCTAGAACCAAGGAAGCAGCTTCCTTGAAGAAAAGGCTAATACCAGTAACAAAGAGAAACGAAGTACTGATTGGTCTACTGGTGGTAGAATATGGATGAACCCTGAAAACACACTGAGTGAAAAAAGCTAAACACAAAGACTATCCATCCTATGATTCCATTTGTAGGAAATGTCTAGAACAGAACAAACCTTTTAGGACAGAAAGATTAGTGACCGCCTTGGGGTGGCTGAGAACCTGGGGGACTGGGAGAAAGTGGGGGAGGCCTGGCTGAGAACCTGGGGGACTGGGAGAAAGTGGGGGAGGCCTGGCTGAGAACCTGGGGGACTGGGAGAAAGTGGGGGAGGCCTGAGAACCCGGGGGACTGGGAGAAAGTGGGGGAGGCCTAGCTGAGAACCTGGGGGACTGGGAGAAAGTGGGGGAGGCCTGGCTGAGGCTTTCCTTTTTAATGGGAGAGAAATTTTTTCTAAAATTGACTGTGGGGATGGTTGTACATATCTGAATATAATAACACCACTGAAATGGTGAGGTGTGTATACCTGTGAATTGTATCTCAATAATTTTTAGTTGTTACCTAAAAATCTAACCATGAAACAAAAGTCCTTATCACTCTTACTTGGTCCTCTGAACAATTCTCTGAGGGATCAAGGCTGAAGACGTTGGATCATAATGTATTATAGTAACATTTTAGTAGAAAGTGAGAATGAAAGAATTTTATCACAGTACTTAAAGGTGAGCTACAAGTGACATCAGATCTGGGATGGTGGTTCAGAGCTCCTGGGTGAGACTACTTATCCCTCTAGGCCTGTTTCCTTATCAACAAAAGGAAAAGTAGAGCCGGGCAACCCCTGATCCTCAGCAGTGTGAACACACACAGTACCCCAACCTTCTCAACTATGCCACCCTCTGGACTAGTCCTTTCTTCTTTATTTTGCTTTGAAGGTGTCACTGATGGTGACCTGAAGACAGAAGCATAGGCCATGCTATCAGAGGGGTCTGGGATTCAGCTTCCTGCTCCAACATTTAAGCTGTGTGGCCTTGGGCATACTGCTTAGCCCATAAGAAAATCATTTTCCTCACCTGTAAGGGAAAGTGGGTGGTAATAACATCCTGAGGTTTATTTGGGGGATTTAATGACAAACGCAAGCAGTCCTCAGTACAGGCTGGCTATTACACTGCACATTTATTAGTGCCCTGGTAATGTGGCCTCCAACCAGTCACCCTATGGAAATTGCACTTTCAAAGTCAGAGAGCTCCTTGCTGCCAAAACCCCAGGCTGTTTCAGTCTTCATTCTGTCCTCTTTTCATAACATCTGTTACAGCCTCCTTAAAACTCCCCTAGACTTCAAGTTGATCCAATACCCTACAATATTTGTATTTTTAATTAACTCAGCTGGTCACAAGCAGCATTTCCTTTTTAATGAAAATATAATTAATTAATCATAAGTCTAGTGCCTATAGTATGGGTAAGGATTGCTTCAAGAAATTTTAATTAAAAAAAATTAATTTTGTGTATTAGTTATAGAAAAAAACATTGAAAAACAACATCCTAGATACAGGCAACCGTCCAGTTCCTTTCTGGTTGATGCACTCCCAGTTTACCTCAGGGTCATCTGTTCTCAAGACTTTATCTATGCTAAAAGCAATCCAATCCTTACTCCCAGGCAGGGGTGGGACCTACTGACCAAGTCAGGCACTCCCCTGACCACGGTCCCCACCCTGCCTCCAGGCCATCTCACATTTTCAACTGGCTTCACCAATGTTCCATTGCTGTTTGTCAAAGTCAGTAGCCACAAAGCTGAGCTGTGCAAATCCTTTTCCTCCTCCAGGGTCCTAGATGACAATAACTACCATCTCCAGAATAGCTACTATGTTTCAGGTACTTTAACATACATTATCTCCAACCTTGGGAACAAAAGTTTTTCACTGAATGTACTAGAAGGATGAGGATAAACAATTACACACTAGAGGAGACAATCTGGCTCCAAATCCCACCACACACTCCCATTTACCTGAACATAAAATGAAATAACCATGATTGTTTTTTCTACATCAATTGGGACTCAGCATTAGTTCTAACACTGCGTAAGGAGTTCTTACATTTTCCACACACACCTGTGGCACAAGCCTCAAGGGGGGGAGGTACAGATTTAAGTATCACCACTCAGAGATGAACCACTTTCTACAAAAAAGCACCCAGAGATGGATATGCTCATCCACAGAAAAATCACTGCCACTGGGAAAGGGCACTCATACTTGTAGGGTCTACATTTAATCATCATTACACTCTGCAAAGTAGGACGTTGTCTGGCTTTACAGAGATGGCAAATGATGGTTGCAAAGCTACCACCAATAAAGCTGGGTTCAAAACTCGTCATTTTACTACACTGAACCTTCCTGAGATCACTGTCAAAAGACTCCTATTACAACCATAAAATCTCTCACATGCATTCACCTCCTTCTATGCCATTCCTACAGTTTCTAGCATAATTCAGGTCTTCCTCACTATCTTCCATTTGTACTTCTGTTCACCAATGTATATGGCAGTATAGTAAAGTGGTTCTAAGAAGCAGCTTTCAAGTACAGTGACAAATTTAAAAATTGGACAGCTTGCTGTACGATTTTGGGCATATTAATTAACCTCTAGGTGCCTCAATGTCATCACCCAGAAAACAAGAAATACTTCCCTTATCAATGAGGTGAGAGAATTAAACAAGATGAAGTGTATGTATCAGCCTTCATATTCTCCCTATTCATGCATCTTAAACTTTAATGACCTAATACTATTCCTAAAGTTTAACCCTGATCATGACACTCCCCGATTCAAAAACCTTCAACAGCTAGAATATTCACTCCAGGGTATATTCCAAAAGTGCTTAAAAGTACAACTAAGGCAATGCAGTAACTTGGGGAAATGCTTATTAGATATCACAGCAAAAAATGAAGAGCAAAAAATTCATCTTAAAAATTATATGTGCATATTGTGGACACTCAAAAAATTAACTTGTTATGGATGATTAAGTATAAACATTTCAATATTTTTTTTTTTTTTTTGCGGGGGGGGGGGGGGGGGTGCCAGGGATTGAACTCAGGGCACTCAACCACTGAGCCACATTCCCAGCCCTGTTTTGTATTTTATTTAGAGACAGGGACTCCTGAGTTTCTTTCTTTTGCTGAGGCTGGCTTTGAAATTCTGATCCTCCTGCCTTAGCCTCCAGAGCTGCTGGGATTATAGGCATGTACCATAAACATTCCACTATTTTAACATTTGAATAATACAACTTTTCATACTCATCAGATCCACATATTTTCTTCTAAATAAAGCACAAACCCTGTAGCATTGAGACCTGGTTCCCACCAATTCCTACCTACCTTTATGCCCTTACCTCTTACTACTTTGCTTCAGACATGGTCTGCTCCAACTAACCCAGTTAGTATAGCTACTGACTATTGAGAGGTTCCTTACCAGTCCAAATTCGCAAATGGAATAAACCCAAGCAAGCAGTCTAACTCCAGAGGTTAGGCTGTTTATCTTTACATGATTCTGCCCAATTCCCACATCTCATCCTCAGCTCATGCTGCTGTTTGAAATGACCTTCTCCCACACTTTCCTTAGCCTGTCTAAAATGAGACTGCCCCACATTTTCCTAGGCCTATCTAAAATGCCATTTCCTCCATGAGGCCCTCTAAGATTAATGAAGCACTTTCTTTTTATAGCATTCAGTCATATTTACTTTGCATTATGGTTATTTTTGTTATCTACTGTTCCTGATGGGTCCTTTGCTCATCTCTGCAGCACCCTCTTCATCCAGCTCAGAATCTGAGTACTTCCAGGACAGGATTTCTCACAAGATGATGTTCTCACTTTGGCAGTTCAAAAGGCTTTATCTGCTAGAATCCAAAAGAGACAGGGAGATTGCAAGGGAAAGGAGAAGAGAAAGTTTCCTCTTCATCAGGGTATGACACACTGAAGTCTACCCCAATCTTCATCAGCTGCAAATATGAAAACACAAGGCTGCTTTCTTCTAGTCAAATGCATCAGGTGGTGTTTTAAACTCATGTCTGAAAGTATTCACCCCCCCCCCCCCCACAACACATTAGTGTTAGAAAGAATCTTGGGAACCTTCGGTAAAACCTCTCATTTTGTAGTGAAGGAAACTGCTGCCCAGAAAGGAGACATGACCTGCCCAAGATTACACATTGAATATAACCCAAGTTTTTGACTCCATTCTCGCAGCTGTGCAAATCGAGTAGGACAATACAACCACTTTTGGAAAGGAAAAAAGCGACTGTTTTGTCACCTTACATGCTTATTCACACTCCCTGTACCCGCAGTCCAGTGCATCCAAGTAACAAATAAGAAAACTTATTCTCACGAAACCAGTAATTGCTCCTTTAAACAAAGGTTGAGTACCACGTTTGCGAGCCATTAGCTTTTGCTACTTCCCCACCACTACCAATAAAATAAATCCGACAAAATTGCAAAATTCCCAAAATGGAAAGTCAGAAATCCTACTGATTTAGAAGACAGACTATCAGAGCTGAAATAACCTAACTAAAAATAACCATCTCCACAAGCCCCTTAACCCCACCGGCTCATCCCGGAACAGTGGGCGACGGGGGAAATACTCTCAGGGGTACAGTGAAAAGGACTCTCCCCGTTCGCGGAGCTCACTGACCACAGCATCAACACAGAAGCCTCTAGGGCAGAGAAGGGGAAAGTCGAGCTGAGTACTGAGTGCCCCGTGACTTTGGCCCGCAGAACGACACCAAGTGGTGAGGACCTTGGGACAAGAGGCCTGAGGCGGGGGTCGCAGGCCTCGAGGAAGTCGGAGAGCATGGGTTGGCAGGAGTGGGTCAGCAGGACTCGTGGCACAGGAGAAGTAGGGATCAGAAGACACTGAGACAAGGCAGGCGGGGAGGAAAGGGTAGGTGGGTGGGAGCAGATCCGGGACCGAAAAGGAGCGGGTTGTGCACGCCGCGGACCTCCCACTGCTCCAGAAGACGCGCCATGTCCGCATCATTGTAATCTCGAATGTCCTTCTTCTTCCGCGGAGGCGCAGCATCGCCGGACGTCCCGGCGCGGCTCTCGGCAGCGCAGGACCCTGGCGGAGGAAGCAGCAGCACCAGCAGCAGCAGATGAGAGGCGCAGAGCAGGCACAAGGCCACACGCCACCAGCCGGAGGCCGCCATCTTCGCCGCGCAGGGCCGCGCCGCGCCGCCGACCCCCGCCCCCGATCTCGTCACCCTCACGACCGAGGCCCCGCCCCGGCTCCGCCCCCAGACCCTCCCCGGAGCCCGGGTCCCGACCCCGCCCCTGGCGTACCCTGAGCTGGGGCCGCCCCGCGCTCGCCTCAGGCCCCGCCCCCGCGGACGTAGGTCCCCGTGGCTCCGCCTCGGGGCCCTCGCCAGCCTACCGCGCCCCGCCCCGTCCCAATTCCTCCAGCTCCGCCTCCGGAGGCCCCGCCCCCAGCTCCTCCTCCTCTCGGTCGGCCTGATGGTCGCACCCTGGCTGAGCTTTCTCATTTTCCGTCCGAGAGTGAAAGGTTCCCTCAGGGCCTCCAGGAGCTGCCATACAGCTTCCAGCGTCCAGCAAGGCCCAAGTTTTCGCTTGTGAAGTGAGCTGGAGCTGGAGGTGCTGGGAGCTGCCCCAGGCTCTAGTGAAGCCCGTCGGGGGGTGTCAGTTACCCTCAGTCTCCTGAGATTTCCTTGACAGCCAGTTAAGAAGTTAGCGGATAAGTTAGGACAACTTTTTTCAGAAGGTCATAAACAGGGTCATTGCTCTGTTGCTCATTTCAGATAATTCGGTTCAACCAGCTTTCAATATTACTGTCATTTCCTAAACTCGAAGATTTCTTTTTAATCATTAATTTACATTTGCTTAAAATAATCCAGTTTGTCTTCTGATTTCAGCCTAATACTCTGACTCCAATCTATTTTAAGGTTGAATCATGCTAATTTTTGTTTCTTATTTTAAAAGATTTTGGTCAGAGGTACTTTAAAATTCCATAAGTTTTAAATTGCTTATTACAGATTTCTTTTAAAGTTGTTATTGTTGTGTTTCTTTTTTTTTTTGTTTTTGTTTTTTGGTACTGGAGATTGAACTCAGGAGCACTCGACCACTGGGCCACATCCCCAGCCCTTTTTTGTATTTTATTAGAGACAGGGTCTCACTGAGTTGCTAAGTGCCTCGCCATCGCCATTGCTAAGGATGGCTTTGAACTCGTGATCCTCCTGCCTCAGCCTCCCAAGTGCTGGGATTACAGGCATGCGCCACCACTCCCGGCTTCTTTTAACGTTTTAATTACACAAGAAGACATGAAAGTAGTGTAGTTGTTTAATGTTCAGAAATTAGACTGGGAATATAGCTCAGTGATAAAGGTTTGCCTGTCCTACATGAGGCCCTGGGTTCCCCCAACCACCACCAAAAAAAAAAAAAAAAAAAAAAAAAAAATTCAAACTTTAGGCAAAGTTTAAATACTGACCCCACAATTCTACTCCACATCAACCAATTATCTTTCACCACGTAATACATACATTTTTAAATACAAATATCAAAGTTTCTCCAGCATTTTGTTGCATGTATATGTGTTTATGGCAGCATGGTTTATGAATTTTTAAGCATATGGGGCTCAAGTGTTTTCCACCTAAAAAAAAGAAATGAAGAAATTTGATTCTTTAGACTTCAGCATAGTATTCTTCAGCATTGTTACAGCAATAGTTTATTTCCTACTCATGGGCATTTATTATCTTTTTTTGTTTTTGCTATTACAACACCAATTTTTTTTAAAAAAAGTGGCAATAGTCTTTTCTTCATGCTTTGTATAGATACAAATAAAAGGATAAATATAATAGAAACTAATTTTTAAAAACATTTAGGTAAGATAAAAAGCTTTGTTGTGATTCTTTCTGTATGGGGGGGTGAATTCAGGGGTATTCTACAATTGAGATATATTTCCAATCCTTTTTATTTATTTATTTTTATTTTTAGGTGTATATGGACACAGTACCTTTATTTTTATTTATTTTTATGTGGTGCTGAGGATCGAACCCAGTGCCTCACATGTGCAGGCAAGTGCTCTACCACTGAGAAATAGCCCCAGCCCTAAATTTTTTTTACTCTGAGACAGTTTCACAAAGCTGCTGAGGCTGGCCTCAAACTTATGATTCTCCCGCCTCAGCCTCCCAAGTGGGATTACAGGTGTGCTCCACTGTGCCTGTTTGTTTGATATTTCTTCCAGAGAAGCAGAAGGAAACTAAGCATCTCAGGCTGGTATGGTGGTAATTCAGTAACATGGCACCCAGCCTTCTTTCTTAATCTGCTCCATCACATTGGCCCTGTGGCTTCCATCCTCAAGGTCACCACAAGTTCCAGGATGGCTACTGGAGCTCTAGCCATCAAGATTACATTCAACCAGAGACAGGAAGAAGGAAGGCAAGTCTAACAGAGCAATAGGGTCAACTTTTTTGAGATATCCTATTTGGATCTTTCTCCTAATTCTGATCTCTTTGGCTAAAATCTGTCTCTCCCAGAGAGGCCAGGAAATTGTCTTCTAGCTGTATACATTGTGAGTATAATAAAATTGGGATTCTGTTATTAAGGGAAATGTATGAAGTGGAGGTTGGGAAGGCAACTAGCTAGCAATGTCTGCCTTACCTTTCCTCTTGGGACCAATGTAGCTTAAATTCTTTCCCTCTGTACTGGTGGTGCATATTCTATACATGCATACATGTACATATGTAAATATGATAACATTTCCTATTGCCATTAAGCAGAAATAACTCATAAGAAAAAGAGGCTTTTCTCTTTTCTTTTCTGAAATCATAGGGGAAAAGTCAAAGCTTTCTCCCTGGGGTACATTGCTCCACCCAGTGGCTTGGAGCTCTGTCCTGGTGCAGTCATGCTAGAAAACATGCACAGCTGTGGTGGATCATGTGCTCTATTGGGAGGGGTCACCCTGGTCATTCATTTTGCCTACTGTCAAGTTAAGGTGCAAAAGTGCTGGGATTCTTGGCCCACAGCATCTGGTTATAGAGAACAAAAGTCATTGAGTGTTTGACGAAATTGTTGGGGTTGGGTAAAGGGCTACTTTCATCCAAGCAGGAAATCCATTTGGCTTATAATTCACTGATGTGAAAATATCTGGATCAACCGCATTTTCAACACTTTGATATTTTAAATATATTTTGGTATTTTAAAACTTGATTTGATTCAACCCTGGAGGAATTTATTTACGAACAACCTACTGTTAACAAAGAATCAGGTGAGGCACTGAGGCAAAGATGGCCCTTGCTTTTGGAGGATTGTTTTAAACACTACATTTAATTAATTTTTTTTGCTTGTTTTTCTTGGAGGCTTTGGAGTGGTAGAGAAGATAAACAATCTGCAGTAAATCCAATGCAGATTACAGTAGGTCCGGGCTGAAGGGATGATGTGATGATGATAATAATATCCCTATTTTAAATAAGAGGAAATTCTAATTTTTTGGAATTACATACTTTATCTGAGGTCACATAGATAGTACAGCTACAGGGAAAAAACTGGAGCCCAGGTATCTGGGACAAGGAGGTTTGTCTTTGCTGTCTTTCTTCCAGTAGCACCATCTGGGCTAATCAGTGAGGCAATCGGCATAGTCACTGGGAGCCATATGGAAAATGGATTGAAAAGAGTCTGGAGCCAGGAGCACTCAGATGGGGCCAGAGTCTGAACCAGGTCTGAGGCTTTGCAGTACAGGGCTGGGAGAGAGAATTCTGAAGTGTAAGAGGTCATGTGGTCGTGGCCTAAATAAAGCACAGACCTCTCTTACTCTGGGGTTAATACTAACCCTACCTCTAAGAGGTGCAGAATGGCAAAACTGAATCTTGGATCTAATTAGTGTCCTAATTGGGGCTCATCCTGGATTATGTCCATCACAACAGAGGAGGGGAAGGAAACAAGAATTTCTAGTACTATCTGAAATCAGGCAGGGATGACTTTCAAAACGTTGAAAAACTAGAGACACAATTATCAATTAACAGAGCTGAGGCCTATGGCCTGAGGGTAGGGCTCTTGTACCACTTATTAACCTTTAGTGGGCTGAAACATGGGAAGGTGTAGGAGGGGCCTGGGAGTGGGGCTAAGGTACAGATGATAGTGGCCTCGAGGTCACCACCGTGCACGAGCTGTTGCCTGGCTGTTGTTTCATGAATGTCCATTACTTTCTGACCGTTACTGAATAAAAGTTGTGGGCAGCCAGATGTTGGTTCAAAGAAAAGAACCCTTTTCTTGCCAGGAGGTTTAATAAATGAATGAACTCTATAAAGTTTATTGATGACCATGCAATGCATTAGGTGTGGGAGAGCTAAGTATAATCAGGTCCTCCTCTTTAAATAGATGAAAGAATTTTGGAGCGAGAAATATGCCAACAGTTACAAATATAGGCTGCCAATAGTCACACTGAAGCTGTGCAGGCAGCACAATGGCCCAAAGGGGCAGAAGTGCTGAGTCTGTCTGAGGGACCAGAGAGGCTCCATAGCATCTGGTCAATCTGTAGTTACTGACTACAAAGCACCCTGAGAGATTGTGTGCCAGACACTATGAGACATATTGAGACATGGTCAGTCAGGATTAGTGTCAGGGGTCCAAGGTGCCTGAGTCTTAGTTCTTCTCTTCTCCAAGATTATGAAGGATGGAAAATACCTCCAAAGATCACTGGCAAACTTCACCTCTATGTAGGGTGCTGTGCTTTGTTTAGGCCACAACCACACTTCAGAACTCTCTTTCCCAGCCCTGTACTGCATAGCCTCAGACCTGGTTCAGACTCTGGCCCCATCTGAGTCTGATCCAGAATGCATCTGCCAGAATCTTGGGATCTGAATGGGCAAGGTGTTTCTGCCAAAGCATAACTGGTCCTACACACAAGCCTCTTTCACATATCCATCTTCTGATGAACAGAGATATGGTAGGAAAGAAGGGAGGGAAGGACAAAGGAAAGGAAAACATGGGACTGATGGGTGAGGTTCTGCCCAGGTGTTCTTACTGGATAGGAATAAAATAGGCCACAGAGCAAGAAGATGTGCCAGGTAAGGACAGTAACCTGTTAACATGGCGATTCTGCTTCTTAGGGACCCAGGAGTTCTCATCCATCATCCCAGGGATGTATGAAATAGGAAAAAAAGAGATGGGAAGACATCCTTCAGATAGAAATTCTCATCCTTTAGAAGAAATATGAAAGGAAGATAAATAATGACTGATGCTTGGATAAGTATAGAAAGATTATTTAAAACTGAACTGGCCCATCTATGAGCACAAACAAAATGGGGGGGGGGGCAGTGTTCCAAAGGAAAGGAACATTAAGGCAGAGATTGCTCCTTACTGACCACCAGATCGCCTTGTATATCCATATGCAGCTTTGTTGGTACATAGTCTTAGATGCAGTGTGAATGTTGGGTATCAAAATCCAGAATGCATACAATGGAATATTATTCAGCTGTGAAAAGAAATTCTGACACATGCTACCACATTGATGAGTCTTGAAGACATGCTAAGTGAAATAAACCAGACACAAAAGGACAAATTATTCTACTTACACGAGGTATCTAAAATAGTCATATTCCTGGAGACAGGAAGTTGAATGGGATTCTAGGGGCTGGGGGAGAGAAGGATGGGGAAATATTGTTTAACAGGTACAGAGTATGACTCTGGGAAGATGAAAAAATTTCTGAAGACGGATGATAGTGATTGTTACACAATAAGGTACTTGCTGAGTGCAATGGCACATGCTTGCAATTCCAATGGCTAGGGAGACTGAGAAAGGAGGATTGCGAGTTCAAACCCAGACTTGGAAAGAAACTTAGCAACTTAGACCCTGTCTCGAAAAAAGGGCTGGGGATGAAGCTCAGTGGTAGAGTACCCTTGGGTTCAACCCCCAGTACCACACACACACACACACACACACAAAAAAAAAAAAAAAAAAAAACCCAAAAAACAAAAAACAGAATGCCTGCCCATACTATTCTGTTATCCCTACCTAAACTCCAGATGGCCAATGCTCCTTCTAAAACAGGCAAGAGGAGGAAAAGGATGTTGCTCCAATCCTGCCTGTTCCAACCTGTCATTTCTACCTTCCTGCCCAAATCTTCAGCTAGTTCTTTTTTTTTTTTTTGTATCTTTTTCATTCACTAATGTCTACTAAGAATGGGCCTTGACCCAGTACTGAGGATACATTCTAGAAACCAGACGACTTTCTGCACAGTCCCAGCTCCCTCCTGTCTGTTCCTTTTACCTTCCCCCAGTGAACACTCATTTCACACATTTTCAGCTTTCTTCTCTCAATTGACATCTATTTCAGTGAAAAATACTATCTTAGTCTGTTCATGCTGCTAAAACAAAACACATTAGGTGGTATAATTTATAAACAACAGAACTGTTTCTCACAGGGCAGGAGGCTAGGGAATCCAAGATCAAGGAACTAGCTGATTTAGTACCTGGTGATAGCCCATTCTTCATAGATGGTGCTTTGTTGCTGTCTCCTCATAAGGAAGAAGGGCAAAAGGAAGGAGTGAATAGTTCCCTCATAAGGAAGAAGGGCAAAAGGAAGGAGTGAATAGTTTCCTCAATCCTCTTTTATAAGGGCCCAAATCCCATTCAGGAGAATTCCACCTTTTTAACTTAACCACCTCTTAAAGGCCCCATCTCTTAACACTATCACTTAATGATTAAATTTCAACGTATTAATTTTGGGAGTTCATATCATATCATATACTTTGCATAGTATCTTTGGATCATATTTAATTTAAAAAGAGAGTTAGGCCAGGTGCTATAATCCCAGCGACTCAGGAAGCTGAGGCAGGAGGATCGCCAGTTCAAGACCAGCCTCAGCAATTTAGCAAGGCCATGAGCAACTTCATGATACCCTGTTTCAAAATAAAAGATTAAAAAATAGGGGGTTGGGGCTAGGCATGTGGCTCAGTGGTAAAGAACCCCTGTGTTCAATCCCTGGTACCAAAAACAGAGTCAGAAGGAGTAACAGGTGGAATAGACACAAACAAGCCCTCCACTACTCATCCAATTAGATTCAAATATGCTACTGCAACAAACCTCAAATCTCAGTGGCTTCACACAACAGAAGTTTACTGTTTACATATCCAATGCAGCTCTGGACGGGGTCTGCTCTGTGTAGTCACCTAGGTTTGTGGAGGTCCCACCAACCAGAACAGACTCCTCAATAGTTACTTCAAACTGGCTTTCCATTGCCTCAGCCTGGAAGCAGTGCAACATTTCCACTTGCACTGCATTTATCAGAACAAATCATATGACCCTGCCTAGCAGCAACTGAAATGTTTGGTAAGTCCTACCATCTCTGCTATAGTTTCTTTACTGTGTTCTCACTGTCCCAAAAGTATAATTTGGATTACTTCCTCCCTTTTCTGGACTCCACTCTTAACAGGTAGAAGCTTCATATTACTTTGTAACTTTGATGCCTAGAACAGAGCCCAGCATTTGGCAGGTGCTCATTGTTTGTGGAGTGAAAGAATGATGGCAGAAAGTGAAGAACCTAAAGGAAAGTGGAAGTAGTACCTGGAAGGATCAGTTTAGGAGCTAGCTGCCTTATCTGAGAAATGAAGCAAGGAGGGCCAAGAAAACAATCCTATCAATTTTAAAAGCTAAACCAAACCATGTGGAGTAGTGGTACAGTTCCCATGTAGCACAGCTCATTGTTGGGTACGAAGCATCCAGTGATGATAAGAAAATAGACTGCACAGTAGAAGAAAAGGAAAATAGGATTCCAGGAATGCCAATTGGCTTTGGAAAAAAATTTGATTCCAGAGCAGTTTCACGAATAAACTGGGTATAGGGACAATGGTTTGACTTCTCTGGCTGAAGTTTTTAGAGCTAAGAACAACTAAGGTGCTGTTCCTGGTTTACCATGTTAAGAATTTGATTTGTCCAAATGTTTTTCCCTTGTACAAAAGTAGAAGGGATTGACCCTACAAAAATGTTCTTTGTTTAGATAGTTATCAGTTTTATCAAGTTCAGTTCTCCAAGATTCTCCAAGGCCACTTTCAGCTGTAAGTAGGGCACTGTCCATCCAAGTCTGAACCTGTTGCTTCTGTTAACTTATTAATAGTATGTCTCACAGTTCACTCTTCAAACTGTTTGGGCTTGGACAATAAATTTAAGTCCATTCTAGTTACAAGTAACAAACTGGGGATGGGGTGGAGGCAGTGACCTGGAGTCCTAGAAAAGAACAGAGGAACAAACATTTTCATTGGCTTTCACACCCAGTGTGTGCTGGGTGAACACACAGAAGGCTGGGTTCAGGACTACTTAACTGGTGGGTCATTTGCTGGGAGTAAGGCCAGGTGTTCCAACCACTTCCTGCAGAACACGGTGCAGTAAGTCAGGAGAGGGGTGGGGAGGGCTCCTCACCCAGTCATTTGCCAGTCTTCCTCACCTAAGAAGCACCCGACCATCAGTTTCCATAACTGTAAGATAATGTTTACAAAGGCTGTCTCTCTTACTTAACAATGGCCGCTATTACTCCACTATATCGACAAAGTTATGAAGGGCCAAACTATGCTGATCAAGGTCCATAACAATTCTAACAGCTACTACTCATGAGCCGAGTGCTCAAGCAGCCAGTGCCCAGTATTTGACTTGGAGAAAATAGATACTTGGAAAGAGAACTTGTACAGGTCACAGAACTCATAAATGGCTGGGAAGACTGAGCCTGGAAGTCAGGTTCAAAGCCCGCTGACTCCTTAAAGTATGCTTAGATGGAGATTGTAAGTGCAAGCATCTGCACAGTCCCCCGCCCTCCTGTTGGGACTCCATATCCAGTGCTCTTTTCTTTTCATCACCCAGCACAGCCCATTAGAAACCCACTGTGGAAGAGATCAAACACAACAAAGGGCAGAAGGAAAGCTTGGAAAATCCAATCGAAGTCCCCCAAACGGAGATGACTGGGCTCCGGCAAATCACCAGGGGATCATACCGAATGGCCTCCCCTCTAACCCAGAAAACAGGTCACCTTTTAAGACTCGCTACCTTGGCGGAGAGAAGCCTGGGGCCCCGGGTCTGGCTAGGAGCTTACGTAAGGCCAACCGGCTGCTGCACCCCGATCTCCCGAGGGTGTGCGCAGAGCCCCTGGCCGGGCGGCCTTTCCCTAGCCCGTCCGCTACCCAGTCTTTCCGCCGGAACGCTGGTGCGGCCCGGGACCACCAGCCCCAGGCAGGCAGCTGAGTGCTGGGCGGCGGCGTCCCCCGCAGCCACCCAGCTTCCCGGGGGAGGAGCAGCGCATCGCGCAAGCATCCGGGAGCGGCGGAGGGGGCGGGAGGAAAGGCGAGAGGAGGAAGCGGGATTTAAACGAAAGGCGGTGACGCCACACAAAAGATTTCTATAGGCTCCGGGGAGGTTACGGCGAGGTGCGGCGGCGGCGGCGGCGGCGGCGAGCCGGGGGCGAGGCGCGGCCAGGCAGAGGGGAAGCCTCCGGCGGCCCCGGCGGGCGCGCACCCACGGCCGGGCTCCGAGGCTCAGCTACGCGCCGAGAGGAAGCGGGTGTTTTCCCCTCGTCTTTCGGCCCCCGCCCTTCCTTTCAGTTTCTCCCCGCTCGCTCGGAAGTTGGTGGTTGACGGAAATGGCAGGAGCCGGGGCCCCGGCTGGTGGCCACGGCGCCAAGGGGACCTTCTGAGTCGGCTCGTCAGCCGGGTGGACGCGTGCCGCTGCATCCGATGCGCGGGGCCCGGGGCCTCGGGAGAGCTCAGCCGCTGCGGGCCCTAGACGAGGGCGCGCCGGGGATGGATTCGCGCCGACAGCCAGCAGTGGGCCGCCGGGCGCGCGGTCCGGGAGGGCGTGCCGCCGCGGCTTCGGGCCGCGCGCAGTGAGCCGCCCGGCGGGAAGGGCCGCAGCCAAGCCCCGCGCACCCGGGCGTGGCGGGCGAGAGCCCGAGCGGGGCGGCTGCTGCGCGCAATCAGTGCAGGCTCCCACCCGGCTCTGACTCGGCGCTGCCGAGACAGCGCGGCCACACCCTCGGCCCTGCAGCCGCCGCCGGCGCCGCTTCCAGAGAGCGCGAGGTAGGAGATGTGCCTGGGGCGGCTGTGCGTTCCAGAGTGCCAGCCCGGGCAGCCGTCGCAGAGAAGTGCCGCCTGGCGGGGTCACGGCGCCTGAAGCCCACGTGCGCCGCGAACCCGAGGTGGCCTGTAGTGGTTGACAGCACAGCCCGCGGGAGCCGCTGCCCGTTCTCCTCCCCGAGGAAAGGATTTTGATTTCAAAGAAAGGAAGGAAGGAAGGACAACTCCCAGCTTCCCTGTCCCGCCCTCTCCGCTCCAGCGGCCGGGCCAGGCCATGCCCAGGAAGGCGGCGACGGCTCAGCCGAAGGGACTTTCCTGGCAGCACCGCGGCGAGGAGCGCGGACTGTGAGTTAATTCTGCCGCGATTCATGCTTCCTGCAAGCCTTCTAGGAGGCCGAACGCTGCAGTCTCTCCTCACTCCCCGAAGAGCCTCCAGTGTTCTCTGGCCCTCGGGCTCGTTCTACGCTGCCCGGGCTCCGGCCGCCGCAGCCCAGTGCCCTCTGCCCGCGGCGGTGGATGGCATGATGGTGCGGGGAAGGCACCGCGGCCTTGGCCAGCTGAGTCGCGGGGGCGGCGGCAGTGGCGGTGGTAGCGGGCTCCCCAGCGGCATGCCAGTGCCCCCCGGGCGCGATGGCTAGCGGCAGCGCTGGGAAGCCCACTGGCGAGGCGGCTTCTCCGGCTCCTGTGAGCGCCGTCGGTGGGGCCAGCTCGCAGCCGCGGAAGAGGCTGGTGTCCGTCTGCGACCACTGCAAGGGCAAGATGCAGCTGGTGGCCGACCTACTGCTGCTGTCCAGTGAGGCCCGGCCAGTGCTCTTCGAGGGCCCCGCCTCCTCTTGTGCCGGCGCAGAGTCCTTCGAGCAGTGCCGGGACACCATCATCGCGCGCACCAAGGGGCTCTCCATCCTCACCCATGACGTGCAAAGCCAGCTTAACATGGGCCGATTTGGAGAGGCTGGGGACAGTCTAGTGGAGCTGGGTGACCTGGTGGTGTCACTGACCGAATGCTCAGCCCACGCCGCCTATCTGGCCGCGGTGGCCACACCAGGTGCACAGCCTGCGCAGCCAGGCCTGGTGGATCGCTACCGCGTGACACGCTGTCGCCACGAGGTGGAGCAGGGTTGTGCGGTGCTACGAGCCACCCCGCTGGCCGATATGACCCCGCAGCTGCTGCTGGAGGTGTCGCAGGGCCTGTCTCGGAACCTCAAATTCCTGACGGACGCATGCGCCCTAGCCAGTGACAAGTCACGGGACCGCTTTTCACGCGAGCAGTTCAAGCTGGGCGTCAAGTGCATGAGCACCAGTGCGTCAGCGCTGCTGGCCTGTGTCCGCGAGGTGAAGGTGGCACCCAGTGAACTGGCGCGCAGCCGCTGTGTGCTCTTCAGTGGGCCCCTGGTGCAGGCTGTGAGCGCGCTGGTGGGCTTCGCCACGGAGCCGCAGTTCCTGGGTCGCGCGGCCGCTGTGAGCGCCGAGGGCAAGGCAGTGCAGACTGCCATCCTGGGTGGCGCCATGAGCGTGGTGTCAGCCTGCGTCCTTCTGACCCAGTGCCTCAGGGATCTGGCGCAGCACCCCGATGGGGGCGCCAAGATGTCGGACCACAGGGAGCGGCTGAGGAACTCGGCCTGCGCCGTGTCCGAAGGCTGCACCCTGCTATCTCAGGCTCTAAGAGAGAGGTCTTCACCCAGGACTTTACCGCCAGTCAATTCCAATTCTGTGAATTAGCAACAGCCCCCCTCCTCATACCCCTTCTTCTACCCCCAGGCTAAAGGAAGACACTTATTCTCTGCCCCTCTCCATTTATACCAAAGAAATCATAGGTGAACCCCCTCACCACCACCATGTTAAATGCCCAAGAGGAATCTTCCAGAAGTCAGGCCACACACACACAACTCACATGCACCGAAGAGCCCAGGTGTCAAGCAGCCCGTACAGGAGTGGGGAACGGAAAATGGGTAATCTGCTGGCTGTGGTTTTACCCCTACACCCCACTGCTGTTTGTCAACTGAATTTTATTAATTGGGCAGGAAGGAGGTCATGGGTTCATTTCTTCTTTTTTATTTTAATTAAAAGAAAGGTTACCTCAGTTTTCACTCCTTAGACATGGATGTAGCTACCTTTTTTTTTTTTTTTTTTTTTTGTATGTTATTTTTTTAAGCAGTCGTGTTGAATTAGGAGTGTACTTGGTGTGGAAAGAGTATGACTTTGCCATGTGATTTGAAATGGGGGGAAAGCTACTGTGAGCGTGTTTTATTTTTTAATTTACACCATAGAGTGATTTTTTTTTCCCCCAGTGTCGAGTTTTTACCTTGCATGTACTGGAGTATTTATTTCATCTATTAAAATGTTATGTTTCTCAGATGGCTTTTTGCAATTATTATTTGTTTTTCAATAGTAATTTTGTATGCTTTATGTCATCTAAGAAAGGGATAGTGGAAAGGCTACTTTCAATAGTGATGAGGTGGGTCCCCAATTCTCAACCGTTTCTGCTTTTTTTCAAGAATTATTCCTTTGAGCAGCCTAGGATTCGTAAAGAGACAAATGTATAATAACCTGTCTTTGAAGGCAGGTATCAGGAATGTGATTGAATTATGTATATATAGAGCTTGAGATGAGCTGTTGCGGGGGTTGTCTTGCTTATTGCTTCTTCTGGAAAGTAATTTAGCTCTCTTTGTCTCCACTTATCTTTCCATCATAATGATCTGAAGTTCAGATCTGATTTGTATTCTGCCTGTCATTTTCAGATTAAAGCACTTCCTAATCCTGTGTGGGCTGCCTTCTCAGCTCAGAGGATCTATGTATGGAACTGAAAGCACTGTATATCAAGTAAGAGTCTTTAGCATCTTTTATGTAGATGGGTCTATTGAGACAAGATCTCCACAATTTTAGGGGGAAAAAAATACAGGGTTCTAGATTTTCATTGCAAAAGAAGTCATCTGGAAAGTAAGAACTTTAGAGTTACAGTATAATTGCAGGCAAGAAACTTATTTTTTGTGACCTCGATCTCTAAGATATGCCATGGTTGATTGTACATTGAAAGAATGCTTTGTTGATTGAAATTTGGAGTTATGGTAAGGTAGTTTGTGTGTTCTACAGACATTTAAGGGGATTTTTGGGGGGAGGCATAGTGGAATGTATAGTTTTAACAAATCTAGTTAAATGTTGAACATTTTCTTACTAAAAGAATAACAACATTTATTTACAGTTCTTGAAACCTGGGAGGGACACATGGATAAAAACTCATATGTACTTTAAATTTGTACAGTTTACATTTTTTTCCTAATGATTTGTTATGCTTAAACCTTTGCAGTTCCCACAGATCTAAAGAGAATTTTTCACTGTAATACATTAGAGAGAAGAAAATCATTTTGACTGTTTTACTTGCTTGAATGGCTGTGTTTATTGCAAGAATGTGAAATTCAGTGTGTAAATGTCTTTCAACCTGCTTGGAGTAAGGCTGAGACTGTTTTGCAAATTTGAAATTGAATAAGACTTAAAGTGGTAGAGTACATACATTTTTCATAATGGTCAAGGGGGCAGTTGTTTTTCTTTTTAAGGACCTGATAGGTTTACACTTTTAAAGTAAAAGATGAAAGTGACCTTGAGTGTTTTTTACCTTCTCCCTGCCCTTCTGTAAAATGTGTCTGGATCAGGTTCAGAAAGATTTTGCTGGGAAGAGGGAACTTATATGGCAATGGCAATTCTATATGCATATAAAATCCTTACTTTATTGGATGTATACAACTAATGATAGAACCTATAACCATATGGCTCACTTAACCTGTGCAGATCACAAAAACAGTAAACTGAAAGGAACAGATACCAAGTAAAATAAAAGTCAGAAATCTGTAAATTTAGTATTTAGTTAAGAAAAAAGAATTGCTAATGTTTTCCTGGACTCATTCCTCACAGAAGCAATTTTCAGGACAATTCAAACCAAAAAAATGGAAAGGAAAAAATAAAATCACTTGCCCTATCTACTTGGATAAAGTTAACTAGCTAGTCTCTAAATTAATTTGGAAACTTTCTCTTAGCCAAATGATGGTTCCTCTCAATGTACCTGGCATGTAATATTAAAAAAACTCTGTCCTCAAACTGATAAAGTTTCAAACTTAAGATAAGTGGTACTTAACCTCTTTCACTTACTGTGTTCATGAGGTAAGTAAGATTCAGGGCTTTTCTTTTAGCAGGTGTATTGAAATGAATTATGCTCAGATTTTTTTCCAAGCAGATTTCAAGAAGCCAGAGTGAGGAACACACTGCACATTATTTCTGAGTATCTGCATTGCTGGCTAGGCAAGGGACTTGGGCACAATCTTTCTTCCAGTGTACCAGGTTGCTAAACTTGTTTTTTTAAAATATGGCCTTATTTTTAAAAAGGAATATCAGACCTATTTCATAATAGGGTTTAATAAGGTCAGCAGAGATACTGGTTCCAGGAATAAAATCAGAATGGCCTGACTTCTCTTAAAGTAAACCACACTGCAGTTAATTTAAGACATCAATCCGTGGGTTCTTCTGACTTCTGAGGGCAAGGTTTCTTACACAAGCTTAATGCATACCATCCTGCCCAGGGGTTGCTGAGAAAAGGAAATCATTGCAGTTTAGTCTATGAACAAAGCCATTATTTATGACAGTCCACCCAAGCTAATGGGACAAAACAGGCTTTCAAATACAAGACTTGACTTAACCAGAAAAAAGCCATCACTCTTTGGCTGTTTTAAGTTCGGCCTTTATTATTTATTCTGGGTTGATGTTAGCAAATGCAAAAAATTAACTGTGTGTGTGTGTTTGTTTTTGAGTGTTCTCCCCCAACCTCTATAATTCTGGAGTCATCAGTTAACATCTGATTGGTTGTTTTACAAACACTTTTCCTCTTGAACTGCCGTAGAGATCTAAAATGTTTGGCAGTTTGAAATAGCTAATTTTAACAGAAACACCTGTTTTTCCCAGCAAATGTGACTATGGTAACATGGAGATCAGGCAGAAGATTTGAAAAGTGACTGCCAAAGCCCCTTCTGAGCTGTGCTCAATGATGTGAGAGGGCTTAGGGAAAAAACATCCATAAAGGCTTAGTGGCACTTTTACCTAGTTCTGTTCCTAGGCCAATCTCTGCCTTCTGGCAACTGGAAGGATACTTTTTGGTGTGGACACAAGATACTGTGTTCCCTATGGACAAATTCTTTTTTTTTTTTTTGAAGGTCCATTGTGTGTAAGTTATTTTTCCAGCTCTTTTGGATATCAGAGTTTTCTGCTTTCCGCATGGTGGTGGAAGGCTCAAAATTTTAAGGAAAAAGTGTGAGGGTGGCATCCATGATGGAAGTCAGTTTAACTGTAAACCCCTTAAGGGTGGGAGTGATAATCCCTTGGCACACATGTAGCCATTGTTTTGAAATCAATGTGGGTATAAGATGCCTGAAGCACATATAAATAAGCAAGTAGTAAACTTGTACCTGGAAATGGAAATTATAATGTTCATTCATTTGGTAAAAATGTTGGGAGCCAGCTCTGTGCTAGGCACTGGGGTGGAGGGGGGCACTGTGATTGAGATAGGGGTCCACCCTGAAAGGTTGCTGTCTAGGTCCAGTATTGCTTCAGGTGTCGTCCAGACCTGCAGCATCAGCATCATCCCTCTCTGAGGTCTGTTCAATCAAAAGCTCTCAGGGTGGAGTTTTATAATGTACCTTTGCAGGTTGACTGTGCACCAAGAGTTAGGATGATCTTTTTTTTTTTTTTTTTTTGTTGAACTCGTGCTCTAGACCACTGGGCTACATCCCCAGCCCTTTTTTGGTATTTTATTAGAGACAGGGTCTCACTGAGTTGCTAAGTGCCTCGCCATTGCTGAGGCTGGCTTTGAACTCGCGATCCTCCTGACTCAGCCTCCCAAAGTGCTGGGATTACAGGCGTGCGCCACCGCGCCCGGCTAGGATGATCTTTTTAGTCTCGTGCTCTTCTTAGTGGTTCCAGATGCTGTATTAGCATCCCCCATCTCCTACACAGAATCTTATCCCCACCCCAGACTAGAACCTGCTTTTTGGAGAGATCTCCAGGTGATTCCTGATAGATTAACATCTGGTAGCATTGATTTAGGAAATAAATATGGTGGCCGTGACTGAATCATGGGCTTACTCTCTACTGTGGGAACATTTGTTATGTTTACTTTGATCTTTTCAGTTTGTAAATCTATTTCATGGGTATTATGTAAGCAGTTTCTTAAAGCAGTTTTAAGAGGTAAGCAGGTATTACTCACTGTGCTTGTCATCTAAACATTTGTGCCTCTATTTTCCTGTTGTAAAAATTAAACCAAATATTTATAATGAATTTCCACAAAGTGGAAGGCCTTGTGATGACCTCTGTAAAATAGCTCTATCCACTTCATAAGGTGATGTCATTGAAAGTTATGTTAAAAGCCAGTTTCCTGCCAAACACCATGGCACACGCCTATAATCCCAGCAACTCAGAAGGCTGAAGCAGGAAGATTACAAGTTTGAGGCCAGCTTCAGCAACTTAGTAAGACCCTAAGCAACTTAGCAAGACTCTATCTCAAAAAATAAAAAAGGCTGGGGATGTAGCTCAGTGGTAAACCACCCAGAGTTCAATCCCTAGTACCAAAACCAAACAAATAAACAAAAACAAGTATGATGCTAGTTGAATTTTCACTTAGAACTTAATTTTTAAGGTATGTAGGCATTGTGTGTTAGAAATGCTATGGCAAGTTATTTGTGGAACTGACAAAAATAGATCATCTGATAATTCAGCTGTCTTGATGGAATCATCTTACTCCATAGCAATTTCCAGTAGATTACTTTTTTAAACGGAGCCTGCTGTGGACATTATTACATAGGTGTGTCTTGTGACTAAAGAGAGCCTCATAAAGATAGCTTTATATCCAATTTGGCTTAGCTGCAATGACTGATAGTTCAGGAGATCATGTTTTTTCTACCTGGAAAAATGATTACCTATATTTCTAAAGCAGAGTTTTAGTATCAACCGAATAAATAGGAAATCATTTTAAAGATGCATCCTTGTAAGTGGCTGAAGTGTTCTACTTCCCTTTGTGTCTTTCTAAAGCTCAACCAAACCTTCTTGCCCACTGAAGATTTCTAGAAACACTGACAATTGTTGATTTCACTAGGACTTTTTCTTCATCCCAGGCAGCTATAATTTACTGTAATAACAAAGAGTGCATAAACCTATTGTTACATAGGTCAAGTTGCTGGTAATGACTCTCTATTATTCATTAAGTTTAGCAAGGGTGATGGAAAAAATTTCTGATTTAGCAAACATTTGCTAGTTTCTGGGACAGATTTAGGTATGTTCTCTGTTACTTTATACTTTGTGTTTCTACAACAAAATACCTAAAGCAGCTAACTTTATAAAGAAGAAAGTGTTATTCAGCTCACAAAGGCAGGGTGTCTGCACCAGCTCAGTTCTGGAAAAGGTCCAACTGCATGACCATCACATCAGAGACTACTCCCACTAGTTTGCAAGGGCATGTCAGTGACGTACTAAAACGGTCCCACAATCCAGAATAGTTGGGGACTAAGCAAGCGCTCGCACCGCCCGGGAAGAACTCCAAACTGGAGTGACGTTCTAACAGCTAACTCCCCACTAGGCGCTGACCTGTTTCGGCCAAGTCACTCATAACGTGAGACTACTACAATGGCCATCTCCACGAAGTCAACTGCAATTCAAGCCACCCTGGGGACTAAGCCTTTGATTACGAGGGATCTTTGGAAGACACTAACCATACTGAAGCTATAGCACTTATTTAAAAGGAGTTACTCAGAGTCACAGGAGACTACTGTTAGAAACAATCCTAGAGACCCTGTCCTTTATCTTCCTCAATAAAATCAATCGGATTGCTGTTTGCCTTCCAATAGAGAGAGATTTTGCAGGCATGCTCATCTTTTGTGTTACCATTTGTAACTCTAAACAAAACACAACCTGGGAAAGCATAGCTTTCAGAGTCTCATTGATTGGTTGAATGAGGAGTTGTTAGTAGGCGTTGCAATGACACACCTGCGCGTCTCTTTCAGTTTTGATAAATGGATTTAGTCTTGTAGGCATTGTTTCCTTCATGAATACATGAGAATTATTCACTTTACGTTTTATATTTTGTATTTTTTCAGTACTGGGGATTAAACCCAGGGGCACTCTACCATTGAGCCACATCCCTAGCCCTTTCTATTTTTCATTTTAATACAGGGTCTTACTAAATTGCTAAGACTGGCCTCAAACTTGTGATCCTCCTGCCTCCGCCTACCAAATTTCTGTGATTACAGGCATGTACAGTGGAAAATGCCATAAGGAAAAGATTTTAATTTTTTGTTTTTTTGGATCCAGGGATTGAACTCAGGGCATTCAACCACTGAGCCAAATCCCCAGCCCTATTTTGTTTTGTTTTGGTACCAGGGATTGAACCCAGGGTCACTTAGCCACTGAGCCACATCCCCAGCCCTATTTTGTATTTTATGTAGAAACAGGGTCTCACTGAGTTGCCTAGGGCCTTGATAAGTTGCTGAGTCTGGCTTTGAACTTGTGATCCTCCTGTCTCAGCCTCCCAAGCCGCTGGAATTACAGGCATGCGCCACCAGGCCCAGCTGATTTTAAATATTTTAAAAAAGTGATTTTGCTTAATCTTTTTTCACATAAATATGTCTGTGAAATTCTGTGCAGTGTGAATGTCTATGCATTGTTAAGTCTTGTGGCTGAGAGACTTTAGATGTTTCTGTCATCTTAAAAATAGTTTGAAGCCAGGGGCTGAGGCTGTGGCTTGGTGGTAGCACACTTGCCTGACATGTGTGAGGTATTGGGTTTGATTCTCAGCACCACATATAAATAAATAAAAAATAAAGGTCTATCAACAACTATAAAAATGTTTTAAAAAAATAGTTTGAAGCCAGGTGTGGTGGATCGTGCCACGTGGTGGTTCCCAGTGACTCGGGAAGCTGAAGCAGAAGGATTGCAAACTTAAAGCCAGCCTTGGCAACTTAGTGAGACCCTGTCTCTAAATAAAAAATAAAAAGGTCTGGGGGACTGGGGTTGTGGCTCAGCGGCAGAGCGCTCGCCTCTCGCATGCGCGGCCCGGGTTCGATCCTCAGCACCACGTAAACATAAATGCATTGCATTGTGTACAACTAAAAGTAAATAAATAAATATTTAAAAAAAAAAGGTCTGGGGATGAGGCTTAGTGGCTAAGTACCCTTGGGTTCAATCCACAGTACCAAAAATAAATAAATAAAAGTTTGAGAAGTGAATTCTGCAGTGTCCATTAGGATTTCACTTAGGTTTTTGAAAGGAAGGGCTTTCTAGTTCCCTAACCTAAATGTTCCTCTTAGAGAGTTCCTCATCCACTCAGAGTACAGGACATTCACAGGAGCTTCTTGGTTGTGTCAAGATAATGGGAGCCTTACATCGAATTTTTCAGTTTTCTCTATAGACATTCCTCAAGAATGACTGTACACATGGGTGCTGAGCGATGCAGTAGCACTACTCCCACTCCCACCAGAGATGAGCTCTGGAATGCAGTGCAAGTGACAGAAAGGTAAAACAAGTTACAAAATTCCAGGAGGAATATGTGCCAAAATGCATTCTACTGTTATGCCTAACTAATTAGAACAAATTTTAAAAATTAACAAACAAACCAAAGATTCCAGGATGAGCACAGTAACTAATGATCCTAAGGATCTTTTGTCTAGGTCTTTGGTTAGCTGGGGCCCTCAGAGTCTCTAGTTTTGATCGAATTGTCTACATTATCCTGGTAACCAGGGAAAAGATGTTGGCACCAGACCCTGTCTTTTCTGTACTCAGTGCCAGGTGACCAAATATAATTTAAGTGGGAATTTCATTGGATTTATTTTCTGTGCAGCTGGAGGGTAGTTTTCAGTTAGAGGTTGCAGGTGCCTTAAAGAGTGGGCTTTATTCCAAGGCCTGAGGCTCATTTTCTTTTCTGCTTCAATTTCTGCTCATGCAGAGTATAATGCTATTTCTGGATTGGGTCTGCTCTGCAGAAAGCAGAACATCTTACCCATTTAAGCTACTAGCCTGGCTTTGGACCAGCAGTCTTTGGTAGAATCCATGAGACCAGCTTGCCTGCAGGTGGATCCTGGACCTGGCTGCCTGTTATCTTTATGGATCACCCAGAGCTGAGTGGAGAAACTAAAAAGGAATCTAGCTGGGAGAGTGAGAGCTTGCTGATAGACTGGGAGCCTTTTAAAGCAATTAGACAGTCTTTTACATCTCTGACATCCCTAGAGGTGAGTAGGATGCTCAATAAATGCAGAAAATAATAACCTGCGGTTTTTTTTTTTTTTTTTTTTTTTTTTTTTACCTCCAACTATGTATACTAGGAACTTTATACTGTAGCTTTCAATTCTTAAAGCAACCCTTTGAGGTAGAAAGAGTTGTCCTGGGTCACAAGACTAATAAACAATGGTATGAACCAAGGTCTTTTCTAACTGAGCCCAGCATTCTCAGCTACATGGCTATAATGAATGAATTCCTAGGATGGAGTCCCTCTGCCCTTGGAGTCGAAATATTTCAATGCTTTTTTGTTTTGTTAACCTCACTGATGAAAATTCCTGTGGTGTTCTCTTGAGCATCATTTAAACCTTTAGCCTATTCCCCTTCTGGGCTGTTTGCAGAGGGCTTTAGGCTCCATAGCCCCTTGTAAAAGAGTCAGCACTGATGACATGAGCAGGTGGCTTTCCAACTGATGCAAGCAACCTGGTGTCAGGAAGGATGCAGGAAGATTGACTTCGAATTTGTCAAGTTACTTTCATTTGGATTTCTAAAACAACACATCTTTATTTTTCACCCACTTGCAATATTTCCATGGTTCTCCCATGGACTTGGGTAAAAGCCAAACTTCTCATTAGGCATGTCTATCTAGTTTGGCCTCTCACAGCTTCCTTGCAAACTCCACCCATAATCATAGAGTTCCTTCCATTGTCATGCTTTTTTTTTTTGTTTTTTTTTTTTTGCCTCTGAGCTTTTGCCCAGACTGTCTCTTCTTGGACCAATTGCCTGGCATCAGATACCCAAAACAGTAGACCCTCGATGAACATTTCTGCATGACGAAATATATAATGTTTGCATTATATCTATCTTTCAGAGACAAAGAACCCCAAAAGTGCAATGATTCATTGGCCTGCTTCTTTGTCTAGATTCCTTTAGTCAGTTACCGTAGTTTTTTCCAGTTGTCCTATTTAGTGCCTTCAGCATCGACTCCCATTCCCACCAGCATCCTAGCCTACACCCTCATTGGCTATCACTTGGACAGTGAGTCTCCCTAGCAGTGGCCTGCATTATTTGGGCAAGTCAGGCTTGCTTTCATGGCCTCCTCTCTTCCCATCAGTCGTGCCTTATATGTAGAAACCCAGGTCCTATACTGTAACCTCCAACTGTTAAAATTTCAACACATTTATTGGATGTTGAGAGCTTGCCACTGCATTAGTCCCATGGGGAACAGGGCCAGGCCCTTTTTACGCTGTGGTCATCATGTCCCACCACCCCAGTCCAGGCTTCTGATTTTCCATGATGGATTTCAGGCCATCTCACACACTGTTCCTATCTCTGTGCTTTGCTTTTGTTGGCCTCTACATAAAATATCTTTGTCATCTCTCTAAACAATGGTAATCCCTTGAGCCCAGTAAATTATTCCTAGGATTCAAGGATTAGTCCTGTCATCTATGCTACAGGACAAGGCTACCTGGACATGCCTGGTGGTCTGTAGACCCTTTAGGGATTTGGGTGAATCCAAGGGGAGACGTGAGAGGCCTTGGATGAACCGAGCTCCCCTACTTCATTTTCTTTGGGGTCTCAGCTAAGTTAAGGCTCTGGTCTGTGAACCATGCGTGCCAACCTAGTGTCAATTCTTGTTCCTCTCCTCAGGGTGGTGCTGGGTCCAGCAAGGGTCTGGAAATGATGCACCACTCTGGGAAGGGAGCCTTTTTCCCACGCATGGACTTAGAACCATATTCCCCAGGGAGCCCTTGAAGCCAGCGTGAGAATTGACTGAGGGAGTGAGTCCTGGCTTTCAGTCCCATAATTGTTACAATACAAAAATTACTCATGACTTTTCATAATCACGTTTGGCTTATAATAACACACTTAAACCAGGCCCTGGGGAAAACGGGTGTCCAATAGCAACCTCTGCCTCTGTCTCTGCCTCCCAGGTGCAGACTTTTGTGGGTAAAGGAAGAAGCTGCAGCTCTAGGGAAGAAAAAGGGAATGCTATGCCAAAACCACTGGGAAATGCAGGGAGACTAGTAGCTTCAGGAGCCTCAAAGTCCTCAGAAAACAGGCATGTAGGCCTTGGGACTGGATTTCCAATGTGTACCTATCATTTGAATAGTTCCATTAATTATTTTTTACATTTGATAGTTGACACCATGTGAAAATATAAGACAGTTATTTTAACTGGGCATGGTGGTTCGTGCCTATAATCCCAGCAACTCGGGAGGTGGAGGCAGGAAAATCCCCAAATTGAAGACAGCCTCAGCAATTTAACAAAACCCTGTCTGAAAATAAAAAAATAAAATAAAATAAAAAGAGATGGAGATGTAACTCAGTGGTTGAGCAAGGGAAAAAGAAGATTAATGAAATTAGAAAGTTTGAAACAAAGCTATCACATATACTTATTTTTTTTTCCTTTCACAACTTTTCCAGTTCAGTATTTCCAACTAATAGCGCTACAATTCTGGTTTCCACAGAGCAATAAGCAGATAGAAAGAATTTACTACAGTGAATGACCACTAGTGATCTCCATAAAAACTAAAACGAGTTGCTTGAGCCCCTTTCTAGAGGTACTAACTGGCAGGCGGTGGGGGTGGACGCTGGGGCACCACCAGGAGCCTTGCCTTTGTCACAAGCTGAGCAGCTGTGGTGTGGGCTCCAGTACAAAGTCCATCAAATGACCCTGGCTTCTCTCAGATGTGGTTTCCAGCTTTGAAAGGAATTTTTTGAGAACTAAGGAGAAAGAATAATCACTTTAGTGGCCCTGCTTTGAGCACATGCAAAAACAGGGATCAGAGGCACAATCTAGGGGTCTGTTCTCCCAGTACAAGGAGGACTCAGAACTCACAGTGTGGAAGGACAGCTGTAAGAGGGTAAGTCTATACTTTCTGCCTTTGGACCTCTCTGCTCTCTCCCTAAACAATCCCCAAATATTTCTTATTTATTTATTTTTGGTACTAGAGATTGAACCCAGGGCCTTGCACATGCTAGGCAAGCACTCTACCATTGAGCTCCATCCCCAGCCCTTTTTATTTATTTATTTTTTGACAGGGTCTTGACTAGTTGCTGAGGCTGGTCTGGAACTTTCGATCCTCCTGCTTCAGCTTCCTGAGTAGCTGGGGTTACAGGTGTGCGCCGCTGTGCCTGGCATCCCCAAATATTTCATATTCTAGGATGCTTACATTGTACTCCCTGGAGATTAGCTCACAGGAGTTGCAGACAGGCTTACCATCCTCATAATCACCTGCTTTTAATTTCCCTGGGGAGGGGCTGGGGTTGTGGCTCAGCGGTAGAGCGCTCGCCTAGCAAGTGCTCAGCCCAGGTTCGCTCCTCAGCACTACACAAAAACGCATTGTATACAACTAAAAGCAAATAAATAAACATTAAAAAAATTTCCCTGGGGGAATCCAGGCCTGATTTCATATTCCACTTCCTATCACATCGATCCAATCTAAGTATCCAGGTGCTCACTCATTGCCAACCTGAATGCATATTTTTGTTGGCAGCTCCTGGAAACCTACTCTTGCCAGGCATCAATGGTACCAATGTAGCCCCATTTTCTGTGCTCAAAGAAGGATTAATGCTCATAGAACATAGAATATAACTTGATTTTCAGTAGTGATCACTAGAACCCCCCAAAACTGCAAGGCTCAGAAGAAAAAAATTGAGGTAGTGCCTATGGGGGCAAACTATTTCAAGACAGAAATCTGGATTCAGTGCTCTTTGAATCACTCAACTGGCCTCTTTCTGTCCTTTATGCTCAGTGTCTCATCTGTGAGCATCAATTTCAAGCCTCACATCCTCCCCTCACCCCAGAGGAAGGATGTCATAGTACTTGGCTCCTGGACCATTCATCCTACTCATAACTGAAACTGACAAAAAATATTATTGAGATTGTACTTGGTGACTTGTCCCCTGGAAGAAGAATACTCTGCCCTTGTAGAATGGCCAGAGGAATGCTCTGGGGAACGGGGTGGGTCAAGGGGCCCAGCTCCATCTCTATGTGGGCCTGACTTATCAGCACTGTCAATCTGGGCTCTGGCTGGAGAATTTCTCTTAATACTAAAGACTAGGAAAATATGTAAATTCTGTAGATGTAAAATAGCCTTGATGCCTATGTGGAACTAGAACATGGGAAGAAGCTGGAGATTTCATGAGCTACAACAATGTAACTGAAGGTTACAGCAGTGCTTAGAAATTTCAACTTCTGGTACAATTTGGAAGCCTTTGGATATTGCCTAATGTTCTGGGGAGTAGGGAATTGGCTTCATTGTCACCTAGACCAGTGATTCCAAGATACTAGCCAAGGACCAGAGGAGCTTATCTGTGACGAAGATTTTACTTCTGAGCAAAATGGAAAAGAGGATTGTAAAATGGAAGGTTACTTTTACTTTCATGGGCTTTATTCTGAGATTATATTCTTATCTTTGTTGTTAAGAGGGTACCTCATGAAAATAATGATGGTAGTTACAACTTTAATTATCAATCTTTTTTGGTGCTTCCAATTTTAAAAACAAATCTGACTGTACTCTGAAATCATAAAGTCTGAGAATCACTGGCCTTGACTACTCATGAAAATATTTTGAGTCCTAGGTTCTTTTCTCCCTTAGTGCATGTTAAAGTTAGTGCAATTATTGTTTTAGAACTATGTGTGGAAATATTTTCAAAGGCGAATCCAAGTAAAGAAACACTTCTATAGAACTGAGACATCCATGTTATAACAAAACCATTACTTAATTTTTGATAGTCCCCAGCATTACACTCAATAAATAATTAAATAAATTAATTAATAACAAAATTAAAGTTTTTTTTTTTTCAATTATAATGTTTACAGTCATTAAGCCAGAACATTTTTCTGTCATGAATATGCTTATCCATTGTATAATTTTTAATTTTATTTTTCAGGGCTGAGGATGGAACCCAGGGCCACTCTACCACTGAGCATATTTCCAGACTTTTCTTTTTTTTTTTTTTTCAGACAGGGTGTCACTAAGTTGCCCAAGCTGGTCTTGAACTCATGATCCTCTTGCCTCAGCCTCCCGAGTCACTGGGATTAGAGTTGTGCACCACTGCACCCAGATACTGTTCTAATTTTTTCATCAGCCCTTCCAGTGATTTTTCTATACATATTCTCTAATATGTATAGAATTTTTTTGTTATGCATATTCTTTTAAATTATTTAAAAATTATTCTGTAAGCTGCTTTTTAAAAACATTTTCCATTTTGTTAAAATTAAGTTAATTAAAATGTTATTAAAATGCAATTCCAGTACTATTTCATAGTATACAAATTAGTCATTCTCTCATCATTAGACACTTTGGCTGTTATTTTTGTCAATAGTTAAGTATTATAAGTAGTACTGGCAAGTGATACGGGAGTCTTAGTTCAGAGACTGACTGGGGACCCAACAAATCAGGTCTGGCTAGTTTGCCCTGAACAAAACAGAAAAGCTAATGGTAAAAATCATGAAAGGAACTTTAGTTAGTATAGCTACACTGGGGAAACAGGGAACCCATACTGAGGGGCTGAGGGTTATATAGAAAGGGAAATGAGGGCAAGGGTTGGGGGTTGGCATGACTGGAGGCTTTTCAGTGGCATTGATCAGGTGTGGTCTGTCATTATTTTTAGCCAGGCCAGGTCTTGCCCAATAAGAAAGTTGCTTTTGTCTGAGGGGTAGGTTCAAGCCATCATAAGCTGTTTATGTTCATACTTGCTGTTCCTGGAATACAAGGTGATTCAGGGCAAAGGAGGCAGATGCAAAATGGAGGCAGGAATGCCAAGTCTTGAATCCTGCTCTTAGTTACTCCATGGACATTTGCAGACCCAAGTGAAGAGTCAGTTCTTATAACACATGGACATCATTAAGAATGCCCCCTCCATATTTCTGGTCTTTTGCTTGGATAGATTTCTAAAAATAAACAGTTTTTTTTAAAAAAAGTTATCTGTTACTGTACACAGCAGCCTTTGCATTTAGTAACACATATTTAGTAAGTATAAGACTTTGGTAAGGAAATTATTGAACTTGATTCTTGACTTCAAGTAGCCTGGAGTCTAGGTAAGGAATAAGATAGAAACACAAATAGCTCTGATCCCAAGAAGAAAGAGAACTGCTATTATTGCTACAAGTAGTTTTCCTCAAACCATCCTGCTTTGTGGTGCATGAACTCCTAGGACAAGAACTCAGCACTACCAGGTGCCATGGCACATGCCTGTGATCCCAGCAACTCAGGAAGCTGAGGCAAGACAATTGCCAAGTTCAAGGCCAGGCTTAGCAATTTGGCCAGGCCCTAGGCAATTTAGCAAGACATATTTCAAAATAAAAAAGGGCTGGGGATGTAACTCAGTGGTAAAGTGGCCCTGGGTTTAATTCATTGTACAAAAAAAAAAAAAAAAAAACAAACCAGCATTGCTGTCTGGCAGTCAAAGGCTAAGAGTTCTAATGGGGCTCATTTCACACTCTGCATGACTTCCAGCAAGCTGTCCTCTAGGTCTTGATTTCCTCGTCTTTAAATGAGGTCATGGACTAGGTCATTTCTAATGGTGCCAATTCATGCCCCTTAAATAGCTGAAAGATATGGGCAAGATGAATGTGCCTGTTCCTTTTTTAGGTTATTTAATTATGTCTAACAATCTGGGACAGTTTCTTTAGGGACTCACTAGGAGGCATGGGGGTGTCCCAGGGTCCATTTATGCCCTGAGATGCTAGGATAACACCTGTGCACAAACTAAAATAATAATGAAAAGCAGAACTTCTTTTAGAAGGAAGAACTTTTGGGGCTAGAATGTAGTTCAATGGTAGAGCATTTGCAAAGTGTGTGTGAGACCCTGGGTTCTATCACTGGGACAGGAAAAAAAAAAAAAGTACAGTGTGTTTGGTATTGGAAGAAAATATTAATGCAAGCAATATAACTATGACCAGCTATGTGTGAGGTAACTTGAAATCCATTGCATGCATTATTTTATTTAAAATGTCTTAAACTGTAAGAGGTAAGTGTCTTATTCCCATTTTGCATATAGGAAAGTTGGAACACAAAGAGGAGACATGAACTGCTTTACAGTGTTGCCCCAGGGTAAGTGAGGTCCTAGACAAAAATGCAAAGAAAAACAAGATAAGCTAATTCTTGTCCTTTGAGTCTACAGATTGAAGTCAAGGTCTGATAAGGGTATTTGGGAAATTTCTTTAGAAAGAAAACTTTTTTTTTTTTTTTTTTTCCCCAGAACTGGGGACTGAACCTAAGGGCACTCAACCATTGAGCTACACCCCCCCCCCCAGCCCTTTTTATTTTTTATTTTGAGACAGGGTCTCATTAAGTTGCTTGGGACCTGCTAAATTGCTGAGGCTTGCATTGAACTTGCAATCCTCCTGCCCCAGCTTCCCTAGTAGATGGGATAACAGGCATGAGAGACTTGATATTTTCTTTAGAAGGATAGTTATAATAATAAAAGCTTTAGTCTTAGATACTGTGTTTTTAAAGCAACAGACTTCCCTCCCCAACTCCTCCCTCTCATGACTCCAGTGCATTTTTTTTTTTTGCCACAAACTTCCATCTTCTTCCCTTTGCAGTTTTCTATTTTCACAGGATGCTTTAGGATGAGCCAGATAAGGCCTTGACTCACAAAACAGTTGGTAAAAGCTGGTAGTTTGGAGCCTCAGGTACATTTTGGCTGTGGAACATGTACTAGAATTGGGGCTTAGGAGTCTCAGGCAAGGATAGTTTTCCCTAAAATGTGACTGGGTTGTGTAATGCCACAGCCTCCCTTCCCTGTGTTGGCAGCAAAGGACAACGGAGGTGCCAGGTAGCTGAGAAATAAAGTATACTGTATATACAGTATACAGTATACAGTATACTGAAATACAGTATCCTTTGTCCCAGGCCTTCCTAATAATAGCTAGCACCTATATGATACTGTGTTCTGAGGCCATTCCCAAGCACCCACACGTATTAACTCATTGACTTCTCATGATAACTCAAAGATCATCATCCCCATTTTATAAATGAGAAAACTGAGATCCTGAGAAGTCGACTTTCCCAAGGTCACAGCTAGTAAGTGATAGAAATGGCATTTGAACCTGGGCAGTATGGTTCCAGAATTCAAGCTCTTAAGGATGCTATTTCTCAAAGGCTTTCAGTGGAAACCCCATCCAGCCCTCTGAGTGGTTTTTGCCCCTGAATAGAAAACATCCTCCAACTGCCAATAGAAACCTTGAGTTTCTTATAGTAACACATTTCTAATTTATCACTGGCATGTGAATGACTCATAAAAAAAATCTTCATCTTCACAGATGGGCTTCTATTTTTAAGAGGATGCTAGGTACCCAACAGCTTGGTAGAATTTCAGATGGTGAGATAGTATGAAGAAGAGATGTTAGGAGTAGACTAGCCCATCTTGGAGTGGGCCTCCTTGGGCCACCATCTCTACTAAACTGGTCTTGCATTTGTTAACATCTTCACTTTTACTTCCCGCTTTTTCCCCCACAGGGTCTTCATTGTTTGCAAGGATGTGGGGAAGCAAAAAATATGGGAGGGAGATTTTGCTAAAGATGGAAGGTGTTCCCAAAGCCCATATTTTGTTGCTATGTGCTATTAACTTTACATAATTCTTGTTAGAAAATATGCACATTAGTATTATCATTTTACAGATGAGCAATCAGAATCTTAGGCTTTAGGCAACTTGTGCAAGGTCAGAGAGTGAATATGTCCTGCCATATTTTAGACCTAGGATTGCTTTTACTCTAGTGTTTGCGGTTTTAAACCCTATTGCATTGGCCTTTCTCTGGCTTTTCCATGACTGTTGTAACAACATTCGGAGGAGGATCAAATGTGCAGGGTCAGAATGCAGTTTTGGTTCCTATTGTTTGTATGCAAATTACTGCTTGTTTCTATTAATTTGCTTCCTTTCATGCTTAGGCTGCAACTGGGGCAGTTTCAGAGGCTCCCTGGGCGGCCACCCTGCCAGCATTGCCTCATTCCATCTCCATCTCCAGCCCTCCTTTAGCCTGACCCAAAGGGAGGGAGGGCTGAGGAGTGCCCTTCCTAGGCAGCAGGCCAGGGACTGCCTAGACAGTGACTGCAGCCTCGGTTTTAAAAAAGTGAGGTTTGCTCAGGGAGGTTGTGCCCAAGAGGAAGGAAAAAGAAGGCAACAGAGTTTCTGCTGACCTTCAAACCCCTGTGATCCTCATCGTCACTGAGTGAGTCGCGTGTATTACTCAGCTGCTCCATTGTGTAGCTGGAGGAAACACTTTCGCTGTGTCATCTTGGGCAGTCAGTGGGCAGTCTTCTTCCTGCTGAGCTAACTTTTTGTGTATTTTGAAGTTCAGGATCAGATCCAAGTGATCTAGGTCTGAGGTCAGAGGAGGTTTTGTATTAAATGGTGACAGGCACATGTTCTTTGACTAGGAGTGGTTAAAAAAGCATGCAGAACATTTTTTAGTTCCTTTCAAGGGGCACAAACACCTAACACCAACACAGAATGACTTAGGCAAGTAAGTACCCACAGCCAGAGGTCAGGGGAGAGAAGATATGGATGAGGCCAAGAGTTAAGGCTCACTGGGAAGGCTGATAAAATCAGAGTCCAGCCTTCTACAAAGAATGAGCAGGACTGAGGCGGCCTGGGAGTTCTCTTCTTCTTGGGGATAAAGACAGCAAACATAGGAGGGATGATGACAGTAAGACTAGAGGGTCAAAGTTGACCAGACTTTCTAAAAATGGGGACCCAAGTACCATGCAGAGAAGTTGGGTCTCAGAAGGTGGAGGTGTGAGGTCCAAAAGTTTGAGATGGAGGAGACGATGAAAGCAGAGGTCTAGAGTAAGCACCTTGGAGGGAACGGGATGGGGGAGACGAGAAGCAGGAAGTCCGGAGAGGTGGGATGTCATTCATAACCCTGACTGGGGAGGATGGAAGGAGCTGCAGGCCATCACACAGGAGAAAGAGTCTCATTCCCTCTCCCTTCCTCCAAAGACCCTGCCATCTTGACTTCACTTATTTTGGAGGGGTGCTGGGGATTGAACTTAGGGGCAAGTGACCACTGAGCCACGTCCCCAGCCCTATTTTTGTATTTTATTTAGAGACAGGGTCTCACTAATTGCTTAGCACCTCACTTTTGTTGAGTCTGGCTTTGAACTCACGATCCTCCTATCTCAGCCTCCCAAGCCTCTGGGATACAGGTGTGTGCCACCACGCCCGGCTGCCATCCTGACTTCTAAAAGCGAAAGAGGGGGCTGGGGATGTGGCTCAGTGGTAGAGAGCTCACCCAGCACATGCGAGGTCCTGGGTTCGATCCTCAGCACCACATTAAAAACAAATAAAATAAAGGTATTGTGTCCAACTACACCTAAAAATATAAATATTAAAAGCGAAAGAGGTGGAGGCAGGGGAGAAGAAGGTCGTGCCTCAGAGTTGCTGCTTTGAAACCAGGGGAATGTTAACTTCGTTAAATAAAATTTTCATTCAAGTGTAATACTTACCTACATAACATGAGCATACTCCCTGATGCACTTTAACACCATGACCATACTCCTATAGCCAGAACTCAGATCAGGAGAGAGCAAGGCTAAGACATGGGCACCCTTCAGAATCCTTCTTCCATCCCTCTCCCTCCCACCAAAGACCACCCCCATCCTGATTTATAATGCCTTACATCGCTTTTGTCTTTCATTTAGTATGTTATTCAATTTGTCCATGTTTTTACCTGTACTTCTAATTCACCCATCCCCAACACTGCACAAATTTTCCACTGCATGAATGTGACACAATTCACTCATCTCTTCTGCTGTTGATAGACATTTGAGTCATTCCCACTTTGCCATGATTAGAAAAACAGCTGTCATGAGCACAATTGTGTGTCTTAACATACACAGGAACACTGTCTCTTGAGTATGGAGCGAGCAGTAGATTTGCTGGGTCACAGAGCATTAACATGATCAGTTGATTATTCAGCTTGGGTTTTGATCACTGAATTTTAAATGGCAGCCATGACACAAGTTGGTAGATGGGGTTAAGGCTGTAGCTCTGGATAAGTTGGAGAAGCACTTGAATTAGAATCAGGGAAGAAAGTTATGGAAACATCTTACTTGCTTTCAAGATAGCTCAGAGTCACTTTGATCCTTGAGCAGTGTATTAGAGATGTCAGAGGGGACCACACCCCATCCCAGCAAAAAACTGCCAACATTTTAGGTTTCCTTGACTCAGCTAGGAATATCCCTAGGCCAAGTTTCTTTATTCCTCCCCTCTTCCCTTTTCTGGAATATGTGCAAAATTTATTTTTTTTTTAGTTTTGTTTTTCCTGAAAAGTTGGACTTTCCCCTGGGTTTATGACATGTGTTCCATTGTATTAATGTTTCTCACAGTTTCATCTTACAGCAATTCACATAATTGCTGTAATTTTCACATTCTGGAAAGCTTGCAGGGGAGGAGTGGTGCAGGGAGATCAGGAAGTTTCCAAACTGCCTAGGTCAAGGCTAATGGGATGCCCACTGATCACTGGGTGAGATAAGAGATGGGCAGTAAAGAAGCTCTGGAAAGACCAGTGAAAGATGTGTTCTTTCTTCAGGGATGCTTTTGCCTGCATACCAAAAAAGGAGTATTCAGTCTCCTTTGCATCTTAAAAAAAAAAAAAAAAAAAAAAAAGTTGTGTTCTGTAAAACTAACTACTTATGTAGCCCAGATGTTAGTTTGAGGCCTCCCTACCCCACAGAGCTATGTAAAATTAGCTCAAACCTTTACCAATTCCAATGTCTAGGGAAGTCAAAATTCCTCCCCAAGTTTCCTCCTAATGCTCAGGGAACTAAAGCTCAAGACCTTATTGTTTTCTTCTCTCTCTCTCTCTCTTTTTTTTTTTTTTTTTTGTGGAACCCAGGGCCTCGCACATGCTAGGCAAGTGCTCTACCACTGAGCCACATCACCAGCCCCAGCCACGTTATTTTCTAAAGTTTCGTTGCCCATTGTGGGTCTGGTGATTGTTGGTATTGACATGATCAGGGAGCTTTTTGAAAATGTGGACTCGCTTCCTGCCCAGGAGTCTATACCTACTGAAACTGAACCACTTTCCCCCAGGGTCTCCAGGTGATTTGTGTGCACAGTTTAATTTGTGAAGCATAGCTATAGAGGAATAGAAGGGTCTCTAGTGTCCAACAGATCTAGGTTCAAATCCTAGTTGGCCACTCATTAGCTGGTACCTCAAGCACATTCCTTCCCCCCACTGAACCTCAGTTTCCTCCTCTGTGACATAACAACACTCCCAATGTACAGCATATGGAAGCAAACAGATGGCCAGTTGAGATAATGCCCTGAGTTGGCACACGCAGATTCTTCAGAAACCTCCTCTCTCTTTCCTGGACTCACCTACCTTTGGAAGCAAAGGGATGTGAGCATCTTCCCATGGCGTAAGTCTTCTAATAGGGAATACCTAGAAATAGAATCTCAGGTGTGCTCTCGCTTAATTTTGACAGGACATTCATTGAATTGTTCTGGATGTGGTGATGGGGGAAGACAGATGTGAATGGTGGGAATATGAGGTTAAAGGAATGATTCTATAAAATGGGTCCGCTCTGTTGACCACCACACACTTTCATTTCCAAGAAGCAATTTACCTGCTGCCCTGCCTGGCTTATGAGGACAGGATATGTCACATTCCTCAGCAAATGGCCTGTTGTATGCAAGAGAAATGCAGGCCTGAAACAATGTCAGTAAGAGGAACCCAAGTAGCCCTGAAGGGAGAGATCTTTGTGACCCTTTTCATAGACCAGATCCAGGAACTCAGGGAGATAAGGATAAGTCCTCCTAATCATAAAATCTGTAAGAATTTAGAACTGGTTAGCATGGGCTTAAGTGACCTAGAGTTGTTATGGCAGTGGGGACTTAAAAGTCTGATGTCATCCTGCTGTCAGTCAAAAGTCAAGAGGTGGACCTGGGTGGGACTCCCTGGAAACTTCTCTTGGGATCCCCAAGAAAACTGGAGTGCAGGAGAGGCCCTTCGTCCTACTTCTCTCTGAGAGGACCCATTCTCTCTCTTAACAGTGTCTCCTTTCCCTTTCTCTATCCCTTCAATAAACTCATGCCTGTTACTGTGAGCGACATATCTTAAATCTATCTGACTTGATCGCAAGAATTGGGATTTGGGGGAGGGGGGCAGTCTTCATGTTGTCTCAGTTTCTTTCCCAAAAGGCCCCCAGCCCTGTAACACTATCAGTTCCCCTCCCACATCGTGGGAGTTCTTGCTCTTCTTGTTAAATAAATCATACTCAGCTCACTCTTCCCTTTCATTATCTGTGGATTTTGTTCTTCAAATTTGGGAGACAAGAACCCAGAAGGAAATTAGTGAGTCCTGCATCCCGCACAAAACCCACCGGCCAGCAGAGGTGGGGCATCTAGTTCATCTGGAAACTCCGGTTTCAGTGGTGACAACTGCTCCCACTTTCCTCCTTCCCCATTAATCTCAGCACTCCCTGCAGAATTGCTACCTGGATATACAACACTCAGAGAGAGACTGAGCTTTTCTTTCCTCATCAATGGATGGATTCATTATAGAACTAGCTGATGCTATAGACACCCATGGTGATGCCTTTATTTCCATTATGTTTAAAATATTACAGGGCTGGGGGGTAGCTCTATGGTAAAGCACTTTCCTAGCAAACCTTGGGTTTGATCCCCAGTACTGCAGAATTATACAAATAAACAAAATATTACAATATGAGAGCACAATATACTTAGCATAGCATCAGTTCACTCACAGTAGAGGAACCTGTGGAGGGAGAGGTGAAGCCTTGTTGAAAGACTTGGATTTCTTGGTTCCATACAACAGAAACCTGGCTTGAACTGAGTTGTACAAAAGGAGGGAGGCTGGCTCCTGTTTGCTGAGAAGAGGCTGAGTCAAAAAACAGGGATAGCTGAGCCCCAGGAATAACCAAATCTTAGAGACTCGAATTCTCTATTCTCTCCCCTTGCTTCATTTGGTGTGTTGACTTTATTCTAAATTCCATATGAAAGTGATTAACCCCCAGCCCAGTGTGGTGGCACACTCCTGTAATCCGAGCTGCTGAAGAGGCTGAGGCAAGAGGATCCCTAGTTCGAGGCCATCATCAGCAACTTAGTGAGACCCTGTCTTGAAAAAAGTAAAAAAAGGACTGGGGATATAGTTCAGTGGTGGGGTAGTAGAGGCTCAACCCTAAGTACAAACAAAACAACAGACAACAGAAAGTAAGTTACCAACCCCCAGGGAAAAGTGAAAAATAATCTATAAGTGTATTTTGTGGGGGGCGGGGTGGGGTTACAACCTCTTTTTTTAATTTTTTAAATTTGTTTTAATTAGTTATACATGACAGTAGAATGCATTTATGCACTATGATATATCATACATAGATGGGATACAATTTCTCATTTTTCAAAGTGTACATGTTGCAGAATCATATAGGTCACGTAGTCACATATATACATACAGTAATAATGTCTGTTTTATTCCACTATCTTTCCCATCCCCACATCCCCTCCCTCCCCTCCCTTCACTTCTCTCTACCTAATCTAATGCTATTTTCCCCTAGAGGCCCCCTGCCTTATTGTGAATTAGCATCCACATATTAGAGAAAACATTCGGCCTTTGGTTTTGTGGGATCGGCTTATTTTGCTTAGCATGATACTCTCCAACTCCAACCATTTACTGGCAAATGCCCTAATTTCACCCTAATTCTTTAAAGCTGAGTAATATTCCATTGAGTATATATACACCATGTTTTCTTTATCTATTCATCTATTGAGGGACACCTAGGTTGGTTCCATGGTCTAGCTATTGTGAATTGAGCTGCTATAAACATTGATGAAGAAGGACGATGGGACACCAGAGCCACCAGGGACAACCTGAGGGTTGGCAAGGGAAGCTTGGGAATTTGAAAGTGAAAAAACCAAATGCTGCAATCTCTTCATCTTTATTAGTCAGGGCAAGAGGGATGGATTGATTTGCACGCCTGTGGTAGGGATTAATGCTTAGGGACAAGAGCATGTAATGGACTGAAGATGCAAGTTGGCCTTGGTGGCTTTCTTTTTTTGGTACCGGAGATTGAACTCAGAGGCACTCAACCACTGGGCTACATCCCCAGCTCTTTTTTGTATTTTATTAGAGACAGGGTCTCACTGAGTTGCTAAGTGCCTCACCATTGCTGAGGCTGGCTTTGAACTTGCAATCCTCCTGCCTCAGCCTCCCAAGTGCTGGGATTACAGGCATGCGCCACCGCGCCCGGCTGTAAGTTGGCCTTGGAACGCCATTCCAATATTTGTTCTTTTGCTAAAAGCTGAATACCAAATGGAGAGACTGTCAATAATAGCACATGTCACATTAGTAATGATAAGTGTTACATAAGTAATTCTCATTTATTATTCCTTACTTGGTACAATCTTTTCAGAACTTCTTCCCCCTCAGTTTCAGCAAGATGGTTATAAGTTCATTGTGTTTTGCTGCTGAAAATATGCAAATAATATCACCTCCCGCACAGTGTCTGCACCCTCCTTAAAACCTCTCTGTTTTTAAGATCCAGGGTTGAGAATTCTGTTAAAAGAGTTCTGTCACCAATTTTCACCATGTTCCAAAAATCTCTTCCAGGTCTTCCCTCCCCCAGGTGTCTTCTAAGTGCTCTCCTGCAGGGCTCCTCAGGCAGCACTCTACACTTGAATCCCCCAGGATCTAGTTAAAATGCAGATTCTGGCTTGGCAGGTCTGGGGTAGGGCTGAGAGTCCTCTTTCCCTAAGAGCTCCCACATGATCCTGGGCAGCTGTGACTGGGAGCAGGAGGTGAGGCCCCCTGGCAGCTTCCTTCCTTTCAGTTGCTTCATGTCTCTCAATTGATTCTTCAGCAGCCCATCTCATTTCTTTGGCTCTTCCTTTCCTCCTTCCCTTTGTCCCCTCTGCCCTTATCTCCTTTGCAATACTAGGGATTGAACCCAGGGTGCTCTACCACTGAGCTACATCCCAGTCCTTTTTATTTTTTATTTTGAGACAGGATCTCCTTAAGTTGCCCAGGCTGGCCTTGAACTGTGATGCTCCTGCCTCAGCCTTCCGAATGCCTGGGATCATGGGATGCACCACTGTGCCCAGTTGCTTTACTTCTTTTTCTGGCTCCCACACTCTTTTCTTCTAGTTATTCCCCACAGGACTCCCTTGCTCAAAGCCATTTCTCTCAGGTTGCTCAAATGTTGGGAATAAAGTCAGAATGGCTAGAATTTCTCACCCATGAGGATAGAAGTGAAGAAGAGAAGGACTGAGAGCTCAACATGGAACACAGATTTTAGAAAAGAAGAGTTATCAAGATATAGGTTTGATGCTAGAGTCAGAGGGTCTCAGAGCACCCATACTGCTTTGGGACTGAAAGGTCTGAAAAACGAAATTCTCATCAAGGGATGGTGACTATCTTATGAACTTCTTGTACTCACATCTGCTCTTCTCTTTCCTTGAACTCCTTTTTCCACCCTTGCAAGGTAGATGGAGCCATGTGGCAAATTCTGGCTGGTGGTTGGCAAGGGGAAATGGCCTGTGTCATCGCCATGCAGAACCAGTTACCTGCCAGTGTGCGACTGGTGTATGCACTCCTGCCCTGCTGCACGGGTGCGGGGGCCCCACAACCCGGTGGTGCAGTCAGTGTAGGACGACAAGACTTCCGCCTGTTTTGCTGATTCATCATCTTCCAACTGATTAAGAATGAATCCATTGTTCATCCTGCCTTTAAGCCCCGGGTGGTGTTTGTTCCCACAGCAAAAACCAGCTTATCCTAATTATGACCGCACAGTGAGAAGAGGTGAGAGAGATATAGAAAGGTTTAGGCCGCCAGGGCAAGATGGCAAGTGAGGAGGTCAGGGACAGGACCAGAATAAAGGCGCATGGAGAGGGTCTCTGATGAGGTCAACTTCCTGCTTGACCAAAGAGCCTGTGGACACAGCAGGGACCCAATCAGACAGACACTTCCGTACACGTGCTCCTAGGCGGGAGATGCAATAGAAGAACTAAAACAGATGCGTGGACAGACGGGTCACCAATCAATAATAGGAGAGCATGGACGGGGAGGAGGAAGGAAAGGAGGAAATTCCAGTGACCATAAAAAGAACAAGCCAAAACTCCCCCATAGGATTTCCAGCACAGGGGTACTTTTACTTTGGAGAAATGTCTTGTCACTTTTGCAATGAACTTGCTACTTGCTTGCTATCTCTGTATCCTGTTCTTCAATTCTTTGCTGAATGAAGGCCATGAACCTAGCACCCTTAGACTGTAACAGAGGCACTGAAGAAATCAGTGGGGTTTCACAGAAACTTCACCTAGGCGTCCATTTGTATCATACAGAAAAGATGGAAGAACTGGGCTTGGTGGTGCATGCGTGTAATTCCAGTGACCCAAGAGCCTGAGGCAGGCGCATCATAGTTTAAGGCCAGCCTTGGCAACTTGGAGAGACCCTGTCTCAAAATAAAAAATAAAATGGATTGGGGGTGTAGCTCAGTGGTAGAGTGCCCCTGGGTTCAATCCCTAGGACATAAATAAATCAATAAGGATGACATGCAGAAATAGAACCTGGGAGGAGCAGAGGCTTGGGGGAAATGCTGACCTCATCAGAAGGGACTTCTAAGGCTCTACACAGATCAAAAAGAACACGGGAAGGAAAGGCATACTGTTTAGAGGAAATGATGTACATTACCAGGGGGCAAAGAGGAAGCAAAACTGTTCAACTACTTTGCTTCCATTTTCCACAACAAGGGGAGTAATCTTACTCTAGAAAGGATGAAACAGTAGAGGGAAAAGGAATGAACTGGAGAACGAGACTGATCAAATCGTATCCTGCACATGTGCTGATATGGTGTCATGCATCTTACTGTTATGTGTAATCATAAGGCACCAACAAAAGAAAACATAGAAGATGGGTGAAACAAGTGGCACATAGAAGGAATCAATGTTTAAGACATTGGACAATGAGCTTTGTCTCACCAGCAACTGACATTGCCCTGGTGTGGAGCATTTGTTGAATGAATGAAAGGAGAAACGTGAGCAGGAAGAGAGGGTCTAACTTCTTTAACTGGATTCCAGTCTCTATGCTCAGTGAATTAAATTCCAAGGTCCTGAGAGGAAGTGCAGCTTTACCTCCCAATGAAAGCAGAAGCAGTATTGGTAATCTTCCAGAAAGCAAGGGTGATGGGAAAGGGTGGGGTCAAGTTAGAAATTAGAAATGGTCAGTGTAGCTCTGAGTTATTTCAATAAAGGGAGCAGGAAAGGGGGAATCCAGAACCTAACAGCAAATTAATTTTAGCTTCTGTACATTTCTGGAAGAGTCTACTTCCTCTTTTTCTTCTAGAAATGAGTCTATTTAACTGTTGACTAATGAACAAATGGGAAATCAAATAAAAATTGTTTTGGGGTCTACATGTACTTAGAAATTATAATAGACTATTTTTATTGAGGGATCATCAAGTACACATCAATGTGCTGTGTGGATTATTTTAGTCTATGCTCACTATCAACTAATGAGAAGCATAACCAAGACATCAATCAGGGGAGCCCCAACCTGATCTGCCTAACTCCAAGGAGAGTACTTTGTAAGAACTATATTAGTCCATTTTCTATTGCTATAACAAAATACCTGAGGCTTGATAACTTTATAAAGAGATCTATTTTGCTCACAGTCCTAGAGGTTCAAGAATGGTGGTAAGGAACTCATGGTAGATCGCATCAAAAGGTGGGACCATGTAGTAGAGGGAGAGATTACATAGTGAGACAGGTAATCTGGGAGCAGGGAGAGACTAGTGATGACCTTCCCCCAGGCTCCACCTCTTAAGGGACCCGCCAAGTTTCTAATATGAGAATCATTGTCGAACACACTAAACTACATCAAGCCATACTAACAATGATGGTGCAGGGTTCATGGACTGGCTGAAGAGCTGTTGAGATAGGGAGAAGGTTGAGCAGAGGGTGGGAGTAAGGTAAAGTCTTTCCATGTGTGGCCATGGTCCATCCTGGATGCCATTCTTGGTTACTGAATCAGAATGGCCTGGACATCAGCGTCTATATCAAGCATCCCCTTGACCAGGATGAACAGCAGAACTTTAGAAGCACTGGCATAGGAGAATGGGAAAGGTGTGAAAAGCATTCATATGAAAAATACATTAGTTTTAAACAACCAATTTCCCCCTAGCTTATTGTTGTCTGTGTTTCCTTCTTTGCATCTTTTCCATCGCGAAGGCAAAAGCATAAGGCTTTTTTTTTTTTTTTTTTTTGGCGTAGGAAGGAGAGGACAGATTAATGATGGAATTCATGCAGCCCAGAAGAAGGATCTGGGAAATCACTGTCAGGCAGAAACTGAATATAGAAAGATTGGCAAGGTGCTCTACGGAGAGAAAAATAGGCAAGAGGTGAAATTTAAGTCTCCTGGTAATGCATCCTGTTCCCACACTATTCCCCAAACGCCGTTAGAGTCTAATTGCCGAGTGGAAGTGGGCAGGGAAAGGGCAAGTAGAGGCACACACAGGTTTGAGAGAATCCCAGCTATGGGCATGTTTGCAGCAGCCATGACCTGGGAAAATCCCAGCCCTTTTAAAATCTTCTTTCAGTTCCCCCAAAGCAATAAATATTCTATGAATATCTGGTCATATTTAAGATGTATGACATAGCGTTCCAAAACTCTTAGTGCAATTCAAAGTTTTAATAACTTCAGAAATAATTAACTTACAAAAGAGGTTATTTAAAAATGTACTTAAATTTCATTTAACTCTGTTGAAATTGTGCATTTGGAACATAAGTTTGTTTTAAATTTGAAAATTTGGGGGTGGGTGGGTACTAGAGATTGAACCAAGTAGCACTTTACCATTGAGCTACATCCCCAGCCCTTTTTTGTTCTTATTTTGAGACAGGGTCTTGCTAAGTTGCCCAGGCTGGCCCTGAACTTGCAATTCTCCTACCTCAGCCTCTAGAGTTGCTGAGATTGTAGGCGTGTGGCACTGTGCCTGGATTAAATTTTAAATAAAAAAAAAATGATTGGTCTCTATTGCAGATAATAATGTTGACTGAAACAATTACAATGCATTGTTCAAAGTCCAAAAAAACTAAAATGGTGTAAAAGAAACTCAAACATACAAAAAGTCAAGTGATTTTTTTAAATGATTTGGACTTAAACCGGCACTAGGACTTGGGGACACTGGAAGGGGACAGCTTCTCATCCTCCACATGAAGTCACTCTGCAAGCAGTCAGCAGGCTGCGCAGATAGCATTCTGTTCTGGTAGCTGTTGGTTGCTTATTAATGACCCATTGAGACTTTGAACTTTAACATTCTGTAATTACTGCCAAGTCCTCACACATATTTGCACTTTCTGTTTATTTGGCTTTGCTTCCTTTTTTGTTTGCTTGTTATGAATTTTGATTTATCTTGGAACCTATTAGCTCTGAGAGCCAGGTGTGCTTACTCCCATAGTGGGCAAAGGAGAAGTTGAGTGTGTGGTGTTTTAAACTTCATCACATATACATGACCAGTTAACTCCACATCATGTATGACACAAGAGTGGGAATTTAAATAGAATAAGTTATATTGCATGTATGTTATATTTTGCCAAAATACATTCTACTGTCCTATAATAACTAAAAATGAAAACCAAAAATATTAAAAAAACACTTTATCACAGAGCTTTCAAAAGTACAAAAAGTAGTAGGAAGAAAAGTCAGAAACAAAACAAAACAAAACAAACACAAACAGAAAAAAAACAAGACAAACACAAACAAAGCATGACCCAATTTCAGTTATCATGAATAATGTTTTTCCTTTTTTTTTTTTTTGGTGAAGTGTTTCAAGGCAAATTCTAAACTGTGAACTGTGGTTGGGCTTAGGGAAGACAGGTTCAATAGAGGAAATTGAATCAAATAGCATTAGGGTAATTATCAGAGAAAGGAGGGAGAGAGAGAAAGAGAGCAAGGGAGAGAGAGGGAGTGCGCGCGGGCAAGGAGACTGAAATAGAAGAACATCCATAATAAGATTACTATATTTATCCCTGTGTTCCTCTCCTGCCCCATTTCCACAGTTTTCTCTACTTTCTGCCTAGTTTGTTCTTTGCTTTGAAATCTCAATAGCCTGGGTAAGTGGAGGCATCTGTATGCAGAGGATTGTACTCTGCACCAGAGGATGATATTCTTGGCATTCTGCACCAGAGTGAAGCAAAAGGGAGCCTACACCCTCTGCTGCCTCTCGCCTCCCTCTTGCTGGTCTCCCTGGAAGGTGCAACCTCACTGCCAGTCCTTCAAGCCTGGCGGTTTCTTCCTCCTTTACAGAAGGAACTTGCCTCCTAATCTTGGAACACAGCCACTTTTCCTTAGCTAGTAAGGCTTGGGAATAGGGCAGGGAAAAGAAAATTGTAGACAGAGGAAGGGGTCTGTTTGTCCTCAGAGACACTTCACCTGTGAGCAGCATTTCCTCAAACCACAGTCCTAAAACGGTTGAGGATTCAGAACATTTAATGAAACAGGGATACCCACAAAGACAGGTCCCCAAAGTAGTTGTGTGCATAATATTTACAAGAAATATTTGCCTCTGAGATGGTTTGCAATAAAAAATAAGCCTCTTTCACATTGTTTTAGTTTAATAGTGAAACTTTTTTGGTGACTACTTATTAATATATCTCATGGGGGGGCTGGGGTTGTGGCTCAGTGGTAGAGCGCTCGCCTAGCACGAGTGCGGCCCGGGTTCGATCCTCAGCACCATGTATAAACAAATGCAGTGTGTACAACTAAAAGCAAATAAATAAATATTTTTAAAAAATCTCATGGGATACTTATATTTTATGAAACACAGTTTTTTTTTTTTTTTTTTTGGGGGGGGGGTGCTGTCCTGAAATAATTCCTTCCAATCTGAAACCAGAGGGTGGAATAAATTGCCTCTTTCAGCTGGCTGAGAGACAAGGTTTGGGAGTGACGAAAGATCAGAAACACTATAATGGTCAAAGGGAAGGGAGGGGAAAAGAGGGAGCAAGGGGGGATGGAGGGGAAAAAAAGAAAAAGCGGTTGAATAAGATGGATATCATTATTCTAAATGCATGATTGAAGACTTGAAGGCTACGAATATACTTTGTATACAAACTGTTTTGTGTGGAAAGATGCTCCGTATGTGCAGTATGAATTGTAATAATACTACTACTATAAATAAAAACAAAATCTATAAAAACAAAAAAAGAAAGAAGCCAGAGAGTTGGAGCTGAATGAAGGGATGTAAGGTCATCAGCAGGAGTACCTGGTGGACCTGAGGGCCAGTGTGGGAGGGCTAATGCCCAGTCACGAGGCAGAGCAGGAAAAGGGGCTACTCCTCCCTGGGGCCGCACTGGAGCAGGTGTGGGGCCCTCCAGAGACCCAATGGAGCCAAGGGAAACCCTTTGCTCTGATGGCTTAGGGCATGGGCCTTCTAGGCCAGGGAGACCTTACACCTGCTGCTAGAGGCCAATTACCAAAGAGAATATTCGTTCTTAAAAAGGGAAAGCAAAGATCATCAGGCCAAGGGAGTACACATCGGCCCAGGAGTTCAAGAGCAAAGGAAAAATAACCTAATGTTTGTCTGTATCTGGGTATTTTTACAGCAGGTATCTTTAAGGAATTTTTGCATTTTCAGAATGTTTTATTTGTATTTATTTATTTATTGTGGTACAGGGGATTGAATCCAGGCATGCTCTACCACTGAGCCATATCCTCAGACCTTAGTCTTGCTAAGTTAGCCAGGCTGGCCTTGAGCCTGTGATCCTCCTGCCTCAGGCTCCCAAGTTGCTGGAATTATAGGCCTGCACCACCATGCTCAGCTAATTCATTTTCTTTTAAAAGCCTAGATTCTAATAGAAAATTTTCTTTATGACTTTTAAAATCTTTTAAGGCTTTTCTTTTGAAATAATTATAGACCCATGGGAAGTTGCTAAATTCCTACAAGTATTGTATACTCTTCACCTAGCTTCCCTCATGTGGTATTTTACCTAACTGTAGTGTAGGACACTGATACGATGCTATTAGCTAGATGACAGACTTTATTCTGTTTTCACCTGTTTTTCATGCATTCTTCTCTCTCTCTCTCTCTCTCTCTCTCTGTGTGTGTGTGTGTGTGTGTGTGTGTGTGTGTGTGTGTGTGTGTGTAGTTTCATGCAATTTTAGATTAGATTTCAACACTTTTTTCACAAATCCTTTTGTTCCTTTGAGCCCTGTAGCCTTCGTTCAGGTCTCAGCATTTCTCACCTGTAAGACTCCAAAAATCTCAGCATCCTCCACTCTTTTTCCTATTCTCTCCCTCATCCATCATGTGCTTTCTTGGCAGATTAATCTTTCCAAACTATAACCCTCTGCTTATCTTCCTACTTTAAAGCTCTCAAGGGCTCCTCCATTGCTCAGAAGACAAAGTCTCCTGATGTAGCCCTTGCATGTCTCTCCTTCCTTTAGCTTTGCACTCCAATTGCTGCTGTGTACTAACTGGGTCTGTGTCTTGCACAGTCTCCTTCTGGAATGGCCTTCTTGTCATGGTGCAAAATCCCTACTGCTCTGTCAAGATTGACTCAAGTGCTACCTCTTTCTGGGAGCATTCCTCTTCTTTGCTCCCTTAATTTTTTTTCTCGCCTCAGTGTAACACTTGCATTGCAATTATTCACATGGGCATGTTTAGGGATGCACAGAAGCAGCCGAGTCCTGACTATAAGAAGTGGCTTAAACTAGTGAAGGTTCTTTTTCACAATAAGATACGCAAAAACAGGCAGTTCGTACCTAGGAAATGTACCTACAGTGTCATCTGGAACACAGGAATTTTGTACATTATTCTTCATCCATAGTCCTTAGCTTCGTCACAAGAAGGCTGCATTCCAGATGGGACACTAAAAGCCACATCTGTGCCTGTCCCTTTTTTCATGTCATGGCAAAGCTTTTCCAGAACACCTCTCAACAGACTTGTTTATATTTCATTGACCTGAACTGTATTATGTGACTGTTTCCAGTTATAAGAGCATGGAAACAAGTATTTAACTCCCCAACTCTATAACAGAAAAAAGCAAAGGAGAGGAGAATTGGAATTCTTCGTGGAGTGAGCCAACCCACAGTGTCTTCTCCAGACAGTGTCCCCAGGAGACTGGGAATCACCTCCCTGAAGACAGGAATATACTACTAATTTCTGTTGGAATCCCTAATGCCTAGGACAGTAGTTGGCTCTTGGCAAAATAGTGTTTGAAATCTCATAAATATGTGAATGGACACGTCCATGCAATATAACAAGGGTTAAGAAGCAAGTCTGAGTTGTCATTTGTTTTGATCTGATAGAGAAGACTGTTTCTCATTCAATGATCTGATACAGTACACAGGTATACGGGCACCGAGAAGCAGAAGGACTTGTTCTGTAAGGTAGAGTAGCAGGTTCATGCTCTGCCTTTCTCTGTCTTGCTGGTGTGTGAGACGGGAGAACAGCTCATAGGACAAGTCCACAATCCTTTTGAGTAGCATATGAGGGCTAGACAAATAGAAGGAGAAAGAGAGGGGTAAACCCAGACAAGAGAGAGCAAGCCAGGAACTGGGGTGTGCCTGTAAACCTTCACCCTTTAACAGTTTTTCACTTCTTGGGAGTGATTATTTTCTTTTGGATGGTGTGAACATTTTTAATTTGTGAGTAGTGAAAATTTCTTCTTTCCCCTGAGTTACCCAAACTCTTTAGCGAGATGACCACATGGATGCAGCCTTTTGAGGTGGTGGCCAATGACACAATTCTCTAAGGAAGATTAGGCTTTTCCACGTCACTCTCCTGGTGTGCATGGCAGCGCAATACTGCACGGGCTTGGTTAATCCTCATCTTGCTGCGGCTAGACCAGTGGTGAGGATAGCAATGCTGATGGAGGCAGGATGACTTAGGACCACACTCAGGGATTATAGTAGACCCTGTTATCCTCAAATATATTGGAGGAGGAAGTTTCCGGAAAGGAGGAGAGAGATGGAAAAAGGGTTGCTAGGATCCAACTCTGTAATTCATGGATTGTAACTTTCAGTAATTTATCATTTTTTTCCCCCAAATTTCATAGGTCCTATTTCACAGGATTGGTTATAGCTTGAATCTAAAGTGCCCCCCCCCCAAAGCTCATGTGTTGGAAACATGATATACAAAGTAGTGATGTTCAGAGGGAAGATGATGAGATTATGAGAACTGCCCATAGATTATGAGAACAGCACCCCTGACCTATACTCACCAGACATCAGGTGACATCATCAGTGAATTAATCCATCTGAGAGATCAATAATTTGAGTGGACCACAGAGTGGTAACTGTAGGCAGGAAGGGTGTGACTGGAGAAAGTAAGTTACTGAGTGCCGGCCCTTGAGGGTTATATTTTGTCCCTGGTTCCTTATGCGTTCTCTCTCTCTCTCTCTCTCTCTCTTTCTCCCCCCTCCCCTCCCTCCCTCCCTCTCTCTCCTTCCTAGCTGCTATGAGCTGAGCAAGTTTTCTTGCCCTGCCCTTCCATTATGATGTTCTGTCTCACCTTAGGCCCAGGGCAATGGAGTCACCTGACCATGGACGAACCTCTGAAACTGTAGCCAAAATAATTTTTTTCCTCTTTTAAATTGTTTTTTCTAAATTGTTCTTGTCAGGTATTTTGGTCACAGCAACACAAAGCTGACTAACAGAAGATTATTGTGAAGTCAGAAAAAGCATGGAAAGCACTTGGAACATAGTGGCTTGATATTTATTACTAGTGTCTTGGAAATCATAAATTCTGCTTCTGATCCCTACCTTCATTATAAGTAAGTGGAAACAGACAAAAACTAAGCAGACAAAAAATGGCATAGCTCCATCTTAGCCTTATCACATTACTCAAATATTGTTTTTTGTGCCAGTTTCCACCACTACACTGTCATTTGGAGGAAGAAGGCTGCCTAAGATGTCTGGCGCACCTGGCACATAGCATGGTGCTCAGCACATAGAATTGCTCAACAAATGTTTGTGTAACTCACGTGTCACATAGCTAATCTCCCACACCCTTATTTTTCACGTGGCCTCCCTTCCTACTGTGACCTCTCCCCAACCTCCATCCTCCCTTCTGGCTATTTGGAGTGTCCTGGAAGCCCTTGAACTGGCGTTTTCATTAAACAACGACTTCCAAGGGGACAACCACCCTTTCCCTTCCTGTCCATTTTTGGGCAAGCCAGAAATTCTCAGTTCACAACAGGAAACCAATGGCTTTGTGCTATCGGAAGACATTTCCTTCACAGCACAAAACGTCTGAGTAATAATTTCAAGCCGGGCTTCACCCATTTCCTGTGAAAGGAGGTGAATTCGCCCATCCTTGTCCTGCAGGGCCCTGGCTTTGCAGCCGGTAGTGATGCAATGCTTTCTGCACTGGGAAGATGAACCTCATCTTTCTCCTTTGCCACAGCAGAGCCAGAGCCTGTGTTGCAGACTCCCTTGCAATGGTTTCTCCACATTTACACAGAACACAGAGAGACACCACGGCTAATTCGCACCCTTGTCTCAATATAATTCATAGGCAGCTTTGACAGTAAAAGAACTTGATGTTAAAAAATAAAAATTCACAGCTTTCTCTGAAAGATCCAATTTGACAATCAGGAATGAACACCTTTTGGGGCCATGAAAAGTCTACGGGACTGATTCATAGCGGCTCCCCTCATACTGATTTTGTCTGTGGGGAAAAATGACCATGAAATTTTTTTGGCTGACTATTTGGTCCATCCCACTGTCTAGGAACAGGGTGAGAGCACCCAGACAGATGATGCTATGTACCCTAAGACTCTATTTTTTTTTTTTTTTTTGGTACAGGGGATTGAACTCAGGGGCACTCGACCACTGGTCCACATCCCAGGCCCCCCTTTTATTTTTGTATTTTATTAGAGACAGGGTCTCACTAAGTTGCTAAGGGCCTCGCCAGTGCTGTGGCTGGCTTTGAACTCGCGATCCTCCTGCCTCAGCCTCCCAAGTGCTGGGATCACAGGTATGCGCCACCATGCCTGGCTCTCCCTAAGACTCTTACAAGGAAGAATCTAGATCTTTTCTTGATAAGTCTGGAAGAATTAAGAGATATTCTTGTCACAAAAAGGTGCACTGATGCCTCAAGAAGAAACATTCTCTCCAAAGCTGCAGATCAAGACAGTGGCAGAGCCAGGTTAGGTTTCAGATTTTCTTAATTTTTAGCACTATTCCCATGCACATTTCTTAAATTCAAATTTATTTTTTATAGTAACTCAAAAGTCATACCTGCCAGTCCAGAAAACATCAAAAACAATATCACAGTTGAAAAAAATCACTCGTAATTCTATAATTTAGTGATTACCATTGCTAATTTGACCTTTGGGTACCGGTGCTTTCAAACTTCTTAAAGCATGATGACAGTAAAATCCATTTTGAAATAATTACAAAAACATGGAATATATTTTGTTCTAATTCAGAGCCAGTACCTCTCCTTCCTCTTCCCTACTCCCACCCCCAGCTCCCTTCCCTCTATTGATCTTTCTGCCATTTACTCATAGTTATTTTTTAAAAAATTAATTTCTGGTGGATGTACATGATGGTGAGATTCTCTGTGGCATATTCACATATATACATAGGAAAGTTATGTCAGATTCATTCCACCGTCTTTCCTTTTCTCATCTTCTCTCCCTTCCCTTCATTCCCCTTTGTCTGCTCCACTAAACTTCTATTCTCTGCCCCCTCCCCCTTACTGTGGATTAACATCCACATATCAGCAAAAAGATCCAACCTTTGTTTTTTTGGGGACTGGCTTATTTCACTTAGCATAATAGTTTCCAGATTCATCCATTTACTGGCAAATGTCATAAAGTCATTCTTTATGACTGAGTAATACTCCATTCAAACATAATTTTTAGCCTTAGAAATATAGCATGATTTTTCCTTATTGAATATTATTCTGTCTGATTTTTTAAAAAATATTTAATTGTTATATTATAATTATTGGTACAATATTAGTGGGATTTATTTATATATGATTATATATGCACATGACATAAATTGGTCTATTTTATTTCCCTGCTCCTCCCTGTCCCCTCCCATCCTCCCTCCCTATTCCCTTTTCTCTACTCTCCTCCATTTTGATGAGGTCCCCCTTTTTTTCTTTTCTTTCTCTCTATCTTCTGAATATGAGAGAGAACTTCTGAATATTCCCCAGCCCTTTTTTGTATTTTATTTAGAGACAGGGTTTCACTGAGTTGCTAAGTGCCTCGCCATTGCTGAGGCTGAGAGAGAACACTTGATCCTTGACTTTTTGAGTCTGGTTTATTTCACTTAGCATGATTTCCCCTGGTATTTGTTATAGTGAAGGAAGCCTGATTAATATATCTCCTATATATCCAAACATCACCCAACATCATCCATCCTAAGCATGTACACTGTAGTGGCTTATGTCACTACTCCTGTCCCAGCCATTTTCCTGAAATGACATAATTTTCTTCTTAAAAGATGAACACTTTGAATCCTTTTCTCCTAATGCTGTCTTAGAAAATGTCTTAAATGGGCTCTGGTGCTTGCCTGCATGGCAGTAGAACTCTGTGTGTTTCTAACAGAAAAAGCTTGTAGGAACTTCCATCTTCTAGAGAAAATTTAGATCAGCTTCTTTCTCCCCTCCTCAGGTTAGGCAGGAAGTGATGGAGCATGGTCTGGCCCTGAGCTTCCTTTGATCAGCCCCAGGCAGAGATATTTAATTAGGAGACTAATAAGAAGTCACTTATATGGGAACAGTGATTAACCTTACCTGGTAGAAGGTGAGCCTGTCAGAAGAAGGTGGAAGTGTCCACCTGTCTCTATAGCGGGTAGCTGCCAAAGCCCCAAGACCTCCCTTTAGGCCCCACGTTTTAAAGTTTCCATCACCTCCCCTGTGTGGAAGGCTTGGTGCCCTGGCTGGAGACGGAGCCTTCAACACGTGGGCCTTTGGGGGACACTTTGGATCCAAACCCCAGCAGCCAGCAGCACGCATGTACATCTTCTATAGTCTTCAGTCCATGGAGTAGGCTTCACCATTCTCTCTCTCTCTCTCTCTCTCTCTCTCTCTCTCTCTCTCTCTCTCTCACACACACACACACACACACACACACACGTTAGCCTTTTACATAAAGTCCAGAGACTAAACACTCCTCCAGGTATTTTTGTAGGTGGGGCTCCCATTGGCAACAAAGGGCATGCTCACACCTGGGTAATTCGAGGAGAGTTTCCTAAAGGGAGCAAACACAAAGATTTGGGCATTAGGGAGTCATCTGGGGCTTGTATAGCTTATGGGGACAAGGGAGGGAGCAGAACAGACACTTGGAGGGAGGGGCTTGTGCAGAAGATGCTCTTAGAAGGTCCCCCACAGCTCTTGCCAGCAAGCTGACACCTGCAGAAATGATGTCCTGGGCTCACATTCCCCCCTCCCTCTTGCTGGGGTTTCCCATGAGGGTCAGCCAGGGAGCAGATTGATGAAGGATACACAGGTCAGCCTCCTGGGGACAGAGAAGGGTAGGGTGGGGGCAGGGCATGCGCAAGGGCCCATGGGAGGCGGAGTTGTTTGGGTTGGCGCTACAACTCTTTGTTCAAAGAGATTTGTGCAAAGAAGACCAAGACGGGCACGCTTCGTGTATTTTCGGTGAGGAGCTTGAGCCTGAGCCCCGCTGCAGACCCCTGGCTCTGCAGGGCTGCCGGGCACCCGGGAGCCACAGGCCTCCCTGGAGGCTCTGCCTTGGCCGCTTTCCCCCAACGCCCACGCCCTAGTCTTGGCCTTGACATCTCACGAAGAGGAGACAAAGAAGGGCAAAGAAGCGGTCTCATTAGGGGTGGGTCTCATTTTTTCCTGAAGTTTGGAGAGCTGGCCTACGCTGCCATAGTCCCGCTTTTCCTGGGACAGGGTTCCGGCCCCGGTGGGTGAAAGGCAGCCCTAAGCCTATGTCCGAGGGCAGGGGTCAAGTTCACCAGCGTGAAGACCACTCATCACAGAGAGTTAAGAAGAGGACTGAACTGTCATATAAATTATAAAGGTAGTTCATGATCATGGCAAAATTTTCAAAATTAAAAATACAGACTGGTATAAACAAAAAGATTTACATATCATCATTCCAGTCCCTGGGGCCTACTCTTTCTCCCTAAAGTTAAATGCTATACTGGGTTCTTGTTTGTTCTTCTATAATTTTATATACAATTAAACAAAACAAAAATAAAATATATATTTTTGGTAGTACTGGGGATTAAACCCAGGGGCACTCTACCACTGAGCCAGATCCCCATTCCTTTTTAATTTTTTTTTTTTTTTTTTTTTTTTTGAGAACAGTTATCACTAAGTTGCTCAGCTGACCTTGAACTTGTGATCCTCCTGTCTCAGCCTCCTGAGTTGCTGAGATTACAGGTTTCCTGTGCCTGGCACAATTAAACAAATGTTTAACCATAGATGGGGATAAGAAACATGGAGGATGAGTTAGAGAAATAGGCAGGGGCCAGACAACAGTGAACATTGTAGGCTAGTGTGCCTGGCTAGGAGAGTCATCTTGATGTCATGCACACCACACTGCTTGGCCTGAGACCCTGACCTGGGGCCTCCTTTACTTCAGTCTCAAGCTCCTGTCATCATATCTAGAAGCCACTGGCCATGTCTTCAGTGCACCTGCAGGGCACTGTGTTAGTGCTAGAAAGCACAGAATTGTGTGAGATGCAAGGTCAGATCTCCTGTCTTGTATTTGAAACTGTATGCAAAAGTCAGAGAATCTCTGACTCTCATCACATTGTTGTGGGCCTGCATCCTACCATGCACACCCATTCTGACACTATTACCAGTCAGTTCAGCTGGTGCTCTTGATGGGCCATCTGTAAGTCTAAAGGCTGGTAGCAGTCCTCCTCCGCAGGGTATAGCAGATCCAGCGTTGGGTTTGGATCAGAAGATGTGTCTTCCATGCCGAACCTCAGACCTCACTAGTCATTGCCACCTTGACCAAGTGAGTTGATTTATCTGCCTCCTTATTTTTAAATTTTAAATTATTTGTAATACTGGGATGAACCCAGGGCTTTGATACTGAGCTACATCCCCAACCCCCCTTTCAAATATTTATTTTGAGACAAAGTCTCAACGAGTTGCCCAGGCTGACCTTGAATTTGCAATCCTCCTATCTCAGTCTCCCGAATTGCTGGGATTACAGGTGTGTGCCGTTACACCTGGACTTCTTAGCTTTTACTCGGGCATAGCAGCCATTATCTAAAAGCACCGTTGTGATTTTGGGACAGTTGATACACAGCCAAAGCAGAGTGCAGAGTGGCAGCAGTGTGATTGGTGGAAGTTGCTGCAGTGCTCTTGTTATTCCACTCATAGGCCTCGTGGTGACTACTTCTGACCTCTTCCCATCTTATGTCCTCAAATCAGCGTGATGCCTATCACCTGATGGCTGGACCTCCTATTTCACATGCAGCTGTGAACTGCAGTTCATATACTTCCCATAGTGCCATTTAAAACAATATGTGAGGCCAATAGCCAAACAATGGACCCAGCCTTGGGGTCTATCATTGAATGAATGGACAAAGAAAATGTGGTATATATACACAATGGCATTTTAGCCAGCCATAAAAAATAATGAAATTATGTCATTTGCAGGAAAGCGGATAGAACTTGAGAACATTATGTTAAGCAAAATAAACCGAATTCAGAAGATAAAGTGTTCTGTTTTCCTTTGTATGTGAAAGCTAGAGAGGAAAAAGAAGAAAGATGGTAATGGTGGTGGGGGAATCTCATGAAAATTGAAGGGAGATCTATAGAGTGGAGGAAAGGAACCTGGGGGAGGGATGAAGGGAGGGAAAGGAAAAATACTGGGGAATGATATTGGCCAAGTTATATTGTTATGTTGTGTGTATACAGATATATAAACAACAAATTCCACCATTTTGTACAATTATAATATACCAATAAAAATATGGAAAAACAAAACCCTATATATATGAAGCTGGGTGTGGTGGTGCATGCATGTGATCCCAGCTACTTGGGAGGCTGAGGCAGGAAGATCACAAATTCCAGGTCAGCTTGGGCAACTTAGTGAGAACCTGTCTCAAAATAAAAAATTAAAGGGAGTGGAGATGTAGCTCAGCGGTAGAATGTCCCTGGATTTGATCCCTACTAGTACAAAAAAAAGGTCCACAAAGAAAAGCTCTGTGTACGTGAAGAAGATGACTACAGTCCGCCGCCATCTATCCAGATCCACACACCGGAGACAGGCAGGTCAGGGCACTAGCCCGCTTGTGTTTGACTTCCAGTCGTATTTTTTTTTCCAGGCCTCATCTACCGCAGTTTCCAAGTCCTCAGTTTTTACCTTTGCAGAGGAAAACCTGTTCTTCTGGCTCTGCAGCCCCTCCCCAGGCTCAGATCCCGTCCTTATCCTGGGCCACGATCCTCTCTCCTCTGCCTCCCTTCTCCTCCCTTCTCCCTCTCCCCCTCAGGCTTCCCCATGTGCACAGGCCTGCCCTCTCTTGGGAAGCCAGTGCACCTTGCTGCACTTCTTGGGGAAAGCCATAGTCCTCCTCGTGGCAAAGTTTCTGGAAAGCAGCAAAAACGGGCTTCCTGATTCCTTTGCTTGTCTTCTCACCTCTCCTGCAGTCTGGCTTCGCCTCTTCCTTCTCCTGAGAGAGGCTTCTTCCGCAGCTCACGTGCTGTTCACCAGGAAGCCTTTCTGAATCACTGGGGCCTGCGGCTCATCCTAGTCTTTCCAGAACTTTCCATGCATGGCTTCCATGATGCTGTTGCAACTGGGGTGTTTGAAGCAAGCTCATGGTGCACTGGCTCCCTAATGCAGAGAAACAGAACACCCTTATAAGCAACAGGCTGTGTAAAATGGGTTTATTCATTAGAGATAAGTAAAAGGGACCGTCAAAATCTAGGATTTATTACAGCCTGCCCCTACCCCCTCGGGGCTCAGGGAAGATGGAGCGTCATCTGCACTTATTCCACTTGCACCACAGCTGAGGGACTTGAGGAAGGAACCACCCAGGGTTTCATACACTTGGTTGATGTGAGTTGCTGGGCTAAAGTCCTAGAGGCCATCCTGTTTCTGGAAGGGGACTGGAGCTGAGCTCAGGCTGCTCTGGATGGCAATTCTGTATCTCCTGGTTTTGCATTCTCAGCACATCCTCCAAGTTATTCTTGATAACTGTCAGTGGGAAAAGGGAGAGACCTGGGTTGGTGCAAGGTCATTTGGAGAACTATCTGGCAGGATTATTTATTTATTTATTTATTTATTTCAAATCAAGTACATGCTGCAAAAACCTCCCAGAATGTGTGTCTGAAGTTGCACCTTGCCAGATATCTTTGCCCCAGTGAACTCTTAAGTACAGCACCTCCTAAATCCAAGGACAATCCTTCAAAGCAATAAGCAACACACTGTGCAGATGAGGTTTTGAACTCATAGCCCGGGGTCTATTTCTGGGGCATCTCTCCAGAAAGAATTTGCGAAGAACACAAGTCCTAAAAACACCACTACACTGAATTTTCTGGCACCTTGATCTTGAACTTCCCAGCCTTCAAAACTGTGAGGAATAAATTCATGATTGTAAGCCAACAGTTTATGGCATTTTGTTACAGCAGCATGAATGGACTAAGACAACTTTAAAATAAAAGTATTGACTTTGGAGGAAGAGATGATGTTAAGGTGGTCTTAAGAAGCACACCCCACTATCTTTCTCTGTGAATGCATTCCCTAGAGAATGGCGTTCCAGGTCACTAGTTTCCATTTCAACATGGTGCTAGAATTTGGTGACCAGTTCATATTTTTCTTTAAGCATATTATATTGAAAAAGCTGTCCAAATTATTAAGCAGAATTTAGATTACATTTGCCTTTTTGGGTGGTAGACTATTAGGAATAAACCATAATATAATTTACAAAACATTTGCTTTGGGGCTGGGATTGTGGCTCAGCGGTGGAGCGCTCACCTAGCACGTGCGCGGCCTGGGTTCGATTCTCAGCACCACGTAAAAATAAACACATTGTGTACAACTAAATCAAATAAATAAATATTAAAAAAAATTGCTTTACAGACAAATCAGCTGGTAAATTGTATGTTTTGGAGTCTGGTTGGAGATTTTCTGCACAGCTCAAATGGAGGGACTTGGACTACAATGCTGAGTTTGTCTTTCCCTCCAGCTCATAACATATGTGGGGGGGTGGCCAGAAGGACTGCAAAAGAGGCATCTGCTAGCTGGGTTTCTTTTCTGTTGAAAATGAAAAGAGAGAGAAGAGCCCTTGTTAGGCAGGAGCCTTAATTATTGATTGCCAGTAAAGAAGGGCAGTAGGGTTAGCCATCTGGACAATAGACAATTTAAGATCATGTCAGAATGTAACTGCTTTGGGGAAAGGCCAAGCAAGCAAGCAATAGGAATAATGTGATTGTTGTTGCTTTTAGGTAGCTTATGGCATCTTGTAGTTGCTATTTTTAATTATAGTAAAGTAAAAATTAAAAAAAAAGATGTGACTTTATATGTTCTCTCACATACAAAGAGCACATTCAGAAGAATAAGAAACAAACTTTTAATACAGCATGTGCAAAGGTCCTGAGGTGAAGGTAACATTGTATGAAGAAGCAAAATTGAGACTGGAGTCTGGACCCAAGAAAAGGTTGGAGAGACAGGTAGGCCAGACCATGGCAGCTGGCAGTACCTTGTAGGCCATGATAAGAAGCTCCCCACCCTTGGAGCATTGGAAAGATTTTGAAGGTATATTAAGCAGTGTTTGTGGTGTGTGTGTGTGTGTGTGTGTGTGTGTGTGTGTGTCTAAAAACAATCAGCAGGACAGATGTCTCTGGCTGCAGAATGAGGAATGAACTTGGCCAAGGTGGGGAGGATGAGAGAGGGAACATGAACAACCATTTAGAGGATACTGGAAAATTCCAGCCAAAGATGATGCTCCATCAGGATCAGGGAGGAGGAGGATGTAGTGTAAGTTATGTGTTTATTTATTTATTTTCCATATGTTTTATTGGTGCATTATGGTTGTTCACAATGGTGGAATTTGTTGTTATATATTCATACATGTACACAATATATCAACGTGATTTGGCCAGTGTCATGCCCCAGTATTTCTTAGTGTGAATTATTTAATCTGCTTCTTGCTGCTAGATTGTTTGTTTCTATTTGTTTTGTCTCCCTCCTCCCTTATTTTCTGCTATAACCAGCAGACTGCAGTGAGCATTCTTGTACACATATCTTGATGCTCTTCAGTCAGAGTAACTGTAGGGTAAGTTTCTGTCTTTGGAATACGCAAGTGCTCCACAAATTAAAGAAATGTTGGTAGCTATTGCCCAACTGCCACTCCAAAATGTTGAATCAATGTTGTTTTGCTGTGAGGAGAGTACCAAGTTCTGTCACTCTTGCTAGCCACTTTGCCAATCTGAAGGATCAAAAACAGATCATACTTTGAGTTACTGTTTCAATAGAAAAACTTTTTTTTTAATATATCAGTTGTGTAACACCATATAGAATTTTCTTATTTAAAAAGAAATTTGTTTTTCTATTTAAAGCTCATATACTACAAAATTCACCTTTTAGGAGTATAAAATTCAGTGTATTTTATTATATTTATTTATTATTAATTAATCAGTTAATTGATTAAATTTGGTGCTGGGGATTAATCCTAAGCATGCTCTACCACAGAGCTATATCCCCAGCCTTTTTCATTTTGAGGCAGGGGCTTGTCTTAGGCTGGCCTTGAACTTGTGATCCTCCTACTTCAAGCTCTGTAGTCGCTGGGATGACATGTGTGTACCTCTGCTCCCAGCTGCCAAGTTTTTAACTGAGTTGTCAATTTATTATTAAATTTGAGATTTTTATGTACTCTATATAAAAATCCTTTGTCAGATATATGATTTAAAAATATTCTTTCCTACTCTGTAGATTGACTTTTCACTATTTTGGTAGTGTCCCTTGTAGCACAAAATTTATGAATTTATAAAGTCCAATTTATCTATATTTTTCTTTTGTTGCATGTGCTTTGGGCATCATGTTTAAGAAACCATTATCCAGTCAAAGGTCATGAAGATTTATGTCTATGTGTTCTTCTCTGAGTTTTATAGCTTCAGTTCTTATATGTGGGTCTTTGATCCAGGTTGAGTTAATTTTTGTGTATGTTGTAAGGTAGGGTACAACTTCATTTTTTTGCTTATAGATATTCAATTGTCCCAGAAGCATTTTTTTTTTTAAAGACTGTTTTTCCCCATTAAATTATCTTGGTACCCTTGGTGAAAGTCAATTGATATAAAATAGTGAGAGTTCATTTCTGGACTCTTGATTTTATCTATTGATCTATATGTGTCTCTTTATACCAGTACCATACTGTTGTTTTGTAGTAAGTTTTGAAATCAGGGCATATTTTTCTTTTTAAAAGTTGTTCTTTTCCAAGTTCCTTGCATTTTGCTATGAATTTTAGGATCAGCTTATTAGTTTCTACAACAAACAAACAAAAAACAAAAAGAAAACAAAAATCAAAACCAACCAAAATTTTGATAGCAAGGTCATTGAATCTGTAGATCAATTTGGGAAGTACTGCCTGCCATCTTAACAATATTGTCATCAATCCATGAATATGAGATGTCTTCATTTATTTGGGTCTTTTAAAATTTTTTCCAATGATGTTTTATAGTTTCCTGTGTACAAATGTTGCACTTCTTTGATTGAGTATACTTCTAGGTATCTTATTTCTCTTATTGTTTTGACTTTTTTTTTTCTGTTGAAATGTTATGCTTTCAAGTTATACATTCATGTCATCTGCATATAATAAAAATGTGCTCTTTATCTGTCCAGCATTTATAATTCTTCTTTCTCTGGTCTAGCATATTAGGTAGTTTTTCCAGAATAATATTAAAGAAACATTGCTTACATATGCTTGTGTCATTACTCTTTTTGACAAGCACACACACATTTCTCCTACTATTTAAATTAAGGGAGCGCTAGGGATATATCTCAGTTGGTAGAGTACTTGCCTCACATGCACAAGGCCCTGGGCCCACAGGACTACAAAAAAAAAAATAATAAATAAATAAAAAAAAATAAATAAATAAATAAACATAAAAGGAATAAATAAATTAATTAAGGGGACATAATATTGCTCTTATTTGGCATCTATTTCTTTAAGAAACCACCCACTACTCATTTCAGGTGGTTTATATGCTAATGCCTAGAGTAGTTAGTGACACCTAGCCAGTAAGGGTATTTAATTCTCTCTACTCAGCAGTGATTGATTCAGGAATGTGTGTGTGCACCAATTACAATCCACCTTGAAACTACCACCAAGACTGAGGGCAGAGGTGATCTTTATTCTTCTTTGGTACTCGCAAGTTTTAAGCATGAATCAAGCATCTCTCAGTCATCTTTCTTAGCTATAAGGAGAAAGGCCATCTGCAGTCAGGAAGAATGAGGCCAACAGGAAAAGAGAAGCAGAGATAAATCTTGGCAAGCCTGTTGGTACTGACCTGTTTAAATTGTGATTTCCAGCCAGGTCTAAAGCAAAGATACACTTAGACTTTTCAGATATGTAAGTCAATAAATTCCTTTTATTTTTTTTTTAAGAGAGTTTGAGTTGAGTTTTATTTCTTGCAATCAAAAGTTCTGAGCAGTCTAGGAAATCTACTACTTTCTGCTCAGTTAAGGGCTAATTTTGTTTGTTTTAAAAATTAAATATGCACATTGGAATTTGTATAGTACCTATTGGGATGTTCTTATGCCTTCTTTCCTTTGATTTGCTGATATTATGTTATATTAATAGATTTCCTGATATTGAATTAATTTTTATTGTAGGGAAGGATCCCACTTGGTTATTTTTAAGTTTTTAAATGTACTACTAAAAATTCATATCCTGGTGTTTAGAAAAAGAGGTTTCTTATTTATTTATTTACTTATTTATTTTGCCGGGCAGGGGTTGGGTACTGAGGATTTAACCCAGGAGTGTTATACCACTGATCTACATTTCCATCCTTTTTTATTTTTTGAGACAGAGTTTCACTCTGTTGCTGAGGCTGGCTTTGAACTTGAGATCCTCCTGCCTCAGCCTTCCCAGTTACTGGAGTTAGGTGTGCAGCACCATTCTAGGCTTAAAAAAAGATTTTGGGTCACTATTGTAAGTGTAATTCCTCAATGGAGAGGGCCAAAAAACAATTGGATCAGGGGCCACATTCAGTTGGCTGATAAATTATTTTTTTGGTCTATTGATATTTTACAGTTCGGGCATAAATATAATAACTTCCAGGTTTGCAGCTTTTTTTGAAAACAATTAGTTTCAGTGGACCTATCCACCCAGGTGGAGAAGTAGTGATTTCTCTGGAATTATCTGTGGTTTCCATTCCCTCTAGCACTTGCCAGTAACAAATGTACACTCATGGACTTTCTTTTTGGTACCGGGGATTGAACCCAGGGGCACTTAACCACTGAGCCACATCCCCAGACCTTTTTATATTTTATTTAGAGACAGGGTCTCACTGAGTTGCTCAGGGCCTTGATAGTTTGCTGAGGCTGGCTTTGAACTCGTGATCCTCCTGTCTCAGCCTCCTGAGTCGCTGAGAATCACAGGCATGCACCAGCACACCTGGTGCTCATGTACTTTTAATTGGTCAGTGTCAGATGTTTTAGTTACTTTTCTGGTCTGTGATGCCCTTTGAATTATAATTCCTCCAAGTGTCCTTTTCCAATGCTGTTCTTTTCAGATATTCATTTCTCAAACAGTTTAGGTGGCATCAGATGGATGTGTTTTTGAAAGGTTGGAAGACGCATCTGTGGAAACGCTGGGTCTGGGTATTCGTTGGTAGCTCCTCTTCTGCTCTTTTCAGAGTTTGTTTCCCTTCTGAACTTGTCTGAGCCTGTGGCCTTCTCGGAATAGCTGTGTTCTGAGAACAGCTTCCCAGGTCTTTGCCTTCTTGGGACCTAGAGCTACCGTGTGGGGAGAGGAGATGTCAGAGAGTTTGAGAGCAGCCGTGCCTGAGGCCTAGGTCTAATGCAATCTGCAATGTTGTTTATTGGACCATTTCAGGGTTCCCTCCACAAGAAGGAATGTGTGTATCTTTTTCCTGGGAGTGTGGGAGACCCATCTTTGACCTTCCTCTAACACAGTCCTGGAGACTGTTCTTGCAGCTCTGAGACCTCTTTCCCCAGCCCAGTGACTGCCCAGTCCCTGGGGTAGTCATTTGGAGTTGGCAAAGGTTTTTTGTTTTTGTTTTTTTGCACATTTCCCCCGGGCTACACAATCACTGCTTGCATCAACTTCACTCCAAATTGAAGAATATTAGTGAGAATTCCCAAGTTCTTCCCCATCCACCCAACTTCTCCCTCCTATTCATCTGGCTTGGAAGGCAGAGGAGCAGGGTGGGGATATGGGGGTCATGGCACGTGGTTCCAGGATCTTCCATCTGTTCTCTTTGTCACCATTTTTGGAAGTTAGTGGTTTCTGAGGTTGAGGAAGTCTGAGTTTGTGGAAGTCAGTGTGGGCAGCACATTATCACAAATGACTTTTATGGTGAGGATTCTCCCCAGGTACATCTAGAACCAGAGAAAGTAACTTGACTAGTACAGTGATTGACAGCAATGACTTTTAGTTCTCCTAGAATAACCTGAAACAATTTGCTTAGATTAAAATTCAGACCTGTAGATAGAGTACTTCATTAAAAAAAGATTCAATTGTATAAACATCTGCCTACTTGAGAAAGGACCTATGAGTCGGTCAGGGTGAAACATAGGAGGCCATTTTGAATATTTATCAACACAGACCTTATGATTTTGTGGCCACTGTGGCCAGAAAGTACACTTTGGGGAGCACATTTTCAGGGAGCAGTGACGAAGCAGGAGCTGCAATGGGGTGAATTGTGGTAGACATCTATTGCTTTTGTCTGCTCAGTGCCTTTCTTTGTCTCATGGTAACAGAACTTGACCTTCTGGCCAAAAGGCTGAGCACATGAGCCAAGCCAGGGAAATTGCAGTCCTCCTCTGGGATGGTTTCAAATGGGAACCCAGGGAGAGAAGCCTGCTTTTCTCAGCGTCAGTGTGCTGGGAGGGTGCAGGCTGTGGCGCATAGTGAAAGTGAATCTGAAAGAAATTAAACCAACATGAGGCACCATGAGAGAAAGAGACAGCTTTTCTGAAATTGGTTCCATTCCTGCCTTTCTCATCACTTGGCCATTGAGTGGACAAATTCTGCTCTTCACTAAGCTCATTTAAATTGGGTTAGGGGAGTCTGCGGCCATCCTGACTATTGAAAATATAAATTATCCTCAGGGGGCACATCTATTACTGTTATGGTTTGGAACTGAGGTGTTCCCCAAAAGCTCCTCTGCTAATACAGGGATGTTTGGGGGTGAAATGAGTGGATTGGGAGAGCTGTAACCTCATCAGTCCATCATAGTTTGAACAGACTGACTGGGTGGTAACTGTAGGCGGGTGGGTGTGGCTGGAGGAGGTGGGTCTGTGGGGGCTGCCCTGGAAGAGTGCATTTTCCTGTGGGCAAACCCCCCTGCCCCTGCTTCTTGGTCACTGTGAGATGAGCTGCTTTTCTCTGCCGTGCTCTTTGTCCATGATGTGCTGCCTCACCTTGACCAGAGCAATGGACTCCGCTATCTATGGACTGAGACTTCTGAAACTATGAACCAAAATAGACTTTCCCCCATCTAAGATGTTCTGCTCAGGTATCTTGGTCACAGTGACGCAAAGCTGACTAACACAATTACCTTGGCCCCACACCTAAAGAATTTAAGACATTGCTTTGTCATGGAAGATTTTAGAAAAGCTTCTCTGAATTGGAATTTCAGTGTGACTCCTCTTGCTTTAGTGAGCTTAGTTTTTATTTTTAATATTTGATTTCTTTTTTTCTTAACAAATGTGGCTATTAAAATAGATGCTTGAGAGTAAGATGGCAGAAGAAGAAATGATTCTCTCCCCTCGAAGGAAAGGCTCGTCCTCAAAGTGTGCCATGTGACAGTGGCACCAGGGTGCTGGGAGTAGAAAGAGCCGTGAAGGAACTCACCTGCTTCTCCAATCCATCACAAACCACCCACAGGGCCTGGAGCCATTCCTGGTCCTCAGCACTGGCCAGTGGTCCTTCAAGTTCACTCATTCTTGATTGCCCTGCCTGTCCCTCCTTGGCTCTGTGTATTTTTACTCTTTATTTCCCGAGATCTGAAGCCCTGAGAACTTCATTTGTTGATATGATCACCAGCCCCACCAAGAACCCTGTGGCTGGGGAGGGAGATGTGGATGTGGCATCCGTTCTTGACAAATATCCTTCAGTTAGTGGGCGGGAAGTTTCTCCCATAGCCTGTCCTTTCCAACTGCAGCTTCCTGGCATAGGGACCTATGGCTACTGAAAGGGAAACACTCATTGATCGTAGGAGAGTCCAATTTGAGGAAGGTGGAGTGTCATGCAGCCTTACTTTATTGTTTATATGGATTCCTACCCTATCTCATTTTTTAAAAAAGCTTTAATTATCATAGCAGTTATGTTGCTTTTATATCTTTCTTAGGCTTAAAGACCTAAAAAATAGCAGGAGCAGTGGCACATGCCTATAATCACAGCACCTTGGGAGGCTGAGATAGGAGGATTGCAAGTTCAAAGCCAGCCTCAGCAAAAGTGAGATGCTACGCAACTCAGCAATACCCTGTCTCTAAATAAAATACAAAATAGGGCTGGGGATGTGACTCAGTGGTGGAGTGCCCCTGAGTTCAATCCTCAGTACCAAAACAACAACAAAAAGACCTAAATAACTTGCCTGAAGTTACATTCTAGGAAATGGCAGAGGAGAGATTTATACTCAGGTGGTCTGATTCCTAACCAGTGCTCTTTGTACTCTCCTAGTGGTTCTGTCTCCTGGGGAAGCTTTCAAATTATACCAATGTGGGGCTTCTATCCCAGAATAAAGCCAGACTTCCCAGGAGGTAGACCCAGCACTCACAGTCTTCTCAATTTCGGCTGCAACGGGTATCCAGGGTCAAGGAACATTGCATTATGCCATGCTACTCCCCGTCAATGTCATTTTCAGCTTCTCGGAGTCATTTATGCCTGAGGTTGAACTCCGTAGCATATCTTGCTGGTCCTACCTTCAAAATGTGCCAAACATACCACTGCTCATAGCTTCCACTGTTACCATCCTGTTTGCATCTCCTGGCTGGACTATTCAGTTGCCTCCTTTCTGGTCTTCCTGATTCTCTCCTTACTCTCAGTCCATCATTGAAATAGCTGTCAGATGTCTCGTATATGTTAGATCATGTCATTCTTCACCCAAAACTGATAGCTCCCATCTCCTCAGAGTAAAACTCTAAGTCCTTTCCAGGATCTACAATATCCTCCCAGGTCTGACTTCCCTAGCTCTCTGCTCCCAGGTCCTATCATTTTTCCCTCTTACTTTCCCTGCAGCCAAACTGCATTCTTAGCATTGAACACACCAACAGCCTACCACCTCAGTGCCTTTGCACATGCTATTCCCTCTGCTTGGTATAATCTTCCCCCAGGTATCCTCACACCTCATTCATTGAGTTCAATGTCCCCTGACCTAAGAGGCCCTTCCACAATGGCAGCCTCTCTGTGTGCTATTGGTATCTCAGTCTCCATGCCCTCGCTTTCCCAACTCATGACACCTAACACTTCCCAATGAATTTTTGTTTTGTTTTGTTTTGGTCTGTCTTTCCTTACTAGAATGCGAGCTTCGTGAGAACAAGGAGCTCGTTTTATTCATTGTTCTATCCCTAGCACTTGAAGTGCTGTTTGTTCAATGATTATGTGTAGAATGCATAAATAAATATCATGCAACTTTTTTTTCCTAAAGCAAAAAATTAGAGAAAATAAGTGTCCAGGTGTGGTGGTGCATGCCTGTAATTCCAGCAACTCAGGAGGTTGAGATAAGGATCACAAGTTCAAGGCCAACCTGGGCAAATTAGTGAGACCCTGTATCAAAATTTAAAAAAATAATAAAAAGGGCTAGGATTAAGCTCAGTGGTCAAGTGCCCCTGGGTTCCATCCTTAGCACCAAAATAAATAAATAAGAAAGGAAAATAAGACTAAGAAAAAAAATAAATTAAAACTATAGGCAAAGTTAGTGCTCAGAATAGTTTCCATTTCTTTGTTTCACTTGAGGATTTGAATGAAATTTTGGTCTTTGGCTTTTCGTAACCAATGTAAAAAGGAAAACAGTATTAATTGTAGAACTTAGTGTCCATCATAAAAACTGAGGTCTGCCATACAACTGAAATATAGGTATTCCTAACACTAAAAGACATAATCAGTTTAATTATTAGAGGATAAAATAGCTCTACAATAAATAAAATGAATTTCATAAAGTTCTTTGATTCTTGAAGACTGTGAAATCATGACTGTTGTTTGATGGAAATGCTTTATTTGCTTTTGACAGTATTTAAATATTTGCATTGAATCTTCATCTAACTGCTAAATAAAATGATTTCTTTAAAATTCCTGTAATATCCAGGCCTTTGTGTAATTAATCTACAAGCCCTTCTGAGCACCAGAGAAGGTGCTTTATGTTATTGCCAGAGGATTTTCTTTTCTCCCCAGAGTGAACAACAGTCCTGGTTTCCCTGGGACAGAGGGTTTATAGAGATGTGGGTCTTTCTGTGCTAAACAAAAAGGCCCAGGCATACTGGGACAAGTTGGTCATCCTATCCTTTTTTTAAAAAGTCTTTTTGTGTCTAGTTTTATGCCTTTGTTCTCTTGTGAAAGATTTATAGAAATGAAGAATAAACTAGTTTTAGTCTATGTGATTGGTGATATGTAATGATTGGTATACTGAGTTTTTTCTCTTTTTTTTGTATTGGGGAAGCTCTACCACTGAGTCATATCCCCAGCACCACCTCATTTTTTTTTTTAAGATTTTTTTAGTTGTAGGTGGACACAATACTTTTATTTTATGTATGTGGTGCTGAGGATCGAATCCAGGGCCTCACACATGTGAGACGAGTGCTCTACTGCTGAGCCATGGCCCCAACCCCACCACCTCATTTTTTTCTGTTGTTTTGAGACAGGTTCTCACTAAATTTTCAAGCTGGCCTTGAACTTGAGGTCCTCCTGTCTCAATATCTCCAGTAGCTGGGATTATATGCATGGACCACCATACACAGCTCTTATTATATATTGACAGATTGTTTCCTAGAAAGATTCAACCATTTATAATCTTACTCTTTTTTCTGATGGTGCTGGGGATTGAACCCAGGGCCTTGTGAATGTGAGACAAGCGCTCTATAACCTGAGCTATATCCCCAGTCCATGCTCTTACTCTTAATGAGAGATACGTTCTTTTTATCGTTTTTTGACTCAACTGTCTAATTCTTTCCAGTTATATATTATCCTAAGAAAAGATTTTCCAATTTGATAGGTTAAAAATGTTTTGATGTGTGAGCCGGGCGCAGTGGCGCACGCTTGTAATCCCAGCACTTTGGGAGGCTGAGGCAGGAGGATCACGAGTTCAAAGCCAGCCTCAGCAATGGCAAGGCACTTAGCAACTCAGTGAGACCCTGTCTCTAAATAAAACACAAAAAAGGGCTGGGGATGTGGCCCAGTGGTCGAGTGCCCCTGAGTTCAATCTCTGGTACCAAAAAAAAAAAAAAAAAAAAAAAAAAGTTTTGATGTGTATTTCTTTGATTAGTGGGGGGTTGATTTTTTAAAATGTATTTTTCTGTATTATTTTGGTATTACTACAATGAGGTACATGAGGGAGAAAAGGTTTCTTTAGCTCACAGTTTTGGAGGTTCCAAGTCCAGGATGGGGATGCTACTGAATCCAAGTCCATCTGCTCCTTGCTTGAAACCCATGCTTTGTAGTTGAGAGTTGGTGGGAAGAAACTCAGGTTTATTTAGGGGTTGGCACCATAGTAGGGAAGTCAGACATGTGAAAGGGCTTTTATAGGGAGGGAAAAGAGGTGCAGTGACCAAGGGCAGGAAGACTGCATGCTGGGCAGGGCAGAACCTCCTGCTTTTGTCTGCCAGGACCATCACAATTGACCTTGACCTCCTGGGGCTAGTTTCTATAATTCTTTAGAAAAATGTATTACTTTTCTGCAAGTTAAACTTCATAGCATTTTACATGCTTTGTGTTAGTTGACGCACAGGACTAAAGAATCAGCTGAGGTGGTACACATTCTGCTGTTATCTCAAGGCCACCAGATGTTCTAAAGAAAGATTACTTAGCAGTTAACATCTAAATCACTTAGGTGTGGCTTTTCTTGAGAATTTATAGTGCCAGGAAAAGGGAGGGGAATCAAAATCACTCTGCCAAGGACAGCTGGCCAGGGGCAGCCATGCCACTAGGACAGGGGAGACCCTGTTGGTTGGCCTCTAGTGAGGCAGACATTGTGGAGGGAGCATGATAGGAGTGAATGGGAGCAGAGGGAGAGAGATGGGCAGGGCCTGGCTCTGCCTTTTGTAACACCCCCTTAGGAGAACCACAGGAGATGCACAGGAAATAGCAGGATCCCACTAGAATTTGTCGTGCCCCTAATGACATCAGGATCTCCCCCACGCTCCACCTCCCAAAGGCTCCACCCCTTCCCAGCAGTGCCGCCTTGGAGACCAAATCTCAGTGGACCCTGAGGAGACCCTCAACGCACGCCCGAACCATAGCACATTTTTATTATTTTTTTTGTTTTGTGAATAAGCCTTTTATTTTCGCCTATTGCTCTTCACTAAATAGGCTATTGATTTTTCTTAATTAGATCTTTATTATGATAATTATTATGTTATGAATAGTCATTCTCCATCACTGATTGCAGTTTTATCATTAAATTCAAAATTTGTTTTGGTTTTACACCTGAACTGTTTTAAGGTGAAATTGATGTTTTTTGGTGGTTTTTATTTTCATTGCATTTATTCTTAGAAGGTTCTTTGTCTTAGATTTATTAAATGTTTACTTATTTTGTGATTTTATTTTTTAATATTTGAAATATGTGTTTTTATGATTTTGGAAAAAAATTAAATACAGAAAAATGCAGAGCCTCACTCAACAGTTGCCCATGTCTCTGCTGCTGAAATTTAACAGATGTTATTATCCTGTCATATTTTCTTCAGATTTTTAAAAGGTAAGAAATAAAATATCACTGAGTTCCCTTTATACTCTTTCTTAACACTATTTTTCTCTTTTTCTTCTCAGAACAAGTCCTATGGTGAAATTTGGGGATGCCCTTCAGGCTCATGCTGTTATACTTTTATTTCATTTTATATTCCTGAAAACAACATATATTATTTTGTATTTTTCTTAAAAATAAAGAAATTCTACCATATTATATATATATATATATATATATATATATATATTTAATTTTTCTTTTCTAAAAAGCTCAAATCATGTTTTTGAGACTTATCCTCTGGATACCTAGATCTAATTTATTTAGTTGCTGGATGGGAGTCCTATGAACGGCTCTGTTCAGTTTTATTGCATTCCCCCAGTGAACACCTGGTGCTGTCTGGCCCCTGACCTTCAGCCTCTTCGCCTCTGTCTTGCCCTACACACATTCATCTCTCAGATGTCCCTGCATGTCACTTTCCTAAGTGTAGTCTCTCAGCTGGAGACTAGCAAGCAGGAAATTTGTTGGGGGATACTCCTGGGATCTATACTGGTAGAGGAGGCAGGCAGGAAGAAGATAGGCAAAGGGGGAAATTGAGCCATAACACAACCTCAGGGAACCCCAGTATGCCCCATGTGGCCTCTGACACTGGGACGCCCCTTCAGAGTTATCCTGAACCTCTGGGTCTAACAGTCATTGCACGAGAGCTGTCCTAAGAGGGTGAAGCCTCGGGCACAGAGGCTCCCTTCAGCTGAGCCTCTTTTCAAAGAGGGCTGGCCATTGGCAGCGTGTCTGGCAGAGGGAGTGGGGGACCAGTCCTTCAGGGGCATCTGAGTGGCACACACCAGCAGCCACTGAAGTGGTCTTGTGCTTCACCGTCTAGAGACTCAGGTGCTTCCTGCAATTGTTCAGAGGGCTGAGACTTCCACGGAAAACTGCCAGGGATGGCCCTCTCTTCCTCCACTTTCCACTGGGGATCCAGGCTTGGGAGTGTTTTGTGGATCTGCTGCAGATTTTATTCCCTTACAACCTAGGAATGCTCTTTTATCTCATGCTTAACCTGATTTGGTCCTATCTGTACTCTATCTTAGAAAAAATATTGTCTGAAGTTATTCGCATGTAGATGGATTGATTAAATTGTTCACTCACAGATATTTACTGAGTATTTACTATATACTCAGGCCATGGTCTCAGGGGTCCAGATCCAGCAGACAGACTTTACATTCTAGACTGGAAGCAGAGAGAAACATAGCAAACAAGTATAAAATGTTACGATAGATAAGGACATGTTAAGTGGAAAAAAATGAAGTCAGTTTAAGGGTCTAGAGAATGGGGACAGAGGGAGCATTATTTTAAACAGAGACTTTGTAAAGCCTTTTTGACTAGGTGACATCTGAGCAAAACCAGAAGGAAACAAAAGACTGAAAAGCATAAGAACTAAGGAGAAGAGGATTCTAGGTAGCGGGCAAAGCATGTGCAAAGGTCCTGAGGTGGCACAATTGGAATGTTGGAGTGAGAGATCTTGTAAAAGGAGAGGCGGTCACAGACATATCCAGGGTGAGAATAGATAGGGCTCTGTAGACCATTATAACGACTTTGTCTTTTTAAAAACATTTTTTTTCTAAACAGTTATACAGGATAGCAGAATGCATGTTGATTCATTGCACACAAATGGGGCACAACTTTTCATTTCTCTCGTTGTACACAATGTAGAGTAACACCACATGTGCAGTCATACGTATATCTAGGGTAGTGATGTCTACGTCATTCCATCATCTTTCCTGCCCTCATGTCCCCGCCCCTTCTCTCCCTCTCCTTTGCCAAATCAAAGTTCCTCCATTCTCCCCCCTCCCCATTACGGGTCAGCATCCACAGGACTTTGTTACACTGAGTTGGATGGGTACCATTATTAAGTTTGAGGAGACAAAGACATGATCTGACTTAAGATTTGAAAGGAGCATTCTTGCTGCCAGGTAAAGAATGGAAAGTAGGGGGTAATGGCAGCAGGGATTGTAGAAAAACGTAACATGTTGTGGTCCATTTAGGAGGATGAGTTCCTTGTCTACAGAGCCTTAGAACTGGGCCAGTTCCTCCGGGGGTGAAGGCAGATGGTGAAGAGGTCCAGCTGTGAGTGCTGTGGCCTCCAGTGTGCAGAGGTCAGGAGGGGGTGAGGATGCAGGAAGACGGGCCAGTGAGGCAGGAGGAGAACTCTAGAGCCAGTTGTCCACGAAAACCACATTGAGACAGCATCCCGGGAAGAAGAGCGTGGCCAGCTGGGTCCGATCCTGGGAGTGTTCACTCTGCCCCTGCAGGAGCCCTGTTTGGGGAGATGGCTAAGATTGCGGTTGACTACGGGCCATGGAGATGTTTGGCATTGCCGCTTTCCGTAGTCTCACGAGACTTGGCCCGGGATCTCGAGAGACTTGGGCCGAGATTGCTGATCGGTTGGTGCCATTTGGTGTGTGGGTTTTTGGTGGTGTGTGGTGCGTGTTAAAGTCGTTGTTAGAGCCAGAGAGAGAAGTTATCAAAATAAAAAGCCTGTTTTTCCAGTTCGCCTCTGAACTTCTTCCCGCAGCTTCGTTGCTCCAAGCGGCCATCGCTTCAAGCGGCAACATGCCCCGTTGGCTACTATTGATGTGTTTCCCTGTTCCCAGCAATGCCGCAGTCACTTTGATGGATTTGGGAAGTAGGGAAATTAAACACACCTTCAAATCTAGATCTTGACCCAACCATGTGTTAGACACGCCCAAGGTGAGTTGAATTATTGATTTTGAAGAAAGAGGTCACTTTGTGGGACTTTCTCTCTGTTCTCCCAACCCTTCCGAGGACTCCTTTCCTAGACGCTGATTTCGCACTGCACAGCGGTGCCCGCCTTTCTCCCTGGAGCCCAGCAACTGACCGTCCCGACAGGCAGCCCCGCGCCCTCTGGCTGTGCTCGTGCGGGGTTGCTGTTCGCTTCCACCTGAACTCCTGCTGCCGGACTCTGCTGGACACATCTTTACATCCCCCCGGCGGGACTTCCAGGTGTCCACACTCTGAAACGTAAAATGTCCTTTTCCTAAATATGATTTTTCCCTCTTTATTAAAACACTGTCTAATCCAGTTTTTTTGGCAGAGGACACAATGGGCTGAATTTATTGGCAATATTATTATCTGTTTAAGCAAAGGGAAAAGAAATCAGAGCTATTTAATGAGGTCCAAAGCCAAAACAGTCCCTAGAGTTCCCTTTATTCTCTGCTCTTCCAAATTACAATCAAAACTCTTATTCTGGGTGAAAAGAAACAGAACTCGGGTTTCCCTTGAAGAAGGGAAGCCTTGTGCTTCTGTCTCTTGAGGACTTGGCCCAGCCTCACTCACACAGGAGTAAGAGCATGGAGCCTTGTCAGATGGTAAGTTCAGCCCCTGCAAGATTTGGAGAGATTGCTTCTTTTTTTTTGGGAGAAATAACTTGCCTGACAAATCATCACTCTGGGGCCAAGAGTCATGGTTCCCCAAATCACACACCCCTATAAGCCTCCTTCCTGACAAAGGAGGGTGCCCTAGGGATGGGGTGTTCTGGCAGACCCACACTCCACAGTGCTGCAGCCTCTTAAAAAGGGTGAGAGGAATATCAAGACATGGGAAAATTATAACATCAGACTTTAAGTGACTGTAAGCTCTGTTGACACATTAGTCACTCTCTCTTTCTGTATAGCTCAATTCTGCTTTCATGCCCTCACATTAGTTCACTTGAGCTGCCACTGTCACACTAGATTAGGAAATACTTAAAAAAAATTTTTTTTTTTTTTGGTATCAGGGATTGAACCCAGGCACGTGTAACCACTGAGCCACATCCCCAACCCTTTTTTGTGTTTTATTTAGAGACAGGGTCTCACTAAGTTGAGAGCCTTGCTAAATTGCTGAAGCTGGCTCTGAACTTGGAATCCTCCTGCCTCAGCCTCCCGAGCCACTCAGATTACAGGAGTGTGCCAGCAAGCCCAGTGGAAATGCTCATTTTTGTTGAAGACAAAAACTGTCTTCACTTTTGCCTTCTAGGAGAGTAGTATATGTCCTAAGAAGGGAGGACTTCTTTTGTTGAGGGAACATATTGGTGAGATGGGGCTGAGAAAGACAAAGCCCTGCAAGACAGTCTGGGGAAGCCGGGCGCGGTGGCGCACGCCTGTAATCCCTGCACTTGGGAGGCTGAGGCAGGAGGATTGCGAGTTCAAAGCCAGCCTCAGCAATGGCGAGGCACTTAGCAACTCAGTGAGACCCTGTCTCTAAATATATACAAAAAAGGGCTGGGGATGTGGCCCAGTGGTTGAGTGCCCATGAGTTCAATCCCCGGTACCACACACACACACACACACACACACACACACACAAAAGACAGTCTGGGAGGCAGGGATGAGTTGAAGGAAGTACCAAATTCATAATCCTGTTGGAGAAATCCAGGCTTCCCTGGGCAATCCCAGAGAAAGAGAGAGGAGCCAAGAGTTTGCGAATACCTGCTGGATTCCTTTGTCTTGTTCACTGCCTGAGGAGTCCCTGGCACACAGTAGCTGCTCAATAAAATGCCTGCTGACTTAATGAAGAGAAGGGGGAGAGGTGAGGAATCATTGAGGGATCTGATTGCTTTCTCATTGATTAAGGTCTGAAAGTTAAAGCCATTTAACCCAAATGTCAGAGGAAGGAGAGCCCAAGAAAGACTGGAATTGATTTACACCAATCTTATAGATGTGGAAGATGAGCACTAGAGAAGTTAAATGATCTTCCTAAAGTCTTTCAAAAATTGGGGTAGAGGCATTGGGGTTTGACCCCAATCTTTCTGCTCTGAGGTTTGTACTGCTTATTTGTCACATAGGTGATCATCCGTCTGTTCCTTCTGAGGCTCTGACCAATTCTGTTTGAGCTGTGTTCTCACTGTGTTGAAGTGTAGAAGAAGATGGACATGGTGGTGGGTTCCTGAGTGAGATCTACTGTACTACCCTGAACACCTTGTTCTCCAGAGGGCCAGAGCTCATGGGAGCTTGGGACCGAGGGGAACCTCACTGGAAGTAGGAGGCCTGGGATCCGACCTGAGCTCTGCCCCATCTCACTGTGACCCTGGGCAAGTCACTTTCCCTTTGTCAATCTCAGTCTCCTGTTGGGGAAAGCGAAGGGGTCAAATGAGTTAACACTGGTGTCCTGGGACAAATCCCTCTTTATTCTTCCTAATATTGGTAAATCCTTGGGTGACCCATCATGGCAGTTTCTTTCCTTCTTTTGCCCCTTCCTTCCTCCCTCCCTCCCTTGTCTTGGGAATGCAACCAGGGGTGCTTCACCACTGGGCTACAATCCCCAGCCCTTTCTACTACTTTTTTTAAAAACATTTATATTTTTAGTTGTAGGTGGACCCAATACCTTTATTTTATTTTTATGTGGTGCTGAGGATCAAACCCAGTGCCTCACGCACGCTAGGCGAGTGCTCTTCCTCTGAGTCACAACCCCAGTCCGTGGCCTTTCTACTTTTTTTGGTACCGGGGATTGAACTCAGGGGCACTCGACCACTGGGCCACATCCCCAGCCCTTTTTTGTATTTTATTAGAGACAGGGTCTCACTGAGTTGCTAAGTGCCTCGCCATTGCTGAGGCTGGCTTTGAACTCGCGATCCTCCTGCCTCAGCCTCCCAAGTGCTGGGATTACAGGCGTGTGCCACCACGCCCGGCTCCTGGTTACTCTTGACCCACAGATTTGACAGGTAGCTTGCTTTCTGTCTTTAGAACGAGGCCAAGTGAGCTGTGGATGTATCTCATTGGTAGAGCACTTGCCTAGCATTTGATCCTCAGTACTGAAGGAAAGAAGAAAGAAAGAAAGAAAGAAAGAAAGAAAGAAAGAAAGAAAGAAAAAACAGAAATTTAGCTTAGAATTTTGGAATCAGATAGGTGTATTTCTACATTAGCTGTCTTTGAGAGTTTAACCAAGAACAAGTACATGGAGAACTTTGGATCCCAAGAATCATCCTTCAAGTTTTGTAAAGATTATAATGCTTTCTAATTTTTTTTTTTTTTTTTTTTTTTTTTTTTTTGTGGTACCGGGGATTGAACTCAGGGGCACTTGACCACTGGGTCACATGCCCAGCCCTTTTTTGTATATATTTAGAGACAGGGTCTTACTGAGTTGCTAAGTGCCTCACCATTGCTGAGGCTGGCTTTGAACTCGCAATCCTCCTGCCTCAGCCTCCCAAGTGCTGGGATTACAGGTGTGTGCCACCGCACCCGGCTTGCTTTCTAAATTTTATAGAATGTCTGACCTGGGAATGGCTTTAGAGATTATGTCCTTCTATTTTGTGATTTTGCAGATGGGGAAATGACTGACCGTACAATGACACTAGCCCGTGTTTGCTGTTACTATCGTTATTGCTGTTACTACTCTCCTGTATAACAAGCCTAGGTGGGTCAAGACTCAGCTATGTACTCGATGGGCAGATCTGGAAGCCTGTCCTTTCTCTGGCCCTACCATTTTGGTATTCAACTATGTATGCAGGAGAAATCTTGGATTTGTAGATACAAACTTTTTTAGATGGATACTTCCAATGTCTACCTGAATTTGAAGATTATTGTCTTTGATCAGTTTTGGAAAGTTTTTAGATATTATGACTTTGAAAAGTTCCTATAACTATTCTAATTGCTCTGTCTGTAACTCTGATTTCATATAGGTTAGACCTTCACACTTTATCTTCCATGGTTCCCATCTCATCTTTCATAGTTGCATATTTTTTATTTCTATGTGTTTCTGTGTTATATCCTACATAGTTTCTTTCCATCTGTTTTCCAATTCACTTATTTTTTTTTTTTACTTAACTATGTCTACTCCGCTATTCAAATCATCCATGAATTTAAAATTTTATCTTATTTTTACTTCAATTTCATTTTATCTTCTTTCTATTTAGCTAGACATTGTTTAAAATTGGTTTATTCATCATATCTTGGCAACCACGTTTAATTCTCAAACATTCTCATATGTATAATAATTTACATATTCATAGTGTTCATGGATCTGCTTCTGCTGTTTGTTATTTCTGCTGTCCCTTACCCACGATGGCAGATTTTCTACAGTGCATTTTATGATTTATTATTAGATCTTGCAGCCTTGTTTGGGGAGAAATTTTGAAGCCTGGTTCTAAACACATTCATTTTCAGCAATCTGAATTTGCTTTTACCAGGTGCATAGGGCACTACTAATCTAGAATTTCTTTAATTTCTTGGCTTAGGGTTTTCCTGGACAGACGTGGTGTAGTTCTAACTTCAGATCTGCAAGCTGGAGGGCAATGTGTGGCAGGAGCTCTCAGTGGGACTGTTTTCTTTTCACCCTTTTCATCCAGACTCAGGCAGTAAAGACCGATTTTCACTCTTAGTATTTAAGAGGTGGCCTGGATGTGCTCCCTCATTTATCTCCAGTACCAGGGAGCAGTGCAGGAGATGGGCCAGCATGAAGGAGCCCTAATTAGGAAGGGCTGTTGCAGCTAGCTGGAAGCCATGGGTTCCACCTGATATGTATGTGACGCACCTGTAGGCACCCGCAAACCTGAAGGTATATAACCGGGTGAAAGCGGTCCGAGTTAGGAGAACGAATTCATTCGGTCAGTCGGGCAGCCACTCGGTCGGTCAAAAGAATCAGAGCGGCCAGAACATAGGCAGAGCGGTTACAGAAGAGAAACCAGATAGAAGAAGTAATGATTGGTCAGAGTTAGGCCGAGGCTCCCGAAGAAGACAAAAGACAGAAGACAGAAGACAGAAGAAGGAAGAAAGAAGAGAGAAGAAAGAAGCTCTAGTCTTTCTCTAAGCTAAGCTCTATCTTTCTTTACTCTAAGCTACTCTACTCTAAGCTAAGAAGAAAAATCTTTCTTTCCCTCTCTAAGCTCTAAGAAAGTAGAAGTAAAAGTAGTAAAAGCTTAACTCTGCCTCCGAGAGTTTTTATCCCGGTTTACGGTACCAGGCAGCTTACACCAGCACCTGCAGCTCTCCACTTCTCCTTTTCCCACGAAAGGGTCCCATTTGCCTATTGTTTGTCGCTCATTGCTTGTGGATTGCTCAGTGGCATTAAAAAGCCTTACTTTTCTCTGTACATTTGTTCAGTCTTCATTGGACACATCAACCTTTCATCCAATGCCCTTATTTGTAGGCCCTCTAACATAGGTGACCCTGCTATGTGTATGGGCATGGGGTAGTGAGGAAGGGGAAGACCTCTCTACCTGCTAAAGACAGAAATAAAGTCAATGAAGGATCTCCCTCTAAATAAAGATGGTGTTGGAATACCTTCTCTTCATGTATAAGAAGTTACAAGGGAGTGGGTGTTATGGTTTGGGTCTAGAAATGTCCTCCCCTGTTGTCGCCGGAAAGGGATTGCAGCCTGGAATGGCAGCGCCGCGGGAAGGAGTCCGGAGACAGGATGGAGACGAAAAAATTCTTTAATCTTTCTGTCTCTGTCTCTTGTAATTTCTAACACCACATACACACTCTCACAAGAAACCAAGGCACCTACTCTTACAAGAAATTACAATATATCTATACAATAGCGATAACCCTGTCCGTTTTCTCTCAGGTCTCATCCCATGCGCCCGAGCAGGAATGGCGCTAGCTCAATCTGCTGAGTCACCGCTCAAATCTCTCGAGATCCTGGGCCAAGTCCCGCGAGATCCCAGGCCAAGTCCCGTGAGACTACGGAAGACAGAAATGCCCAAAAATGTCTATGGCCCGTAGTCAACCGCAATCTTAGCTATCTCCCCAAACAGGGCTCCTGCACTCCCCAAAGCTCATATTTTGGAAGCATAGTTCCCAATACAGCAATGTTCAGAGGTGGGGCTATTCGGCACTGGTGAAAGCTGGAACTGCATCAGTGTGTTAATCCATTTGGTGGATAAATGCATAGACCACCGGGTGGTAACTGTAGGCAGGCGCGCGGGCATGGCTGGAGGAAGTAGGTCACTGGGGAATGTCTTTGGGGATTATATTTCATCCCTGGCTTCTTGCTCTCTCTGTCCCTTTGTCTGCTTTCTGGCTGCCATGAAGTAAGCAGCTTTTCTCCACCGGAGTCTTCCACGATGATGTTTTGCCTCACCTCAGATTCAGAGCAATGGGGTTGGACTGAAACCTCTGAAACCATGAGCCAAAATAGACTTTTCTTCCTCTACGGTGTTCTTGTCAAGTATTTTGTCACAGCAATACAAAGCTGACTAACATAGTGGAACTGGAGACAAAGGGGTAGTCAGATTATTGATACAACTTTTGATATGTTTGTGATGTCTAATATGTTATAGCATGTGTGATTGAACTGATTGATTTATACAATGAAAGCAACTAGGTTGACTGTGTTAGCAGGGACTAAGGTGTCAGTGAAGTCAAGTGGCCATTGATTGGCCAGTGGTTTATTTCAGGAAGGACTGTCGGCATGGGATGTAGATCCACGTCAGCCTCTGCTTACCGTTCCTTTATTCTGTCACAGTCTCTTTCCTCTTTACTGAGAATAAATAGTAATTTCCACCTTCATGCTTAGTGACTCAATCAGATGCCAGGGACAATGGATAAGAAAAGAAAGGAGTGAAATTTAACTGGAATTAGGAAGTCACTTTGGTCACTTAGAGATAGGGCCCAGAAATTGTAAGGCGTACACTGTAAGGATGCCAATCTGCACAGTTGTTTGCTTTTTCACCACCAAAGTTCATCTCAGGATGAAGGAGCAAGTTGCTTCAGCCAGCAGTGATCTGGAGGTCGGAAGTTCCTGATGAGTGAATGAACGGAGCGATTGATGACGGTACTCTCTCAGTATCAGAAGTGTGGTCAAGGGGAGGCTCCAAGGGCCTGATGGAAGAGGAGATAGTTTGGATTTAGACTGGAAGAAAAGAAATAAGGAGTCAGGGAGGAGAAGTGACAGGGGCAGGAGGGAGGAAGAGACAGACAAAGGTAGGATTCCCAAGACAGAGAGCTGATGGTTGAATGGCTTTGTTTTTTTTCAGGAAGGGGAGAAGAGAGGTGGAGTTGGTGTGTGTTAGGTCTGAGGAATGGGAAGTAGGTTGGAATGGCTGCCAGGAGGAACTTGGTGGTAAATGGACTCAGGTGATGGGATTACCAATCAGTGCTAGCTCTGCAAGACCTCCCAGCCAGAATCTGGCTTGTGTTTGACCTGCTGTGCATCCACCAACACTATGGATTTCAGTGGCTTTTCACTGCACCCTGGGTAGCCCTAGAGAGGCGTAGAGAACAAAGATGGTTAGAAAAATCTGAAAGGCTAGGACAGAAGGCAATGAGGACCCTTTGTAGGAAGCTTTTCTTTTCTTTTCTTTTTTTTGTTTTTGTTTTTTTGTTTTTGGTACCAGGGATTGAACCCAGGGGGCTTAATCACTGAGCAACATCTCCAGCCCTTTTTAATATTTTGTTTTTTAGAGACGGGGTTTCACTGAGTTGCTTAGGGCCTCACTAAATTGCTGAGGCTGGCTTTAAAACTCTTGATCCTCCTGCCTCAGCCTCCTGAGTTGCTGGGATTACAGGCGTGTGCCATCGCACCTGGCTGTAGGAAGCTTTTCATCTGTCCTTCTCCCACACCATTTCTGGCTACCCTCCTGGAACTAAATGTTATATTGACAGAGATGAGCAGAAAGAGCCTCTCAGTGCCCAGGAACAGAAAGTAGCCAGCCTAGGTGATTCTTGCTCTTCCACCTCATTGGCCAATAATCAAACTGTCACAAATAAAAATATCATGGATTCCATTTGGCTCCTTCTAATGGCTTTTTTTAGGAGGAGAGCAGATGGTTCACCCAGCAAGAAAGAATACTTAAGGTTATTTGCAAGTGGAAAGAGAATTGTATTTGGGCACCAATGGGCAGCCAGTATGGAAACATTGACAAGCATGTAAATTACACTGGATGCTTTTTGATGTTTACACAGAGTCCAAGAAGAGTTTTCTGCTTCATTAAGTTACCCTGGTGTCATCTGAATGTTTCCAAGTTCTTCAGCAGTCTAGGGTTGATCTTTCATGTTATATCTGTCTTCAGCAGATCTGAGACAAGGATTTTGGTGCAGGTATTTTATTTGGGAAATGACAATAGAGTAGTGAGACAGGGCAGGGAATACAGGCACTTACAAGTGCTTTATTGAGCCAGACACCACCAAGAGTGAGTAGAGCTTAATACAGCAAGAGAATCTCTGGAAGTGAGCCCAGCTCAGAGTCCGTGCCTCTGCTAGGGGTAAGGGAGCTGAGGTGCAGGTAGGGTGGACATTAATTCTCCTGTTCTTCCTCTCTTCTACAATGATGGTCAAGATGGGGCAGTAAGCAAAGAAATTTTCAGCCAAAAAAATTCAGGGGCTGGCCTTTGGCAGTCAGCAGGCATCCTTCACTGCGGTGGCTGGGGTGAGGGGACAACCAGCTGCTGTTTGGAGAGCCAAAGAAAATAGCTGGAACTCTTCCACTGCACACACCGGGGAGTCCGGCAGTCTCCTCAGAGTCTCTGAGATCCTGGGTCAGCGGGTAGAAGCACTTTTATTCTCTTGATCCAGCCTCACTCCAAATTCCCCTCCCTGGCACATTCTCATTACCCCAGTCGCTGGTAACCCTGCAGCGGATATTGTAATGGTTGTTCTTTGATTTGTTTAAAAGTTTTTATTTTTGGTCTGGCTCCTTCTCTTCCTCCTTCCTCAAAACACATTTACTGAGGATTTGGGGATCATAGTGGGGGATTAGAGAACAGCTCAGAAGAGGTAATAACATTCCCACTCCAATCCCAGACTCTCTCAGGAACCTTTTACTTTCTAGATTCCGGATCACACCTGCACACTTGTGACCCACCCTCTGTGGGAGACACACCTGCATCTCTCCTCTCCTCCATGGCTTGGGGAACCTCACAGCCCCTTTGTCTTGAGGGAACAATTCTCAGCTTCCCATTAGTGTGTTGTACAGCTCAATTTCTGTTTGACCTCACCCTTCACAGGAGGAAGGTTCATCAATGCATTTTCATAAATAAAAAAAAAATAATTTTCTCCTTAACAAAAAATAAACAAAGTGGCTCAACGCAAGCAGCTTTTAAAGCAGATTTTCTTTTTTATTATAATGAATATATTTTTAAAATGTCAATATTTGTTTTTAGTAGTTTAAGAGAAGAAAGCAACAAAGATGAACAAATCAGAAAGATGAATGAAGATAAAGGTTATTTGTGACATTTTTTTTTTCCCATTTCTCCTTTTGAGGTTCTGGATTGTGTGTGTGTGTGTGTGTGTGTGTGTGTGTGTGTGTATGTATGTGTGTGTGAATTTTTCAGGGGATGGGGCAGTGAAGTAAACTATTGAGTAATTTTTTTCTTCTCCGTGACAAGTGGCTATCATGGGGCATGTTGATCACTTTGTCAGTGATCCTGTTGCTATTCCTGGTCAGCCACACCAGGAGAGAGATCATGCTTTGCTTTCTATTTAATTTGCATCTTGAAGGTTAAGGCTCAGTAATGAATATCATGGGAGACACTTAAGAGAATGTTGATGTACATGGTTTCTGATTGTACACTGCACAACTTTTATACTAATTTCTTTTAACATTTCCTGGGATTCTACTCAATGCAAGGAATATCTATAGGTGCTGGGGTTGCAAACAAAAGTGATTGTGTCACTATCCTTCAGATCCTACTGAAAGAGAGACACACAACATGGAGGCAACTGCAAAAATAAGGTATGCACAAAACTCATTAGGAATCTGAAGACCTGGTTAGGACCTAAGTCTGCTTCTAGAAACCTGGGGAAGCCACACACCTTTGAGAGGGGATGGTGTGGCCCAGAAAGGTGAAAGTTCAACACAGACAGGGCAGAGTCCTTGGTGCAACAACAACTGGTTCATGTCCCTTTCATGTCCAGTGACCACATGCCCTCTTACCAATTAGATGGTCCAGAGAATCCCAAAAGTAGAAAAGTCATCACAGATTTAAATTTGTCTCTATACTTAAAAAGTTTACATCATAAAAGTTAGAAAACACCCATTTTTCTTAAGCATCATTTTCCTCAACTATCATTTTGATTTAATAAAACAGAGATTTGGAGAGAAACTCTTTTCCACTAACTGGAGAACTATTTAGACCAAGGATGGTAGTGACAGCTTCATGCCAACACATTTGTGGGGTGTGAAAGAGAACAGATAAACCGTTTGAAAGATGGTTCTTATCACGCATCAGATTTCCCAATCTACTTTTCCTAATTCCTCAAGCTTTTGAATAATTTACTGAACAGTCTGAACCTGTCATGGAGACTTTCTTTTTGAAATTTCTATTTTTGCCCTCAATTGTTCTATGACAAATCTCCCATTTTTTTCCCTTGGTGGCATCTCAGGCAAATCTGAAGCCTTGATTTAAAACTTCATTATCACACTGAATTTAAAGTTTACTTCCTCCTCACTCAGCCTGGCTTCAGCCCGGGGGACATGGAAAGGACAGGATCAGGCTTCTCTGATACTCCTCCTCTGGCTGGGTCACTCCTCCTCCATTTATTGAGGACTGCTGCTGCTATAGCCTTCTCTGTGTGGGTGGTGGCTGATTCTCCATCTTGGTCCACTGGGTAGCAGGTGTTTTGATGGAGAACACCCCACCACCACCAAGGGGTGGGGGCCCAGCTGGAGTGTTGTGAAAGGCCCTTCTGAAAGTGGCCTCTGACCTAATCAGTTGGTCTCCTCCCGGATGTGGGAGACCCTCTGTGGCTGACCTCACCTCTTCCTTCCATCAAATTCCACCTTTATGGTCTATTGCAGAACTTCCTGTTGCTAAGGTTCCTCCACCTTCAGGCCATATTCTTTGAGTCGTACACCAGCAAGAAGTCTTGTCCTGGCTATTCTTATTGTGTTCATCTTTCTATGGAAAATCTACATAGTCTCCCAATTGTGGAAATTCAAACTGCCCCTGTTACCCCACTGTTCACCCACCCTTTCTCTCCAGTTCTGTTTCCACTTATTCCATAGAATTCTGTCATTTAATACTTACTCTGCTTAAGCAATATTTAACAGACAGTAAAATGTTATTTTAGTTGTTTTTTTTTTTTTTTTAATTTCAAGCCACCAAGTTACTTTTAATAGTTTTCTTGGATTACCCATTATTTGACATTGGGTGGAAAACTCCCATAACTTCCCCAATAGTTCTGTGACTTAAGATTCCAACAACTCTTCAAATTCTTTCCCTTCCTCCTCTCCCCTGGTGAGGGATGATAATTACTTGGAATGTAAAATTCATTCCTCCTCAGTGCAATTTCTCAGTTACAATAAAAAAGACTTTATCAACATCCCATTACAATTAAGGTAATTAAAAATTCTCACTATTTTAAACAGATGCGTGAATTAATTTGTAGCGATACACACATGAACAGAATGAAGCTTAAGTCTTCAGAGTCCTCCCTCACACAGATCTTTTCCAAGGCTCTCGGATTGGCTCTAGCAAGGTGTTCACATGGTCATATTTTTTCCATATTTTTATTGGTGCATAATAATATATAGTAGTGGGATTAGTTGTTATGTATCTGTGCATGCACACGACATATCAATATAATTGGTCAATATCATTCCCTGGTACCTTCCCTCCCCCCCCCCCACCCCCAGGGTCTCCTTTCTCTACTGTTCTGGTCTCCCCTCTATTTCCACAATCATTGTCATATATTTTTATGCAATTTGAATAAATAAGATATTTTTTATCCACATCTGATTCTGATCACCATCTCTTTCCATTCAGGCCTCCCCTCTGTTAATTTCTTTTCACGTCAGTTGCAGTGTGACTGCAAGTATATTTGAGATTTGAAATTAACTTGGAGACACATTGGCTTAGATTAGAGCAAGCACATCTATGTGATTCAGTCACTTCCAGACGGAGTTAAATTCCCATATGTGAATGGCTTTCAGGACCACTTCTACCACCCATTGTTTGACTCATCAGTGCCACATTGTCACTGACCCACAGGCAAGCAGTCGTACCCTTTATGACCGTGTCCATAGAGGCCAGTGCAGGGAAGACATGGGTACTGGGAGAAACATGTTTTGAAATACACGTAGCTTAGGTTCCAAGGGATCTTCCCAAATTAGGAAAACAAATTCTGCTTTACATTTATGACAAAAATTACGTTGACCTACAAAAATGAGTTACTTTCATATACAAGAGAAAATTGACTGACAGTTCTATGTGCTATAAGTAATCATGAGTTGTGAAGCTGAGGGAAATTTTCATAAACTCTTAAGAGTAATAAATAAATTTTGAGCAACCATGCCAGAGGACTTAATTAGTTTCTATTCTTGCGGTAGAAGTTGGTACTGAAAATTGTTATCATATGAAGAGAAGGCCAATGAGAATGTGAACAAAAATGTTGAAAAAAAGTATTATAGAAAGGTGTCAGGCAGTTAATTAGTCAAAATCATGCTTTCCCCTCACTTTTTTGAATTTGTAGCATTTATGGCTATTTATTTATTTACTTATTATACCTGGGATTGAACCAAGGAGCACTCAATCACTGAGCCACACCCCTAACAATTTTTATTTTTTATTTTGAGACAAAATTTCACTAAGGCACTCAGAAAATTGCTGAGGCTGGCTTTGAACTTCTGATCCTTCTACCTCAGCCTCCCAAGCCACTTGGATTATAGGCATGCACCACCATGACCAGCTCATTTAGGAATTTTTAAACATTGTGGTTTGTTTTGACTTTTCCCCTTATTTGAGAAAGTCACATTCATATCTAATTTTATTTTGGTGGCATTTTGTTCTGTTTCTTAACGACAGTCTTGTGTGATGAGGTGGCACATGCCTATTATCTCAGGTACTTGGGAGGCTGAGGCAGGAGAACTGCAAGTTTAAGGCCAGCCTTGGCAACTTAGGGATGCCCTGTCTCAAAATAAAAGGGGCTGGGAATGTAGCTCAGTGGTAGAGCACCCCTCAGTTCAATCCTCAGTTCTGTAAAAAGATGATCCTTTGATTTGTCAGAGATCACAAACCTGGATTCACTGCTGGTCATCTGCTATGGGTTTGGAGCTGCACGATGTGGCTGGAGGTGCAGACTTGGTCCTTGCCTATAAGAGTTTTAGTCTCACTAAAATGGCCATTTTTCATCACAGGAGAGAGTTTTAATGAAGTGGAAACTTTTCCACATTGCAGGTGGTAATGTCATTAGCTGGGACTCATTTGGGTTTGGCCTTTTTAAAAATATGTATCAGGAGTCAAAAACAGTGTGTGACTTTTGACCTACATTCCTGAGAATTTATCCTAAGAAAATGACTCTAAGAAGAAAATGCACCAATTTGTATAAAATCAGTGGGGCTGCACAAATATCCATCCATGAAGAAGTCATTCAGTGCTTCCTTGTAATTCCAGTGACTTGGGATGCTGAGGCAGGAGGATTCTATGTTTGAGGCCAGCTTCAGCAATTTAGTGAGACCCTGTCTCAAAATATAAAATAAAAAGGGCTGGGGATGTAGCTCAGTGGTAGAGCACCCCTGGGTTCAATCCTTAGCACCAAAAAAAAAAAAAAAAAAAAAAAAAAAAAAAAAACCTAACAAAAAAAGAGAAACAATGGCATCTGAGTCTTCAACTAGTTCATTAGTGTGGAAACATGCTTATCACATCATATCAAATGATAGATTGCAGAATGGTTGGCACTCTGTTAACAACACACAAAAAATGTCTGCATTTGAATAACAACTAGAAGAGACTACAATGCTTACAATGATTGTTATGTAGTTATGTCAAAGTGATAGGAATAAGGGAAATTTTGTTTCTTCTTTCTACATTTTCCTCTTTGTTAACATGCTATGTTTGCACTCACCCCCCTCCCCCAAGGGAAAAGAATCCAAATGCTTTGGGTGTCTGCTGTCTGGACCCTCCCCGTTCCACATTTTCTTTCATCTGAACATTCTGATGATCTCCTCAACCCATCCATGCACATGCGCACGCACTCACACACACGCACACGTAACAGTTAAACTTGCATCATGTGTGTACTCATGCTCATGCATTCAGACACACTCCTGTGTATTTTCTAGCAACCTTATCTGCAGTTTCTGAATGTATAGCATTTGCTCCAGAGAGAGCAAATCTGCAGCTTTAGCACTCACACTATCCTAAAAAGTCTGGGCATTCTGGCCTGTGCTGACAGTAGCCAGCTGGGCAGTGTCCAGGTCTCCCCAGCAGGATTTGCACTAACTCCATTACTGCTCTGCCAGGAGTCTCTACCGAAGTCTGCCTCACTGCTCCCCACGAACCCTGAATACCTCTTGTAGGTTGAATCCTCAATGTCCCCTGTAGAGCTCATGCATTAGGCAATGCAGGAACGTTGAGAGGTGAAATGATTGTATTAGGAGAGCTGTAACCTATCAGTGTATTAACCCATTTGGTGGATTAATAATTTGAATGAACCTTTGGGTGGTAACTGTAGGTGGGTTGGGCATGGCTGAAGGAGGTGGGTCACTAGGGGTGTGGCCTAGGACTATATCCTGTCCCTGCCTTCTCACTCTCTACTTCCAGACTGCCGTGAGCTAAGTAGCTTTCCTTCACCATGTCCTTATGCCATGATGTTCTGCCTCACCTGAGACCCAGAACAATGGAGTCAGCTGTCTCCAGACAAAGTCTCTGAAACAAGGAGCCAATAATAAACTTTTCCTCCTCCAAATCATTCTTGTCAGATATTTTGGTCACAGTCATGAACTGCTTTTTCATTTTTGTAAGCTTCCAGGAGAGTCTGTTCATCTTTTTGGATTGTCTGGTATCATCACTGCATGTTACTTTAAAGTGATGGCTTCATAGCTGGGGTCAAACCAACCCGAGTGTACCTTGCAGCTTGTTTAGTATGTGATGAAGGGCAAAGCATCACACCGGGGACAGCCGTGCAGCCAAAAGACTTATTTAACAGCCTTTGTGGCCGGTAGCGAAAACTGGAGAAGAGGTGCTCTGGTCGAAGGTCGAAGAGGTGGGAGAGGGGAGTCAGGGAGAAGGGAGTGTGCCAGCTCTGGTGGGAGAAGGGAGTCAGGGAGAGGGGAGTGTGCAAGCTCTGGACAGAAGGTGGGTGCTTGGTTGCACCGGCTGGGATCTCTGGAGCTGTCGGCTAAAGCAGCTGCTGTCTGGCTGGAGGATGGAGCTGTCAGCTGGGAGCAGCCGCCGGGCTGAAGGTGGTCAGTCTGGAGCTGTTGGCTGGAGCAGCTGCCGTCGGCTGGAGGCGATGGGTCTGGAGCTGCTGGCTGGGGCAGCTGCCGTCGAGCTGGAGGCGATGGGTCTGGAGCTGTTGCAGTGGCTTCCTCCTCTCTGCAGCGACGAGCCGATGTATCTGTCTTCCTCCCCTCAGCAGCGACAATCCAATGTTGTGTCCGTGTGTCTCTCTCTGTCTCATCTGAGTCTCTCAGACAGGGCCTTATATAGGGATTTCTGGTGGGGGGTGCACTAGAGCAACCCCAAACACCATTGGCTAGAACAGGGTGTCCTTTAAGCCTATTGGCTCTTGCCTGGGGAAAAGAAACATTCTGCCTGGGGAAGGAACATCCTGTCTGGAACATCTTGAAACAAGGTTGCTTCTCTTAGGGTGTGGAAAACTCTGAGGGCGGGGGGGGGTAACATATCTATCATGTGACCTGGGCAAATCCCTTTTCCTGAGGTTCTTGTAAAGATATGAGTTGGACCAGAAGATTCAGTCTGGCTCTGTTTCTCTGACTTCTAACCCACAGATCCTTCATGTTACTTCTATTTTGTGATCTGCTGTAGGGCTATGCCATGGGATGGCTAATACCAGGTGGGCCAGGTTTCATATGCTGTCGGGCAGCATTGTTGGGGTAGACTGGAGGATTTAAATTCTTGCCTCATTAGGTCTGGGGCTCTTGTGATGTAGGGCCAGACTTCCATAATGGAGACCTTCAGGACTGAAGGATAGATGAACACATGCTGAAACCACTGTGTAGAAAGAAAGGGGGGGGGTATTGATTCACCAAAGGGACACGTGGAGGGGATGGGGGTGAACGGAGAAGGAAACGAGCGGGAGTGGGAAGAGGAAGGAAAAAAAAATGGGGGCGAGCTCTGGTCTGGCTGGGGCTTAAGTACAAGGGGGGGGGGCGCGCGGGGTGGGGGCGTGACTTGCATGGCCCCGATTGGCTCAGAACCGAAAAACCCGCCTTGGGACGAATTCCCGGGAGAGGCGAGTATTCACGTGATTAGGAAGGGTGGGAGCTCGAAACCCGCCAAGTGTGGATTCTCCCCCAAAGGTAAATTCTCGCGAGAGGTGGGCACTACCTGAAAGGCACCCTGGAACATGACCTGGCTGTCCGATTTCATCTAACAAGGACAAGACAAGGAAAGGAGGCTTTCTTACTGAAAGTAGTAAAGAGATCCCTAAGCATAAATTCAGTTCAGGAAGCCCAAGGGAAAACCACTGCAGAACGGTGGGGAGGATGAAGGCCAGTTGAACGTGCATCTGATGAAGTGGCGTGCTTTGCTGATAGCATTTTGGCTAGAGGATGACATATAAAGAAAATGGCAGGCCTTTCTTAGGGAGTGGAGTATTTCTTTATTTTGTGATAAGTGCAGTCCAATGAGCTGTAAATACGTCTTAAAGAGGGACAAAAGAAGGTCTTTCAAGAGGACTTGGGGACTAAACAGTCATGATTATCCTAAAAGTGGGCACTCAGATGAGATGAGAGGGTTGAGGGAATCCCAGAAAGTCAATAGTTAAATAACATTGGCAAAATTCACTAGTTGACATTTTCCTTTCAGATCTCCATCCCTCACCCTGGGACCAAGATTGATTAAGGATAGGGTAGCCCACGGTGACGGCATCCACAGAGAATCCGCAGTGGGTCAGATCAGGAAGGGAATGCTAGAGTTTATGGAAGAGGGTGGGAGCCAAGGCTTTTGGGGAATCTCTCTCTTTCTCATCCCCAGACTTAGTCAAAACAGTTTATTGATTATTTTATTCAGCAATCTTTATTGAACCAGTTTTTCTACTGATTACTGGGGATACAGAAATGATATGCCTTCTAAGAAGCTTTTGAGCACCAGGTGTAATTCCAATGTCTCGGGAGGCTGAGGCAGGAGGATCTTATGTTTGAGGCCAGGCTCAGCAATTTAGGGAGACCTGATCTCAAAATAAAAAATAACAAATGAAGGGCTGGGGATGTAGCTCAGTGGTTAAGTGCCCCTGGGTTCAATCCCCAGTACTGGAAAAAAAAAATGCTCTTGAGCACTTCTCTGAGATCACAGCCTGAGGTATGTGCGCTGGTTACTGGGGGGCATGTGCGCAGATGACCACAGGCAAAGATATCCCCAGGAAGTGTGGCTCGCTCATGCACACATGCTCTTCAGTGGAGACAACTGAGGGCCAAGAACACACAATGACAAGACTGAAACCAGGACCGGTCACTGGTCGATTTGTAATTCCCATTTAAGTTATGTGCAGCAGTTATGACACGAACCTGTGTTCACTGCTGATTTTTCCAGAATGGATGTAGAAAATCCCTCCCTAGCAAGATCACAAAGTGAAATACAAGTAAATAGCTTTCTCACTTGAGTTACTGTACTATGAACCAACTGTTTAACAGCTTCACTGGGGAGAAAACATGAGGAAATGGGCTCGTGTTCTAATGAAAAAAGCATCCAGGTTAGTCGTAGGAGGAAGTGTCACTATTACGTAACTAAAAGATTTGCAGATGCAGCTCTGGGAGATGCTGAGCCTCACTTGCGGCAGGACATGATTGGAGGTCTGTTAATTTGACAATGTAACCAGATAATGGAGGCCTTGTTTGAAATCTCCCACACCATGGGCTTTGGGGATAGAGACCCAGCATTAAGGGTTAAGGGTAAGGGGTGTGGCAAGAAGGGTTTGAACAAGAGAAACTTGATCAGACCAGGAGTAGGGCCTGCAGAAGGCTGAAGGTTTCATTTGTTTTAAGAACCAGCAAAATAATCTATATGTATAAAAATTAGAACAGCAAGGTGTGGTGGTACATGCCTATAATCCCAGCTACCAGAAAGCAAGGCAGGATGATGGCTAATTCGAGACCAGACCAGGCAATACAGCGAGACCCTGTCTCAAAATAAAAAATAGGAAGGCGTGGGGATGTAGCTTGGTGGTAAAACACCTTTGGATTTAATCTCCAGTACCCCCCTCCAAAAAAAAAAAAAAAAAAAAAAAAAAAAAAAAAAAAAAAGAACTGAGGTTCTGAGGTTGCCTATGAGATAGACTCACCAGATGATGGAGCTAGATGGCATTTTCTGGGGGTTGCCGATGGGGGTCCGTCTTGATAGGGTGATTATTTTCTCAAAAATCATATGCACAAGATCTGTGTACTTCATTGTATATAAGTTTTACCTCATTAAAATATATGATTAGTAGGGGAAACTATTTAGAAATATCTGAATGACCAGTACTTCACAGGGAAATACTACTGTATAGCCCTAGTCTAGGCCCCCAACCTTTGGAGGATGACATCACAGGTGAGCACTCACCGCCCCCCCATCCTCCCCTTCCCTTGCGGTACCACAGATCAAATCCAGAGCCTCACACCCGCTACTGAGCTGCATCCCCAGCCCTGGAGGATGACATCACCAGGAACACTCAAGACCGGACGCCAGAGGACCCTGGTGCTAGACCAGCTCTGCTGGCCTTTCGTATGGATCATTCTGTTTGCCTCTCTCTACCCTGACTTTGTCTATGAACTAAGGGAGTTTTATGAGGAGCATACTCAGCTCTGACAGTGGGTCCCCTCTTTCTGAGACAGAGGCTGGGGCCGATGACCCAGAGGTGTGACCTGATTTGGGGATTCTTGTGATCTGAATCTTTTCCACATGTTCGGTATCAGCCTGGCGCAGGGAGAGCCCCGGCAATCTGATACCTCCAGGAAGTCCAATGCTCTGTTGTTGCTAAAATTAGAACCAGCCTGCAGCTTAGATCAAGGCCATTCCTCCCCCAGCCCCCTGGTGAGCTAACTCTCCCCCTCCACCCTGCACCATACAAATGTGCTGGTAATTATAGCTACAGGAGTACCAGATGAGCCTGCAGCCTGGAGAAAGAAAGCAGAAACTAAATTAGAACTTCTCAGAGTCCCTGACCCTTGTAGACAAAGAGACAGAGAGTAAGTGAAAGGAGAAAAAGAAAAAAAAAAAAAAAAATGAAGCAAAAGAAGCAAAAAAGGAAAGGAAGAAAGCAAGCAAAAACAAGTCAACTTAACCTGTATCGATTTATTCCCCAAAGATGACTCCATCCTTCAAAAAAAAAAAAAAAAAAAAAAAAAAACAAAAACAAACTTCCCCCAAGTGGAATTTTGATCTTTCCTGGCATGTGTTTTAGTAGCTTGGATCAGTGTGCCAGCAGGGAACAGGGCTGGGGCTGGCTTTGAATCTTAGCTTTGTTACAGATTAATCATGATCTTGAGTGATTGACCTCATTGTTCACACCTCATTTTCCTTATCAGAACCACAAAGGATATTGTGCTAACGAAATGAGGCGAAATATATGAGAGACCCTTGGAGGTATATGGCAGGTTGGCAGAATTTAGGTTTAGTTGGAAATGTTTGCAAAACATATTTTAGTCTGGCTGGTCTTCAGTTCTGCCTGTGGGGGATCTTCCTCCCTGGTGGGTCTCCCATTTCTGAGGGTTTCTGAGGGTTTCTTTACCTCATATTTCCCCAGTCATGCTCTAGGTTTGCATGCAGGACTCGGGTGCATCTGGCCTGGAACTTTTCTTTCTAATTGACAATGGGATATGGCAGATGGCTTCTCAGGAACTGCTTCACAGCTCTTTGTGCTGGCTCTTTGGCTCTGAGAGGGGACAGATCTGACCCGCAGGTCTGTTATAGACACTAGATGCAATGGCAAAACTTCTTATAGAGTCCTAAGCCAGAAACCTGACTCCAGGGGTCCTCAACTAACTTTGCCCCCAAACCAAATCGCAAAGGTAATAGTGAAAAAGCAGGAAACTTTAATCAATATATAGCCAGGTCAGTGTGGGCAACTTAATGAGACTCTTTCCCAACATAAAAAAAAGGGGAGGGGGCTTGGGATATAGTTCAGTGGTAGAGCACCTTTGAGTTCAATCCCCAGTACAAAAATAATAATAATAATAATAATAATAATAATAATAATGTGGCCACACTAGGAAGCAAAGTGAGTCCTGGGATGTTGGCGGAAGCTTTAGGTTTAAATAGAGGAAGAACTGGGGTGGAGACGAGAGGGGCTGCTTCTGTGAGGTGGCTCTGAAGAAGTCTTTATTGCTAAAGGGGGTGATTTCCACTTGTTGTTTATGCATCAAACCTATGATCCTGGAAGGGGACAATTCAGTTCTCATGAGGTTGTCGCTCCTGTTCGGGGGGGGGGCAGTCTCATTGTGGGGTGATGTGACATGGAGGCCCCACTGTGTGGGGCAATGGCTGGGGACTTATAAGGAACCATTCCAGGGGTCTGAAATAGGATGCTGCAAATCTTGTGTCAGTCTTCAAGGAGGACAAGATAAGTTAGGTAAATAGACCTTGCATTACTAGTGTTCAGATGAACACTCCTTACACGATTAACATGCCTAGGTACGGAGCTGGGCAGAAGACCAAAGACAAATATAAATGAAGGCAGAGATGCCAAACTTTATGCTGCTTCTAGTTACCTATTGGTTGTCTGCAGACCTAAATAAAAAGTAACTGCTTTTAGCTAAGGCAGCTTCTGTAAGTCTCTGTTACACCCAAACTCTCTGCATGGGTTCATCTATGACAGGGGACAGGTCTTCCCTGCAGGGCTGTTGTGAATGCCAAATGCAATATCAAATGTGAAGTGCCTACTAATTATGTCGTGGGCACATAACAAGTGCTCGAGATGAAAGATGTTTAAATGGATGAGAGTTATGAGTATTTTTAATGGTTATTTAGCTAGCTAACTTCCTTTCCTAGACTTTTTAGCAAAATAAAAACATCTTGCCGGATGCAGTGGCCGCACACCTGTAATCCCAGCACTTGGGAGGCTGAGGCAGGAGGATCACGAGCTCAAAGCCAGCCTCAACAATGGTGAGGCACTTAGCAACTCAGTGAGACCCTGTCTCTAATAAAATACAAAAAAAGGCTGGAGATGTGGCCCAGTGGTTGAGTGCCCCTGAGTTCAATCCCTGGTACCAAAACAAAACAAAACAACTTTTTTTCTCTCATCCAAGGTCCTTTGATGGTTACACCTTTGTGTCCTTGAGGTCTGTACTTCCTTCCTCAGTGAGGCAGTCCCCACCCATGTCCCTCAGCACCTTCCTTCTCCTTGCACTCTGGCCTGACTTCCTTTGCCTGAGGGTTTCTCCTAGCCACATGAGCCTCTGTCCCCATGTGGTTGGAAGTGTTGGGGAATTTGTGACCCCCACTCTCTTCCAATCTTCAACCAATAACTGTGGGAGCTGGGGGAAGAATAGCCCAGCCCCCCCTCACTACACAGCTGAGATCACTCTGAGGTTTGTGTTCTGTGTTATCTCTCTGAGTTTCACAGGATTGTGCTCCAGTGGCCACAGTGGTGATTTATTTGATCAAATACCTTTTGTAGTCTTTTTCCATTTACGTCTCATTTCTCAACTCCTCTATTGGATGTCCTGGGATTACTTCTCATTCAACTACTTGTACTCATTTCTTTCGTCAGGGTCTGTTCCGTGGACAATTCAATTATGACTGCAGGGAAAGCTTTGATTTCAAAAGTTTAGGTCCCTGGGGGAGCAAATAGGATGGATTAATCAAGGACTAGGGGTTGAAGGTTGATGTAATACAAGAAGGAAAGTAACTCAAACTCAGATGAAGGGAATTGAATTCCATGGGCCTGGGAAGGGAGAAACCAAGACTTAAGAGCACATGCCTCCAAGGGACAGAACCACCAGGGGGCTACGTATGTGGGTGCCAGGGGGACTAGGCACAATATGCTGGACCCTTGAGACCTGAAGGAATTTCTTAGGTGACTAATTTGGGAGGAAATGCAGCTGTTGATGGAAGCATCCCATCATTGTAGGGTCCTTATTTACCTGGTTGCTTAGTTGGGCAAGAAGAGGGCTTTGAATAGAACCTCACTGTGGGACAGTGGGAGAAGAGCTAGTATTCGAGAGTGGCTTTGGGGTGAAGGGCAAAAACCACACCGGGATTGCCTTGTAGTAAAAGGGGTTTATTAAGGGAAAAGGAGAAAGGGAGAAAGGGGGAAGGGGGAAAGGGAAGAAGGGGAGAGCTGGTGAGAGGATGGCAGTGAACAAAAAAGGGGAGAGTTCTGGACTGGTGGGGGCTTAAGTACAGAGGGGTGGAAGCATGACTTGTGTGGTCCCAATTGGCTCAGAAAGGGAGAGCCCGCCCCTGGGGTGAATTCCTGCAATAGGAGAGTATTCCCAGGATCAGGAAGGGTGGGGACTCGGAGCCCACCAAATGTGGATTCTTAGGAGAGATGGGCACTTCCAGGAAGGCACCTGGGGGTATGGCCTGCCGGCCTGAATTTTATCTAACATGGGTGACCACAGACATCTTCTGATGAAAGGTACACTCACACATAGAAACATCCATTTTAGACACCTGTTGGTCTCCTAGAGTCCCAATGTTTGGCCATAGGAAAAACATAACTGGTTTTGAAATACTTATCAATCTTGGCATGTTGACGGACTAAAACATACTTATTTTCTTTTGAGAAAATACATGTCACAATATGGTGCTTGGCTGCTGGGCCAGTCATTCATAAACAGTGTTCTTATTACTGTTATTGTTAGTGGTAATAATGATAATGATCAGATCAGCAGGTCAAGGTTTGCACTGGGGTATAGAGCCACTTTCTCTGAAGCAGAACAGAGTTTGTGTCCTCAAGTGTCCCTCCTCCACACAATGGTTCCCATACCCTTGCTTCTGGTGGACTCCATTTGCAGTGTAACTTCAATCTTATCAACTAGAGACCATTGAGCAAAGTAGAGAAAGTACTTCACAGAACTCTCAGGGCAGGGCTTCAAAATGCTGACAGGGGCTACCCAGAATACAGATACAGCACTTCAAAGGAAAGGCAGAATTCCATTTCCTTTGGGCACCTGGTTGTCCCCTCCTGTGACCTTGTCATGCTCCATCTCTTTGGCCTTTCTCCCACCAGGGGACTGACTAGTAAGGACAAGAGAAGTCTGTCTGTGCCAAGCTCAGGAGGTCTGTGGTGGCCTCAGGTGACTGTGCAATCATGGTTGTTGAAGGGCAAGAATCACGCCGGAGACAACCGTGCAGCCAAGAGATTTATTCACCAGCCTTTATGGCTGGTCGGAGGTAGAAGAAGTATGGGGAGAGAGGAGTCAGGGAGAGGGGAGTGTGTGAGCTCTGAATGGAAGGTGGATGCCTGGTCGTGCTGGCTGTGGGCTCTGGAGCTGTCGGCTGGGGCAGCTGCTGTCGGGCTGGAGACGGTGAGTCTGGAACTGTCACAGTGGCTGCTTCCTCTCAGCAGGGACAAGCTGTTGTGTCTGAGCTCCGGGCAGACAGGGATTTAAATAGGGATTTCTGGTGGGGGATGTAGCAGAGCAACCTTTAATGCTATTGGCTCTTTGCCCAGGGAACAGGTGACCTTTAAGTCAATTGGCTCCTGCCTGGGGAACAGAGTGACCTTTAAGCTGATTGGCTCCTGCCTGGGGAAAATGAAACCAGGTTGCTCTTCATGGAAATTCCCATGGGTGAGGTGGCCCATCACCCAAGCCTGTCTATCAGTTGTCAGGTCTCACTGGAGTTAGATGTACTGAGAGCAGCTCTTCTTTACAAGCAGAAATAACTTCAGAGAGAAGGAGCCAGGCTTCCGGAGTCACATGAGTGAAAGTAACGAGCCCATGTCTCTGTCTTTAGCAGCAGTGGACACCAAAAGGAAAGAATTTTCTCTAGATATGAAATTCTCAAGTTGGAAAATCTGGCAATAGCTCAGCAGTTGACCCCTGCAGCATAACTATTACTTGGGCATGTTGCGGGGCCAGAAAGCAAGTACTCCCCTTTTATACAAAGGCAAGCAGCCATCTCAGATGTGAAGATCATAAATAAGACTGTTATTTGTAATAGCACAAATGTGAGCCCTGGAGTGGTTTCTCTGTGCATTGTAAAGGACGGAGCCAGTTGAGGTGGTCAACTCTCACCTTTCTTTCCTTTCTCTGAAAGTCACAGGTGGGTACTGAAGGGCAAGAACCACACTGGGACCACCTTGTAGAAAAAGGGGGGGTTTATTAAGGGAAGGGGAGAAAGGGGGGGAAGGGGAAAAGGGAAAGGGGGACGGGGAAGGGGAGAACTGGTGAGAAGATGACGGCGAAAAGAAAGAGAGAGTTCTGGACAAGCCCAGGCTTAAGTACAGAGGGGTGGGAGCGTGACTTGTATGGTCCGGATTGGCTCAGAAAGGGAGAGCCGCCCAGGGTTGAATTCCCGCGAGAGGCGAGTATTCCCAGGATCAGGAAGGGCGGGGACTCAGAGCCCACCAAAGGTGAATTCTCCTGAGAGTTGGGCACTTCTGGGAAGGCACCTGGGGGTATGGCCTGCCAGCATGAATCTTATCCAACATTCCCCCCTTTGTGTTTTCTTAGGAAGTGGGGCATCGTGTCTCGATCTGGCTGCTTCGGAGCTGAAAGGGGGCAACGTGAGGTGTTATGGGGGGGGATGTAGGCATACAAAACAGGCAAATCAGGCTTGAGGGTGAAAAAATTCCCAGGAGGTAGGAGTGGAAAAGATGAATCTCTGCAAGCATAAGATGGATGAAGTTTCCTTGAGGCCATAGATCGGTGAGGGGTGTGAAACCATGCTTCTGCAGAGGTCACAGGGGAAATCAGTCAGCTATCTTCTTGAAGAGCAGAAGAGCACGTAGGAATTGTAGGCCTTGCGAGTTTACAGGTAGCAGGTGAAGAGGCCAATGGAGAGTGCGAGGCGCATCATAATGAGCATTGGGTGGCAGGTTAGGGGCCTTTCAGAGCACACTGGCCAAGAGTCATCCAGGCGTAGTTGATCCCTTTAGAATCTGGCAAATTTGTTTTGAAGTGATGAGAAGTCATCTGTGGTTTTACAGTTGATAATCCTGAGGAGAAGCTGGTTAAAGATTTGATTAGAGATTTTACTTAGAGATTTTACTTAGTTGTCCCTGTAGAAATTTTATGACACAGGGAAGGAAGGCATAGAATAAGATAACTTCAACTAGAGGTCCCCATATTGGGAGAGCCTAGCTGATGAAGTTTTGTCCCAATGGGATTGTCATGCCAGTTGTAATTTTTCCTTTCTAACTGTTCTCCTTCCTGCATACTGTGACCAGGCCTGTACTGTGACCAGGCCCAGTGAGATGGCCAGAAGGTGGGAAGCAGATGGGCTGAGGCAGGAAGGGCAGGATGGTGTATCCCAGGACACATGAATTAAAAACTGTATAGCTCCTTGTAGGGAGGGGCAATTCCTGGGACAGGTTACCTTGGCAACGGGTTGGGGCAGGTTGTTGATAAGGGTGGAAGAAGGGCTCCGAGAGAATTAACATTTTAATCCCTCAGGGGACAGTCTCCCAAGTTCCCAAAATTGGCTCACTCAAATTGGCTTTCGACCTGACTTGATTTACCTATACATGCTGACTGCCTATGAGATTCTGGCTTCATTTCCCTTCTAATTTTAGGAACTCCTTACTACTGTAAGGGAATGGGACAATGACCGGATCTGGCTTCTTTGTGCTGAACAGGGGCGACGAGATGGGGACAAGTAGTTTGGAGTTCCCTTTTTAGAAGTCAGGCCAGATTGAAGCCGGGGTAAGATTGTAAAATCATCAGGGACAGGAGCCTCTATGAGAGAATCAAAAAACATGAGCACCAAGGAAATGTTGCAGCATCTGAAACATGTCAATGTATACCATGAAGATGATAATTTCTCACCAGGAGGTGTGAGGGCTGAGAAGTTGTCCCCATAATAAGGCCAGAATGGATATGGCCTTTATTTAGGAATACAAATCTTTAACATCCCAGAATTATCAGGAATGTAAACACATTTAATATGGTAGTCAAGCTACTTAATGTCATCTGATCCTATAAAATCTTTCTACTGGAGAGCTAGGTAATCATGCTAGTAAATATTAAGCCTACCTATGTAGGTTAGGAAGATCTGTCAAACTGTTTCTTTTTAGAGTTATCAGGCATTCCTGCCTAAGAATCTCTTTTGTAGCCTTTCGTCTTACCAATTTTGGGGCTAATACAAGTGTATATCTGAAGTTACAGTTAATTATTATTTCTTAAATGCCCAGGAATGGTTGTGCTTTGGTTTCAACTGTTTTTGCTATTTGTTTAAAATGAAGTAGGTCAAACTGACTTTTGCTTTTATCTATTGCTAAGAGTCAGCTGATTTCTGATGGGAATAACTCTTGGGAGAACTTAAGAGCAGCTTTTCCATTCTGCTAGTGCCTTCTGCAAGGATAAGTCCAGGTCTTGCTTGACCTTGTGGCTTCCCTTGGAAGCACCAGGGATGTCTCCCTTTTCCAAGGACCCTCCTTTTAGCAAGTGCACTGGTTGGCTTTCCTAGCCTCCCTGCTTGAGATACCATGTGGCCCAAAGTTGCAAAGCTGTTTAGAGAAGTTCCCTGTTCCCTGGATCAGACCGACTCTAAGGGCAAGAGCCAAATATTGGTTTTCTTGGCCCTTTTAATTTAACTTTAAAGTCTTGATCTTAAACATATAGCAAGTTAGTCTCACCAGTCTCAAATTAAGCACATCGGGCTTTACTTTAATGCCTATAACTTTACTGTCATTTACCCTTTCCATTAATTGGGATTTGTACCATTCTAGGTGATTGCTTATTATCTTAAATTAACCTAGGTTGTGTTCTTGAAGCAATATCTCTGCAAAACATTGACAGGAAACTTTTAGATAGTTAATAAGGAAAATATAAAATAAAATTAACAAGAATAAAAACACATTTAGTTTGTGTAATAACCATCTTGAATTTTGACTGAGTTATATAGTACAATCCCTGTTTCTTAACAACAAGAATCATTCTTTTGACCATAAACATAAACAAATTGAAGTTTGGTCTGCCCTGGAGCCACTCTGGCATGCAGTAAAGGTGGAAGGCCAGAGCCTTCTCAGGTCAAAACCTTTGAGCCTCTACATACATAGCAATCTTTTATAAACCTTTATATAGAATCACACACATCTGTTAACCACTTCACGAGAACACAATGTTCAAGCATATAGAATTATACCTGTTGAAACGTCAACCTTTTTCAGTGATGACAAAGTAACCTTAAAAACCCCATAGCTGAATAGGACTGATCAGAAAAACATTAGCCTACGTGTATAGGATCAAAATCATGAGCTAAAAAAATCCATATAATCTAAGAAAAAGCAAGAGTCCTAGAAAAATGACCAGTCAGTAATTACCATACAATTTGCCTTTAGGTTTAGTCCAATGTAAGTTTAGATAAAAAAAAAAAAAATTTCCCAATCATTTGGAGACTGAGCCATCTCCTACTGAGCTTGCTGGCTTCCCCATTTGCATTTCAATGTAAGTCTCAGCTGAGGTCCGGAAGGTGGGCACGGGGAAATTTATTCTGAGCAGAACCCTCATGTAGAATTAGGTAAGCAGCAGCTAGAGCCCTAAGACAAGGGGCCCATCCATGAATGGTGGGGTCAAGCGGTTTAGAGAGACAGGCAACTGGAGCAAAGGTGGGGCCCTTGTATTGGCCTAGAACACTGAGAGCCAAACCCTTCGTTTCATAAAGGGTAAATGGCTGAAGAAGGTCTGGGAGATGAAGAGCTGGGGCCTGTGACAGTGCCTGCTGCAGATGCTTAAACTTAGCCTGAATGCTTTCGGGAAGGAACTTTCCCTCAATCCCCTTAGCTGAATGCTTTCGGGAAGGAACTTTCCCTCAATCCCCTTAGCTGCCTCATATAGGGGCTTTGCATAAAGAGAGAAATTGGGAATCCAGGCACGGAAATATCCTGCTAGCCCTAGGAAGGAAAGAATCTCTTCCTTTGTCTTGGGACATGGGAGCTCCTCGATGAGGGCCTTTCTGTCCACAGTAATGGCCTTTAATGGATGGGAAATCTGAACTCCTAAATACACTACCTGGGTCTGGGCAAGCTGCACCTTAGATGGGGAAACACGATACCCACGAGAAGCAAGAAAATTTAAAAGGGTATAAGAGTCTTCATGAGCCGTGAAGAAGGAAGGGCTGCAGAGGAGGAGGTCATCTACATATTGCAAGAGAGTGGAGTTAGGGAATTTAAGATCTTTGAGGTCTGCAGCCAATGTCTGCCCAAAGATATGAGGGCTGTCTCGAAAACCCTGAGGGAGGACTGTCCAGGTCAACTGTTGGGACCGCTGAGTATCTGGATCTGTCCAAGTAAAGGCAAAGAGATCTTGTGATTCTGGAGCTAAAGGGACAGTGAAAAAGGCGTCTTTCAGGTCAATAACTGAGAAATGGGTGGATAAGGAAGGAATTAAGGAGAGAATAGTATATGAATTTGGGACCACGGGGTGTATGGGCTTAACAGCCTCATTGATGAGACGAAGATCTTGGACTAGCCGATACGACCCATTGGACTTCTGAACTGCCAATATAGGGGTATTATAAGGGGAATGGGTGGGTCTGAGAAAACGTTTCCACAAAAGATCTGAGATAATGGGTTGGAGGCCCTTAAGGCTAGTGGCTGGAAGTGGATACTGGGCTCTATTGGGAAAACTCTGAGGATCTTTAAGGTGAATTCGTATGGCGTCACACTGAGCAAGGGAGGGAGTCTGAGTATCCCAGACTGTGGGGTCCACTAGATCAGTGGGGACAGGGTAATGGGAGGTTTTTGCATCGGTAGAAGGTTGGGGGGGTTCCTGCCTCAGCAGGGGGCTGAGGGGTTCCCACATCAATAGGGGATGGTGGGGTTTCCTCATCGGCATCAATAGGGGGTGGTGGGCCAGTGGCCTTTGAAACAGTGAGAAGAAAGATGGGGGAGGAGACGGAGCAAAACGAGCCAGGGAGCAAAATTGAGCTAGGCGGATCAGAGAACACAGTAATTTCCTGCAGCTTATCAAAATTAACAGGTTCAAAACCACCTACTATGGAACCTAAAAACTGATCTCTCAAGACCACGTCCCCTGGGGCATTGTAATCCCAGTTCGGGTCTCTATCTGAAACGGACTCAGGAGCAAAGGGTAGGTTTGGGTTCACTCTGAGTCTCGTCCGCATATGCTCTTGCCTGCTTTCTCGAACGAGGACTGAACACAGAAGGCGGCAGCATATCCCGCGAGTCGGGTAGAGACACCGCGAGAGGCGCTGGGAGAAACTCCGTCGGAGACGCTGGGGAAGAAGCACAGACTGTGCAGTTCTCTCCCTGCACCGCTGCCAGAGTCGTTGGGGAAGAAATCGGGGAGGGGGCCAAAGCCTGAAGCGGCGCATCTGGTAAAGAACGCGTCGCAGAATCCGAGGGAGTGGGGGCCAAAGTCTGAGGCGGCGCGTCTGGTAAAGAACACGTCGCAGAATCCGCGGAAATGAGGGCTAAAGTTTGAAGCGGTGCGCCTGGTAAAGAACGCATGTCCAAAGATGGCGGGGAAGGCGTGGCAGGAAATGACGCAGAACCAAGCGGCGGAAGCTGAGTGGGCGGGAATAACGGCGGAAGAGGCGCGGAACTAGGAACGGGAAGTTGAGTGGGCAGGGAAGGTGGTGATGGAGGCACAGGAAATGACGTAAAGAAAGAGGAGGGTCTATGGACGAAGGCAAGGTGATTGTGGAAGTCAGAGCCGAAACAGAGAGAACGGGAGGGGCGGAAGATGGTGTAAAAGGAAGAGGAGGGTCTAAGCACAAAGGCGTGGCAATTTCGGAAGTCAGAGCCTGAGCCGGGGAAGGGGAGGGGCGGAAGGTCTGGACTGCTGGTACGGGGGCTGTGGGGCTTCTAATCCTGGGTCAAAGTCAAGGTCAATCAAGGATGGAAGCAGGTCACTGGGTCTGCATGCTAGTGAAACGGTTTCAGGACTACACTGAATACACAGGGAAGGATTTGAATGGAGAAGGGAAAAGGCATCTAAGTAAGGCAACTCTGTCCATTTTTTCGACTGTTGGCAAAAGCTGGAAAGTTTCTGCAAAACCCGAGCATCTAGGGACCCTGACTCTGGCCACCGATTGGATAATGGGTAGGAAGGCCAAATTTTTGTACATAACTTTATTAATTTCCTTTTCTTTATGTGTGGCTTTAAGCCTAAGCTTGCCCAATTTTTTAGGAGGCAGTTAAGAGGAGAATCAGCTGGAATTGATAGGGAAGTTCCCATATTTCCCCGTTGATGGGGAGAGAGGCTAATACGATATTTCGAAAAGCGTCCCTTTCAAAATATGTATTAGAGTGAGATCCAAGTCCGCTCGCCCAGTTGTCACCGGGTCAGGCTGACATGGGATATCATGAGAAATGTCTTCCTCAAGATACCGGAGGACTATGAGCCCCCTGCGCAGGGAATTCTCGTGTCCCATCCCGGATGGGAAAGAAAAGCTCAAGTCCAGAGTGTGGAGAGGAATTCTCTAACCACTCCCAGCTGAAACCTCTAATCACTACAGCTGAAAACTTTAGAACGGGCAGATAGAGGTGGGGGTGGGGGGAGTTCCTGGGGTCCACCGTTGCCTTTAAGACTCGGATGGGGTGCTTTCCCCCCTGCACAGGTCATGGGCGAGATTGCCGGAAAGTCGACGGTCAATTTTCACCACGTAGTGACCAGACAGGTTTAGGAACTCGGGGCGGGGGCAAGGGTGTGAGGCCGCCACGTGGCGCAGACTCACGAACCCTGACAGACAAGCACAGACTCTGGGTGGGGGCTGTCGGATGTGGAGTGCGGAGGCAGCGGAAGCCGCGGGCAGGCTGGAAGCGTGTTCCCAGAAAAGGGGGGGAGAGAGAGAGAGAGAGAGAGAGAGAGATTGAAAGAGAAAGAGCGAGCTCCTTGGGGCCCACTGTAACCTTGAAGGTCTTTGGTGGGGTGCAATCCCCCCCGTATGGGCCACAAGTGGGGCTGCCGGACGATCAACGGTCAGTTCCCACTGTGAAAGGCCCAACGGGTTTAGGAGCCCTGGGGACGGAGGGGCTTACCAATCCGATGACCGGCAGTGGATGCATTGGAGTGGCGATCAAAAATGAGTGAAAGGCTGAGTCGGGTGGTTCCAAAAGCGGTTCCGAGATGGTTATGCCCTCTGGAGGGATGAGGTTCCCGGCCAACGCACCAAATGAAGGGCAAGAACCACACCGGGACCACCTTGTAGAAAAAGGGGGGTTTATTAAGGGAAGGGGAGAAAGGGGGGGAAGGAGGAAAGGGAAAGGGGAACGGAGAAGGGGGAACTGGTGAGAAGATGACGGCGAAAAGAGGAGAGTTCTGGACAAGCCCGGGCTTAAGTACAGAGGGGTGGGAGCGTGACTTGTATGGTTGGGATTGGCTCAGAAAGGGAGAGCCCGCCCAGGGTTGAATTCCCGCGAGAGGCGAGTATTCCCAGGATCAGGAAGGGCGGGGACTCAGAGCCCACCAAAGGTGAATTCTCCTGAGAGTTGGGCACTTCTGGGAAGGCACCTGGGGGTATGGCCTGCCAGCCTGAATCTTATCCAACAGGTACTCCATGGTTTCCACATTCTGATTCAACCCTGCCTGAGGTAGGAAGCAGGCAGCCTGGTCTGTCATCTGGTAGAGTTAGAATTCAGTTGTTAGCATCACAAATCAATCATCCCCAAAACTCTTCATTGCTCACTAAGGTGCCTATGAGGCTGCCATGATTTTTTTGACTGTCCTTTGAGGCTGTGCAGGTCTGGGGGTGTCCTCCTGATAAATAATGGTCATTCAGTTCAGTCCTTGTAGAGGGACAGGCACTGGCTGTTATGGACACACAGCCTGCCTGCCTCAGCATGTGACAACCCCTCTGGAGTCTGCCCCTTTAGGAAATAATCCTCATCCCAGCTTTCTGCTTGCACCTGCCTCTGCCTGACTTCAGCTGCTTCAAGCTGGTCACCCGCGTCCTTCAGGAAAATCCAGAGGTGGTCTTTGAGATCTGATATTAAACAGACTCACATCAACTTTTCTTTCTTCTAGGTTCTCAGACATCTACAAATGTACAGAAAGCCTAGGATATGGGCCTGCTTTTTCTTAATAGAAATTCCTTCTCTCTGACCTGCAGTCAAACAAGAATTGACCACCTGAGGTCTGGCCAGGTGTCTCAGTGGTAGCATACTCCCCTAGCAAGTGCAAGGCCTTGGGTTCAATTCCCAGTGTACGTACACACACACACACACACACACACAAACCCATTTGAAGATATTTGTGTCTTTTTGCAAATATCTAATTAGTATTGGTGTATGAGATTTAATCTCAGTGACTCAGGAAGCTGAGACAGGAGGATTACAAATTCAAGGAGAGCTTCAGCAATTTAGTGAGACCCTGCCTAAAAGAAAAAAAAAAAAAAAGAAAAGAAAAGAAAGAAAGAGCTGGGGGTATAACTTACCTCTCTGTTCCATCTATCCCCAGTGCTTCAGAAAAACAAAACCTTCAAACCCAGTTAGAGATGCTGCTTATTGTGTTACCTCATGTTTGTTATTAAAGACCAAACTTGATAAATTTGTCCTTGAATACAGTGCCAGGAAAAATGTCTCTTCCTGTTGCCGCCTGAAGCGCTCGGAGCACCGGAGCCGCGGGAAGAACTTCAGAAGCAAACTGGAGACAAACAGCTTTTTTATTCTGATAACTTTTCTCTCTGGTTCTAACAACTAACTCACGCCAAACACACCACTAAAATGGCGCTGACCCGATCAGCAATTTCGGCCAAGTCACTCGAGATCCCGCAACAAGTCTCGTGAGACTACGGGAGGAGACAATGCCCAAATCTCCACGGCTCATAGTCAACTGCAATTCAAGCCAATCCCCAAACAGGGCTCCTGCATCTTCCCACTCTGATGCCAAAGTTGTTGTACAATGAAAAGTATATGAGCCAATGCCTTTCCCTATTATCTAGGAACCTCAGAGATAATCCAGCATTCAACTGCAGTTACAGCTCATCCCAGGTGTCTTGGGACAGATCATTCTGATTTTAGTCTAGCTTGCTTTTCTCTGAGATGTGTTCTACTCTTGGAAAATAGCAAGGTATAAAATTTCCCCCAAATACATTCAACACAGAAACACACATATGGGATATGGAGGACCTCTTGCTGTCCCTCTCTTACCAGCACTGCCATCAGTACTGGCTGGATGTGCAGTGCGGAGATGCCCTGTGCTGCCCGTGACTGACCCATGGCTTCTGTAGGGTGAGCTGGTGCATAAAGGCCTGATACAAGGCAGATAGGGTCAGTGTTGAAACCAGGAAACAAGGAAAAGACCAAAAGGATTCCCAAGAAGAGATACTGATCCTGCAAAGAGACATCAGAATGGGAAAGACTTCTTGGATAGAAGGGGATTTCAGACAGACTGGGAAGAATGAAATGGATTTGAGGGCAGTGATCGAGGAGGAAGAACCTCTCCAACTGAGAAAATACTTTAAACAAAGACTTGTAGAGGAACAAATAAATCATCTTCCACATTTGGGAAAAACATTAGGAATCGAGTTGTCTGTTAAGATACATGAAGGATTCTGTGGGGGCTAAGGATGATATTCTTTTACAGTGACGTGCACTTTACAATTTATAAATAGAATTTAGGTCCTTTTGTTCAACAACTCTGAGAAGTAGGCAGCGGAAAAAGAATTATTTATGAACCAGCTAATCAGCTGCTGAGCAGTCAAGTAACTCACTGTGAGTGACATAACCTGTTAGAGAGAAAACCAGTTCTCCATCCCCAAACTTAGTACTCATTTTACTATAAATGCAGGCCTGTAATCCCAGAGACTCAGGAAGCTCAGGCAGAAGGCTCACAAATTCCAGGCCGGCCTGGGCAACTTGGTAAGACCCTGTCTCAAAATAAAAAATAAAAAGGGCAGGGGGTGTAGCTCAGTGGTAAAGTTTAATTCTCAGTACCAAAAGAAAAAAAAAAAAGTTTGAAGATTGGATTTCCAGGAAGAGGGGGCTTGTAGGGCCAAGCTAGTGAAGCTTACCTTGAAAATAAAAAAAAAAAGTTTTTTTTTTTCCTTTCTTAGTGGTGGGTGGGGTGCTGGTGAAGAGGAAAGGGAGGGGTCCGAGAGAATAATTTAAGCAACGTTTCCCTTAACTGTGCCTGCAGATGAATTTCCGTGCAATCTAGTTCTCTGTTCCTTTTCTGTTGCTGAAGAGGAACAATGAGGGAATGAGGGATAGGCAGTGATGTTTATCTTTCCATATCTGTGCTTTCAAATGCTGGAATCCCCCAGGGTTAGGGTAGGGTAGGTGTGGTCACTTCCCACCGTGGCTGGGGAGTGGGAGATGCAGCCACTTCCCTTGGGGCAAGGGGTGCATGATTTCCTCCAAAATAGGAAATCTATCTCCCAAGTGGGAGGCTACAGAGAGTTGTCAAGGACTTATCTCTAGAAGCAGACACTAGACAGGAGCCCTGCCTAATCCTTTACCCCAAAGTGGACGTGCTGGCCAGAGGAGAGCGAAGAGGGTCACCAGCCCAGAGCCAGTGCAAGGGCAGTTGCCATCACCTATGTCAATGGAGAATTCTTCCTGCCAGACTTCCCACACTGCCCCAGGCTCCTCCCAGGACACCCCATGCCATTGGAACTGGAGCACTAAGGCCACTTCTGTGATTGAGAGCAAAGGGATGGGGGGTTTGGTCCATTCCTTGGACTGAGTGCAGAAGTCTGGGACTAATATCTCAGCCCTTAGAAATTATGCTCTCAAGCTTCCAAAGGCTCCACAAATAGTCCTGACCTGCAGTCCTGTTTGTGGAGGTGAAGCATCCTTTTACCACGCTGAGATCATTACATGAGGAAGGAAGTCCCATTCCCTTTTAACAGATGAGGAAAGCGAAGGCCAGAGAGGTGCAAGGTATATTAAATCAAGATTATTATCTCTATCATTTATTCTTTTCCATTGTTATTGGTGTATTATAGTTGTACATCATGGTGGGATTAGTTGTTACACGTTCATATGCACACAGTATAATTGTATCATTTGAACAATTTATATCTAAATCCTTATTTAAAACAAACTATTAAGCTTAAAGATTTGTAAATTCCCCTCTCCTGCATTTTTCATCCTCATGTATAAATAATATAAAATAAAAAAAATATAAAATATATTTTCAAAGGATTATTCCTTTTATAGGCAACTAAATTATCTTCATCTATTTTTACATCTTAAAAATGAATATAAGCTTAGCTGGGCGTGGTAGAGGCTGAAGCAGGAGGATCGTGAATTCAAAGCCAGCCTCAGCAAAATTGAGGTGCTAAGCAACTCAGTGAGACCCTGTCTCTAAATAAAATACAAAATAGGGCTGGTGATGTAGATTCGTGGTCGAGGAAAAAAAAAAAGGAGTATAAGCTTTACCTCATAGATATGTGGATATTAAATGAGACACCAGCATTTAAAACAGTTTACAAAAAGTCACTGAAGTTTAGAGGAGACTTCCATTTTTAATTTTTTTTCACTTCTCTGCCTGCCTGTAGCCCAGGGTTTTTTTTTTTATTTTTTTTAAGTTTAATCCTTCTTATTATTACTTAATCTTTTCTCTAAGAATTATTTATCATTTGTATTATTTTATAAACATATTCATGATAGTGATGTTGCACTACTTTTAAAAATTAAATTATTTATTTATTTAATTTGTTATATATGATGGCAGAATGCAATTTATTTCATATTACACACATACAGCACAATTTTTCTAGTCACTGGTTGTACACAAAGTATTTTCACACCATTCATGTCTTCACACATGTACTTAGGATAATGATGTCTAACTCATACCACCATCCTTCCTATCCCCGTCCCCACTCCCTTCCCTTCCCTCTCCTTTGTACTGTCTAAAGTTCCTCCATTCTTCCCATGGCCCATTGCCATTATGAGTCAACACCCTCATATCAAAGAAAACATTCAGCCTTTGGTTTTGGGGGATTGGCTTACTTCACGTAGCATTATATTCTCTAACTCTATCCATTTACATGCAAATGCCTGATTTTATTCTCCTGTAATGCTGAGTAATATTCCTTTGTGTATATATACTAAAGTTTCCCTATCCATTCATTCATCTACTGAAGGGCATCTGGGTTGGTTCCACAGTTTAGCTATTGTGAATTGTGCTGCTATAAACATTGAAGTGGCTGTGTCTCTGTAGTATGCTGTTTTTAAGTCGTTTGGGTATAGACCAAGGAGTGGGATAGCTGGGTCAAATGGTGGTTCCATTCCAAGTTTTCCAAGAAATCTCTATATTTCTTTCCAGATTGGCTGCACCAATTTGCAGTCCCACCAGCAATGTATGAGTGAGCCTTTTTCCTCATATCCTCACTAACACTTATTGTTGTTTGTATTCTTGATAGCTGCCATTCTGACTGGAGTGAGATGAATTCTTAAGATAATTTTGATTTGCATTTCTCTAATTGCTAGAGACGTTGAACATTTTTTCATATATTTGTTGATTGATCGTACATTTTCTTCTGAGAAGTGTCTGTTCAGTTCCTAGGCCCATTTGTTGATTGTTTTGTGTGTGTGTGTGTGTGTGTGTGTGTGTGTGTGTGTGTGTGTGTTAAGGTTTTTGAGTGCTTTATATATCCTAGAGATTAGTGCCCTATCTGATGTGCTTGTGGTAAAGATTTGCTCACATTCTGTAGGCTCTCTATTCACCTCACTGATTGTTTCTTTTGCTTAGAAGAAGCTTTTTAGTTTGAATCAATCCCATTTATTGATTCTTGGTTTTAATTCTTGCACAATAGGAGTCGTATGAAGGAAGTTGGGGCCTAATCCAACATGATGGAGATTTGAGCCTACTTTTTCTTCTATTAAGAGCAAGATCTCTGGTTTAATTCCGAAGTCCGTGATCCACTTTTGAGTTAAGTTTTGTGCATGGTAAGAAATAGAGGTTTAATTTCATTTTGTTACATGTGGATTTCCAGTTTTTCCAGCACCATTTGTTGAAGAGGCTATCTTTTCTCCAATATATGTTTTTGGTACCTTTGCCTAATATGAGATAACTGTAATTATGTGGGTTTGTCTCTGTGTCCTCTATTCTGTACCATTGGTCTATAGGTCTATTTTGGTGCCAATACCATGCTTTTAACATAGTTCTTGAAACTCTAGCCAGAACAATTAGACAGATGAAAGAAATTAAAGGAATACGGATAGGAAAAGAAGAACTCAAATTATTACTATTTGCTGACAATATGATTCTATACTTAGAAGACCCAAAAAGGTTCACCAGAAATCTTCTAGAACTAATTAATGAATTCAGCAAAGTAGCAGGATATAAAATCAATGCCCATAAATCAAGGACATTTCTGTACATCAGTGACAAATCCTCAGAAAGAGAAAGTAGGAAAACCACCCCATTTATAATAGCCTCAAAAAAAAAAAAAAAAAAAGACAACAATAACAAAAAACCTTGGGAATCAATCAAAGAGGTGAAAGACCTCTACAATGAAAACTATAGAACACTAAAGAAAAAAATTAAAGAAGACCTTAGAAGATAGAAAGATCTATCTTGTTCTTGCATAGGCAGAATTAATATTGTCAAAATGACCATACTACCATAAGCACTATACAGATTCAATGCAATCCCAATCAAAATCCCAATGACATTTCTCATAGAAATAGAAAAAGCAATCATGAAATTAATTTGGAAAAATAAGAGATCCAGAATAGCCAAAGCAATCCTTAGCAAGAATAGTGAAGCTGGTGGCATTACTATTCCAGATCTTAAATTATACTATAGAGCAATAGTAACAAAAACAGCATGGTGTTGGCACCAAGATTTTGTACTACTTCTATGTTTAAAAATTAGTTCAGTGCTTATAAGTGGTTCTTTCATATTACAGGTTTCCTATTCTTGAGTTTTTTATTTTGACTTATAGCTCAGTTGCATAATACTTTTAAGGAAAAATATGTGAAAGGCATATTTAGAACTTACTTATAGCCAAGATCATTGGCATATGGTTATAATCTCAGCCATTTGGGAAGCTGAGGCAGGAGAATTGCAAGTTCAAGGCCAGATTGTGTAATTTAGTGAAACCATGTCTCAGGAAAAAAGAAAGGGATATAACTTAGTGCACAAGAAATTCAATTGAATCGACTGCATTCAATTCTCACTCCACACATCAAAACAACAAGAACAACAATAATATCATCAACAAAACATGAAAACACACACACACACACACACACACACACACACACACATATATATATATATATATATATATATATATATTTTTTTTTTTTTTTGGTACCAGGGATTGACCTCAGGGGCAGTCAACCACTGGGCCACATCCCCAGCTCTTTTTTGTATTTTTATTAGAGACAAGGTCTCACTGAATTGCTAAGTTCCTCACCATTGCTGAGGCTGGCTTTGAACTCGAGAACCTCCTGCCTCAGCCTCCCAAGTGCTGGGATTACAGGCGTGCACCACCGCACCTGGCTTTAAAGATATTTTAGGGTGTCTGCTTGTTGCTTTATGTCATGAACAACAAATGACTTCCTGGGTTTTGAATTCTTACTTTGCAAATATTTTTCAACCAAAGTTTTATTGATCTACTGCACAAGGAGTTTGAGGGCAGCTCCATTTCTGTTCCTGTGCTTAGAAGGTCATATATACCTATGTGATTATAAGCATCATCATTTATCCTTAAAATTAAACAACAAACAACAACAACAACAAAAAAAAACTCTACTTTTTATCTCTTAAGAGTTCTTCTTACTAACAACTGCGAAAAAATTGCATTTGATTGGAATTTCTCCCAAAATTTGCCTTTCTGTTTTCCTTAGCATCCCAGTTCTTTGTCCTCTTGAATGTTGGAAGCTCCTTTTAATTCTCCAAGGAAGAAGGCTGGTTGATGGAAACCGTGCTACTAGTTCAATGATTGAGACACCAGCTTGGTTGGGAAAGTTTAGAAAATCCCTAAGTGCATATATGTTATTTTGTTTTTGATAATGCTCCTTTGGTGGGGTGTGTTGATCAGCTTTTTGTCATTGTGACCAAAAAGAAAATTTTATCATGGTTGATGGTTTCAGAGGTTTATACATTCATGGTCAGTTGACTCCATTGCTCTGGGCCCTACATGAGGTGGAGCATCATGGCATAAGGGTGCTGTGGAGAAAAGCTGTTCACCTCATGGCAGCCAGGAAGTGGAGGGGGAGGGGTTGCAGAAAAGGAAAACACTTCTAGGGCATGCCTCTAGTGACCTATCTCCTCAAACCACCTCCCACCCACCATCAGTATAGCAGTCCTTTCAAATTATTAATCCATCAATGGATCAATCCACTGATTAGGTTACAGCTTGCATAATCTAATCATTTCACCTCTGAGCATTTCTGCATTGTCTCTTGGATGAGCTTAATGGGGGACACCACATATTCAAACCATAACCAGGCACAAACTTTCCTCATGTAATTTCTGATCCATCCAGACTTCTTTCTGTGAAACGGCTCAGGCAGGATTGGTTGCCAAAATATTCCACAGTCTGAGACTAATCAGGAAGAAGTAGAGGTCGTGCTGTGGGAGAGGCCTAGATGCCCTCTCTTCCAAATATTTACCTTTGTATTGTTAAATAATGCTGGTGCTGAGAGGGGGAGGCTGAGGAAGTTACTGTAGAAGGGAATACTCAGGTGGCCTTGGTCAACAGCTATTTGCCAACCAGTAGGGAAACTTGTCAATACATCAACACTGGAAGAAAAAAGCCACATCACTTGTGCATTTTGTGCTTGTCACTTTGAGGTCTCTCCTCTAGCAGATTCCTTTGGAGCTGTTGTCCCAGCTCTCTATTAATGTCTCTGCTTGCTCTTGGTTCTTCTGGCTGCGCTGCTGTGCAATCCCACTTGATTAACAGTGACATCCTCCAAAGCTCAGAATGACAATACTGATCAGATATCCTCCAGGAATCTGAAGCAGCATGCATGCACCTGACCAACTGACCTCACTATGTTATTGCAGATTATACCAAAGCTCCCTTCTGTGACAAGAGGTGTAGCTCTGAGGGTACATTTGGAGATGCAAGCACCATCTGGAATGCTGAATGGAGACTGGCATTTCATTGCTACTGAGTCTCATCATACTCTAGAATTGAGCCAAAGAGTGGTTGTGTCACATGGCAGCCAAACTGTTAGGACAGTGGTGCCAAGAAGTGTGGATTTGTTCAGCACAAACAGTAACAGTGCACAGACTATTCTTGCACAGGGAGAAGATGGAGGGAAACAGTGGTTGTGACTTTGGCACCTGAGCTGCTTGGTGAAGTGTTGGGACAAGGCCATGTTCAAGTTTTCTACGCCAGTCTGCTCACCAGACCTCTTCCAGGAAATTCAAAGGGAGGTGATCTAAGCAGAGCATTATATAAATTCATTCATAGAATTGGGTCACAGCAATTTTATAGATATTTAGATTGTTTCTGGAGAGGACAGGCTTCTGTCCTTGGCAGGCAAACCCTAAGGGACACGAGCTTAGTTTGCTCAGACCTCAGAACCCAGGGCATATATGCTAGGTCTGATGATGGGGCAAGAAATGAAGCTGATGTTGAATCCTTAAATTGGGCTCTAATTTGAAAGGAAAGGATTTGATACATGGGGGTGAATATAGTGAGCAGATTCCATAGGTGTGTAACATCTTTGAGATTGAGAAAAAAAGGAGGGGTTATTGAAAGTTTGCCAAATGAACCCTTAGGGAAGTACCTGGGTTAAAGGGACAAATTTTTCAATGGCCTCTCTGCAGGACTGCAGCTGGAGGGGAGCACAGAGGAAGTATGTTGTGTTGATGATGACTGAGATACCAAGCAACTTTTATTGAGCACTTAGAATGAGCACAGAACTGCTCATATCTATTTAAGTATATTGACACATTTAGTTGTTGCAATGGGTGAAAACAGTAGGCAGTGTTACTCCTATTTTACAGATGAGAAAATAGAAGATCAGAGAGGAGAAAACCTGCTCTAAATCATACAGCTCATAAAAGGTAGACCTGGTTGTCACTTCTTGTCCACTAGTAAAGGACGGCAGGCTTCTAAGTAAGCAATGAACATCGGAAATTTTTGTGCAAGGTAGAGAAAGAGGGAATAGAAGTTAGCATGAGACATGGGGATTGGCTCAACCAAATACTGCCAAAGACATCCACAAATGGGAGTTTCTGCCAGCTCGCCCCTTGCAATCCTTCACCCTCCCACTCGTGCAAGGATGCTGGTTGGAGACAGGAAGCCATGGCAGTAGGCACAGGGCGGTGGGGACTGCTCTAAGACCTTCCCCAGGTCTTGTCGGCTGGGGCAGAAGCAACTGAACAGAGGCTAGAAGAAGGGCTGGTAGCCACCTTATAGACAGTGGGGATTCAGAACCTCTTAGTGGAGGAGTTTGGGCTGAGATGAAGTCCAAGATCCTCCTACAGCAAAGTGGTGTCATCTTTGTGACCAGTGCGAAGGGAAGAGCATGTGATGGTAAACTGGAACCTTTCAGTGTGGACAGGCTGTGTCTTTCAAAAAAGGGTTTTGGATCATGAGGACTGGCCAGGGTCATACCTTATTAGGTCTAGCCCTATCAGCTGCTCCACATTCCTCCACAGAGCAGCTGCCCTGAAAACCCGAGTTCTTCCCACTGGGGCTGGATAAGACCCAAGAACAGGAGAGAGGCCGAGTGAAACTGAGGTCATTTCCAACTCATTCTATGACAGGCAGTTGAAGGTGGCACACACCACTTGGGAGGTTGAGGCAGGAGGATTGCAGATTTGAGGCCAGCCTTAACAACTTAGTGAGACCCTGTCTCAACATAAAAAATAAAAAGGGCTAGAGGTATAGCTCAGTGGTAGAGCACCCCTGGTTCTATCTCCAGTTTAAAAAAAAAATGACATATGACAGGGAATTGCCCATGTTTCCTCATAAGAGCTGATGGGGAGGGAACATGTTGGTAGATTCAGAATTTATGGACAAGAGAAATAGTGTGCACAGAGGGTCACAGGTCTGGTAAGAGTAGTTGAGTTCAAGTTTCTCTGGACATTCTGGACGTGCCGTTGCTGTAAGTTGGCTGGGGACTAGGGTTAACATTCTTAGGAGGCAAATATTTATCCCAATTTTACAGAGGAGGCTACTGATGTTTAAAGAGTCAAGTCACTTAAAAGCATAATGAGTTTTGGACATGGCTGTCTATACTGTAGAAACCTGGTTCTTAGCCAAACTAAATGCTGCTCTGTTTTTTCAGAAGTATATTGACTTTTCCGATTAGTTTACTCTATTTGAATCACATCAATATTATAAGCTATAGAATTTCTTTTCTGCACCTGAGAATAGCCTCATCATCTTCATGCCTTTGTTCCATCTCTTGGGAACATAGATTTTTATGGACTGAATCTTTCTGTCCCCCTCGAAGTCATATTTTGAAGCCCTTCCCACCCCGAATGTGATCATATTTGGAGATGGGGTCTAGGAAGGTAATTAAATTTGGATGAGGTCGTGAAGATGGAGCCCCAATGGAGGGAGTAGTGGCCTTCTAAGAGCTTCTCTCCACTGTGTGAGGACATAGAGGAAATATGGCCATCTGTATATCCGGAATGACTCTTAGCCCAAACAGAATGGGCCAATACTTTGATCTTGGACTTACAGCCTCCAAAACTAGAAGAAATTAATAGTCACAATTCTAATTCTCTAAAAGGCAAGTCACCCATAGCTGATTTCAAGGCCACAAAAACTTTTGTGTCTGATACATTGTAGGCATTTCATAAATGTCTATCAAATGAACATTGGTATTTGTACAAAACAAAAACAAAGTTTCTGGAGAAAAACAAGTAGGCTTTCTCTGAGTGATGCCTTGGGTCAAGGAAGGAAACATCTCAAGAGAGGAAAAATCTAGTGGGATTTTTCTTTGCTGGGGACCACATACTTGGGCAGGAAAGGAGAGCAGGTACTTCGGGGGTCCTCTGTGAGGCGCTGTGGTGATGGTGGGGCCTGTTTCTATGGCCTGTGGGAGCACTGCTAAAGGCCATGCCTCCTCAGTAGGATTGTTCTGATGGAGGTACTCAAGGCTGGGTTGACCAGGGTTGCTGCCACCAGCCCCTTCCAGAGCTCAGCATCATTTCAAATGGGTGATTTAAAATATTCCATCTGTCCAGGCTGTGCCAACACCCCCAGCTTACAGGAACAGAAACACCCATTTATCAGAAAAACTCGGATCCCTGTGGCATCCACAGTAAGGTGGCAGGAGTGTGACTCAGTTTGGAAGACATTATGGGCACTGGGAAGCCAGGAATGTAGCCAAGCACAAAATGGTCACTGGGAAAGTTGGTTGGCAGAGGTAGAGGGACAGCAATACATGGGAACAAATAGCAGAGAGTCCCTGCTTGCTTCCAAGATTCAGACTGTTCCCTGTATCAGAAGAGGAAGGAATCCTTGCAATTGGGCCACCATGCTGGGAAAATTGAGACTTGCCTTTTAGAGAATTAGAATTGTGACTATTAATCATGGAAAGAATGCATGCTTGCAGAGATAGGGTACCTAACTGAACAATTTACTGATGCAACACCTGATTTTGTGTGGAGTTCTAGGGACTGAACCCAGGACCTTATGAATGCTAGACAGGTGCTCTACCACTGAGTTACATTCATAGTCCCCCTTTTTTTCAAAACTTAATCAAAACAGTGTCTTGCTAAGTTGCTGAGGCTGGCCTGGAACTTGTGATCCTCTTGCCTCACCCTCCCAAGTCGTTGTGATTACAGGTGTGCACCACCACACGTGGCTGCAATAGGTGTTTTCTGAACACCCCCTGTGGAGCCAGTGCTCTGCATGCTCTGTGTGCCAAGGTGAGTTCAGGTAAACTAGGAGATCCATCCTCATGTGGCTTATGCAAGTCGGATTTGCTTATTTCTGAGAAAACTGCTCATAATAGGGATTTGCAGAGAAAACGTAAAGTGCCTGGAGAGTCAGGGAGGGGCAGCTAGCTCCATTCAGTCTGGCGATGTTGAAGAAGATGGGCTTTGAAGGGGGTCTTGATGAATGAGTAGAAATCACAGGGAGAAGGGTCTCGAGTAAGTGAATTCGAATAGAAGGAAACTGCAAGGGCAATGAAAGCACTGTGCAGGGAAATCTCAAATATTTTGATCATTTAGAACATAATGAGAAACAGTATTATTCATCAGAGTGGAACTGGGACCATCACAAGTAGACGATGACTTAATAAGCTTTTGACATCTGGCTGGCTTTTAACCTCAGTGTTTATCATGGCGAGCAAAGTGGCATCCTTAGTTCTAGAACCCCACATCAATAACTCCCTCTGGAAACAGGGGGCCATTTGTAAACTGGTGTCTTCGGAAGCCAGCCCAAAGGCCATTTTTACTGACATTGCATTTTTCTTGTTTCTGATAAAAAGCTGCATCCACAACCTGCCACACGAGGGAGCAATTACCCAGTCATGGAATCAAATTCACTTCTCAAGAAAGATGGGGAAAGATCTCGTCCTAAGCCGTCCTCCGGATGAGACATTAATTACTAAGAAGTTAGAGAAGTAGTGCAACATGGTTCTATAAAAGCTTCACACGTCTACAGAGTGAATGACCTGCAGAAATTTCACCAGAAAACCGGCTCCTGGTGTGGTCTCATATCTGTCTTTTCATAATACACAGCAACATCTACTGAGTGCTTACTCTGTCTGAAATACTGTGCTGACATGTTACATATCATCTGACTTACAGATCCCAATAACCATAGGGGTAGATATTACTGTTTCTTAATTTTACAGAGGGGAACTGAGTCTCAGGTTGTGACTTCCCCCAAGGGTTTGCACAGCAGGTAATGGTTAGTTCTGTCATTTGAACTGAGGATGCCTGACTCCAGAGCTTGTGATTTGAATTACAAAGCTATGTTATGGAATTATCTCTAACCTCTTTTAATAGCAATACCCAGATGAAAAGATTTGTATGAAATGGTCTGAGAGCTGGTCATAGAGCTGAAGCTGGTAATCCCAGTGACTCAGGAGGCTGAGTCAGGAGGATAGCAAGATGGAGGCCAGCCCAGCAATTTAGTGAAAACTTGGTCTCAAAATAAAAAATAAAAAGGAATGGGGATGTATCTCAGTGGTAGAGTACTAGAAAAACAAATACATAGATAGATAGATAGATAGATAGATAAAGTAAGTGGCTTGAGATCTACAAATGCAATGCAAATATAAGGCCATAGTTTTCTTCCTTCTTCTTCTCATTCTTGTGAGGGGCTTTGGTTGTTGGCTCCCATGCTAACCTGGGTATTTCCCATAAATTCTCTGTGCTTCTGTTTCCTCGTCTGTGAAATGAAGATACACCCTATTTCCCCCCATTAACTTAGGGGAACTGGAGAAACTGACAGTTTGGGGAAATGTGTCTTTCTGTTTACCCTTGGGTGCACAGTTACCCAGCATCTTCAAGTTGTCCCTATTACCTGAATTACCTGAAACCTGCCTTATTATACTATAAGTGCTTGAATGATGGTATTACTTTCAGAATGCTTATAATTACTAAATAGTTTTTGAAGGGAGGTTGTTTTAGGCTTTTTTGATTCTGGGGATTGACCCCAGAGGTGCTCTACCACTGAGCTACATCCCCAGCCCTTTTTATTTTTTACTTTTTCATTTTGAGACAGGGTCTTGCTACGTTGCTGAAGCTGGCCTTAAATGTGTGATTTTCCTGCCTCACACTCCTGAGTTGCTGAGATTACAGGTGTGCTTGTCCAATTACTGGTTTTAAAACTGTAAAAAAAAAAATAGTGGAAATGGTTTATCCTTATAACATTCTTCTTTTTTTTTTTTTTTTTTTGATTGAACCCAAGGGAGCGTGACCACTGAGTCACATCCCCAGCACGTTTTATTCTTTTATTTCGAGACATGACCTTGCTAGGTCGCTCACAGCCTTGCTGGCTCTGAACCTGTGGTCCTCTTGCCTCAGCTGAACCTCTGGACCACAGGCAGGAGCTGCCACGCACAGCTCCTCGCGGCACTCTAGATCTGGTGCTCTATGTGTGAGATGCTGCTATTTGCATTTTCCTGATAGAAGAAAGGCCAGATTTTTTTTTTTCTCTTTTTTGGCCAGGGAGACAAGATGAATGGGTGGGTGTTAAACAGGTAAAAGGTCTAGGGACAGATAAAAACAGGAAATAGACAACCCTGGACTGAAAACAAGGTGATAACTGACTGTCGTGTTTGTTATTCCTCCCGAGGGTCCGGGACTGAGGGTCCTCCCCCGGACCCTCTATGGTTCAGTCCCATTTGTGGGCTTCGTTTTTCTCACCTATAAAATCAGCGGAGCCAGACTACCTCAGTGGCTTCCATGCTATGCTCGGCAGACGCTGCGGTCTTTCCAGTCTGGAAGCTCTGGCTCCGATTAACCATCCAAGTGGACCATAAGACCACCCTTTGCTATATGTTTTATGTAATTGAGTTCTGTCTTGCTTTTGTTTGAAAAGAGGTTCTCTCCCGGTTAAAAAAGAAAAAAAATGTCTGAAATAAATTTCTTGTGAGGTAAAAATAGAATACCCCACTGTAACATACCCATCAGCCACAGGGCGTCTCTGCCTTTTCAGCACTAGAAGAGATGACTTGCCCCACCTTCACGTGGGGTGGTAATCCAAAGTCCTCCCCAGGATCTGTGAGTCCCCAGGAGGCTTCTGTTCTCCTGGTCACTCCTGCTTTTGGATACAGTCTGCTTCTGCAGATTGCCATCCCTACCCCAAATGGGAAATTCAAGTTCTTTTTGTTTTCTCAGGTAGTCATTTAGCTCTTTCTAGCTCCAGCTGTCAAACCCTGTCCTGGGTCCACCCTGGCATTTTCAAACCCACCAGGTTGTCGAGGGGAACATAAAGGCTTCATTGCAATAGTGCTACCATCCTCAGAAGTCAGAGGGGAATAGAAATAGCAGGACAGTTCTTTTACTGCAAGGACTTCAGAGTATTAACACACATCATACTCAGCATTATGGAAGAGGGCTGACAATTCACCACAAGACTGCAAAGGTCAGTTACAAGGAACCAAGAGAACTTAGCCCTACGGGTCTGTTTCTGGGAGTGAATGCTGGCTCTGGAGGTCAGGCCATGCTGGGGTGAAATAAATTGTTGCTGTGATGTTCTTTCCCTCCAGGGTCTGATGTAAGCAGAAGGGAAAAACAGGTGGAGACTAAAAAGACTGGGAGACTCTTCTGCTCAGACCTCACCCTATGTTCTTCAGAGAGGATAGGAATAGATGTTCCCGATCTGATGAGGTATTAAAAATTATTATGTAGTCTTATTAGAATAGAACTGTTTTCAGTACCCTACCTACTTCATCAGAGGCTACTGTTGAGTGGAAAAACATGTGCTAATGTCCATTCAGAGAAGTCTTTCTTGTACTGGCCCTTTGGCAATGTGCCTCACACCTGCCATTACTTCTTTGGACCATCTCCTCCTTCTGACTCCACAAAGTCGGGATGCTGTCATCTAATCCTGTATCCCACATGCTGGGCACGGGGGTTTGGTACACAAGCCCTGTGAATGAACAATTGAATAACTTCCCCCATTGCATAATAGTTCTTCCAAAATCTGACAGTATTAACTTTGATTCTTCTCCCATTCATTTCCACCTCTCCATTCCCACTGCTGTTACCCCTCTCCCTGACTGCTTACTGGGCTTCTTGGCCTCCATTGTGGCCTGCTTGCCTTAAATCCATGCATCAACCTGTACCCCCAGTAAACTTACAAAAGTGCTCCTCCTTCCTTGCCTTGTGCCAATCCCCATCAAAACACCAATGAAATTCTTCACAGAACTAGAAAAGCAGTCCTAAAATTCATTTGGAAGAATAAAAGACTCAGAAAAGCCAAAGCAGTACTGAGCAAGAAGAGCGACACTGGGGGTATCACAATACCTGATCTCAAATTATACTACAGAACTCTAGTAACGAGAACAGCATGGTATTGACAGCAAAGCAGACATGAAGACCAATGGGATGGAATAGAAGACACAGAGACAAACCTATGTAGATACAGTCATCTGATACTTGACAAAGGTGCCAAAAAAAAAAAAAAAAACATATTGGAGAAAAGACAGCCTTTTAAACAAGTGATGCTGGGAAAACTGGAACTCTATATGTAGAAGAGTGAAACTAGATCTCTATCTCTTATCCTACACAAAAGTCAAATCAAAGTGGATCAAAGACCAGGAATTAGGTAAGAAACTTTGCAACTGCTAGAAGAAAACAGAGAATAAATGCTCTATCATCTTGGCATGAGCTCCTCTTGAGAAACTTTCAGTGGCTCTCTGTGACTTACAGAGGAAAATCTATAGTTCTTGCCTTGATGCTAACGGCTCTTTCTATTGTTCTCTTCACTCCTTCTTTCATTACCATATATTCTTTTCTGGTCATTTGCTTCTGTGCCCTGCCTCATCCTGTGTCCTCTGCCTGGAAAGTTTGCATTTTTATTCTTGTAGCTATGTATCCAAATCCTTCTCATTTTCCATGTTATTATGTTATGAACCTCAAAAAATCTAAGTCAGTGGTCTTTAAAATGCTGATCTTAAAAGATCATTCTCAAGAAAGGGATTCCTTGTTGAAGTCAGCCTGGGAAGTGCTGTGTGCCTCACCACCCTTTTGCAGGTGGGTGGTGCACGCCATTGGAGTCAAGGCTCTGAGAGTGCATGCAACAAAAAATCCTCCTCAACCCAGAACTTCTTAAACTTATTTGACAATAAAACTCTTTCCTTTCCACATCTACTAATATATTTCAGATTATTTTGGAAATACTTCCCAGAGAGTTAGCAGTAAAGTAACCTTAACCAGTCTTTACTGGGGAAGAGAACGTTGCTCAGAGACAAACATGCTTACACAAGTAGAGTGAAAAGAGCTTCTCTGCTTTTTCCTTCACTACACTGTGCCGACTTAAAGTTGTCATCCGATGAGGACTTTTAAACTCATTTCCGGAACTCTCTAAGCCCTCACACGTGAGGTAAGACTCTCATTTCTCTTTCCTAACATCTGAACTGTGTCCCGCTTCTCCTTTCTGCAAACCACTCCAAATATCTCCCTGGCTTTTCTTTTCCTGCCAGATGTTTCACAAGTAAGTAACGAAAGTCTCCAATTAATTTTTCCCCACAGCCCCATCAAATAATGAAAAAAATGGCAAATAATTTTTGTAGTATGTACCTGATTTATGTCAAAATTATAATTGTAAAGTGGAAGGAGCGGTGGCCAGATTTTAAGGAGGCGTTTGTTATTAAATCAGGACTGAGTACATTACACGGTGGCCAGCAATGTATGAGCAAATTCCTGTTTTTAAGCTTGGCTTTGAGAGTTCTTGAAGCATGTAAGTTAACAGCCTTAAATAATTACATACAAAATAAGTATTTTATAACTTTTTTTTTTGTATCGATGATTGAACTCAGGGGCACTCGACCACTGGGCCACATCCCCACCCTTTTTTGTATTTTTTTATTAGAGATAGGGTCTCACTGAGTTGCTAAGTGCCTCGCCATTGCTGAGGCTGGCTTTGAACTCACGATCCTCCTGCCTCAGCCTCCCAATGTGCTGGGATTACAGGCGTGCGCCACCATGCCTGGCAGTATTTTATAATTTTTAAAGATAAAAGTAAACAGTAGTGAAATGCTTAAAAAATTTCTTGCATATCATTTATAATATTATCACCTGGTGCCGGACGAGGTGGCGCACGCCTGTAATCCCAGCACTTTGGGAGGCTGAGGCAGGAGGATCATGAGTTCAAAGCCATCCTCAGCAATGGCGAGGAACTTAGCAACTCAGTGAGACCCTATCTTTAATAAAATACAAAAAAGGGCTGGGGATGTGGCCCAGTGGTCAAGTACCCCTGAGTTCAATCCCCAGTACCACAAAACAAACAAAAATTATCACCTGGTGTTATGGTTTAGATGTGAGGTATCTCCCAAAAGTTCATGTGTGGAAGTTTAGAGGTGAAATGATTGGGTTATGAGAGCCTTAACCTAATCTGTGCATGAATCCACTGATAGAGATTAACTGGTTGGTAACTATAAGCAGGTAAGGTGTGGCTAGAGGAAGTGGGTCACTGCGGGGAGGGGGGTCATGACCTTTGAGTATATAATTGTCCTTAGTGAGAGGAGGACTCTCCTTCTATCCTCTGGTGCCATGTTCACAGCAGCTTTCCCCTGCCATACCTTCCTGTCCTGATGTTCTGCCTCACCTTGGGCTCCAAAGAATGAAATTGGCCATGTACTGACTGAGACCCCTGAAACTGTGAATCCCAAAATAAACTTTCTCATCTTCTAACTGTTTTTGTTGGGTCTTTTTGTCACAGTGGCAAAAGCTGCCTAAAACACCTGGTTTTTAAATCTACTTGTGTTATAAGTTGAGGGATGCTTCTTTATGTTACTTTGTTTATCATATTGAAATTCATTTGGTGGCCAAGGCCTCTGCTCAGGCCCAAGCCTGTGTTCTCTGATGAACGACATCAGAGGCTGCAGATTCTGGAGGAAGTAGACTAGAGCAAACTAGTCCAGCCAAGGTCCATGGAGTATTTTCCAACATTAACAACCACTTATTGATTCTCCTGATAACTAACTGATGTCCAACAATTCAGTTCAATTCTGATACCTGCAACATGGAATCAGTATCAAATCTTACAGACTAATGGGCCCAGTCCATGGGACTGCCTCAATTCAGACGTCAATTGCAAGTCCCGGACCACCTACTTATGAAGGACCAGATATAAATCAGGCATTCCCAAGATGTCCTCCTCAAGTTCAATAATTTGCTAGAACAGTTCACAGAACTCATGAAGCCACTTTACTTACATTTACTGGTTTATCACAAAGGACACACTCAGGAACAGCCAAATGGAAGATGTACACAGGACAAGGCCCTGGAAGTGGCACAGGACTTCCATACCTTCTCTGGGCATGTGTGCCACCAACTCAGCACCTTGATGTGTTCACCAATCTGGGAGCTCATCAAGTGTCATCGTTCAAGAGCTTGTACGGAGCTTAATCTCCAGTCCGTCAACCCCCACTTCCCGGAGACTGGTGAGTGGGGCTGAAAGTGCTAATCTTTCTGGTGACCAGTCCCATCTCCAGGCTCTCTATCTAGGGGCTCCACACCAAGTTGCCTCATTAGCATAAACTCAGGTGTAATGGAAAGAAACTCATTATGAATTATGAAAGATGCTCCTATCATTCTGGAAAGTCCAAGGATTTGGGGAGTTCTGCACCAGGAACCAGGGACAAAAACAAAAATATTTTTTCTTTTAATTTTTTATTGGTGCACATAATTATTACATATATGTACATATATATCAATGAAATTGTTACATATTCATATACGCCCACAACATAATTTGGTCAATTTCATTTCCCAGTACTTCTACTTCCCCTGAAAATATTTCTTCTTACATTACACCCACTAAACAAATACGCAGTTAAGCAAATAACAACCATGAGCACCTGGGGTAGAGAATTAATATTCCAGTGTAACACATGATATAGTGTTGCTGTCATACATTATGTAAAATGTCCAGTTTCCCCCAATAGGTTAGGAGCCCTGCTAAGAAACAGGAAAGTACAACCTGTACATAGGGGAAAACAAACGAACAAACAAATAGCAACAATGAAAACTAAACAACAGAAACTGCCTTTGAGAGAGTTCAAATACTGAACTTCAAAGAAGCTATTACATACATATTAAACAAACTGTGATTAAACCATGATAAAAGAATTAAAGGAAGATAATGATGACAATGCCTCATCTAAGATAGAATGTCCATGAAGATCCACAAGTTATCAATATCAAATATCAAACATAAATTCTGGAGTTGAAAATAATCACAACCCAAGTGAAAAATTCATTGGAGGGGTGCAACAGTGAAAGAAAAATATCAGTAAACGTATAGATAAATAAATAGAAATTATACAATCTGAAAAACAGAGAAAAAATGGAGAAAAATAGCTGCGTGATATGTAGAATATCATTGAATGCATCCACATACACATAACGAAAGCCTCACATAGACAAGAGAGAGAGAAAGGAGCAGAAAAAATATTCAAAACATAATGGCTGAAAACTCCCAAAGTTTGATGAAAAGAGCATTAATCAACATATCTAGGAAGTTCACCAAATTCCAAGAAGGAGAAAAGCAAAGACGCACTGTAGTCAAAATGTTGAAAGAAAACGACAGAGAAGGGCTGGGGTTGTGGCTCAGTGGTAGAGCGCTCGCCTAGCACATGCGCGGCCCGGGTTCGATCCCCAGCACCACATAAACATAAATGCATTGCATTGTGTACAACTAAAGCAAATAAATAAATATTAAAAAAAAAAAAGAAAACGACAGAGAAAGCCACTAGAACACATACAGGGGAACCACACCAAGATCAATAGCTGAATTATCACCAGAAATGAAGAATGTCAAAGGCAGTAGAATGGCATATTTAAAGTACCAAAAATAAATAAGACATCAACCAAGAATCACATATCAGGAAAAAATAACTTATAAAAATGAAAGTAAAATAAACAGGTAAGCAAAACCAGAATGTTTTGCTAGCACACTTGATTTACAGGAAATATCCAAGGAAGGTATTAATATTGAAAAACCAGTGACATCAGGCAGTAATGTTTTTATTCATATGAAAAAGCAAAGAGCATCAGTAAAGAAAATTATGTATATAATTGTGCAAGAGTATAATTACACGTTTCTTCTAAGTTAAAAAACTATTGCATAAAGCAATGGGTATATAATCGTATATACACATAAATGTAATATACCTGCTAATAATATTACAATATGCAGATGCATATTATAAAGGAAGTGGGTGGGAGCCACACTGCATTGGTGAAAAGACTTACTTAATGATTAAATTCATTAGAAACCTATTAAAAATATGAAACTAAAGTTGCCTTTTTTTATTCCCAATTTTATGGCAGACATAGAAACATTTTACAGGAAAAAACAAGGAGTATTAAAATCTGTGTTGAGTCCTTACATTGAGACACAATCACATGTCTGTGAGACACAATTTGAGAAATATGTCATTAGGTGATTTTTATCATTGTACAAACACCATGAGTGTCAGGTCTTAAATTTGGGTGGTCAAAGATTTCTCTAAGTCTGAAATAAGCCCTTCTCAAAGTTTTGTTAGTCTCCTTGTCTTTAAATGAAGCAGATCCTTTAAGAGCTTCCCTTACTTTGTTCTTGATCTTCAGTATTGTAGCTATGCTGGGATAGCACATGGAATAACCACCACTGATTTTCCAATGCTGTAGCCTTTAATTATTTTTAGTTTGTTTCCAGGTCAATCACTTGACGGGGTCTCTTACTGGCAACATTAACAGTGCATTTTGTATGTTTAGGGGCCATGATGAACAAAACATGAGATCAAATCAAGCATGAGAGAAAACAATGCAATTAAGAGATGTCAAATACACAAGATGGATAAAGCTGCTGCCAGAGTAACTGGCGTACTGTTTTACAGCATACCTTTTTAATAAGTAGGACTGCACTCTCAAATAATGAAAAAAGTATGATATAGTAAATAGACCATTAACAGTCATTTATTGTGATTATCAAGTATTATAACTATGTGTTATACTTTATGTACTATATGTATTATACTTTTATTTATCTGGCAGCTCACTAGATTTGTTTACACCAGCATCACCACAAACGGGTGAATAATGCATTGAGCATGTTACTCTAGGCTATAGTAATTTTCAGCTCTATTATAACGTATGGAACAAGAGTCATATATGAGGTCAGTTAAGCAAAACATCATTGTGTGGCACATGATTATTATTTTGAACTTAGAAAAGCTGCTAACTTCTTTGAGTTTCAGTTTTTTAATTCATCAGATGCTGTTCACAATCTGTTATCTGACCTAGTTGCTTGTCATGTTCATTCTTTTGAAGTAGCCTAGGGTGAGGTGATGTAATGACAGAAGTAGTGGATTCATAAGTGAAAATGTTCCTATTTGTATCCAGTGTCGCAGCCTGACAGCTCAAATTCATTTAAAGCCAAGCTCCAAAGCACCAACATCTCCCCATATCACCCAAAGGTCATCCTATTTGCATTCCACTATCCCCTTCGGCAGAAATGACCCTTCATTCCTTAAACTTCCATGGCCTTTCATCACCACTTCTTTAATTGCATTTATTATAGTCTTTCTGAAGTCATTTGTTTTCATGAACTATCATCTCTTTTAGACCAGGCTTGCAGAAAGGGGGAAGGTTCCCGTGTCTTCCATTTTCATCCTGTCTTAGGACACACTAACTACAGAATTACTGAATGTATTCAATTAACATCCAGCCCCAGGTAACTGTTTATCTCTCCTACTCAAAATACCTTGTTTGAAAAATGTTGGCTACAGTATATTCCAGTTGGATCAAGAATTCTTGCAAATCACAGGCTTGTTATTTCACTTGGATATTGGTGGAGAAAGGAATGCTATAAAGTCCATGAAAGTATGAAATGTTTAACAAAATGTGTTAATATAGTATATTTCTTACTTAAAATGACAGGAAATTTTGAATAATCCCCTCCTTCTAATGTTAGTTTGATTTTCAAATGTCTATTGACATTGTTTTATGATTAAAGCAAAACTGCTGCTCTTAATAATGGTAAGAAAAATAGCCTGCAAGCACCTTATACTTCCATTTAAAAGCTCTGGTGGTTCAATAAGCCAGGGCGCTAAACTTTTATAGCATTTCTCGTTTTGATTCTGATTAAAAAAGAGAAAGTTTAAAAATTTCCTCTAGGGAACATTCAGGACACTCGGGTTTGTTGGTTGGCTTGAGTTTTCCTTTCGCCTCTTCACAATTAATTAATCACAATCGTGGAGGAGGGCGGGGTGGCAGGTGACGGGTCGGCTGGCCGCTGGGCCCGCCTACCCCTTTGCAGTCCTTCATTGGTGAGCTTTATGCTAACCTTGACCAATCGCCCGCTGCTGGGTCGTCATGGCGACGGGCACGCTAACGCTCCGGTGCCCAGCAGGGGTCTGTTCTCTGGACAGCAGGGACGATGGCGCAGAATCGGTACTGCCCACGAGTGCGGGTGGGAAACTGGAACGAGGACATCTACCTGGAGGAGGTATGGAGGGCGTGGCCAGGTGCGGACTGGAATTCCGGAACCCTGCCCGAAGTTCTGCCTGCCTCTCCTCTAGCTTCCAGCACCCCAGCCTCCTCTCTCCCCTCAGCACACACGAAATACCCCTAAACCCACCGTCTGGACTGTCCTGCAAGCCCAAGGCTCCTGGGGCTTCTTCTCTAAGCACCCTGACCTGATAAGCACGGTGCCTTGCTCTCACCCTGTGCCTCGCACTTAGGTCGGAGTTCCACTAAACTCTCCTGGGCCCTGAGTTGCTAAAGCTTGATGCTGCGGGCAGGCAAGCAGGAACCTCTAAATAGAATTACCGTCCCTTTCCTCTCCCTAGCCTGGAGGCCCGCGCCTTCCCCAGGGACCACGGAAATATCCCTTGTACTCGCCGAGTGCTCATTGCCTCACGCTCTGAGATGGCCCTCTTAACAAACGTCTGGGGGAGGGGTGGGCTTTCCAGTGTCCACCATCATACAACCAGGGGTACCTCAGAGGCAGCGAGAGGCCTCCAGTTTCTACTCTCCATTGTCACTGGCTGGAATAATTATAGCTTTGCGTCCTTCTCCTTTTTCTTAACATTCTCCAGTGACATAAAGTATTAAAGTAATGCTGAAAAAAGTTCCCACCATTCTATCATGCTCACATTTCCTTTTCTGTTCTCACAGTTCGCTTTTTCTACTTGAGATTCTTCTGACTAAAAGCTACCCTGTTCTATTTAGGGCTAGACAATGGACACATACTTTGGAATTCATTCTTTTTCTCCTTAACCAGGAGTGCATGAAAGACTTTTTAGACAAGAGAGAGAAGGGGAAACTTCTCATTCAGAGAAACAGAAGACTGAAAAAGAATCTTTTGAGACCGGTAATTTAAAATTCCAACATTGTTTTCAAATATTTTGTCGAATTAAGTGTGAGTATATGGTAAGCAAGAAAAAAATTCCATTATTTTCCATTTGAAAGTCACAATGTTTAAAATTCCTTAACATTTTAGAAACACAAAAGAAGTCTGCTTTTCATTATGTTTACTTGCATTTTCCAAGTAAAGAAATTAATAATAATTAAAATACATAGTGTTGCTCAGGAAATTCTCAATGAAAGTTAAATTAATAATGGAGTTCACACATTTGATTTTTACTGGCTTTGTCTGGCATTATTGGGGATTACTGGGAATTTGGCATTGGCAAAGTAGAAAGGAATGGAAGAAAACTAAGGTAAGGATTTGAGGGAATCCACGTGGGTGCTGGTCTGAGAAACAAAGAGGGTACCCTGGCTGTTCAGGAATTGTCTGGGTTTTGACAAATTCTTATTAAACTTGTAGATGCAGCTTTCCATATCTGAAGATGGATATATTCATTGTGGAGACAAAGTGATGCTTGTAAATCCCAACTATCCTGAGAAGGAAGAAGCTGGTTTGTTTCAGTGTGGGGACCTGAGCCTGTGCATGACTCCAGATGAAATTTCAGCTCACTTACATGATGAATTGGAGGTGCCCTGTGGTCTGAGTGCAGCTACAACCAGGATCCCAGTTGGAAGAAACACTTTTACCATTTTGAGGTAGAGACGATTGGATTTCCAGCTCAGTTTTGCCATCGCATCTGTTTTCACTTGTAGCTTAAGGATGTCCTGGAATCGCAGTGATGCTGGCAGGAGGCAGAAGATATGTGAACATTTTCTGTGGTTCTTATCATGCTGCCTTAACCTTTAGGATTATTAGCCTTTACAACCTTTCTTACTTTAGCAGGATGATTGGTAACTTGTGCTCATTTCAGAACGTTTGCTTCATAATTATTGGATCCAGGGAATTAAATCTGCATTTTGCTTAGAAGCAAAGTGGGTTTTTCTTTTCTTTTTTTTTTTTTATAGGAATTTTTATTTCTTATCTTTTTTCTTCTTTCCACATTTTTTATTGGTGCTTTAGAGTTGTACATAATGGTGGGATTTGTTGTTACATATTCATACATGCATACAACGTAACAATAAAATCAGCCAATATTACTGCCCTGTACTACCCACCTCACTCCCTTCTGCCTTCTGGTCTCTTACCTCTTCTGATCTCCCTTTCATTTTTAAAAACTTTCTAATAACACAGAAACTTTGAATTCATCTGAGTGTTTTGTCATTCTTAATGTTGCTGTTGTTTTTACAACAAAAAAAATAGTTTAATACAAGGTGGTGGTAGATGGAATTTGCTCTTTAAAAAATTAAATGTCCATTAAAATGTACTGGAGGACATTTTGAAAATCTTAAAGAACAAACTGACATAATCACAATTTAAAACTATTACCTTTGTTAATTAATTTATGATAACAGTGTTTATATAATGAGAATGTTGAAGGTCCTTTAAGTCCTTAATTTAGATTTCTCTGGAGTACATACAGATAATTTATGTTAAAATCACTAAAAATTGATCACAAAGTTTATTTCCTGGAGGATTAAGAGGAAAGATTGTATTAAATATCTATGAATGCTCTACCTTGGTTCTCTCTAAAGATGTCAATGCATTTGACCAGAATTTCTTAGTGTACATAGCATAATGTGCTTGGGCCACTCCAGCCAAAGGCTCGCAAAGTGGACATGCTCTGCATCCTGGCTATGGTGTAGGCAGGGAAGAATATGACAGCTGGGTTTTACCCCCCCACCAAGGCCTTTTATTAGTTATCTAATTCAGTTATAGGATATGAATATAGATTATCAAGAAAATGTATTATAACAAAATTGCATAAATAAAAAGTAGAGCTGTAGACTGATTCTAATCTGGACAGTTATCTTGTACTTACTCTCCCCTGACAGTGCAGACAAAGATGCCACCGGTCAAGTCCTTAGATATGGACAGGACTTTTACCTTGGAATAACAGGCGGATTTGAAAACAAAATGGTGAGTCTTCAGCTTGGCATTTCTTCTTTGGATCATTTTTATTTAAAAAAAAAAATTGTCCAATAACTACCTCCTGAGGTGGACAGAGAACTCTAGAGATAGAGGCTGCATCTCTGACTAAGTTATGGTTCAGCCTGCAGTTTACACTGGCAGTGTTGGGCCCATTGTTTCTTCTATCATTGCAACAAAACAAAACAAACAAACAAACAAACAAAAATACTCCAAAAGCTAACGTAAGGGAGGGAAATTCTTTAGTAATACAATTGGCAAAAAACAAAGTTTATACAACTTCTACCTGCAAATTAAATGATTGGATTAATTGATAATCATTTGACACTTGCCAAATGTCACTGATGCTAGCAATGTATATTATGTGAAAACTCTTTTGTCCATTTGTTTTTTAAGAGGCAGGGCCTCATTATATACCCAGGCTGGCCTTAAACTTCTGGATTCCTGTGATCCTCCTGTTTTTAAGTAGGTGGAACTGGAGGCATGGTGACACCAGGACTGGTTCTGTTGGACAACTTTTTCATTCAAACTTTTGTTAAACAAGGGAGAAGGACAATATTTAGATACTTAAATTTGCATAAGTCAAGGAACACAAGTCTTTGAACTTTACCCTGGGGATTAAGAAGTATAATAGATGCCGGGCGCAGTGGCGCACGCCGGTAATCCCAGCACTTTGGGAGGCTGAGGCAGGAGGATTGCGAGTTTAAAGCCAGCCTCAGCAATGGCGAGGCAGGGATGTGGCCCAGTGGTCGAGTGCCCCTGAGTTTAATCCCTGGTACCACCAAAAAAAAAAAAAAAAAAGTATAATAGAATCAGATAAATTTTAGTTTGAGTTCCAGGTACAGGCCTGTGTGATAGGAATTTGAATAAGTCAGCTAACCTTTTTGAATCTGTCTTATCTATAAAATGGGGAGTATTATGCCTGTCTTACTGCATAAAATTCAGTGTTGTAAATGCTTCACATTTATTAACTAATTTAATTCTTCAAGTGAATCTATAAGGTAGGGAATTTTACCCCTATTTTGCTAATGGGGAAACTGAGACACGGAGAGGTTAAATCATTGTGCCTCAAGTCACCCAGCTAATAAGTGGCAGACCTGGGACTATATAAAATTTCTCATTAAAACTGAAGATTCCATTATTGTATGATATAGCTTTGTTGTTGTTGTTGTTGTTGTTATTATTATTGTTAGGTATTATTAAGAAAAAACAGCATTTTCAAGCTATGGTGCACCATAGATAGCAAGGTACAGTCTGATTTTATTTTAGTTTTTCTGTGATGCCAGGCCTTGGTACTATTAGTCAAGCACTTTACCACTGAGCTATTCCCCTAGTGCCATGCAGCATGATTTTAAATGTAGAAATTAAATACAAAATTGTTAAGAGAGAGGATTACAGAGATTAGCATTCCTAACATTTGACTTTTAACTTATTTGTAATTTTATAAATATTATTTATTTACTTATTTGTATTTATTTATTATTATTTTTTTTCCCCCAGTGCTTGGGGGTTGAACTCAGTGGCGTTCTATCATGAGCTCCACCACAGGCCTTTTCATATTTATTTTTTATTTTTTATTTATTTATTTTTGTGGTACCGGGGATTGAACTCAGAGGCCACTGGGTCACATCCCCAGACCTTTTTTGTATTTTATTAGAGACAGGGTCTCACTGAATTGCTAAGTGCCACGCCATTGCTGAGGCTGGCTTTGAACTCGTGATCCTCCTGCCTCAGCCTCCCAAAGTGCTGGGATTACAGGCGTGCGCCACCGTGCCTGGCTCCTTTTTCTTTTTTGAGACATGGTCTCACTAAGTTTACAAGGCAAGCCTCTAACTTTCAATCCTCCTGCCTCAGTTTCCCAAGTTGTTGGGATTGTAGGCATGCATTACTGTGCATGATTATATATTCTTTTATAAAACTTAGATGTGGCCATAACTAGATGATGATAATGATGATGATGATGATGATGATGATGATGATGATTGTTATTATTTTTTTGGTACCGGGGATTGAACTCAGGGGCACTCGACCACTGAGCCACATCCCTAGCCCTTTTTTTGTATTTTTATTTAGAGACAGGGTCTCACTGAGTTGCTAAGTGCCTCGCCATTGCTGAGGCTGGCTTTGAACTCGTGATCTTCCTGCCTCAGCCTCCCAAGTGCTGGGATTACAGGCATGCGCCACCATGCCCGGCTACTAGATTATTTTTTTAAAGAACATTTCTCAAAGCTCTTCATGACAATCATATTTATATATTTATTTATTTTTAAATACATATTTTAGTTTCAGGTGGATATGATACCTTTATTTTATTTATGTGATGCTGAGGATCAAACCCAGGGCCTCACACATGTGAGACGAGTGCTCAACTGCTGAGCCATAGCCCCAGCCCCCACAATCATATTTAATGAGTGCAAGATACATGATTATGTGGAAGTATCATAGTTTGCCTAGTTTTTATTCTACTTCTGGGCAGTTGGGTTTGGTGTTCATATTTTCCTATTATATGTAAAGTTTCAGTGTTTATCTGTGTATAAATGCTTAAAACTTCTTCCACTCAATCCCAAATCAGGAATTCTCTTTTTAGTATAGATATTTTGAGGGGAGGGACATGGAGTTACTGAGACAACAAATATGAATAATTTTGAAATCATTGATACACATAATAAATTATTTTTGTAATGGGTTCTACCAATTTGTACTCTCAAAAGCAGTAAATAAGAAAGTTATTAATCATATTAAATATTATGTTAGCTTTATGTTGTTGTGTCCAAAATACTGACAAGACCGATTTGGAGGAGGAAAAGTTTATTTTGGTTCATGGTTTCAGAGGTTAATTCCATTGTGGGCTGACTCCATTACTTTGGGTCCAAAATGAGACAGAACATCATGGCGGAAGGGCATGGTGGAGGAACACTCTTCACCTTATTGTAGCCAGGAAGCAGACAGAGAGAGGGGAAGGGATTGGGGTGAAGGGTCTCAGGGAAGATGCATCCTTCCAGAACATGACCCCAGTGACCCACCTCCTCCAGCTATGCCCTACCTACTCACAGTTAACACCCCAGTCAGTCCATTCAAACTAGGATGGACTGATTAGGTCACAGCTCTCACAATGTAATCATTTTACCTCAGAACATTCCTGCAGTATCACAGGAGTTTTTGGGGGACACCCTATGTCCAAGTCATAACAAATATCATAATTATAGTCTTTACTGCTTTGATGACCAAACAAAATGAGGAGAAAAATTTTATGTAAATATTATAGTGCTTTAATTTCCCTATGTTTTCAGTTTTGTTCTCTTTCCTTCCCCTTCCCTTTATATCTTCCTACTTTTCATTCTTCTCTTTTTGGATTATGTGTTCTTTGCCTGTATATTGATTTGGGTTTATATATCTGCTTCTTCATAGATTATTAAAATTTTTTCATATTTCTTGCTAATATTTTCTCCCATGTGCTGCTTGGCTTTTAAGTTGTAGTTGTTCTAATACTATGTTTTTGAGCAAAATCTATCAATGTTTTCCTTTGAAAAATTTTCCATTGCTGTTAAGGATTAGTCTGTTTAGAGATCCTATATAAAAAATCTGGGGCTGTGGGTGTAGCTCAGTTGTGCAGCACTTGTCTAGGATGTAAAAGGCTCTGGGTTCAATTCCTAGCATGACAAAAAAATAACTGAATTCTAGATGTTTATAGTTTGAGTCTTGTTTAAATTTATTCTTTGATCCACTTGGAATTTATTTTGATAGAAGGTTTATGGGAGTATCTAAATTTCCCCATGTGACCATTCATACAGTCTTATCTGTTATGTCTTAATTATACCTTTCTCTATCAACACACGATGCTTCCCTTAGCATATACTAAATTATTATGCGTACTACACATGGTTTCTGAGCTTTCTATTTTGATCCATTGGACTCTAGTTGTCTATTTTTATTCTAGGACTAGAGCATCTTAATTACTTTATTACTTTATAATATACTTTGACAGCTCATAACTACCTCTGATTACACTTCTTTGTCCAAATTGCATTAGAAATTATTCTTTCAGTTAAATGTAATAATTATTTTCATCAAGGCTCTTTGCCCTTGCAGGAAAAACTTACCTCATGTTTTGGCTGACCTTGTAATATCAGAACCTTTACATATTCAGTAGCTTTTCTGAGATGTCTCTCCATTTATTCTCTTAGCAAAATTTTTTTCTGTCTTTCACTAAGATTTTATGGCTTTCTTCACATGGATTTGACATTGATCTTATTAAGGTTTTCCTTGACATCTTAGATTTTTGGATACCATTTTAAGACTGTCCTTTTGATACAGAAATAACATTTTATTGCATAAAGAATAATTTTTTATATTAAATATAAGAAAACCATCAACTTTTTTTATTCAAGGTTGTTGTATATATAACAGTAGCATGCATCACAATTCATTTTTATATTCACCTTTGAGGAAATTACTCATTCATTCAAATGGTTTTTCAGTTGATTCTTGTATATTTTCTAGGTAGATAATTTCATCCTCAAAAAGTGACAATTTTCTCTCTTCCCAATTTCTCAGACCTCCAATTTCTGTTTTCTGTCTTTGAATCAGCAAGCAATTCCAGGGCATTCATAAAAATATCTGGCAATAATGGCCTTGTAGTTCAGTTCCTGATTTTACGATTGTTTTTCATTACACAAACACAACAGTTTGTGGTTTGAGACGGATATTCTTTCCCATTTCAAGTTCTGGTTTTGTGCTGCTCTGAATGGCACCACTGTCCTGTTTTCTAGGGCTCAAGTTTGTGGTGTGCTCGGGTCCATGTCTCTTTCCCACTATGTCTGCTAAGTGTCACCTTCCACCCTTCTCCTTGGCCTGCCCTCTCATTTCCACTTTGGCCCTCTCTCCAGGCCTACAGTGTTTGCCCCCTTCAGTCCATCTTGACTTGGACCAGTGGGGGTAGGGTGCAGTCGGATGAATTCTTCAAAAGCTTGTCAAGTCTGGTCACCTCATTGAAAGGCCAGCGTGGCTCCCCACTGCCCTCTGAAGGAAGTTCCAGGTGCTCACGAGGGCACTTGAGGTCCGCAGTGAGATGCCCCACCCTCCTGGCTTCTCCTCAGAGCGTGTCTGCAGCCCCCAGGAGAGCACAGTGCTTCCCCTCTGCCCTCACACAGCACGCTGCCTGCGGCTCTGCTAGATGATGCTTTCCTCACTGTTCGTTGTGGTAGCTTCACACCACCATAACAAAATACTGGAGGTAATCAATGTAGAAAGAGAAAAGCTCCATTTTGGCTCACAGTTTTGGTGGCTCCAGTCCATGATCAGTTGGACCCATCATTGCTTTGGGTCTGTGGTGAGGCAGCACATCATGGTGGAGCAAAACTGCTTATGTCATGAGCCAGGGAGCAAAGAAGGAAAGAAAAGGGTTAGGATCCCACAATCCCCTTTGCAGAACATCCCCAATGAGCTAAGGGACTCCCTCAAGTCCCCACCTTTCAAAGGCTCCACCATCTCCCAAAGAACCACTCTGGGGAACCTGCCTTTAACACATGGGTCTTGGCGGGGGGGGGGGTCCTTCTATTCCCAAACCATAGCAAGCTGCATCCCTTATCTATATTGTGTCTCCTCTCCTTGAAGATAATAACTCATTTCTACCTTCCCCATACTGCCTCACTATATAGGATTTTGTGTAGAAAGCCCTATTAAAAACTCATCAAGGGCTGGGGATGTGGCTCAGCAATAAAGTACCTGGCTGGAATGTATGAGGCTCTGGGTTCAAATCCTCATGCACAAAAGATGTTTTTATCAAAAGATGCAGAAACTACCTCTCCACATCCAGGCGGAAGGTAAACCAGTGAAGAGCTCATATTGAGCTAACATTTTGGACATTTCAGTAGGATGAGTGGTTCTTGGCAAGGTTGCTGGCTGCCACAGAGCTGACACAAATTCTCAGCACTAACACCAATTCCAGAGGTACACAGGTCACTGTGAAAGCTCCCAAATGGATATCAGCTGTGATGATGTTGGCCTGCAGAGTACTTCATGCATCAAGTTTCATGCTGCATTATTTATAACAAATAATTAACCCAGGTCCTATCCTTTGAAACAGAGGAGGGGAGCAGAGGCAGGGAGTGGAAAAGACAGAGGCAGACTGTTTGGTATTCAAAGAAAATAGAAGTAGTTTGAGTTGAGTCCGTGTGTGTGTGTGTGTGTGTGTGTGTGTGTGTGTGTGTGTGTGTTGGTTTCCACATTCCAAGATGGCATTTCTAAAGAAGAGGAAAATTATGCTTTCTCATACAATCAGAAAGAACAGGGTTTTTGAAAACTGCTTTTGAAGCTCAGCACAGTGTGCATGACTATAATCCCAGCTCCCCCAGAGGTTGAGGTTAGAGGATTGCAAGTTTAAGGGTAGCCTGGGTAATTTTGTAAGACCCTGTCTCAAAATAAAAATAAAAAGGGCTGGGGATGTAACTCAGCGGTAGAATGTCCCGGGTTCCATTGTCAGTATAAAACAAACAAAACCAAAAACAAATTCCAGACAAACAGAAACAAATTCTAAACAACCAACAACAATGAAACTGCTTTTGTACATTCTTGCCATCCAGCCTGTTGATTGCTTTTCCAGTAGCTAGGACTTTGTTTCATCTGTCTGCTGTCATTTCCAGTTATATTTATCCAGTGACCACAGGACCCTGCTGAAGTCATCTAAGAAGTCTTGGCTCCAGGAGGTGTACCTGACAGATGAGGTCTCCCACCTGAACTGCTGGCAGGCTTCCTTCCTCGACCCACAGCTGCGCCTGGAGTTTGAAGGCTTCCCCATCCAGGTGAGTGCATGGCAAGGAGGGCACAGATTTCGAGGCTGGGAGGCTGTGGGTTGAATGTGCCAATGCCACCATTTGCTCCTGTTGGCAAACTGATATTCCCTAGCTCAAACAAATAGCTTGCTTTCTCTTTTTCTTTAATTTTAGTTCAAAGTTAGAAGTCACTAGTTTTTCCTGTGGCAGCATTAGTGTTTCTCAAGCCTGACTGCAGGTTAGCATTTCTAAAGAACTTTTTACAAAACAGTAAAGATTAAGCCAGGCATGATGACACACACCTGTCATCCCAGGGACGTAGGAGCCTGAGCTTGGAGGATCAGAAGTTCAAGGCTAGCCTCAGCAACTTAGTGAGACCCTGTCTCAAAATAAAACATAAAAAGGACTGGGGCTGGAGCTGAGTGGGAGAGCGTCCCCAGTACCCAAAACAAGAACCAACCAACCAACCAACCAACCAACAGAAAACAAAAATGCTGAACCCAAGGCCCTGCCCTTCAGATAGATTGAGAAGCCCAGTGTGAGAGGACAAGAATTATGACCCTGTTTCCTTTATAGTATCTTCTGTCAGGGCTCTGGTTAAGTTCTCATTACTAAAGAGTCTCAGGGAGTTAAAGGAGAGAGCAGGGCAGCCACATAGGCAACACAGTGGTCCTGCAAAGAGTATCATTCTTGTTGTCACAGGGGGACATTTTATTAGACTTGGGCCCTGTGGGACTGGAGCCTGACGTAAGGTCTTGTTGGGAAGCAGGTGTTAGCGGCACAGACCTCACTTTTGGCTTTGCTACTCACAGACTTGTTAGAAATCCCTGGGAGAATATGGCATTAGCAGAAAGAATTTACAGACTGGCCATCCATGGCTGCTGCTCCCTGTCCAGGAGGTGGCCACAGGTAGAAGTTACTTGGAATCTGTTCTATACAGAGCGCCTGTCTCTCTGGAGCTCTGCTGGGTGGACCCAGCTTCACAAGTGTGCTCCTCCCAGGACCCACAATGAAGCAGGCTTGACAAATTTCCTATCTTCAGTCATTCTTTGCCAAGTTTTGCTCTCCTAGGAATTGTGTTTCATTTCCACCATTTAAGCTGTCAGTGCCTCAGTTTCTTGTCTGCACATAGGGACATTAATAATACCCACCTTAAGAGGTTTTGTGAAGACTTCTAGAATATTAATTTACATGAAAAGTGCCTGGCTTACAGAATGCACTGGCAAGTATTCATTGTTGTCTTGATGGTTGTTACGTTCTGGAAGGAGCAGTGGCCCAAGCGTAGGAGCTCTTTGCACCACTGCTAACTCACCTTGTGGCCTGAGGCAGGTCTCTTAACCTCACTCAGTCATGGTTACACATCTGCAAAACAGGAACCTAGACCTCTCCAGGCTACCTTGCATAGGCTACCACCCTCTGGCCAGAGGCCATCAGGGAGCACCTGTAGTTGAGCAAATTGGGTTTATTGATTGTTGGGAGGAGGGAGAATGCACACTTTGGGTAAAGTAGGGCACCTCAGTAATGGGGTGTTGGGAAATATGCTATAGAATTTGGGCTTTGGTTGGGTTGTTTTGGGGACAGTCCCATGAAGTGAGACTTTGCTCTGGATTGGAGGCTATCAGGAAGCGAAGGGATCCCATGATTGTCCCATCAGCATCTCTAATCTCTAGGAGGGCAGACAAAGGCAAAACTAAAACTGACATTGGTAAAAAGACAGTGGTCATTCATGGTAGCATGTTTGGGATTTTGTGATCTGGACAATGCTCTTGTTTTGCCTGTGTTCAGTCATGACCTCAGAATGGTTTTGATCTTGTATTGACCCAGCATGGTCACAGAGTAGCCTTGTCTAATGTGGACATACCATAAAATCAGTCTGTTCTCTAGGAGAACACTAACCACAGCTAAGAGGAGGGATTTTAGGAGCTGGTTTTCTCTTCTGGATTCTAAGGGCTGCTTTTCTCTTTCTGATACAACATTTAGCTTATGTGAGTTAGGCTTTTAAGGAAATATTTATTTTTTCCCATTATAAAGACAATATATATTCATTTATGAAGTCAGAAAGCACACCAAGATATGCAAATTACTAGTAATAGTTCCACTTTCCACAGATGATTACTGTTTTTTACTATTTATTATTCTGTACATATGTATAGGTAATTTTTTACAAGATAGAACATCATGAATTTTTTTATACTTAATAACACCCTTGGCCATATCTCATGTTGTCAAAGATCCATATTGTGATTTTGAATAATTATTCTGTCATATGTATTTAATCAAATGCTTGGCTTCTAAGTTATTCCATACATTTTTATTATATGCATATGCTAAATTGAAATAGAGTATAACTCTAAATTTTTACATATAGAAAAGTGGAGACCTTTATTCAGGATGCTAATAGAATACATATTTTTTTTTAAATCTAAAGGCAAATGAAAAAATTGTTATCCATCACCGTCACACGAATCGGGGACTGGCAGTCCATCGCCATCTTTTCTTAAGGTATCGTATTGCAGGGTACAGCAAAATGCCACGTGTGGTACTTGTGAATATAAACAAAGACACACAAAAAAAGTCCATTGATGATGAAATGTTGCTACACAGAACTCTGATGGTGTGAAAATCTTATCGGAGCCCCTGTTATATAAATCCTTTCCTGCAGGATTTTAGCTATAACAGACATGACCTGCCTTATTCTTACCCAAACAGGGTGAAAACTTCCTGCAAACAGGCCACCTCTTAGAGATCCCAAGGGCTTTATGTGTAGTAGTAGTCTGCTTTATTTGGTGCTTTGAGATGAAATGAAATCCTATTGAAAATAGTTACTTGATTTCCAACCAGAATTAATCCTTTCTTGCTTTAGGACCTATTTTGGAAAGGAAGTTGAAGTTGCAGCTCACACACATCTGGATTCACACAAAGTTGAAAAACCAAAGAATCATTGGGTTTTGGTTACTGGGAGTCCCAGGAATGGCTCATCCACCGTGCTGGACCTGCCCAAACCACCGGCAGAGGACACCCAAGCCATGGAGCAGGCCATGGGCCTTGACACACGGTGACATATCAGGCATACACATGCTCTCCTGGGCCCTGTGCTTATCCAGTCTAGCTTTAAAATAAATTGGCAGTCTTTGTTATGCCACAAACGGATTTTAGATACAGAACTCTCTGAATACTATATTAAAACAAAGACTATGTTAGGATTATTGAATTAGTGGTAGGGGTCTAGGACATGAAAAAACTAGCTTTGAAAAATGAGTACTATTTAGATATGACAAATGCTGGTCCTTTGTTGATAACCAAATTCTGAAGAACCCAGCATCCCTGACTTAGGTACTCCCTAGTAGCATCTCCTACAAGGACTCTGTGTTAGTCTTTATAACTTGCTAAGTAATAAAGCTATCAGAACACCACTGGATTTTTGGTGATATTGTGCCCCCCCTTGACCCTGTGTGATGTACATCAATATGTAGCTGTGAGTCATAGCCTCATCTTGGAATTTAAAATTCTCCCTCTTATAAAACATTAATATTTTTGCTTCTACCTCTGGCTTAGAAGGTCAAATCCTCTACCTGACCAGTTACCTATTATTTTATAATGCTATTCAAACAGAAGAGTATGTTTATCTCTATCTTATCTTCAAAACTAGCACATTAATGAAGACACCCATGTGCTTTGAAAGCTCCTGACAAAATATATATGTATCCTTCCATTTGTTTGTTCAATTATCCAAACTTCATTCAGTGCCTATGGGTAAGGTATTATAAAATTTTGCCCAGCCTTGTAGGTACAGGTAAACCGCAAGACTGGTCACAAACAAATATGCCATGAGGCACAAAGTAGGCCCTGGTAGTGTTTTAAATAGATGCAGTGTTGGCTGTGCAGATTGGCCTTCTTCAGGGAGCTGGCTTTGCCATCAAGCATGTGGGATTTAGGACAAGGTCCCACCCTGGCTGTGAGCTGGATTTACCTTGGAAACTTTAGCAGTTCTTCATGTGGGGCCCCCGCCAGAAATTCCAATTTAATGGTCTGGGTGCAGCCTGGGCACTGGGCTTTGTCAGTGTTCTTCAGATGCCTCCCATGTGCAGTCAAGGGGAGACCTGCTATGTCAGGAGATGGAGGAAGAAGTGGAATTTCCTGCGGTGGTCAGAAAGGGCTTTGGTCAGTGGGTCTCAGCCTGGCTGAACATTAGGACCACCTGGAGAATTTGGAGACACCCACTGCTCAGGCAGTCCTTTGTACCTTTCAATCAGGTAGGGCTTTTAAAAAATTCAGATGCTTGGGTTCATCTCCAGAGATCCTTAGTTCCCTGGAGTGGAGCCCAGGTATCAGTATTTTGAAAAACCCACTAATTAATTTTAATTTGTTTTTGTACTGGGGATTGAACCCAGGGATGCTTTACCACTGAGCTACACCCCCAAGGTCTTGCTAAGTTCCACAGGGCCTCACTAAACTGCTGAGGATGGCTTCAAACTTGTGATCCTCCTGTCTCAGCCTCTGAAATTTCTGGGGTTACAGGCATGTCCATCTCAGCTGGCCCTACTAATTAATTTTAATGTGCAGCCTGGGCTGAGAATCACTGGCTTAGCTGAGAGGAAGATTAGGTTGCCTATGTGTCTCCCAAGAGCAACAGGTAGGTAGATCTGGGCTACCTGTCCATCTGGAGAAAGACATTCTGTAACCATCTGCAAGCATCAAAACCAATTCTGGTACCTGCCCATTCCTATGATAAAATCATCCTTGAGCCCATCACAGGAGGAAAGTTCTCAGGCAACATTGAGACTCCAGTCTTTCCTTGAACCATCCTTCAGTGGTTTCTTGAGTGAACCACCCAGGGTCAGCCCCACCCACCAGGAATCTGGTTCACTGACCAAGTTTTCAGACCCACAGCCAGTGACAGCTATGGCATGACTGCCACCTAGCTGACTGTCACTGAGATCCCCATCATTTTAATGTACACGTTGAGTCTAGAGAGGCTCAAGCACTACAAAACCTTGGGTCTCTCACAGAGGAAAGATAATAACTAGAAAGTGAGGACTTCTGAATTGAGCAAGCATCCTACACGAACAAACTGTGCCATCTACATGTCAATCTGCTGCCTTGGGTTCCTTGAGCATCTTACACAATTATAAAGGGCTTTTGACACTTGGTTCTTTATTTAGTACCCATGGCTCCTTGGGTTTTACATAGAGTCTTGATCACTGCTTATCCCCACTTCTTGGGAAGTGTATATTAAGGGGATGAATGAGTTAACAAAATAAATCAATTGACAGAAGAGGCACCAAGTATGGAGGAGTGAAATACCCTGCTCAAGGCCACAGAGCTCAGAAGCAGCAAAACTTTGGAAGAACTAAGCAGCCTAGCTCTCCTTCTAGACCAAAGTTTCCTAATCTCAGCACTCTTGTTTATTTTCTTATTATTTTATATTTATTTTCCCCAAATAATTCTTTTTCTTGTGGACTGTCCTGCGCATTATATGATGTTTGGCAACATTCCTAGACTCTTTCATAGTAGCACTCCTGTAGTTATGAGAAACAAAAACATCTCTAGATGTTGCTAAATGTCCCCTGGGGGGAAATATCCCCTAGGGGAAAATCTGCCATTCGAGGGTCACCATCCTAGACATTCTTCTAGATGTTTATTTGCCATTTTCAGAAGATGGCATAAAAGGTTCATTCCCTCCCTACTTTTCTTTCTCCTTCCTTTCCCTTCCCTTCTCTTCCCTTCCCTTCCCTCACTCTCCCTCCCCTCCCCCCTTTCCTGTAGAGATTAAAATATGTGGTCTATGAGATTTATTCTAGGGATATTAATAATCTGCTTTGAACATCTGAGCTGGGTTTTGATGCAAACCGAGAATTCTGGCAGGTGCAAACTGGCCCTCTAGGTGCAGTTGCTATACAGACCTTTGTGCAGAGACCTGAAGGCACAGGCAGTGACCTCCAGTGTGGACCACACAAGATGGCCCTTGAAGTGTGAAAAGAAGGCTTCAGGCTTCTACATATATCATTATTTTATCCTTCAAAATGCATTCACATGTGTGCTTTACCCTGCTCAAAAAGTTTTTTTTTTTTTTTTTTTTTTTTTTTTGGTACCGGGGATTGAACTCAGGGGCACTGGACCACTGGGCCACATCCCCAGCCCTTTTTTGTATTTTATTAGAGACAGGGTCTCACTGAGTTTCTAAGTGCCTCGCCATTGCTGAGGCTGGCTTTGAACTCTTGATCCTCCTGACTTAGCCTCCCAAGTGCTGGGATTACAGGCGTGCGCCACCACGCCCGGCTCAAAAAGTTTTTAATGTGGATATATGTTAGCTTAGTAGGCATGAGTAAAATTGATAAATAGAAGTATACGTAAGTGTTTCATAGCAAATGTTCAAAAGTTGGGGGGAAAGGTGCATAATCACAAACTATGGAAACCATCCTACATGCTGTGAGTGCTCACATGTTATATAGCACCATGTCACTGTTGCTATAGCGATGCACACATACCTCTGCCCTGAGTTGTGGATACAGTCTTCTTCCAGATCTAAGGTTGACTTTAATTCAAATGCTTATTGGTTGTTTACTGAGGGCCAGTGTTCTACCTAGAGTGGCCAAGAGGTAAAGAGCCTGCAAAGGGGGGAGACAGGGTCAAAGAGCTCTCAGTGTGGTTGTGCCCAGGGCGCTCTAAGATCCAGTGGAAGCACAAGGAGGTTACTCATACCTGGAGGCAGGGAAACCTGCCCTCAGATGACACTTGAGCTGTAAAGCACACTAGAAAGCACTTTCCAGGCAGTGAGGCCACGTTTCATTTGCAGAGACCACCTCTATATCCCTGAAGTGTGGCATTTGGAGCAGCAGGGAGAGGTGGGACCTAGGCAGAAGCCAGTTTAGAACAGACTGTGTACAGGTAATACCCAGTGTAGCCTGTATGGGTTGTTAAGATACTGCAATACCTCAATCCTTATTGTAAGTAGCTACTGAACCTAATCCCTGAGACGCCCTTGGGAGCCTGGTACTCTCCTGGACTTCCCTATAACACAACTGAAGAGTTAATGTCAGGCCAACAGGAGTCCTTCAGGTCCCTGCCCAACACTGTTACTAGAGTTCCTTTTGTTTGATTGGTGTCCAGTGATTTTTTTAGAAAAAGTCATATAGGTTGTTAAATATTCTGAACATTGCTCTTGGCTGCATGTGTTAGGTTATTGAATTTGAATTTTACTCAAAATGATGGCCAACTTTTGAAAGATTTCAAGGAAGAGAGTGGCATTTTTAACTTTTTAAAAATTTTGGTACTAGGGATTGAACTCGTGGGTGCTCTACCACTGAGCTACATTCCCAATCCTTTTGATTTTTTATCTTGAAACAGGATCTCAGTAAGTTGCTGATACTAATCTTGAACTTGCCTTAGCATCCTGAGTAGGTAGGATTATAGGTGTGTACCTCTATGTACAGGAGAGAGGCATGATTTTGAGCTAGAAAGATTATTATGGAGTCATCAGGGAGAATGAGATGATGAGATTTTGAGTGAAGGCTGTGTCAGAATACAGAGAACTCATGGGCTAGAGAGATTAGGAAGATAGACCGCAATCAATAACTTGGTGGATATAAGATCAGGGAAAGAGGAGAAGGTGGACACTCTTCCCTAAGATTCAAGCATCAGAGGAAGGTAGGTGGTAGGGCAGCCAAAATGGTTGCCTGGAGACCCTGAGTAGAGGCTATTTTCTGTGGCTATAGCTGCAGGCCAGCTATAGTGCTGTCATCTGCTGGGCTGGTTGTCCCCATCCCATCCCAAACCTAACTAAGTCCTTCATAGTTGGCAGCAAATCCAATCTTGGGATGGAGTACCTTAACTTTCTGCTAGTAGGTGTGTGGAGAAATCCAGCAAGAACAGGGGTGTGGTGGCCTACCTTCTAGCTCTGAGAACGTCACCCTGGAAGGCTACAAGGAGAACTGCCTGTGACAGTAGGGGGACCAGGTGCTCTGTGTGTGCAAGGGCTGCTCCTGCTTCCTTCTGCTTTCCTATACAAGTTCAGAAAGTGAGCTCATCTCCATCAACACACTTGGGGTTGGACTCCTCTTCTTTCCTTACACAACAGACCTTTTTTATATTCAATGGAATCCAATAGACACCACAGATGATTTTATACCAGGCACTAAGCTAGACAGTGGGATCCAGAGGGGAATGAATGTGTTCCCACCTTTATGGCCTCTACTGGAGAGATCATGTTTGGGAAGTAAAGAAAGGCTCTTCCTATTGGGGAAAAATGACAATTAATGTCATCATAAGGCAAAGCCATCAACATGGGGAAATGCAGGATGTTCCTTGCAGCAGATAGAAGTTTAATTTGCCTGAAACAAGGAGGGAGGGAGGACCAGAAGGGAGATAAGATGTTGAAAAGGTGGAGGAGCCAGGGTGTGGAAGTCTGCATTCAATAAGGTAGCTAGCAGAGAGTCACTGCGTATTTCTGAGCAGGACAGGGATAGGGAAAGGAAGGAAGGTCAGTCTGGGAGGGAGGAGTACTAGGCACATTGAAAGAGGTTGTTTCTGAGTTTGGAATCACAGCTGGTGAAAGACTCCAAATGCATGAACTTGGGGAGAGCAGGGCTGGCTACACAGATTGATGGGTCTGAGCAGATTATTTTATTTTTCTACTATTTCTTCACCAAAGGCAAAAATAGTAGAAACAACTTTTTCCATTGGTAAATTCACTCAAATCTACTGATATAATTTGGAGCTTTTTTTTTTTTTTTTAAAGTTGCTTTTTTTTTTTTTTTAGGAATAACCATGTAGAACCATTTATATATTTATTAATAATCCAGTATAAATTTAGTAATCCCGAAATGTGGTGGAGAGCCTGATTGGGTTAAAGGATTCAATTCCCAAGGGGAGAGCATGTTGTAAGGAAGACAATTGCTTAGTAGATAAACTCTTACTAGTGAAAACAAAAATTACAAACAACCCATTAGAGTAAGGTAAAGGGTTTGAAGTGGCAATTATAAATAATCCAACTGTCCAAGATGCATTTCAGAACATATTCCCATCAGCACAATGCAATGCCATTTTCTACCCATCTACTCAGAAAGCAGCAACAGAGCCATACTGTGTCAGAACCCAGAGACCAATGCTTATGTGGCCTTCCTGGTTATTTGCAGGTGGGGAAGGGAGTCCTGAAAGGGGAAGGACACACCTGAAGCCTTGGGAAAGACAGAGGCAGGGTCTGGGAAGACTTGTCTCTGATGATGGGGATGATCAACCTCATTAACCCCAAGCACCTTGGAGAGAGGGCCTGGGTTAGGATTTGGAGTGCTTTGAGGCCTAGGAGACCCTATGTTCTCTCCGGTTGATTTGGTCTTGCTATTTCCCAAAGTGGCCACAAGATGTCAATGTTAATAACGTTACAAGTCAACACTTGAAATTGCTCAACTGTTGAGTTCGATTTCAAAATATGGGGGAGTTTCCAGTTTTCAAAATGTACATTTTAAGAGGGGAAAAACCATAAAAGCACTGTGGTCAGGGTATCTGTTTGTTTGTTTTTTTTTCTTTATAAAAGAAATGGCGTATGAGGTCTCTGTAAAAGCTGGTTTAAACAGCATTCCGGGGGCTTGTGCCAAGGGAGTCCAGGTTAAAATATAGCTCTTTCAGGACTTGTTAGGGACATTCCATCAGGAGTCTGGGGTTCTCCAGGAAATTGTGCCCTGAACCCTGGGCCCCCAGGTCCAGCGTGACGTGTGGAGCGGCGACTCCACAGTCCTCTCTGTTGTTTATCGGCCCTGGCTGGATCCTTTGTCCTCAGCAAGCATCAGTTTCCTAAACTGGAAACTATCTTCCTCTCAGAGTCATTTAAAAGAACAAACTAAATGAGGCAGTGTATTTTAGAGAGGCAGGAGGATATAATGGGTCCAAGCTCTGGCTGTAGACTCAGACAGCTCAGTGTAGACACGTCTTACTTCCTCCCTGCGTAGTTTTGGCAGGCCATGGCACTTTTCTGAATCTCTTTTCATCCATAGGTTAAAAAGGGGGCTAAAATAAGATGGGCACAGTGGCACATGCCTGTAATCCCAGAGACTTGGGAGGCTGAGGCAGGAGTATTGCAAGTTTGAGGCCAGCCTGGGCAGCTTAGTGAGACCCTGTTCTCAAAATAAAAAGTAAAAAGAGCTGCAGATGGAGCTCAATGGTAAAGCACCTGGATTCATTCCCTAGCACTGGGAAAAATAAAGGGATAAAATATTAATCCTTAGCCGGGCGTGGTGGCGCACGCCTGTAATCCTAGCACTTGGGAGGCTGAGGCAGGAGGATCACGAGTTCAAAGCCAGCCTCAGCAATGGCGAGGCACTTAGCAACTCAGTGAGACCCTGTCTCTAATAAAATACAAAAAAGGGCTGGGGATGTGGCCCAGTGGTCGAGTGCCCCTGAGTTCAATCCCCGGTACCAAAAAAAAAAAAAAAAAAAAAAAAAAAAAAAATTAATCCTCACCATAGACTTGCTGTGCAGATTAAGTAAGGTTACATGTGTTAAACGTTCTGCACCCTCTCTAGCTCTACCTCATTACCAATTCCCATTTCTACTTGGGTCTTCATGTTGACCTCTGCTTATCTTGCATGTAATCTTCTAATTCTAAAGGTAAGTAAGTGGAAGCTTGGAGGGGGGAGTGACTTGCCCAGTATTGCACATGAACTAGCACTTTCTCTGTCACTGTACTTCCATTCTGCCTTTCAAGGATGTGTTTGTTTATTTATTATACCTGACAATAAGCTCTCTGAGGACAGAGAACTACATCCTGCATTGTGTTCCCTATGTTAGAGGGTCATCATCATCATCACCATCATCAGCACTTCACTAGGTACCAGGCCCTTTTCCAAGCACTTTTTGTATGTCTTAACCAACTTAATTCTCACATAAAACTTGTGAGATAAGTTCCATTGTTAACTGAATTTTACAGAATAGAAAACAGACTGAGAGAGGTTAATTACACAGTGTTGCACAATTTGCAAGGAAGGAGCCAGGCAGTCTGAATCCAGGCCCAGAGCACTTAGCCATCAAGCGGCGCTGCCTCTCTGGCAGCAATCCTTCATGCACTTTTGTTGGATTGAATGAAGTCAGCAAGATTGGGAATTGAGCATTGTATATTATAGGAGTGACCCTAGACATGCATTCAAGTTGTATGCTGACACCAGCTTTAAAGGTACCATCTGAGGCAGACACAGGAAGAACCATGCCTCAGGGTGTGACTGAAGGGGAGGGAGTGAAGGAGGCACTGGAGGGAGGTATAAGGGGAAACTCTCAGCTCAGGTCCACTCTGGGACAGCAGAGCAGAAGTGGGTGCTGTGGAGGACTGGGAGCCGGCACCCCCCATCCTTGCCATGAATGTATGATGGGATCAAAGTAATTTGTGACAGCATGGATGAACCTAGAGGGCATTATGTTAAGTGAAATAAATCAGGTATAGAAAGACAAATAGGACATGATCTCACCTATTTGTGGAATCTGAAAATGTTGAATTTATAGAAGCAGAGAGTAGAGGGTGGGTACCAGAGGCTGGTAGTGGTAGTGGGGAGATGTTTGACAGGTAAAAACTTTCCATTAAAAGACAAACAAGTTCTGTGCTTGCTTTGGCAACACTTATATTAAATTGGAAGAATTCGAGAAGATTAGCTTAGCTCTTATGCAAAGATAACATGCAAGTTTGTGCAGTTTCTATGGTTTTGAAAGACATCTTTGATTTGGGAGGTTCACGGTGAAAGGGAAACCGTGACTCCCTTAGTAGTTCAACAGTTATTTGTAAACCATCATTTTCTGCTTCATGAAAGGTGCATGATAGAATATAATATTTTGTAATCACATCTAAAACCCCGTTACAGCTTTTTTTTTTTTTTTTTGGTACCGGGGATTGAACTCAGGGGCACTGGACCACTGGGCCACATCCCCAGCCCTTTTTTGTATTTTATTAGAGACAGGGTCTCACTGAGTTTCTAAGTGCCTCGTCATTGCTGAGGCTGGCTTTGAACTCGCGATCCTCCTGTCTCAGCCTCCCAAGTGCTGGGATTACAGGCTTGCGCCACCGTGTCCGGCTTCTTTACAGCCATTTTTATAAATGCAAAAGCAGGTTAGTGCAATGAAGAATTTTTCATTTTGTCAAAAACACATTCAAAGATTCATGAATTTTCCAGCTCAGCAGAACAACTTATTATAAACTTCAAATAATTTTGTTACTGATTTTGCTATGGTTCACCTCAGATTCTACTGAAGAAACACAAGTATTGGTGACTTTTTGTGACTGAATCTAAAAACATTAATGAGAAATATTGGAAAATAATGCTGACAATATTTAATCTATCATACAATTCCTCCAATTATGATGAAAAGACTGAACTCCCTGAAACTAAAAAAGTGCAAATTTGGGGGACCTAATGTAAAACCTGGGTGATGATAGATGTGTTAATTAATTTGACTGGGATAATCATTACATGATGTATATGCCTATGAAATCATCACATCATACACATTGAATTTATGCATTTTTTGTCAATTAAATCTCTTAAATTTTAAAAAAGAGTACTGCCTTGGCTCACTGGTTTCTGAGTTTCTCCATTCCCCTCCAACCTGAATGGATGGAGCCTGGGGTTAGTCTCACACACCAACTCTGACCAAGAGAATAGTTTTTCTGGAGCTCTGTGCTAACCAGTATTTGGAAAACATCCAGTTTCAGTGGAGAATGAATTTGAGGTGTCCTCCATGTGTTCAGGAGCAGACCACGGGCCATGTTTTAGCTTGCCCAGCTCCAGTCCTTCCCTTTCTGATAGATCCAGATTCCTGTACTTATCCTGGCCTCCCAGGCTACCTGGCATTGGCGTCGTGGGCTCTGTCTAGGGAGCTGAGTGACAGAGGCTAACCCAGCCAGAGCTCCACCCCAGATTCCTGGCACTGTACGTCCCAAGCTCTAACCCACTGCATGCAGAGACACATGCACACCCCGCCTCCCTTCCATCCAGAGGGACAGAGGCGGTGCCTCCTGTGGCCATCTCCACTGCTGAGCAGTTCTCTTTCTTCCTTGTCCCTGCATGGTCTCTGCACTGTGTTGTTGTTGGATGATGGGAACAAGGTTGAACATCTGCCAAACATCTGCTCATGTCTCCTGAATGTGCTCCCAACCAGACGGGCAGGAAGCAGCTCCACCCTTGAACTGAGCTGCCGGGGCCTGGGGCTGCCACTCCAGGACATTGCCTGGTTTGCTTGTGGGGAAGGAGGGGGAACCCCTGAGCTGAGCTATGGTCTCTTTCTTTAGAGGTGGGAGAAGCCTCTGGGTTCTGCATCCTTCCCCTTCTTTCCCAGAAGGGGCAGTGCTGTGGGTTAGGGGCATTCAACAGAAGAGAGACCTGCTGGAGATGACTGCAGAGGTAACAGGAGACCAGGATGAGGGCAAACCGCTCATTTGGGAGGTACCAGGAAACGGGGAAGAAAGAAAAGTCAGGAACAGGTGTCTGATCAAGTAGGTAACATGGGGGGTAGGGATGGGACTCCTCAGAGGTACCCCAACTGGAGGAGTGCACATGGGAAGATTGCTTCTCCACCTCCCACCTGTCGCTGTCAAGTTCTGCCCTTTGGGATGCCATCTTCCTCACATTTTTGCCTTAGTATGTGGGGTGGGTGGAGAGAAAACCTCAGTTGGAGGCCCAGTAGGAAGACATGAAGGGGATTTGGCAGGACATAGACAACCCCCTTTATAATGATTGTTTATTTATTTATTTGGTATTGGGGGTTGAATCCAGGGACCTTTTACCACTGCACTACATCTCCAGTTCCTTTATTATTTTTAAATTTTGAAGACAGGGTCTCACTAAATTGCCCTTGAACTTATGATCCTCCTGGATCACAGTTGAGATTACAGGTGTGTGCCACAGCATAGGTTGACAACCCTGTTTGAAAGTGGCAAATGAAGGTTAAAGATGAATAGTAATTGTGGGCATAGTCCTATTGGATAGCTCTCTTTCTCCTCCTTCTCCCCTCCTTTGCTCCGTCTACCCCATTACTTTTCCTTACCTACCTCTTCCCCTCTCTCGTCTGTCATCTTTTCCCTTCTCCCTCTCTTTCCTTTTCTATTTTCCTTTCCTCCTCTCTGTGTTCCTTATGTAGCCCAAACATCCCTTGTTTAAGAGATGAATATAAGGCAATTTTAGCCAGGTGTGGTGGTGCACACCAATAATCCTAGCAACTTGGGAGTCTGAGGTGAAAAAATTTCAAGTCTGAGGCCAGCCTTGGCAACTTTGTGAGATCTTGTCTCAAAGTAAAAATATAGAAAGATATAGAAAGTGCTGGAGATGCAGTTCAGTTGTAGAGCACCCTTGGAGCACCCTAGTACCAAAAAGAAAGAAAGAAAGACAGAAAGAAAGAAAGACAGACAAAAAGACAAGTACTTCTCCCACCTTATTTTCCTACCTTTTAAGGAGGAGCCCTTCAATCACATTCTGTGGGGTCAATTCCTCCTTATCCCCTGGATGGACACTCAGATATATTCTTGGGCCACTTGATGTTGCTAAACATTTCAACACTGACTAGTGTAGTTATTAAAATGCTATTTTTCCACATAATGATTATCTTCTGAACTTGAGGTATAGTTGAGCCTTCCTGCCTCCTGCAGTCTATCTTGCTCCTGGCTGGAGACCCCTGCTGGTGTGCTCTCCAATCTTGCCCACTGCAGTTTCTGACCCTGTTAGAGTTGGAGATGGAGACAAGAGAGTAGGACATCAGGAAAGTTCTTTCCTGACCACACTCATGGGAGACAGAGCTTCTGTGTTCTCTGGTCTTGGAAGATGGCCAAGGTCACCATCTAGGTATTTATTGCTATTCCCAGGGGAGTTCACTGGGGATATCACCTGCTCCAGGCATCTTACCTGGGGTTTGTGTTTCTTGTCTAACTTGTTGCTTACTTTCAGCTTCTGGGTATCTCCTATACCTTTGTATTCTTTCTGCTGAGGTCTTTCTACTTTTCCTAGGATGCCACCTAAGCGAGACCCTAAGATGAGCCTACATTTTTTCTTTCATGTGGCCCACAGGAACTAGCCATGGATTGTTCTAGTTCTCCCAGATTCTGGGAGTGTAGATCCATCCCAATGAAGCCACTTATTTTTCTTTCTTTCTTTTTTTTTTTTTTGCCATCAAAGAAGTAGCTCAACATTTCTTTCTCTCCTTAGCTTTTCCCGGTGGGGTCAGCACCTGGATGTCTTCCTCCCTTCAGAGCATGCTAATCTACATCACCAAATGGTCTCTCTGAAGCTCCTTTCATCGAGTTTGGCGTGGAGGGATAAACATTCTATGCTTCCTTCTTGGGGGTGGAGTGGGGACACGCCTGCCATCAACCTTCTCTCAAATACCTCCTCTCATGTTGGACCCTTATAAACCTCTCTAATAGCAACAGAGGAGTTTTTGGTTACTTTGTTTGCAAATGTTTCCAAGAGAGGGCTATAACACATAGTTCCCCCATTATGCCATCACAGAATTCCTTTTGCTTTATTATAGTACCTGGAACATTAGAGTCTCAGAGGACTGCTGTATGCCTCTGTCCCTCTAGTTCTGGCCCAATCTGAAGATTGATCTATCAAGGCTCGGACTAATTTCCCTGTCCTCTAGGAGACATCTTTCGGCCTCATTAAGTAGAGTTTGGTACTTCCTTCTCAGTGTTCCTTGGTTGACCTATCCACAGCTTGGTCCTCAATGCTGCTGAAGTGCCCTGATGCCACTTTGTCCCTGTAGTGAGCCTCTTCTAGTCAGCTTCCAGCTAAACCCTCAGTTAACTTCTGCTCATTGTCTTTGGCAGATGGGAACTTCTTGATCATGTGCACAGCACACAGGAATGGAAGCAGCTCATGTGTGCTCCCCTCAGCCATGTGGGTTCCATCTCCTCACTCTGCTGCACCTTGAGTTTGCTTTGCTGTGGTTTCCCTCCAGCCTGTGCAGTCTGTGTTCTCCCTATCCCATGTGGGTTCAGCTTGAATTAGGCAAAAGTGTTTCCTGAACTTCCCTAAAACATCAGGATCAATGTGTTGCAGCCCTGTTTTCCTTTCCTCACCTCTTTTACCCCCTGTCCATTACCCTTTGGGATCCGAGGTGTGAGCTTCAATCTCCCTATCTCCTCTGTGTCATACCTTCCCCATTTCGGGAGGCATCTTTGACTAAGATTTCCCTTCCAGGCCAAAGGTATTTTCTTTATATTATGGAATAAATTTATGAAATTCAGAATCTAGGCCTGTATTTTGATAAGCTTGGTATGAAAATCAATTGGAAAATCCTTTTCTGGCAATAAATCTAGTTTATAGGACAACTTGTGGTTGAAGATTTTAAAAAATGCTATGAATGTGTGAATAGCCAGATGACTTGCTTTACCTTTCTACTTAAGTGGCTTCTATCTGCCAGCTTCTCCACCTCCCAGAAGGTGTATGGCTCAGGGTGTCCGGGCAAAGAACGGAAGCCAAAACACAAAGGAGAAAAGCACAACAATGTACCTATCAAACAATAATACACCTATCCTAAGATAAACAAATAGGAGGAGGGAGAACATCCCAGGGAGATGCTTTTGGATTAGGAAGACTTCACAGAGTGAAGGCCATTCCAATAGTGAGAAGAGCCTACCTTACGATTGTGACAGTCCATTCAGGAAATGTAGATTTCAAAGGTGAGTCAACTGAATTGTTTAAGGACCATATATTCTCCTTACCCCAAGCAACTGAATTACCTGTTGACTTCAGAATTTATAGTTCTATTCTGATTAAAAAGTAACAAATGCTCACTGTAGGAAATAGAGGAAAATAAGATAAGTATTGCTAATTTTCAGCGTGTCTCTTTAACATGTATTGTATATGCCATTAATAGAAGCTGTTAGTAGAGACCTAGGCCAGAGGCTTGATTGTAGATCCCAATAAATCACGTCTGACCACTGCCCTGCCACCTCTCCCCCAAAATAAAGGAAAAAACTACTGGTGAAAAGCAGGAAAAAAAAAATCTTTAACCAGTGTAGTTACACCAGGAAGACCCCTTGTTTTCAGGGGTACTGATGTGAACTTCTATATTATAGACAAGAGGACCAGAAATGTTCACAGTCACTCAGTCTTGGTCAAAATTCTGCTCTGGTTGATCATTGTCTCAGGATTCGTCAAGCAGGACCTTGCCTGTGATAAGGGAGTTTATGGGGGCAGGGGGTTATTACAAGATGTTTATCAGAACTGTTGGTCCTGGAATCCAAGGTGATTCAGAGCACAGGAGACATATGCAAGATGGAGGCAGAGATGCCAAGCTTTTTTTTTTTTCTTTGAGTTACCCACTGGACTTTTGCTTTTCCAGACTCTGAATCTTTGTTATACTGCCACACTTAGACTTTATGTGTACAAGCAAGTGGCTTATGTTAAAGCACTGAATCTGAAACTCATTGAAATTTGATTCCCAATGTAAAGGTATTGATAAGTGATGGGAACTTGGAATGTTTTGTCTTATATATGGGGAAAAGAGAGAGAGAGAGAGAGCGCTGCTGCAGGAATAAGAAAAAGGACCTAACAAAAATAGAAGGGAGACAAATTGAGTAGAGGAAAGGGATTAAGAGGGGAGGGAGGAATGAAGGACATGGAGAAGTATTGGGGAATTAAATCTACCAAATTATGCTATGTAGTATTCACCAACATACTACAATGAATCACACACACACACACACACACACACACACACACACACCAGCAACAGCTAGAGAAGGGAGATTGGTAAAGTAAAGCAAGCAGATCAGGAGAAAAGGGAAGGTACTGGTGCGTGTATAAATATGGCAAAATTGAGCCGGGCGTGGTGGTGCACGCCTGTAATCCCAGCACTTGGGAGGCTGAGGCAGGAGGATCTCGAGTTCAAAGCCTGCCTCAGCAAAGGCAAGGCCTTTAGCAACTCAGTGAGACCCTGTCTCTAAATAAAATACAAAAAAGGGCTGGGGATGTAGCCCAGTGGTTGAGTGCCCCTGAGTTCAATCCCCAGTACCAAAAAATAAATAAATAAAAATATGGCATAATGAATTCCACTATTATGTATAATTATAATGCTCTAATAAAAATTAAAATAAAGAAAAAAAAAGATGGGGCCTTTAAGAGCTGTCTGGCTCATTAATGGTACTCTCACAGGACTGGGCTAATTCTTGCAGGAATGAGTGAATTCTTGCTTCCAAGGGACTGGATTCATTACCGTGAAAGTGTGTTGTTATAGAATGAAGGAGCCCCAATTAGGAAGGGCTATTGAGGCTAGCTGGAAGCCATAAGTTCCACCTGATAATAAGTATGTATGTGACGCACCTGTAAATGCACGTGAGGCACCCGCAAAGCTAAAGGTATATAATCGGGTGAAAGCGGTCGGAGTTAGGAAGAATGAATTCATTCAGTCAGTCGTGCAGCAGTCGCTCGGTCGGTCAGAAGAAGAGTTCGGGTCGGAGAAGAATCAGAGCAGCCAGAACGTAGGCAGAGCGGTTACAGAAGAGAAACCAGATAGAAGAAGTAATTGCTGGTCAGAGTTAGGCCGAGGCTCCGGAGGAAGAAAGAAGAAAGAAGAAAGATCTTTCTTTCTCTCTCTCTAAGCTAAGAAGAAAAGAAGAAAGAAGAAAGAAGAAAGCTCTCTCTAATCTCTCTCTAATCTTTCTCTCTAAGCTCTTTCTAAGAAGAAGAAAAATCTTTCTTTCTCTCTCTAAGCTCTCTCTAAGAAAGTAGAAGTAAAAGTAGTAATAGCTTTACTCTGCCTCTGAGTTTTCCTCCCGCGGCACTGTGGCTGGCCATGACAGGCAGCTTACAATAGAACAAGGCTGTCTATTTTATTTTGTCTCTTTTGTGTGTGACCAATTGCCTTTCTGCTTTCTTCCATGAGTTGAAGCAGCATGAGGCCCCTCACCTTATGCTTTTGGACTTCCCAGCCTCCAGAACCATTAGCCAAAATAAAACTCTATTCTCTAAAAATTAGCAAGCGTCAGGTATTTGGTCTTAGCAACATAAAATGGACTCGGACATTGACCATAATATAACCTGGCTTTTCCTGACTAATTTAGAAATTGGAAGTAGAAGTGGGGTGCTGCTGTGACCAATAACTGAAATATGTGGCACAGACATACTGGTTAGGCAACAGCAATAAGGAAACTGGATCAGAGACTGAAAAACCAGAAGCCCCTGTTATAAAGTGTTAAAATGTTTATAAGAATAGCCTGGGATAACTTGGAAGGCATATTTGCTTCCTAATGAACTTGCAGCTATGGTGGGGAGTTTGGAAGTGGAGTGTTGGCACTACATGCTGGTTGCTATTGACCATATTTAACAAAATGTGAGAAGGAAGAAGCAAGTACAAAAATTTTACTAGTTTCCAAATAATTGACTAGTTTCAAGGGTAATAAAAAGGAGTGAAGGGAGAAAGGCCAGAAACTAAGGTTGAAAACCTATTTGCATCTAGATGACAAATGGTGAAATATGGGGTTAAGAAAGACTTTGAGAGATCGAAGGCAAATACCAGATTGAGGATTTGCTACCCGGTTGCAATCAGGGAAAAAAATCAAATTAAGGATGTGGCTTTCTCACCTATCATTAAAATTTCCCTCTGGCTATGATATCTTACAGAAAAATTAGTTTAAGCTTTCAAACCTAGTACTCTAGGTTGCTTCAAGCTAGCCCCCATTGCAATTGTGTGAAAGAAGCTTGGGGAAATAGGCGAGGAAGCAAAGCAGATCTGGGAGTCAAGTCTTGAAGGAAAAGTGGGTGGACAAGGAACTGACTACTAATTTTTGAGAGTCACACTGCCAACAAAACAAAACAAGAGGTCAGTGGTAGAGTGCTTGCTTGGCATATGTGTGAGGCCCTGGATTCAATCCTTAGCATGGAAGAAACAACAACAACAACAACAACAACAACAAAAAAAAAAAAAAAAAAAAAAAAAAAAAGGAAGCAGACAAAAATCCTCTCCTCAAAAAAAGCAAGATACCACTTCCCCCAACCACCACCACATGATTTTGGCTGTAGAAAGCTTGTGATAATTTGTGACAGATAACGATCCTTGAGACTCCAACAATCTATAGGCAACAAGCAGCCTGAGAAAGCTATGAAGATCCTAAGGAGGACACATTTTCCAAAGCCCATTTCAGATGTGGCCAAGGAGGCAATGGAAGAGGAAGGACCTTCTAAAATGTGTCCTTGGAGAGTAATCCCAGTGGCTCAGGAGGCTGAGGCAGGAAGATCATGAATTCAAAGCCAGCCTCAGCAAAAGAGAGGCACTAAGCAGCTCAATGAGACCCTGTCTCTATATAAAATACAAAATAGGGCTGGGGATGTGGCTCAGTGGCCAAGTGCCCCTGAGTTCAATTCTGGTCACACCCTCCCCACACACACACAAAAAGGGATTGCCCTCTGGAGAGCAGAATAGAGGATTATCAGGGAATCTGACCCTTAGATCAGAAACCTTTACAAAGATATCCAGTAAGATTTGAGTTTCTATGGGCCTGTGAAGGCTGGTTCTTCCACTTAGCTCTTCAATGACTTCTGTCCTCTCCCTAATCCACCACTGAATCCTAGGTATATAGAAGGCAGGTAACTTGACCTTTAGGTCAGTGGTTGGCAAATTGCTGCCTGTGGCTAAATATCACCTGTTGCCTGTTTCTGTAAGTGAAGTTTGATTGTGTGTTGCCAGTTACTGCATTTAGTGCTTCAAGTGGTTAGCTAGCCTATCATATTTACTTTCTGGCCTGATAGATAGGCTTGGGCCAATGGGCCACCTCCCCCATGGAAATTTCCATGAGAAGCAACCTGGTTTCATTTTCCCTGGGCAGGAGCCAATCGGCTTAAAGGTTGCCCTGTTCCACAGGCAGGAGCCAATCGGCTTAAAGGTCGCCCTGTTCCCTGGGCAAAGAGCCAATAGCATTGAAGGTCATTCTGGTACACCCCCCCACCAGAAATCCCTACTTAAAGCTCCTGCCTGCCCGGAGCTCAGACACAACAGCTTGTCCCTGCTGAGAGGAGGCAGCCACTGCAACAGCTCCAGACTCACCGTCTCCAGTCCAATGGCAGCTGCTCCAGCCGACAGTTCCAGAGACCACAGCCTGCATGACCAGGCACCCACCTTCCGTTCAGAGCTTGCACACTCCCCTCTCCCTGCCTCCTTTTTTCCCACCAGAGCTTGCACACTTCCCTCTCCGTGACTCCTCTCTCCCCATACTTCTTCTACCTCTGACCAGCCATAAAGGCTGGTGAATAAATCTCTTGGCTGCACGGTTGTCTCCGGTGTGCTTTTTGCCCTTCATGGCCCATTTAGAAAAAGTTTGCTGCTGGGCGTGATGGTGCATACCTGTAATCTCAGCACTTGGGAGGATGAGGCAGGAGGATCACGAGTTCAAAACCAGCCTGTGGCGAGGCACTTAGCAACTCAATGAGACCCTGTCTCTAAATAAAATACAAAAAAGGGCTTGGGATGTGGCCCAGTGGTCGAGTGTCCCTGAGTTCAATCCTTGGTACCAAAAAAAAAAAAAAAAAAAAAAAAAAGAAAGAAAGAAAGAAAGAAAGAAAAAGTTTGCTGATTGATCCCTGTTCTAGAATAACAGTCCTCTGGACCAAGAAGAGCATGTCTGATCTGAAGCAGAGATGGCTACTCATCTGTTGGAGATCTGTGTTTTTGATTTAGATGCCCTTTGACTTGATAGGACTTTGGACTTTGCAGAGTGTTTTTTTTTTTTTTTTTTTTTTTTTTTTTTTTTTTTTTGTAGGGGGAGAAGAGAGAAAAGGAATATTTGGTGATCAGACTGTGGCTGAGACATAGAATGCTCACTCAAGAGCCATGTGCCCATTCTAACTGCTGTGCAGTTAGATAAGGTCAAAAGATTGAGTTCTAGGCAACAGATCATGAGTGGAAGTGACATGTGTCACTTCTGGCCTGAGGCACTGAAAAGCCATTGTATATTTCTCCACGCCCTCTTATCCCCTGCCGTGGCACTCTGAATCATTGTGTTGAGAAGGTGAAGACACAAGGTGGAGACAGCCTGGTCTCTGAGTCACCTCTTGGAAGGACTAATAGAATTACACCTATGCCATAATTTCAATATAGTTGAGTTTATACTTTCAGAAAATTTATATTAAATAGTATAATTTTATATTTATATTACTAATAGTTTCCATAGTACATAAAATAGTCTTTGAAAACGTGATTTTTTAGTAACTTCATAATATTCCATTGGACTGTTTCATTGCTAATGCTCTGTGATTGGGAAGGTATGGTAAGAAAGGTATGCTCATTCAGTGGTTGGAAGAGAACAGCTCTGTGCAATTTTTTTCTGAAATACAATTTAATAATATGCTTCTCCCCAGTTTTGAAAATTTCCTCATCGAAAATTTACCCTTAGGAGGAACTGGAATTGTAGAACTAGAGTGCTTGCCTAGCATGTGTGAGGCTCTGGCTTTGATCCTCAGCACCACATAAAAATAAATAAATAAAATAAAGGTATTTTGTCCATCTACAACTAATTAAAAAAAAAAAAAAGGAAAGAAAATTTACCCTTAGAAAATAATGAATAAAATTTATTGATGAGGATTTTGTGTTAGCTTTCTTTACAATGTCAAAATTGGAAATATTTTAAATGTCCACAGTAACAAATCAGTCACATAAATGACAACATGTTTCCAGGCATCGCCTGTTTGTTGATGTGGCTTGCTGAGCATGGAGTGTCTGGAACTTGAGACCCAGAATGTGGATCTGATCTAACAGTTGGCAGATTGGATGCCTCTGCCTTTCACACTGTATCTATTCATTCCCTGCTGACTGCCTCAGATTATGGATGGGGCTGGCCAAGGTTTTTCTCCTCTTAATTTCCTTGGCAACTCACGACTTCTGGCTGCAAAGACTCTTCAGATGGTCTCTTGGACATCAAACAACTACAGCCCAACATTTGGTTACATAAAGTGCAAATGAATCATGAACACGTGGATTGTATTTCCGTTCAAATACACTGGGATTTCAAATTATGGGAAATGGACTCTGGGTTGTACAAATTAGGACTGTGTTGGAGAAACCGGTGCAATCACAGAACAGATCCTCGGTTTCATTATGTCCATCTGCTCTTCCCCAAAATATTTCTCCTTAGCACCCTAGAAATGGAAGCTATTTAAATCAAGGGGATGCTGAGAGCTAGTTTTTCCTCCAAGAGAGTTGGGAGGCCAAATGAATTTGCCAAAGGTTCTTGAGATTTATTTGTTTTGTCCCAAAGCCAATGGAGACTAAACAACATGCAAAATGGTCCCTCCCTTCTCCTTGGCTTCTGTATTGGAACTTCCTTAATTTCCATCCTCCTTTAGTATCTTCTCTGTCTTGATATTGCATGTCTCTTTCATTGATTATCCCCCAAATTTTGGGGTTTTCTAAATCCCATTGTTCCTACTGTACTTTTTAGGTTATTTTAAGTCTGAACCCTTGACTTTCTACTTTCTATACACAGATGATGTTCAAATTTCTAATCCCATCTAGATCTTTCTCCTGATCTCCAATTCCTGCATCCATATGCCCACTAGGCATCTCCATTCTCTACAGCCCACAGATGCTCAAAACTCCCTATGTCCAGACTGAACTCATTGTGATTCCTCCTCCTTCCAGCTGTTCTCCCTGCATTTGCTATTTTAGTAACTGAAAGTATCAATCATTCAGCCACCCATGCTATTGTTTAAGTAGTTTAAAAAATTTTGAGTTTTCACTATATACCAGAGCCTGAGTTAGGTAAGGGACCATAAAGATGAATAAGATCTAGGCTTTGCTCTGAATGTACTCACAACCTAGGGAAGAGGATGGACATATAGATGAATAGGAAGAGCACAGCATCAGCAATATGCAGAGGGTGTGATAGCATGGGAAGGGGGCTTGACTCACACTGGCATTGGGGTCTTTGAGTGAGGTTCAGAAGTGTGAAAATACTTTATATAAAACTAGCAACTTGAAAAATTGTGCTCTTTATATGTAATATGAAATTAAATGTACTCTGCAAACATGTATAACAAATTAGAATAATAAAAAATTCAAAAAATTTTTCGAGAAGATAAAGAGGCAGGAGGGAACATGTGCAAAAGCACGGAGATGAGAAACCAAGGTGGGAACTATCAACTCAATGTCAGTATGAATTTGATCTGGCTGCAGAAACAGACAGGGGCCAGTTGATGAAGAGCTTACATCCCTTGTTCAAAAGGTTTGTACAACCTTTTGCACAAATAGTTGTACCAAAGCCAGTAGAGATACAGAGAGTTTATGTGGCCTCTCAGAGGAATGATAAGTAGAAAATAAAAAGGTCAGATTGTTATGGCAGTGGGAGAGGGTGAAGTTGAGGAGTGTGAGGTTGGTGAATGGGTAGAGAAGTTAGGGAACATGAGGGTTACCTTGGCTGCAGAGCATGAGAACCTCAAGAAGAAAGAGGCAGGGGAACAGGGAGATGTTGCTGCCTGAAGCGGAAACCGCCTTAGAGCAACGAACGCCGCAGGAAAATTCGGAGGCAGGATGAAAATGAAAAAAGGTCTTTTATTCTTCTTCTCTCTCTGGCTCCAGCAATCACTCCAAACGCTCTAACTCAACCACCACCTTCTTCTTCTTCCCACACACACTAACCAAACTCACCCAGTTATATACATATCGCTTTAACAAGGACACGTGCTTACAGCTTGAGCTTACAGGTGCGTCACGCAGTGTTCACGGGCATACAAAGATTCTTTGGATAATGTATTACTATCAGGTGGAAACTAGAACATCTTTTATGGCTCTCAGCTAACCACAATCTTTAGCTATCTCCTTGATTATAGGCTCCTTCAATTCCCCCTTTTAGTTTTAAAAGAGGGGATGTTCTAGGACGTCCATGTGCAACCGACATTCTTACCCGTCATGGGAGTCTAGGCTGTCCTGACTCCTGGCTTAGGTTGACATGCCGGCCACATTAGACTGTCCCGTGCGACTGTGCCGTGTCTTAGGTTGTCCCCTTCTGGGGATCTTACCCGTCATAGGCTAACCAGCCATCCAATAGAGCCCTTCAGGATCGACTGTGTGTTGACTAACAGCCGTCCAATTTTTAGGAGATGCTGCGGCTTTAAGGCGGCAAGCCTACTGCTGACGAGCCAAGTTTCCATAGCATATCAAGTTCTTTAAGCCAATCAGCTGCCCTTAGTTTCATCAAGTAACGCACTGAGTTCTCTTAGACAAATACCCACAAGGCATTGTCCCGTAATGTCCCAAAATAATGGCAAATCAAAATGTCCATAAGTTATAACACATAGATTCAAGAGACCCCATGCATGCAGAGCAGAGGCCACACTGCTGGTTAGGTTGTTTGATGCTTGAGCAGCAGGGATGCTTGCAGCGACCGTGGTCCCTGCAGTTGTAGCATCAGCCGTCTTTTTTATGTCTAGACATTTCCACCGGCAAATCTTCAGGGCCCGCTACCTAAAAACTCAAGCATCCATTATTAAGGGAAAGGCAGTGCTATTCCAGCACTGAGATCAAAAGGTGAGCTGTCAAACTAAAAAAAGAATTATTAGAGTAGAAAATAAAAGTTGGTCTCTGCTCACACACATTGCTGCTTAAGCTCCCACAAACATAAGCTGGCAAAATATCACATTCAGAAATAATCAAAGAGAAACTGAGGGTGTTTACTGCATTAAAGATAAAGAAAAGCTAAAGGCACTTTGGAAAAATAATTTGTTAGCTGTAATCCTCAAGTCTCTATATACACAGCAATCCTATACCTGTTGAAATAATTCAAATTAATCAGCTATTAAACAAATGAAGTTAATAACAAATAAACGATCCTCTGTCGGAACACCAAAATATCAGGTTATACAACATTAAACATATTCACAGCTGAAGAGAAGTCCCGGAGACAACTATAAATCAAAATTGATTATCATTATAATAGATTATCTAATTAAAATATTCTGAACTTATATGAATATCTATTTATCTATCTATCTATCTATTGATTATCTAATTAGAATATTCTAAGCTTAAATGAATTAACGTTATTTGGATCTATATCTATCTACCTATTTTTTTTTTTAAGCGCTTAATTATTTGTGACGTCACACTAGACAGACGCACATATAAACATATATTTGTGACATCACATTAACATGAAATTTAGACAAATGCACAGACATAAAGACATATATAAAAGAAAAAAAATACAATTGTGTATACACTGAAGAGAGATCTTCTTGTCCCAGCCGGGAAGATGAAATTTAAGTTGTAAATTTAATGGAGGACTCTTAAGGGAATCACTCCATACCTTCATTTTGGTCCTCTTGATTTTGTACTTGTTTATTCAATCTAGACTCCTCAATAACTTCATCTTGATCCTTTTGACTTTGTACCTGCTTTATCAATCTAGATGGTATCCATATTGGAGAGGATTCGTGCTTTGGAAAAACACAAACAGATCCTCTCCCCCAAATTAATACTGGGTCTGGACCCTTCCATGTACCTGAGAGAACATCCTTCCAGTAAACCAAAAGTTTATGTTGTTGGTGTGGGTTCCAGTGTCTATCTCCAGCCGAATGTCCATTAGAATCTAAAGTTAAGAAATTTAGGGTAAACAGGGCAACTGCCAATCTGTCCTTAGGATTTTTCCAGTTTCCATCTTTTTGCTTTAGTAACATATTTTTAAGTGTCCGATTTGCTCTTTCAATTATTCCTTGTCCCTGAGGATTATAAGCGATACCTGTTTTGTGGATAATATTGAACTTTGTACAAAATTGTTTGAAGGATGTGGATGTATATGCAGGGCCATTATCTGTTTTAAGCATTTTGGGGATGCCCAATGCAGCAAAAGCTTGCAGACAATGAGATATAGTATCTTTAACTTTTTCTCCAGAATGTAAAGAAGCAAAAATCATGCCTGAGCATGTATCTATTGTGACATGAATAAATCGTAATTTTCCAAAACTTGGCTCATGTGTGACATCCATCTGCCACAAATGATTGGGCATCAAACCTCGTGGGTTAACCCCATAATGTGGATTGGGCAAAAGTGTTACACAAGATGGACATTCTTTTACAATTCTACGAGCTTGTTCTTTTGTGATTTTAAATTTTTGTCTTAAGGTAGTGCTGTTAACGTGGAACTGGGAATGAAATAAAGTAGCTTGTTGTACTGTAGTAAATATAAATATTGTTTTAGTGAGGGCGTCAGCTTTTTGATTACCTTCATGGAGAGGACCAGGCAGATTAGTGTGAGCTCTTATGTGACCTATAAATAAAGGTTCTTTTCGTTGCCATAGGAGATTTTGGATTTGAGAAAACAATTTAAAAGCTGGAGTATGTGGTGCTATTGGACCTGCTAGCTCCAATTTAGGGACAGCATGTACAATATAGTGGCTGTCTGAAAAAATATTCATAGGCTGTTCTTTAAAATTTTCCAGAGCTATTATTATAGCTTCGAGTTCCACTAATTGAGCTGATTTTTGATTAGTGATATGAATCATTTTTTCATTTTGAGTGACTACTGCAGCAGTACCGTTAGAGGATCCATCTGTAAATACATTAAATGCTTTAGGAATGGGTTGAGTTTTTATTACCTGTGGGAATATGATAGGATGATTGATACAAAAGGACAGTATAGGAGATTTAGGAATATGATTGTCAAATTTGCAGAAGTAGAGCATCTAGCTATAGCCCAATCATTATCATTGAAGCACAAATATTCAACCTGTGACGATGAATAAGGAGTAATAATAGTAGCAGGATGAATTCCAAATATTTTTGTAGAGGTTTTAAGTCCTTGAAGAATAAGTTTAGCCACCATGGAGGTATAAGACTCAATTGTACTTTTAGGAGAGACAGGCAAATGTATCCATAATATAGGTCCCTGTTGCCAAAATACTCCTGTTGGTGTATATTGTGAAGGAATAATAATCAATATTAGTGGTTGTGCAAAATCAAATCTATCGCAATGGGATCTTTCAATGGCCTGTTCTACTAATTTTAGAGCTCTCCTGGCCTCAGGAGTTAATGTTCGCGGTGAGGATGGATCAGGGTTCCCGCGAAGGATGTCAAATAAAGGTTTTAATTGTCCAGTAGTGAGGCTTAGTGTAGGGCGAAGCCAATTAATGTCTCCCAATAATTTTTGGAAATCATTGAGGGTGGTCAAATGTTCTTTACTTATTAGAATTTTTTGGGGTTTAACAAAAGTATCCATGATTTTAAAGCCTAAATATAGTATAGGTGATCTGCTTTGAACTTTTTCTTCTGCTATATATAATCCATATTTTTTAAAATTTTTTGTTATTTCACTAAATATATTAAATAAGATTTTTTGATTAGGGTGAGCTAATAAAACATCGTCCATGTAGTGTAGACACATGAGGTCTTGATATTTGTTTTTAATGGTAGTTGGCACATTGTAGGGCTATTTGCCATTCCCTGTGGCAATACTTTCCATTGATATCTTTTATCAGGGCCATTATTATTGATAGAAGGAATTGAAAAAGCAAATCTGGGGGCATCCAGAGGATGTAGGGGAATGGAAAAGAAACAGTCCTTTATATCAAGAGTTATAAGGTAATAGTTTTTTGGAATAGCTACAGGATTAGGAAGTCCAGGTTGGGTGGGTCCCATAATTTTCATTGTTTTATTAATTTGTCTTAGGTCTTGTAATAGTCTCCATTTTCCCGATTTTTTCTTAATTACAAATATGGGAGAATTCCAGGGAGAGGTGGAAGGCTCTATGTGTCCTGCTTCTAATTGTTCTTTAATTAATTGATGGGCCGCGTGCAATTTTTCTTTGGATAGGGGCCACTGAGGGACCCAAACTGGCTTATTAGAGAGCCATGGTATTTTTAAAATTGTTTTCTCAGTGGCCCCTAGAAAAAATGTCCTTTGCCTTTTTTATTATGATTAGGATTTTTATTCTTAACACCTGCAGGCTTGGTTGCTAGGTGTAGCCCCATTTGATGTAAGATATCTCTTCCCCATAGGGTAACTGGCAAGCTGTTTTAAAACATAAGGTTGGAATGTTCCTGTATGGCCTTCATTGTCTTGCCAATTTAAGATTACAGCACTTTGTGCTGGGGTATTACTATATCCCAAGCCTCTTAAACTGGTTGAGGCTTTCTGCAGAGGCCAGTGCTTAGGCCATTGTTGTAGATTTATGATGGAAGAGTCAGCTCCTGTATCAATCAGCCCCTCCATCTCTATACCTTGAATTTTTAATTTGCACATCGGCCTCCGTGAACAATCCTGAACCCAGAAAGCCATAGGTCCTGAACCAGTGGAACCGAATGCTCTGCTATTTCTATTTTGTGGCATGCTTTTAAAAGAACTATGGAGACTGGGAATGAGGAGCAGCTGTGCGATTCTGTCTCCTTGATTTACGGAGATGATACCCCTGTGTGTACTTAGCATTATTTTAATCTCTCCATTATAATCTGAATCAATAACCCCTGGTATAACATTAAAGCCTAATAAACTCTTGGAACTACGCCCAAGGATTAGTCACAGTTCCTGAAGGGAGAGGTCCCCTGATTCCCGTAGGAATCAGCTGAACCCCCATTTCAGGTGTCAGGACCATCCGGGCAGTAGAACAGAGATCTAATCCTGCACTTCCTCTTGTCCCTCTGATAAGGGCGTTAATGGGTAGGAGGGATTGTGACGAGGAATCATTTGGATCTGAGGGCCTTCCTCCTCTAGTGCGCATTCCTCCTCTAGTGCCTCGTACATTTGTGGGCCCCGGGGCATTGGGCCCCGTGCCCCGTTTTTTTTGAAATCCTTGATAAATCATTTCCATATATATCATATCTGGAATGGCATTGATTGGCCCAATGTATACCCTTTTTGCACCTGGGGCATCGGCCTGGAGCATGGTATGAATTTGATCTTATTACCCTTGGGGGATATTGCTTAGCATATCTTGGTTGATTATAATACTTTTGTCTGGAATATCCTGTTCTAGGTTGAAACCTTTGGGAATTTTGAGGGGAGGAATTTTTCATCACTGCAGCAATTACGTTGCCTGTGATAACAGCCTCGTTTATGTCTTTGCACAGTCTGATATAAATTGATAAGTCTTTTTTACTTCTCCACGGCCTTATTGCATCCTGGCAATATTTATTAGCATTCTCGTACACTAATTGGATAACTAGAGGCATAGCTTGCTCGACTTCGCCAAAAACTCTAGATGTTGTTTTTAAGAGTCTATCTACAAAATCAGCGTAAGGTTCGTTAGGGCCCTTGTATAACTTTTGATAGGCTGCCTTGCAGATCCCCTGTGCCTGATATTGTCTTCCAGGCTTTCACAGCTGCAGTGTGTATCTGGGCATACACACCTGGATCGTATTGTAGCTGATTTTGTAGTTCGGCGAACTGACCCTCCCCTGTGAGCATATCTATATTGCGTTGAGGGAAACCTGCTGCAGCATTTCTCTTTGCTATTTCTGAACAAAGTTCCTGGAATTGAGTTTTCCAGATTAGGTATTGTCCCCCACTTAATACCGCTCTGCATAGACTTTTCCAATCTGAGGGGTCATACTTAATGTGAACGGAGCTTGAGGCCCATAGGTCATTACCGCCTGTAAGCTGCCTGGTACCGAAAACCGGGAGGAAAAACTCTCGGAGGCAGAGTTAAGCTTTTACTACTTTTACTTCTACTTTCTTAGAGCTTAGAGAGGGAAAGAAAGATTTTTAGAGAGAAAGATTAGAGCGAGCTTTTCTTCTTGTAGCTTAGAGTAGCTTAGAGTAAAGAAAGATAGAGCTTAGCTTAGAGAAAGATTAGAGCTTCTTTCTTCTCTCTTCTTTCTTCCTTCTTCTGTCTTCTGTCTTCTTCAGGAGTCTCGGCCTAACTCTGACCAGTCATTACTTCTTCTATCTGGTTTCTCTTCTGTAACCGCTCTGCCTACGTTCTGACCGCTGATTCTTCTGACCGACCGAGACTGCCCGGCTGACTGAATTCTCCGTTCTCCTAACTCGGACCGCTTTCACCCGGTTATATACCTTCAGCTTTTCGGGTGCCTAGACATATCAGGTGGAACTTATGGCTTCCAGCTAGCTGCAACAGCCCTTCCTAATTAGGGCTCCTTCAACCGTCTCTTTAAAATTCTTTATTGTTTTAAAGTCTAGGGACTCGTGATATCTTTGTCCCTGTTCATTTTGAAATACTGGGTGCTCCTGCGGTCTATGTTGTTCAAGAGCGTATAAGCGCTCAGAAAGGCCGCCAATTTCTACTTCAAGGGCACGTACATTCTGATCAATACTCCTTATTGTTTCTGTTAGGTATTCTATCCATGAAGGAGCAGAGGGCACTAGTGGTCCCTCTATTTGACGGTCTTTTCTCTTTTTTAATTTCTTTTTGTTCTTTTTATTGGAGACTGTGCTCCCTGAATCGCTTTTTGATTCCTCCTCACTACTAGCTTCATAATTCCTAACCGGCTCAGTAGAGGAGACCGTACTCTCATGGTTTGGCTCCTTGTTACCACTCAGTATCCTGAGTTTCAGCTTCTAAGGAGAGTACATACTCCTCAGCTAATTTTATTAAGCTTCTGATGGCTTTTGCAGTTCTTACTTTTGAATTTATATTACTGCTCTCCTTGCTGGTCTCAACTGAGTCAGAGGATATGCTTTCTTGTTCACTTTTCTCACTATCCTCTGAGTTCATCAAAAATTTCATTCGTGGCTTTTATAAACCAACTTTTTGTTATATTCGCTCCCATATTTTTAAATTTTCTTTTTTCTTACCTTGCCGCCGAATTCCCCGTACAGGCCACCACTTGTTGCTGCCTGAAGCGGAAACCGCCTTGGAGCAACGAACGCTGCAGGAAAATTCGGAGGCAGGATGAAAATGAAAAAAGGTCTTTTATTCTTCTTCTCTTTCTGGCTCCAGCAATCACTCCAAACGCTCTAACTCCAACCACCACCTTCTTCTTCTTCCCACACACACTAACCAAACTCACCCAGTTATATACATATCGCTTTAACAAGGACACGTCTTACAGCTCGACACTTTAGATACAGGGGTATTACTATCAGGTGGAAACCATCTTGAACTCATTTCCTTGTGTCTCATGTTTCGGAGATACCAAGGTGCATAGTGGTTCCTAGTGGACATCAAATAGGCTCACTGCCCTTTCCCGCCTGGTCTCATCACCCATATCAAACCTTCAGCCTGGCTCACCCATCAAACCTTCAGAGGGAACTCATCCGAGCAGAGCCTTTCTGACTTGGCTCAGTGGGGTCTGTGCCATCTTCTGTGCTTCCACCTCACCCGGAGCTGGGGCTGCACTTTATTCCCAGACAACTCCATTCAGTGTGCTTCCTCTCTCCCCTCCCTCACTCTCCATTAGACAAGGACAGAAGGCTGAAGCCATTCGGTTGCTGTTTTCAGACTGCTGAACTCATCTTGGGAAGAGCTGAAGGTTCTTTCTGGTTATATAGCTGAAATCCAATGTAACTGGGAAGCGAGGAAAACTGAAGTTTTGACATTGTGACAATTGTTATCAGTATGGTTTCAGGGAAAGAGGAGGAATTGTGAGGTGTGCAGTGTGGTCTGTGACCATCTAAAGGTGTGTTTTGGGGCTGTAATAACTTCTCTGCCTATTAGGAGAGTGGAAATTTTCTTCGGTGTGAGTGAATGACCTAGTACATTTGGAGGCAAAGCACAGAGACAATAGAGTATGGACCGAGGTCATTCAGGAACCATGGTGGGAAAGGAATGGCTGGAGGAAAAGCAATAGCAATGGAAGGATCAGCAAGATGGCAACAGGAGGCTGCACTAAGGGCTCAGTTGTGAAGCTTTAGGCAGTACTCTTCCCTGGTTCCTCGGCACTGCAGGATGAGAACCAGACACAAGGAGAAGAACAAAGATTTCAGGGGCAGAAGCCCAAGGCAGAGACTGTAACAGTAGGAGCAAAAGAATCATTGGGGCTGTGTCCCCTGCAGATACTACACGCATGGAGACGGTAACTCAGAAGTGCTCCAAGCCAACAGGTGCATTGTGTCCAATGCAGTCAATGTGGGACAGCTACCCAAGTGAGCTCCAAGCCTACAGTTGGGCTGTGTCCACCGCAGATGGTGTAAACATGGAGACAGAAACCCAAGTGGATTTCAGGCCTACGAGGTGGCTGTCATGCAGGTTTCATGGTCTGGCAGCCTTAATGGTGACCTCTGCAATCTCCATGGCCAGTGCAAAGAAGGGAGAGTGTGAAATAGCCCTGGGAGGAGTTGGGAGAAACTTGTTCTGCAGAGAGAGGGGATGCCCTTGAGGCCAAGCCCAATGCCTTTCTCTCCATGGGGTCTAGTCTGCATTCTCACTCTTGACCTGCACATCCTCCAGTCCAACCCTACCTCTGTGCTCAGCTCTTTGGTGTTCTTTTCTATCCTTTGGACCTTGGGCTGAGATCTGGTCTTCATACTTTGACTCTTGGGCCTCCCTTGAGAACTGATCCTTGACCCTCCCTTGAACCTTTTGTATCAACTCCCTGTACTTTAGTCTGCCTCAGAGAGGAGACATGGCCTTGAGTGGACCATTTTTTTGGTTGAACATTTTTTTGGTTGACATCCATTCACACATTCAGTTCTCCGTGGAGAAGCAGGATTCAGACAGTGGACTTCTGTCCCCTGAGCATGGCATTCTCTGTCAGCCTTCATCCCAGCCTTCTGCCAAATCGCTGCCTCTTCCAACTTTCCTAGGTGGATCTATTGAGTAATCTGAGACCAAACTGACTTAAGGTAGGAAGAACAAAACTTTCTTGAACCTTCAAATTGTGGGTGAATTATCTACCTATTCCCCACAAGGGAGAACAAAGACATGATGCCCCAGGACTAACCCTGGGACTTTTGTGTTGATTTTGGTTTCCAAGTAATTCTTGGGTCCCATCTATCACTCTTTGTCACTTATTGTTTCCTGGGCCCCTGTCTAAACTAGCAGTGGAATTCTTTTATTTCTCAGTTTTCATACTATGACACCATCATCATCAGCATTGGCATCAGCAGCATCATCACCACCACCATCGCTACCACTGTCATCACCACCATTATCATTGTCACCACCATGATCGACACCACTACCATCAGCAGCATTGCCAAAATCCCCACCATCACCATCATCATTTTTTTTTCACGAGGACTTGTATATAATCTGTCCATCTACTACTGTGCAGACCCAATTGAAAGTATCACACCATTCTACAGAACTCAAGGAAGCTGGTAGTTTGTGTCCACAACTGAAGGAGTCAGCATACTAATGAGCATGCTTCATTCCTATGGAAAGAAGACAAGCCATGGTCTGGGGAGGAAAGCTGCAGGCCCTGAATTCTGGGAGTCTCTGGGTGTAGTCCTTCAATGGTCAGTCTCAAATTGAAAAGAAGCTGAAGGAAAATCAGCAAGGCTGGAACCAGAAGGGACAGAGTTCATGAGGAGGGGCTAGGAGCAGGAGCAGGCAAAGGACTGGCTCAGAAATGGCCTCATAAATGTTGGCACCCATTGAAATGATCCTGTTCTACCAAGAGTTGACTTGTGAGGACAGAAAAGAATATAGCTAGAGGGCAGGCATGTGAGTCACTCATGATGATACTCCTGCAGCACCATGCCTGGCTCAGTACAGGTGCCCAGGAGTCCTTGTTGCATTGAACTGACTTCCTGGTGACAGATAATATGGTGAGCTTCTCTTCATCACCTATGCTTGCTTTTGGGATTCATACATAGTTAATACAGTACTTTCAGAATTTTTTTTGTATTGGCCATGGATAAATAATAATAAATATGTATGTATATATATATATGCAAATATATGTGTGCATATATGCATATATATACACATAATGTAAAACATATGCACAATACCTAAAACTTTTACATTAAAACAATAAAAGTCTTCCAGAACAAAATGAGACTTTATATTTATGGGTCTGTAGAAAGTATTTTATGATAAGTTAAAAAGATCAGAAGGTTTTCAGGAATGTACTTTCACAAGTTCAAAGCAAGTGAAATACTGATAAAGCAAGATCTACTGGTCTCTGCAATTTACTGAGATGTTTTCCTGCTTGGGAGCCAATCTACAGAAAGGAGACCTTGCCCAGGACACCTCTGGGCTCCTCTTTCTAGTGCAGCACACTGGTTACAACAGGACACTGTAGCAAGCATGAGTGACTGAGATGGTGCAAGAGTGGTTGGCATGAGTAGTCCCTAGGGCTTTCCCTATTTCTATGATTATTTTTCCTTTTCAAGGAAAATCATCTTTCCTTCCAGACTTCAGTATCCTTCCTCATGCCCGCAGCGAGAGGGCTGATTTTGGACATGGGTTTCCCTGATGTGTTCAACAAAGTTCTAGGGAGCTGCTAGGAAAAGTAACGGGGCCAGGACCATAGACTTGTCACCCCACTTTCAGCCAGAGCAACTTCACATTTATCTGTTTTAGCTATTACTGTTTCATACAGGATATTGTTTGAAGAAAGAGATTTGGTCCTCTCAAATTACATGAATTAGATCATCCATAATCCTTCCAGCTCTGACTTTGCTAGGTCCATGATGATGCTTGCCCAAGGGTTACACTGGGTACCAAAGTTCATTTCAGGCTCCTCTGGGAACAGGTCTTGTAAGTCTTTTTTGCTGATGCAGGTATTTAGTTCTTGGTTGAGAAAATATAATTGGCACTTTTATGGTCCTTATGTAAGAATGTAAGAATACTGGGTGTTAACCCCACCTCCATAATTTCTTAGTTTTGTGATCCCTGGCAAGTCCCTGACTCTCTGAACCTTTATTTCCACACCACAAAATGGAGAAATGATGAAGAGTAATTGATATATGTGGTAGGGTAGTTCTTTGTAATTTGTGAGGTGTATAAAGATTGACCATCATTATTGGGTATTTGATAGTTAAGCAGGTTTTGAGGTTTCCAGTGCTGGATGACCTCATGGAATTTCAGGACTTTTCCCCGAGATTTGGGGTTACCAAATCTTCCAGGTTAGGGAAGCAATCTGTGCTTATGTTCTTCTTTGAACTATTGTGTGAGGCTCAACTCATACTTAACATAAATGTTTAAAAATTATAAAACATTTAACTGTGCACGGTGTCACACTCCTGTAATTCCAGTGGCTCAGGAGACAGAGGCAGGAGGATCACAAGTTCAAAGTCAGCCTCAGAAACTTAGGAAGGCCCTAAGCAACTTAGCAAGATCCTATCTCAAAACAAAAAAAGAACTCCAGTCAGAATGGCAGCTATCAAGAACACAAACAACAATAAATGTTGGAGAGGATGTGGGGAAAAAGGCACACTCATACATTGCTGGTGGGACTGCAAAATGGTGCAAATGCTATGGAAAGCAGTATGGAGATTTCTTGGAAAACTGGGAATGGAACCACCCTATGACCCAGCTATCCCACTCCTGGGTCTATTCCCAAAGGACTTAAAAACAGCATATTACAGTGACACAGCCACTTCAATGTTTATAGCAGCACAATTCACAATAGCTAGGTTGTGGAACCAACCTAGATGTCCCTCAGTAGATGAGTGGATAAAGAAAATGTGGTATATATACAAAATGGAATTTTACTCAGCAATAAAAGAGAATAAAATAATGGCATTTCAGGTAAATGGATGAAGTTGGAGAATATAATGCTAAGTGAAGTTAGCCAATCCCAAAAATCCAAATACCGAATGTTTTCTCTGATATAAGGAGGCTAGTTCACAGTGTTGTTGGATGGGGGTACATAGGATCAGAGGAACACTAGAATGGTCAAAGGAAAGGGAGGGGAAGGGAGGGAGCAAGGGGGAGGGAGGGGGGAAAAAAATGAAAAAAAATTGGTGGTTGAATGAGATGGATATCATTATTCTAAATGCATGATTGAAGATCTAAATAAACAGTTGCATGTAAAAAGATGCTATATATGTGCATTATGAATTGTAATACATACTACTATTTTTTTGAATATTTATTTATTTACTTTAGTTGTACACAATGCAATGCATTTATGTTTACATGGTGCTGAGGATCGAACCCTGGCCATGCACGTGCGAGGCGAGTGCTCTGCCGCTGAGCCACAACCCCAGCCTCTACACACTACTATTATAAATAAAAAAAGAAAGAAAGAAAAAAAGAAAACAAATATAAAAGAGGAGCTGGGGATGTGGCTCAGTGGTTAAGTGCCCTGGGTTCAATTCCTGGTAATTAATGTATACAATGTATATGTATACATATAAATTATAATATATGTATATATATGTATTTATAATAATTATAATCTATGTATTTATATATGTATATATAAATTATAATGTATAAAATTTAAAACACTATAAATCAGTATAATAGATTTTTCTATAATTTTCTGAGTGTAAACATAAATAATCAATGTGTCAAAATGTATTTTACTGTCATGTATAACTAGAACAAATTAAAAAAATTAAAAAAGATAAATGATGAAAGCAATGAACATTATAAGGCTAATGGGTTGATTGAACAAGAAAAGATTTTTAGATGTATTTATTACCCATAAAGTTGAAGGCAACTGAGTTAATAATTACATTTTAGGCTAAAATATAGTTTACTGGCTATCAATGAGTCACCCTGACTCCCTTGGGGTCACTATCATGCACCTGTCACCTGTCACCTGTCACTCCATGTGGTATGGCAACTCTATCTGTGAGAATGTGTGGGAAGTGGCCAGCAGTTAGAGAGACAATGCTGACCTCTTCTGATGACAAAGCTTGGGGGACACTGCAGGCCACTTTCTACACAGTGCCCTGGTGGAGAATGAAAGAGCAAAGTCTTAGAGGTTTATGAGTTTGGGTGGCTCCGCCCTCTCCTGAGTGCTAAATGTGATTTGATAATGTCAGCAGGGAATTCAGAGACCCAGGCAATGGCAAATGGGAGGAAGCAGGCTGTGAGAACTGGTCCTGGGGCTGCCATGGGTCTGGGCCCTAGAGAGCTCTACATATTCATTATATAACAGGGAGTGGTGGAGTTGGACTTGATTTGGGCTGTTTGCCCGGGGGAAGTAGCCTGAGCTAGAATCTGATGGGGCAGTAGCTTGTGGCCTTGGAAGCATGGAGCAAGGGCACAGAGCATGTCCAATCTCCATGCGAGAGGCTGCCAAACTAGATGGGGTATGAGTCAAGAGACAGGGATTAGGAAAGGCTCCAGGTCCTTAGGGAATGGACAAGCCAGTCGACTGAAACAGGAAGCAGGCTCAGCAGCCCTCACCAGTGCATGAGAACTGAGAGGACTCAGGGCTTCTGCCGGGCCCAGCGGTGAGGTCACTGTGGGCCTCACCAGCCAAGCTTTTTGAGTCCCCCAGCATCTTGGCTCTCTGGCCAAAATTGGCTCAGGGTTGGGTGGGGCCCACTTTGTAACTCTAGTTATCTGTGTCCATAGCTCTGAGAGTCTGAGGGACTCCAAGGAAGGGACACGGCCATCTGAGGTGAGCATAGCCCAGAGTACTGCAGAGTAGTTGGGAGACATCAACAAGTTCAGGGCTCCAGCATTCTAGCCCTGAAGGCCTGGTGGGGGAGCTGCTGGTGGAGGTACAGCCAGGGGCCAAGAAGAGGAGAGTGTGAATGGGGTTGGTTGGGATGACATTTCTCCCCAGCTGGTTCAGTGAGAGTTGGGACCTCTCATTTTTCTGTTGTAGACCCTTGGGTGCAACCAAAAGGTGCTTGCTTAGTCTCCTTTGTACAGGGGAAGGATGGCAAGGATTTAGGATTTAGATTTGTGTATGGAAGAGACACATATAAGGATGGAAGAAATAGAAAAACCGCCTCAGATGTGGGAATCCCCTCCTCCACATTCTAGCTCTTCTCTGTAAATGAGGTTTGCTGACTGACACCTTTCCAGTTGCCCTCACTGTGTGGTATATTCTGAAACTTTGAAAGGGATTGTACAAAGAAGCTTGGTGATTTGAAATCTTTTGTCTGGAGCTGATGGTGGTCTGAGAGTAAGAAGTCAGTGTCAGGAGCCTGCCATCTCAGACACGCGCGCTTGGGCTCCTCAAGCCAACCAGCTGGAAATCATGTGCCTGCACCTTGGTTTCACCACGGCTGTCAATTTGGGAAATGTTAACTTCAAAAGACAGGGTGTCTGGCTAGTGATTTCCAATGCAGCCTCCTGAACTTCCCACCAACCCCGCCGCCCCCCTCCCTGCCCCCAGCACAAAGAATAAGCCAGAAACTTCATCAATGCAGAAACCTGGATTTAAACCACACAATTTGGTTGAGAAAATCAATCAATAAACATTTCTAGAGTACCCACTATGTGCCAGGCACTGTTCTAAGCACTTGGGATAAATCAATAAACAAAATAAAGGTGTCTTCCTCATTGAGAATGCAATCTCTATATCTATGCATACCTCCCCCACCAGGGAACAAAACTTGTTCCTCTTGGGGAACAAAGAAAATAATACAGGAAATGTATTTTTTCTTTTCAGGAAACAAAACCTGTTTTTCTTGGGAAAAAACAAATTAGAAAATATGGAGAAAAAGAAATCAAAAGCACTCCCAATTCCACTAGCCAGAAATAACCTCTGTTCACACCTTGGCATAATCACAGAAAAAAAATCATATATAAAAACACACAGCCTCCTTTATTTTTCTGTAACTGAATGTGACTCTTACGATTCCAATTGTGCAGATGATGGGAGATTAATCTTTGTCAATTCAAAGTAATTTTACTCACTTATGATTTAAAATTCAGCCCCTTCTGGTAACTGAGGGTTCAGGGTTCTCCGTGCATGGCTGCTGTGTAATATTATGGTGTCGGGCAGTGTGCACAGTCCATTGTTGCTTCTCTGTTGGAATTCTCTGCAGATGTAGCCATCAGCATCTCCAACTTGTCTAGGGAGGCTCCATTCTCACTATATTGGCTGTGGAGTCATCTGGTTCTTAGATCTGTGAAAGCTGACCTGCTTCTTCCACATTCAATGGTCAAGGACTCCCTGGGGCAGTTGGTATATCCAGAGAATTCTAGGTATCTCTACAAGGACCCCACAGTAGCATTCAGCTACCCTCACAATCCCTCTAATGAGACTCAGAAGAATATTCCAGAATCTTTGTTCTAATACCCTGGATGGACATTTCTATTCCAGGTAGGATCAGGTCACTCAAATGAAGGTCTTTTCTTCCAGAATTTCAGGCAGGAAGTGTGCATGGTGTGTGAGCTCTTCTCCATTGCATTCCAACGCTGTCTCTTGGTGCCAGCTTCCGGAAGGGGCAAAGTCCTTTTCTGGTCCAACCTATGACTTGGAACCTTACCCTCCCTAGTGCTAGGTAGACTTTTATCTCTTTTGGAATATGAAAAATACTGCCCTGGTATCATCTCCTGTCTTCTCAAATGGTCTATTGTATAAATTTTGTGTTTTGCTTGAGTCCTCCAGGCTTTTTTCTTCATAGTAAAGCCAAGCTTTTGACATCAAAGAAACAAATGAAATAAAATAAAAATGCAAATCTATTCATTTCCACACAAAGTTTGTAAGACAAAATATCATCTTACAGTTCTGGAAGTCAGAAGTCCAAAATGGGCCTCACTAGGCTAAAATCAAAGTGTTGGCAGGATTGCATTTCTCTCTGGAGGCTGGAGGGGAGAATCTATTTTCTTTCTTTTCCAGCCTCTGGAGACCACCTGCATTCTTGGCTTGTGTCTCCTTCCTCCATCTTTGAGGCCAGCCATGTGGCTTCTTTAATTCTCTCCCTGGCTCTTACCTCCTCTTCTGCCTCCCACTTTCTCTTGTAAAGATTCTTGTGATTTTGCTGGGCTTGTCTGAGAACCCAGGCAATCCCCTCAGCTGATTAGCAACCCTAATTCTGCCTGCAATCTTCATTCCTCCTTTTCATGTAACATAACATATTCACAGGTTCCTGGGATCGGGCATGGACTTCTTTGGTAAGCCCATTATTCTGCCCATCATATCAAAGAATAATTCCTTGATTCATATGATCAAAAGCCATAGCTACTTTTTTGACTTCTCTGTACTATTTTTAAATTTATTTAATTTTTTTTACTTAGGGTGTTATGATTATATGTATTATTGAAATTTGTTGTTACACATTCGTACATGCACACAATATAACCATATAATTTGGTCAGTCTTATTGCCCACTACCTCCACTTTCCCTTCTTACCTCCCACTGGTTCCCTTTCTCTATTCTATTGGTAAGGGATATAGCTTATAATATTATAGCTTTGAAATTAGTTGAACAAAGTCAGCTTAGGCTTTTCAAAGATAATGATTTGACTTAAAACAATTTTTAGTTAAAAAATTTTTATCATCCTATAGGTGGTAGATATTGAAAGCCATTGCTCCTTCCTCAATCGTGGGGTAAATATAATGAATAGTTGAAAGTTCAATGGGATATTGGTGAAAATGAAAAACAATTCAATTTTACTTGTTCATATTTAATCTTGTTTCCTGTATGTGGATTGACAGTATATCCTATTTTTGTAAACTATTTTCCTTATTCAGCCATATCATCAGACATGTTTCTATGAAGCCAAGTGCAGTGGTGCACACCTGTAATCCCAGCAACTCGGGAGCCTAAGGCCAGAGGATCAGAAGTTCAAAGCCAGCCTCAGCAACTTAGCAAGACTCTGTCTCAAAAATAAAGAAATAAAAAAAGGTCTGGGGCTGTAGCCCAGTGATAAAATGCCCTTGGGTTCAATCCCCTGTACCAAACAAACAAACAAACAAACAAACAAACAAATAAATAAATAAGACATCTTTCTATGACCATAAATGTTAATTTACCAGTGTTTCTTAATTTCTGCTGTGCATGCCTTCATTTATCTAATTCATTTCCATTGCTGCTGAGGTTGGGGACTACTGCAATGCCAGACACTGTATACCTGCTGGTGCTCATGCCACAGTGGTGGCATCCTACAGGCCCAGGGCCTGGGAAGTTAATTAGTCAGACTAAGGTAGGATTGATAGCAGTGAAGTGCGGGCTCTGACCATGGGTAAGGACGATCCTGGGGGAGCTGTTCTGATTCCAAGTGCTGATAACAGAGATTTTTTTTTCCAAACCTGTAATACTCCGTTGAGAAATGATTAAGTTTTTTTCCTTCATTACTGGGGATTGAACCCAGGGCTGCTCTACTACTGAGTTACATCCCCATCCTCCTCCTTTTTTTTTTTTTTTAATTTTTGAGACAGGGCCTCCCTAAATTTCTGAAGCTGGCCGTGCACTAGTGATCCTCCTGCCTCAACCTCCCAGATCAATGGGATTTCAGGTGTGTTCCATTACACCCAGCCTCTAAGGTATGTTTGTGGGGGCAAGTGTGTGTGGGGGAATCACAATGATCTTGAGGTGGATTAAGAAGAGTCATGGTGATTCTTGGAGACCCCAAGTGGTAATATTGTCCAATGGGCTCCAGGCAGCCACACCAAGGACCATGCCAGGAAGACCTGGGCACTTGGCAGGCCACAGGTTAACCTGGGAAGGGGACAGAGTCTGTGCTGTGGTGTCCCTGGTAGGTTTTTGTCTTTCTACCAAGCAGAGCAGGCTTCCCCTTCAATTCAATCACTCTGCTATGTTCAGAGACATGACTTGCTCTTCAGCCATTAGAGGAAGCTTCAGTTTTATTTGCTCACTTGTTACATATTTTGCTTTTTTCAATGGGGACCTAAGGATTTATTTAACCCAGCAGTCACATTGGTCATTTAAAATAATAGTACATCTTGTCCAAGTCCAAATATAAAGCTTCTTGGTATAAGAAGACAAGCAGGGGAAATGGAGCAGAGGAGGCTGAACACATTTTACAGCACCGTTACCCAGAGCTGGAGTCCCCTCTCCTTTGATCTCTCCTTGTTCTGACATAGGCAGGAGTCCTAGTGCCTCGTGTTTGTCTTGATTAAAGCCAGTCGCCACCTTCCCCAGAGCCTGCCTGCCCTTCTGGGGACACAGGCTGCATTCACCATGAGCAGCTCTGCTCAACCCTCTTGCAACTTTTATGAAAGGCGTTTTCACTTGGATTAAATGGGCACTGTGTTTGCGTGTGGTATGTGAGAGAGAAGATGAATCACTTCAGTTTGGGGTAAAGATTTAGGTGTTGTGTTTGTCCCATTCAAGTACACAAACACATCAGAACTCATTAGGAACACGAGGGGCGGGGTCGAGCCTCCGCGCGGGGACAGTGGGGCACATTTTCCATACATTAGACCTCAGAAAGAATTGGGTTCTGCCCTCTCACAACATCTTCTGGATCCAAAGGAAAGTTTGAGGTTTTACATTTCTGTTTGCGGTACAGGAAAAGGCTTATGATCTGAGGGCTTGAGTCAGTGAAATAACATTGCTTTTATACACATTTGCTTCGCAAGAAGTGCAGGAGTTGGAAGCGACCGTTGTGAAACATTAAAGATTTTCTGGCAGAGGGAAAGGGATTTTTTTCCTCCTCCCTCCCTGCCGAGGAAAAACAGTTCTAACGAGGAGTTACTTTGTAGTTTTAACTCCCATTCAAATACTCCCAGCCCCGGAGGCTGTGGTTGATCCCCCTCACAGCATCTTGATCCGCATTTGGAGGGACTTTTCTCGGCTCTCCCTCATCCTCCGAGTCCCGTGGTCATGAGTTTGCAGAAGAGAGTCTTCCCCAGAAGGGAGACCGGTAAGTGGAGCTTCTTCGTCTGTCTCAGGGGATTTGTGGGGAGATGGATTGGAGGGGCTGATCCTTTTTGACATCTTCCGGGAAGGGTGGAAGAGCAGTTTTTGTTACACTGTGCAGTGTGCGTGTGACTGTGTGTGTGCACATGTTTGTGTGCACATGTGTGTATGCATGCACACGTGTGTGCAGTAGCCATCCCTGACTTTCTATCCTTGCAGAGACTGGCTGAGCTCTACCATGTGCTTGGCAGAGGGGTGAAGGGACATATCACAGGACCCCTGAGGGGATAAAAGTGAGCCCTGGCCAGCATAGAGCTAAGTGCTGTCCCTTCTGTGGACATGGCAGGCCACGCCGAGGCGGGGGCATTCATGTCTAAATGCATTCGCGGCCAGGATCCCCACCAGCTGGGCTCGGGTTTCAGCAGAAGCAGAACAGAAGAGCTGCTCAGCTCCTGGAGGAGAATGGACAGGTCTCTGGAGCACAGGGACCCCCGAGACCTGAGACTTGAGCCTTCCCTGGTAAATCTTAGAACTGGGAGTGGCCTCCGGCATCCTGGCTGGACCCTGCCTTCCTGCAGGTACAGCCCATTAGATGAGATCATTTCTTATAACAACCTCCTTCTTTGCTCCAGAAAAATAAACAATGAGGCATTAGGGTAAAGGATTTTAACCCTTCTGCCCAACTTTTAAAGTCAGTGCTGGCGAAACTTCAGTTCTGTTTTAACTTTGGCATAAAAGAATAAACACATGGTTTTCTTTAAAAAGGAGAATGAAGCAAGTCAAAGGCATATTCTGGCTTTTCCAGCTCCAGGAAGATATGGTTAAAGCCCTTGGGATCTTTTGCTTCGGCTTCATTCAAGCCTTGCCTGAACACTGAAGAAAGGCTGTGGGTGGTAGGAACTGACAACTGGGGCTGAAATCTTGGTTCTGAGAGGAAGAGCCTACTTGATCTTGGAAAAGGTATTTCACTTTGCCATGGCTCAGCTTTTTCCTTTGCAAAACAGCAATCATGAATTCCTATCATACAGGATGGGAGAAGCAATAAATGAGATAAAGCTTGTGAAGTGCCCTGAGCAGTTTGTGCACGATACAGTGAACATACCAACCCTCATGAGCAGGCTGCTCCCCTGTTCTGTCACACAACCATCCCGAATGTTCAGGGCTTGCGGATGAGAAGCAGCTGTGGCCTCCCTCTCTAGCTAAAAGCGCTTAAAGTGCCCCCGCTTTGGAAGTAGATGGCCTGAGTGTATCTGATCTGGTATTCAATAGGGGCTCAGTATCTAAAGAAACATCAGTCTCCACATTTATTCACAGGGAAGTCTTACCACTTCCGGTCCCTGGCTGCTTCGCCTTTGGTTAGGTTTCCCTGGCAACAGACTCTGAGGCAGGGATTTGTGTGTAGGAAGTTCATTGCAGAGTGCTCTGGGAAGGACACCTGCGAGGGCGAGGGAGGCAGAACTGGACAGATGGAGGAGTGGGCTGTGATGTAGTTGCAGCACTGGCTGATTCCAGGGGCTCTGTGCCCTGGTAGTGACCAGTCATATCATAGCGGCTGTGCTTGGAACCAGGGCATGATCCTGGGCAAAGTAGGTTGGAGGCAATGCCTGGCAACTCAGCAATGAGTGGTGACAAGCCACCCCGTGTTAGCTACAGGAATGAACACCTTGGTTCTGGGGTGAGGGGCTTACCTGCAGGACAGCCCACAACAGCCACTCAGTAAGTTTATCATGTGTTTTCTTTTTGATGAGTTCATCTGTCTAGAAGATTGGGCCTGGAATCCATGGACACCTGTCCAGTTCAATTCTTATACAGCAGCATGATATTGGATAAGTCCTCTTCCACAGCCAGAACTCAGTGTCTGTGTCTATTAAGTGGACAGAAGGGTTTTGGGCTACGAATGACTTCTAGGAGACCTTCCAGCTCTACTATTTCACGAGTGCAGAATTCGAGTTTGTGATTATGGTGGTTGGTTGTGTCCCCAAGTGTAGTCAGCTCACAAGACCACAGGTGTCTCGATTCCTTCTGCTGAAAAACAGGAATCAAGACCCTTGGGGATCCTTGCCATGAGACCAGCTGTCAGCAGGGAGATATCGACCTGAGAAGCAGAGGGAAGTTCTGCATAGGCCTGGAGCTAGGTGAGGAGTGGGGCTGGAGAATTCTGCTGCCTACCTCCCCCACCCCAACATTTTCCCCAGGGGTAAAAATATAACCACATGAGATACTGCATGTCTTTAATAGTTAAGAGCTATCTAATGTTGCCTGGGACAAACATAGATGTAGCTGGATTTCTTTTATTACCATCCTTCCTTGACTATTTCCCAATTTTCTATTTATTTTTCAATATACAAAGAGTGAAATCACTTTCCCAAACACTTGGAATTCATTTTCAACAAATTATTTGTTTAGAGCTTTTTATGCTCCTGGCACTGTGCTGGGATCTGGGGATCTACTGGGACACATTAAATGAAAGTATGCATGCAACAATATGAAGACAAAGTCTAGGCTGTAGTGGGAGAACTGACCTGGCCTGGCTGATCAGAGGTTTCGTTTGACCTGTTTTCTGTAGGGTGTGCGGGATGGGGAAGAAGATCCTGACATGATCTTAGAATAATCTCCTAATAAAACCCCACACATTCCAAGCCAGGCGCCATGGCACATGTCTGTAATCCCAGTGGCTCGGGAGGCTGAAGCAGGAAGATTGCAAATTCAAAACCTCAGCAACTTAGCAAGGCCCAAGCAACGTAGTGAGACCCTATTGTTAACCACTGTGGCTGAGTGGTTAAGTGCTCCTGGGTTCAATCCCTGGTACAAAAAAAAAAAAAAAAAAAAAAAAAAAAAAAAAAAAAAAAATAATCACACATTCTACAGAGGAAAGAATGTTTGTGAAGAAACATGGCCAAAATTCCAGTCAGTTATCAAATTGATTTGTCCAGTGGAGGGGGGATGGAGCAGTCTGGGCTGTTCCTGAACACGAGTCTGCTTAGAGGAAACACTGGGCAGAGCTGGCATAGGGTCATCTGTTGGAGGCGGAGTTGGAGAAGCCAGCCATTACTTTTTTTATGGTTTGACTATGGGGCGCCCCCCAAGCTCCTGTGTTAGTGGAGAAGTATTGAGGTGAATGATTGGATTGTGAGAGCTGTAACCTCATTATTCCATCCTAATTTGAATGGACTGGCCAGGTAATCACCATATGTGGGGGTGTAGCTGGAGAAGGTGGATCCCTGTGGGTGTGCCTTGGAAGGGTTCATCTTCCCTGCGGCCCCTCTCTGCTTCCTGACTACCACGACAAGAGCTGCTTTCCTCCACCATACTCTTCTGCCCTGAGGCACTGCCTTACCTTTGGTCCAGAGCAATGGACTTGGTCATCTATAGACTGAGACCTTTGGAACTGTGAGCCCTGAATAAACTTTCCTCCTTTAAGTTGTTCTGGTGAGGTATTTGGTTACAGCAATGTAAAGCGGACTAAAGCAAAGCAACATTGCAGAACAGGATGAGAAATGAAAACTGTTTCGAACCTTATGGGCTTAACCTAGCCGCTGTATCTTTTTAAATGTACTGCCATCAGGGCTTTTTTTTTTTTTTTTTCTTGCAGCATCTTTTAAAAAATAATCAGACAATTACTTAGGAGGCTGAGACAGGAAGATCACAAGTTTATGGCCAGCCTGGGCAACTTAGTGAGACCCTATCTCAGTATAAAAATAAAAAGGCCTAGGCATATAGCTCAGTGTCAAGGGCCACTGAGTTCAATTTCCAGTATTGGGGGTGGGGAAGACTTGTTAGCTTAAGGTGGAACTAAAATCTCACTGTGTAGCAATCATCTGTCTACGTTCCTCACTCTGGCAACCAACCCCCAGCCTTAAAAGCCCTCTTTATAACCAGAGGCTCCCTTCTCCTGAGTTGAGTTAGGGTCACCATGGGCATGGCCTCATTTAATCTGCTCCACTCTTCGAGCAAAGGCCAGTTGTCTTTATTTTGCAAGTGAACCAACACAGGACACAGTGGCTTTCCTTGCACAGTGAGTGACAGGACTGACATTTGAACCTAGGCAGGTACATTTCATTCAAAAGCCTATGTTATTTGTGTGCTACATTGTTGCTCAAAAATAACAGTGATCCTTGGACACACAGATAGTTTTTCCCTTGCTCATGTTCCCACTTCATGTTGGGTTATGGATAACTTTGCATTTCCTGCATAGGTGTTAGAACCACCACCTTTAATGGCCTTCGATAACCACCTCAGATGCCTGTGCCTTGGTTTATTTTACTATTTCTCATATTATTGACTCTTCGGTTTGATTTCAATTTTATTTTTTTCAAAACTTGATTATAAAGATTTTTAAGCATATGGAAGAGTGGAAAGAATTATAGTAAATGTGTATATATCCACTAGCTAGTTTCTACAAAACCATTCTTACTATATTTCCTTTATTGCGTGTAGCCATCTCTCTCTCCTTCTACCTACCCAGGCATCTATATTTTCTTAGATGTGTTTCCATGTATGTCAGCCATCACTGTACTTCAGCATTCATAAAATTAACTCAAATTTGAACAATATTTCTTGGCTGTTCTCCTTTTAGAGGTAAAATTTACATACAGTGAAACACACATTTTTTAAAAAATAAATGCAGTTTATTGTTACATCAGTGTTTACATAAAGAAGAAAAGTGAAGGAGTGGAGAGGAGAATAATTTGCACACCTGATTTTGCAGACACACATCCAGGTAGCAATGGGCTAATGACTGGCCTACTGAGGGCAAATGCACTTTCAAGCATTCTCACCCCCATGGCTTATCCATTTTTACTTAACAAGCAACAAGGATAACCCCCTATGTTGCTAAGGTGCTACAAAGTCTGTTTCTAAGACGTTACTTCTTCAGGGTAAATGACCCCAATCAAGGAACCCTTGGCTGATAGATGTCCTCACAATGTGACTTCACCTGCAGGTCAACAGTGTCACTGACTTCTTTTCATGATGGCCAGCAAAATGGAATTATATGGAAAGTAAGTAATTCATGAGCTAATGCAGTTATAGTTGATCTTTCACATAATGTTCCGAATAAAGAAATATTTGCTTTGGTGAGGTAAGATTGGTCAGGGGTCTGATGGAAGACATTTGTTAAGTCCCTGTCTTGCCTCCAGCACCCAGTTTTGCTCCCTCTGCAGTCCTGATGGCTGAGTTCATTACGTTCTTTTTTTCTTTAATTTGTTCTTTTTAGATATACATAATAGTAGAGTGTATTTTGACATATTATACATACATGGGGTATAACTTATTCTAATTAGGATCCCTTTCTTGTGGGTACACATGATGTAGATTTTCACTGGTGGTGTATTTGTATATGAAATGTACATATCACAAGTGCACCATTCAGTTAGCTTTGACAAGTGTACACACCTGTGTAAGGTGCACATACTCCTAGCAAGATATAAAGCATTACCATCACCCTAAAAACTCCCTCATGCCCCTTCTCAGTTGCTTTGTTTTTACTGATATTATATAACATATCATTACATTTAAAGGCTTAGTTAAATAAAGTATGGTATCTCCTTCATCCTCTCTGAGCTATGGGGGCAGAGTCCTTGCTCACAGAGACCCCAGCTGTGGTGGACAGGCCTTATGATGTGTTAAAGTGCAGACACTAGCTGGGGTTCTGGGACAAGGGAGCATGCCAGGCAGTAGGTTATCCTAAGCTAAAGGGCCAAGGGAAGAAATGTACAGAGAGTTTCTAAGCTCTCACTGGGAAGGGGTTAAGGTTGTGGTTTGGGGTACTGATAGTGAGGTCAGGAACAGACGGGGCAGGGAGGATGGAGCCTCATCATGGGAACCTGACCCAGAGATGGCGAGAACTCTATTATGACTCTGTATGGACTGTGCGTCTAGTGCTCTCCGGTGGGGCCCCAGGATCCTGAGGCAGGTAAGGTGCGACAAGCTGGAACCACTAGGCGACCTTGTGCTTCCTTCCACAGTCCATCATGGCTTTGGCACTGGGGGCAGTGAGTGCCTATTTATTGGAAAGATGAACACAGGAGCAACCCAAAATTGGCTGTGGGCAGCATAGGGTGGATGGACCTCCAACTGTCTGAACTGCTGGGGTGTTATGAAACATAGATGGAGAGGGTCCAAATGCAGGAATTCCTGCCTCCCACACCCTGCCCCTCTTCCTCCCCATTTCAGAGGGCATAGGGGCACTGCAGTGGGGTGGGGTTGAGGAAAGGCAGAGTTGGCACATGTTAAACCACCACCATGTGTCAGGCACTGAGACATCCCTCTTTAAGTCTTACAGTAACTCATTTTACAAATGAGAAATATGATGCTCAGAAGGGGGAATGTCTCATTCCAGGTCAAACATACAGTTAGCAGCAGCCTGGGGATAAGAACTTGGCTGCTGCACTCCTGGACCAGTGCTCTTTCCAATGCTTGCCTGCCTCCTGTGCCTAGTGTGTGCTTATACATGTGCTTATCCATTGGTCCATTGATTTATTTTGCATCTGTGTCTATGTATGTGACCACAGTGATCCCTCTCTCCTGCTTTCCATTGCACTCCCAATCCCTTCCACTAACAGCTATTTGGCATTCACTTTGTGCCAGGTTCTGTGTTAGATGCCAGAGCTACAGAGGGAAACATAAGACATGGTTCCTGGCACCAAGGAACCGACATTTACTGGATGAGGCAGACAGAGATGAGAGAGATCAGCGTGGAACGCTCTGAGAGTGCCAAAGAGCAGCTGGTAATTTAACGAGTGAGTTGGGAGACAACTTTGGGGAAGGCTTCCTGGAAGAGGTGACTTTGAGCCGAACCTTAAGAGACATGTGTGAGTTTGTTGCATGGAGTGTGCAACAGGCCGAGGTGGAGAAAGCAGGGAACATCTGGAGGAACTTCAAACTGAGGGTGGGGGCACAAGCCTGCGACCTTGGGCAGGGATTTAAAATTTTTACATATTGAGTCAGTCATGTTAGGACAATAACAAATAAAGAAAAGAAAGAAGGGATTTCTTCATCTTCTAAAATGCGGCTTTCCGATGCAAGGCAGGAAGCAGCCGTTCTTCAGAAAATTGTGCGGGCAGAGGGACTGAAAAAGTGCGATGAAAACTGCCCGGCACGGTCACACACAGTCCACCTCTGACTCCACCCAGTGTGGGGCCTACCCTCCTCTTGGGGCCTCTCTGGCACCCCGTAAGAGCCACAGAAGGGGGGAGACCCAGCTGCTTCTGGAAATGTCAGGACCCCAAACTGAATACATGGCTCCCCCCAAAGCCTTGCTCAGTGGAAACGTCCCCTCCTTTCCCTCAGCCCCTGGGAGTGTGTTTCTTTGGGACCCCAGCTTTTCCTGTTGCCAGGTGGAGAGGCGGGATGTCGGTGCTTTGTATGCCATCTTAATCTTGACCTTAAAAAGTACCACCCAGGCTCCGACTGCTCCCTCCAGTTCTGGTGTCTGATCTTTTCTAAGCCTGTCCCTGTGAATGGGGGAGAACCAGGCGGGCAGGGATCTCCGGCTGCTCAGCTCGCCCATGTTGACCTACTCTGCTTTTGTTCCAAGGTCAGGGACTGCCCAGACTTTGTTGTCAATAACATAGCCAGGTTCACATCCCGGCTCTGGGCCTTGAGAAAGTTGTTGCACCGCCTTGTGATACTGCTCTGTCCCTTCCTCACAGTAAGTGGGGGATAATTTGCTAATTGTGGAGGTAGGGACTGTGCGGTTCGACCATGCTTTGCATCCTCTGACCCACAGCAAGTGCTCCACAAATGGTTCTTGTTACTGTTACCGATTAGTCCATCAGGGCTGTGCATCCTCACGTGTTTTATTTATTTATTTTTTAATTTTTATTTTTTTCTCCTAAAACTGTGAATGAAACCAAGTGATTCTGCTGGTCCAATCCAAGGGGTTATTAGTGCTCTTGGAACTAACCTCTCTTCCCTTGGAGAGAACATTCTTACTATTTCCTACTCTGTGGCCTTGAGGAGCTAGGATAGAAGGGGGTATGTTTTAAAGTGCCATTTGAAACTGAGTCTAATCTCATGAGCTGGATGGAGGCAATGTCTGTAAGAGCTCTTTGTAAACTCTCAAGTACAAACAAATGTAGAAACTCATTATGTGGCATTAGTCATTTATTTATTCATTCAGTTATGCATTAATTCAGTCAGTAAATGTTTATTGAGCCCTTATGGGCCAGGCATGTTCTAGTGCCGGGGCCCCTGCAGAGAACAAGGCTGATGAGGTCCCTGATGAGGTCCCTAATGGGGCCTCACGCTCCAGATGGGGCAGATGGATGATGCCCAAGTACCCAAAGAGACTCTGAGGATGCCTTCCAGTGGTGGCAAGTTTGGTGAAGAAAACAAACAAGGAAGAGGTAGCAGACAGCACTGAGGGCTCATTTAGATTGAGTGGCCAGGAAAGGCCATATTTAGGATGTTGAGGTAGGAAGGAGCCAGCCATATGAAGATCTGGAAGAGGAACCTTTGGGAAGAGGGAGCAGCTAGGGCAAAAGCTGGCAATGTGAGCTTGGCCTGTTCAAGAACAAGCTTGAATGCCGAGGTGACTGTGAAATGCAATAACAAAGAAGGCAAGAGGTGGAGCTCAAGGTGGGAGGACAGTCGGCAAGGAGGTCGCGTAACTGCTTTGGGCCATGGTAAGGAACTTGGATGCTAATCTGAAAAAGTAATGCAAAGTGTTGGGAGGGAATAGGTGGAGCACAAGGCATTTTTAGGTCAGTAAACGCATTCTTTTATTTGATACTATAATGGTGGATAAGCGATCCTATGTATTTGTCAAAACCCATAGAATTATAACACAAAGAGTGAATCCTAATGTCAGCAATGAACTTTAGTGAATAATCACGTATCTACATGGTTTATCAGTTGTCAAAATGTAACATGCTAATGCTAGATGTTAATAGTAGGAGAAACTCCGAATGTGTGTAAAGAAAGAGGGCATGTGGGAACTCCACACTTTCTGCATAATTTTTCTGTAAATCTAAAACTGCTCTGAAAATTGAAGTCTATTAAAATTTTTGAAAAGTCTTAAAAAGCAATGTAAAGTCCTTGACCATTTTATGTAGGTGAGTACTATGATCTAATTTACATTTGAAAAAAATCTAGCTAGCACTGTGTGGAAAATGAATTATGGAAGTCCATGTAGGAGCCAGAAGCCATTTAGAAGGTGATGTAGGAATCAAGGATGGATTAAGAAGGTAGCAGTGAAAATGGAGAGAAGTGAATGGGTTTGAGCTGTCTTCTGGGGATGGAACCAACAGGAATCACTAGTACATTGGATGTTATGGAGAAAGTCAGGAGGAAATCAAGATTAGTAGAAGTCAGCATTCATAGCAGGTCTATTCTGGCAGGCAACTTTCCAAGACCTTTACAAGTATGATCACATTTAGTCCTCTAACAATCCTTGTGAGCTAGATAGCAGTACAGTAACCATCCTGTAGATGAGAAGAACAGTCCATAGAGACGTGCTTCTTAACCTGCCTATGATTATTCATGACTTGCCAGGGACAGATGGTACAATTCCTGAACCCAGGAATTCGAGCTTCAGAGCCCATGTTCTTAATGGGGTTTTGTGGTGTTCAAGTTCAAGGCCAGCCTCAGCAACTTAGCAGGACTCTGTCTCAAGCAAAACAAAAAGGTGTGTGGGGAGGCAGAGGGTGTAGCTCCGTGTTAGAGCATCCCTGGGTTCAATTCCCAGTTCTGAAAAAATAAAAATCCAGACAAACAAAAACTAACAACAAAATTATGGATGTCTGGGGAAGAAGCAGGTTTTGTTGAGGGGAAATCAAGAGCCCTACCAGGCAGTACAACTTTTGAAATATAGTTAGATCCTAGGTAGGTGAATGGTGGGGAAAACGGTAGAAGCCAAGGGCAAGTCCAGGGATGAGGACATGAGTCTGGGAGCTGGCGGCATGTGCCCGGCATCTGCACCAACAGAACCAGTCCCGGAGGCTTGTTAGAACTGTGTAGTGTGGTAGTGATGGAATAGTACTTTGAAAGGATGCAAGCCCAGAATGGGCAAGTTGAAAGAAGGGAAAGCCGGAGAGAACACCCACAATCGATATGAAAATTAGCTAGAATTTTCACATGAGTCACATGAAGTTAAGGCCTTGGTTTGAATCTGAATGTTGTGGGTTGGTGGAGAAAGGACCAACTCTAAGTGGGAGTCAAGGGACCAAAATCTCATAACTTCACACTGTGGGACACACACTTCTTAGATTTAGGGTCTTCTCTGAAACTTCAGGTCTGTATCCACAAACACGTTCTTACTATTAAATCAAAAAAGTCCTGACTTCAACCTTCTCTGTAAATTGAAAGTGCCAACTGGGCAGAGAACCTGTTATTATTATACCATGATGTTAATATTTCTAGTTGGAATTTTTAAATTATATTCTGTATCATGATAATATAGTTTGATGACCTAATTTTCTCAGCATAAAGACTTCTTGAGGATTTTTAAGGAATGCTAGGTAATTGCTCAAAACTTTGAGCAGCCCTCTCAGATTGTTAGATTATTGTTCCCACTGTATGGATGTGGAAGCTGAGGTTCAGGGAGGTGAAAGGACTTGCCCATGTTCACAGCATTGGTTAATGTAGGAGCTGTGGCCTCGAGACTCCTCTGACTCCAAAGTCTTTTTATTTTTCTGTTTGATCTGACTAGGTGATTCTTTTGCAAGAACACAATTTTCCATTTGCCTTCTGAGTATTTTGCTACCAGAAACATGCATTACCTTTATAATTTAAAAAAGAGGAGGGGGGAATGTCAGAAGAATATATAGGTTGTTGGTGATGAAACTTTAGCAAGCATCAGCATGCTTGTTAAATAGATTTCTGAGCTCTGTGGAATGAGGTGAGCTGGCTTTTCCCTGGGACATATGGGGCTTCCTGACTTTCAGGAAGCGTCACCTGGGGTAAAGCTGAAGGGCTTCAAGGCACATAAACATCATTTCATAGCAGTGGTGTGCCCAAGAAAGGCAAGCTTTGTCTTTCCACCTGTAAAATGGGTACAAACAGAACCTACTTCATGTAGTTGCAGAGAGGACAAAATGCTCACTGGAGTATCTAATGCATGAAAAGTTTTCTGACATCTGGTATGTATGTGTGTGTTTGTGTGTGTGTGTATGCATGTGCTCGTGCACAGGTGTATACAACAGGGACAACAGGGAAGATTCCTTGAAGCAAATTTTGATTGGTTTTCATGCCAAGGAAAAATTAAAATAATAATGAAAGGAGCAGTGGTTCTTTCCAACATTACATGTCTACAGAGCTGTTAGCAGGGAAGCTCCTAGAAGTTTATAATTTCACTTGGCAGATGTGAAAACTAAAACTGAGATGTGACCAAGACTGCCCAGGATGGCTAGGCTCACTGTTCTAAGTGAGGTAGGGCTGTCCCTGCTGCGTCTTCCCCCTTTCTCTGGGCACAGTGAGCTGGCCGGTGGGGTGCTGGGCAGGTGGGAATCTCCTCTCTTTTTCTGCAGGAGGTCCTTCATGAAGGGTACACCTTGAGGTATAGTCCACCCTGAATATGTAAGGGTCAGGGCAGGGTTCCAGCCACACTGTGGAATAAATTCACCTTCTGACAGTGGAGAAGAAGGGGTGGCTCAAGACAGAGGGAGATGGGCTCAGGCTCAGGAGTCAGAAAGGGCTTAAAGCTGGAGTAGGAGTGAGGCTGTGGGGCCTCTGTGGGCCACAGGATCTAGGAAGAATGAGGTTGGCCTCCATAGGCCAGAATCCCAGCCCCCTTGCCACAGGGGAGAGCCATGGGAGGCGATGCCTCTTTGAGCCAAGATGCCCTGGGCTGGGGAATTTCAAGAGAGGCTGTGGGTGGTACAAAGCAGCCAGCACCGACCGATGCCCCCCTTCCTTGCACTTCTGAAATTCTTCCCCTGAACACCAGACTCAGCCCTACAATGTGGCACTGTCCCCAGAGCCTGCCAACAAAGGCGACCCTATGTCCAGCATGCCCTCCCGGTGCCTCCTGTGTGACCATAGCCTGGTTTCCGCAGCAGTGGCTGCACCTCCACAGCCATGCCTGGAATTTCAAGAGCTTCCTACAGTTTGCACCTACACCCTCATTAAAGCCCCCAGGAGCCCGGAAACATTTGGTGGTGAGTGTCACAAAACATTCCATTTTTCAGAAGACAGGGCCACACAAAGGTCCCAGTTGGTCACACAGGAACAACTCACAGAGGCCCGTGCTTAGGAGAGATGTGTGGGGATGCTCTCTGGGGGCAGTGGGGTTAAATGTCACCCTGAGATTAGGCCATCTGAGGGGACATGCAAAGAAAAGGCACTCTGATCATGTGCCGCTAAACCCTGTAGGACACACAGAGGTGTCATGTCCCTTTAGGTTGTGGTTTTCAACATGCTTTATCTAAGTTAGGCTACTGGCTCCTGAACTTGGGCACGCACCAGAATCACCTAAGGTTTTGCAAGTTGCCTGGAATGTTGGTCCCACGCTCAGGACTGGGGCCAGAGAATTCACCTTCTTAGCAGGTATTGCCACTACTGGTGGTGGCTTAAGAACCAGACTTGAGGACATTACATGTGCTTCTCAGAGTCAGTTTGATTTAGAAAAAGTCTGGCAAACAGAGCAATGGGAAAGAGCCTTGTCTTTGGAGTTAGGTGATCTTGATTAGATTCCTGGTGTGGTATTTTGCTGGCTGTGTGACGTTGGAGAAGTTGCTTGACTTTGTGGAGCCAGATTAGCTTTGACTCCAGGTCACCAAGCATATAGCATAGTAAGTAGGTACTCAGTGAACTTTGGGGCAGTGATTTTCTGTACCTGTAAAATGGGTGTGATAATATTCACTAGATTTCTGGTAGGAGGGTGAGAGATGAAGTTTATAAGCTCCTGTCACGGGCCAGTCACATCGCAGGTCCTGAATAGTGTCTGTTACTTCCTTGCCCTTCTTCCGGTCACTTCTGTGCTGTCCAGGAAAGGCAGGAGCAAACTGGGACTGGGACAAGGAGCCTCACTTTGGTTCTGCAGCTCAGGAAGGGGCCTGCCTCCCACGTGTTCCCTGCCAGCCCAGCAGATGGTAGACTTTGTTCCGAAGCTGAGCTTCTCAGGCCTGGCAGACCCCTTCTTGGACCAAGTCTTTTCCTATGGAGATGTCAGATGGCTACGGTGGGGAGTCTTTGAGCAAATCTGTGCGAGGCTGGCCACATTTGCCCAGAGTCACCTGTCCTGAGCAGGTGGTGTCGACAGTGTCTGACTTAGAGTCCCTTCCATTGGAGCTGAGATGTGACTCAGGAGCTGGCCCCTGTGTGAGGAGGGGACATCCATTGCTCACTCTTTGACTGATCCCACCGGGCGTGGACCCCAGGCCGTTCAGAGATAGATGGTGCTGCGGTCCCTCCTGGGCAGCTGGAGAGCAAAGCAAGGGAGGTGGCAGCCCTGGGGGTCTGTGCAAAGGAAAGTCGCCGGGCACCAGGTGAGTGAGCAGTGCCTCAGGCAGCCACCTGCACCAGGCGCTGTTCCCTGAGGCAAGGGAGGTTCTTGATTGCTAGGTATTAATTTCACATTTGAAAGTCACACTGGGTCAGGGCAGGAGCAGAAGTCGGCTAGGGAGGAGGCTGGGGGCTTGGGTGGGCACAGGGACGCCACTTGTTCTGGCTCCGCAGTGCTGGAGCTGGCCTCGGGGTGTCTAGTCTTATCCTTGGTACTGAGACTGTGGAAGGAGATGGAGGAAAGGGAGCGAGGGAGGCAGAAAGGCAGGCGACACCTAAAGGTGCCTGTGAGGCTCTTCCTGTTCCCTGTGGGCACTGTGACTGACCACGACAGGACTGTCCTTTCTGCCTGTCAGCCACTCCACTCCACAGGAGGGTCCCGTGACTGCGCGCCGCGTTGGTTCTGTCCCAGCGCTGGCTTTCTTTTGGTTCGTGAGTGTGTCTGTGCCTTGTTGTTGGAGACTGAGGCATGAGCAGAATATGGGGTTCTGCAAGGCCGCAGGGAAACACTGGCTTCTCCTGCCCTTGTCAGGTGAGTGGTCTCTCTCCAGGCTGAGCTACTCAGTGGCCACATCAGCGTGCTAGGAGCCCAGTTCAAGCCAGGCAGGGCTTCCCGAAGCAGCCCGAGGAAGCTGCTCTCCTTCCTCTTTCACTAAGCTCCCTGGCAGGAGAAGACTGTTCTCCCCTTTCTTCCTCCCAGGCCTTATTTTTTGCTGTGCCGTTAGTGTTGGTCAGCGCTTATGAGAACAGGAGAGGGCACCTCCCCTTCCTGTGAGCTGTCAGGGCAGGTCAGTCTCTTTGTTGTTATCCATTTGTTCAATGCAGTGAGGTTTATTACTAATATTTAATGCTCCAACAATTTCCTGAAAACTCTCCAAGCTCCAGGCTCTGTGCTAAAATCTTTACATTCATTACTTTGCTCTAGCCTTACAACAACACCGAGTTTCTGCTCATTGGGGTGCCCCCAAACTGAAGAGTAAGGATCACTCAACTAAAGAGGGGTGCACCCAGGACCTGGCCCAAGGCAATGTGACCCCAAATTCCATGCTCTGTGATATGCCTCAACAATGTTTATATTCCTTAAACACCAAATTGCCGTATATGCACAGGGTTTTAAACAACAACAACAACATAACTGTTGGATTACAGTTACCCAAAGCAGTTATTTTCAAATTCTTCTTATCCACAAACCATTTTAGAATTAAAATCTTTCGTGAATGCTCATATATAAACGGTCAAGGCAGAATTGTCCTGGCAGAAGGCAGGCCAAAAGCTTGCGACTAGACCTCTTGTCAAGGCTCTCCCTCCTCTCTGGTCCCAGCCCGGCTCAAAGCCTGGGAAGTTGGTGGGGTGGGGGTGGGGTGATGTGCTCTTGGATTGAAATCCATTCTCCAGCACAGAGGTCCTTGTTCCCGAGGGGCATCTTGGTTCTCCACGATTGCTCGCCACCCTGATTGGCTATTGGGTCCCTCTCCTCTCTGTCACATCCCTGGGCTCTGCTACCATCAAGAGATTTGCTCTGACCTGGCTACACAAGGGTCCTTTCCTTATTCTGCTCCGAAGCCTCAGCTCATGGCTCAGCTCCTTGAGCTGCGTTTCTCATCCAAAGCCCCAAGCGCTTGGAGCCATTTTAGCCTCTGTGGATATTTTTCTCCCCATGCACAGGGGCACGTGGCTGTTTACACTGAATCACCACTACCGGCTGTGGCAGATGATTCCAGCCTTTAATGTATGACTCCCCACAGGAGGAAAAACATCTGTTTACACATCTGCCACCCCCGATAGGCTGTAAAAGACCATGTCTACATCTTTGACGTAGTGAGTGTCTGATATACAGGGACTCTTAGAAATCAATTATTGCAGAAATCAACAACATCAAGGACAACAACTTTAACTAGTTCAAGAATACCTTATATTTGCATTGTCCATTTGGTATAGCAATGCATTTATATATATACGTTTTTAGATTAAAACACCACTCAGTGTAAATAACCACAGACTCCTGTGTGGGGGTGGGGAGTGGGGGAGAAAAATAGCTATGGAAGCAAAATAAACAAATAGCCCCAAAAGCTTGGAGTTTGGGTTAGGAAAGGCAGCTTGAAATCAGGGATTCACTTTGATGTTTTCTTTTGCATTTCTATTAAAATCAGGACAAATCTATGTCCGTTTTGTAGACTAGGCAAGGTGGCCCAGGGCATGCCAGAAACTTGGAGCATCTCTGCAGGAGAGAGCTCGGAGCAGATGGGGGTGCTGAGCACAGCTTGTAGATGAGCAGGCCGCCTGGGGGCAGGGCAGAGCTCGTGGGAACTGCGGTGCTTGTCACACTTGGAGATGCTGGAGAAGTCTGCCTTGGCTAGAAGCAGCTCGCAGGGCTGGTAGTGGCCCTGCATGGTGACCCAGGTGCCGGGGACTACCCAGAGAGAAGGTCCTCATAGGTCTGGCCTGTGGCTTAGGCTTGGCATGCAAAGCATGGTGGACAGGTACAGAGGCTGGGATGTGGCCTTCCTGCTCAGCCACCTGGTTGTAACCACCACCAACATCATCTTCAACCCACAGGCACTCCCCACTGCTGGGATTTTGGGAACAGACTCACAGGATCTCATGTGACAAAGCAAAGGTAAAGTTAAATCTGAGCCCTTTTCTCTATCTTGCATCTGTGTCTGGAAAGTTCCAACAGGGAGCTTCAGAGCCTATTCCAGCTCCCACATCTTGAAAATCATAGGTTTCTTGAAGAAGAATGGGCAAGTGCAACAGAAGTCATGTACACCTGAAGAGGTTCAGGAAGAGAACTAGGCGAAGAATCAAAGCAAGTATCCCATATGAAGCTGCTGCGGGAAATCAGGGAGAACTTACAAGTAGTGGTTTTCACACATGACCCTAGAGTGCAGTGAAAATGCATTTAGTGGGTTGGAACCAACTTTATACATATATATGTACATATATATATATATATATATATATATAGAGAGAGAGAGAGAGAGAGAGAGAGAGAGAGAATGGGATATATCAGAATGCATTAGGGTCTTGGCAAAATTATATTTTATATGATCTTTTGGGTGCTTTTGCTTTATTATGCCATAGTGAGGGTATTGCTCCATGAAATTCCATGAAATGAATGCTTTAGTTTAAAATGTACACACACACATACATATGTAAGCATTTATATACATATACTTATTATGTGTGTTTATGTGGTGTATACTATGATGCAAAGATGTAAATTCTCACTGTAAGTCAAGATTTTAAAAGCTTAAGAAACGGTACTGTAGAACATTGAGTGGGGTTCAGAAGAGTCGGAGATGCGTAAGAAGAGCACTTTACATCCAAGTGCTCTTGACCTTCTCTTTTGACAAGATGTTCATTCCACCATCGTCCCAGGCAGGGATCCTTAGCCAAGTCAGCCATGGGCACTTTTCTCTCTTTTTCTGTCCTTTCCTTCTCGTAAGTGGATCAGTAGGACTGTGAGCAATGGCAGGGACTGGAGGAGGTGGGCAGCAGGTCCAGTCTCCTGTGCCTGTGTCCAGTCTCCTCCTGTCTTCTCCTTTCATAAAAGGATGGTTGAAACCAGTCCCATACAAACTGAAGGGGCTGGAGGACCCCACAGGAGGCAGGGGACCGATCTTATTAACTAAGGTGATGTCTAGGCAATGTGTTTCCCCTGCATTGAGCTAAATGCCAAAAACAGATAATAAAAGTGGTGTGTGTGTGTGTGTGTGTGTGTGTGTGTGTGTGTGTGTTTCATATGTGATTTTACACATACACACACACAGAGTCATATGCCACATAACGACATTTTAATTGATGTCATTCAATGTCAGACTGCCTATATGATGGTTCACAGAACACTTAAAATACTGTATAAATAATTAAAACAAATAAAATTCATTTTTTAAAAAACACTGCCACATCATATACTAGCTTACAAAGTAAACCCCAATACATGCCAATAACTAAAAAGTGCTCAAGGCACATCCAATCAAATTGGGATTTTCTAATAAGAAATTCAAGAAGACAAACTTGAAAATTTAGCCCAATGGAAGAATGAAATCAGCCATAGCAGTCTTCTGAAGAATTGAGTTTAAACTGGAAGCCAACTATAATTATGGAATGAAACAACAACAGTAAGAACATTATTGTTCAAAATTCATGGGTTGTGGCCACAGGGACATTCAGAGGAGAAGCCCTAACTTAAATAATAGTGACAGTGATGAGCATGGAGGCAATAATAACCACCCAACAAACTGTGCTAAGAAATCTTACATTTCAATTTGTTATCATTAAGTTGTCGTGAGGTCCTCCTGGAAGCATCTCCGTTTTATAGGTGACTGAGTCACAAAAGGTCAAGCAGACTTTTAGGGTCAGACACAGCGAATGATTGGACTGAGACTGATTCCTGGGTTTACCTGGCTGTGAAGCCAAGCATTTCACCACCACACAAGGTGCTTCCGTTATTTTAATTTTTTTGGTACTGGGGATTGAACTCAGGGGCACTCAACCACTGGGCCACATCCCCAGCCCTTTTTTGTATTTTTATTTAGAGACAGGGTCTCACTGAATTGTTAAGTGCCTCACCATTGCTGAGGCTGGCTTTGAACTTGCAATCCTCCTGCCTCAGCCTCCCAAGTGCTGGGATTACAGGCGTGCGCCACCGCGCCCAGTTTAGGTGCTTCCGTTTCTAAAGTAGAATGACTAGTTTCGAGGAAATAAGGTGCAAACGCTAGAGGATATAAAAACATAGCAAAACAAATATAAAAGGGGAAGAAGGAAAAAAATAAGCAAAGCAGAAATAAAATCTATTAGAAAGCAAATCAAAAAGAGCAGTAGATGTTTTTTCATTACTTCTAAGAATAGGTCCTTGGAAGGGACCAACAGAACAGGTAGCCTGTCAACAGACCAAGTGGCCTTTGGTGAAGACAAGGCAAAGCCAAAAAGACGGGCAGCGTCGGAAATACACAGCTCTGGTGACTTGACACACAGCAGGTGCAAACATCTCAGAAAGTTTTGACAGTCGTGAGTCAGCGATGGAGAACTCTGCACTAATAGATAGAAAATCTGAATAGAAGGGCAGTTTCATGACAAGGTGAGTGATCAAAACTAACAAAGAAAAAGATTTACAAAAATTGAATAGACCCACATCCAAGGAAGTCACTGAAGAAATTTCGAAGAACCACCTAAAAGTGATACCAGAACCAAAAGATTTTATGGAAAAATTATTTTAAGCCTTTTTATATCAGATATATTTTGAGCTATTAAGTGGTTTCAGGAAGTGGGAAGAGACACGGAACCTACACAAGATGAGAGGATGGAACACTTCTTTTCTTCTTCTTCTTTTATTAGAGCACTATAGTTACACAGAGTAGGTGGGTTGATCCTGACAAAATCCTACATGCAGGGAATTCAATTTCAGTCCACATTCCTTTTCCCTCCCTCCTCCCCCTTCCATTTCCCTTTCTCTACTAATCTTCCTTTCTCTCATCTATTTATTTATTTTTGATTGGTTCTTTCTACTTACAAAGGTGAAATTGCTCGTGGTATATTAGACACATAGCATGATTTAAAAAATTCATTCATGAAGGATCACTTCTAATGGCAGATATAGACACAAAAATCCTACAATATATTAGCTGGCTACATCTAGTGCTCAATTAAAAAGTACACGCGGGGTGGGGTTGTGGCTCAGCGGCAGAGTGCTGGCCTAGCACGTGTGCAGCCCTTGGTTTGAGCCTCAGCACCACATAAAAATGAATGAATGGAATAAAGATATTGTGTCCAACTACAACTAAAAAATAAATATTAAAAAAGTTCATTCTATGATCTAGTGAGGCTTAAAATAAGAATGAAATGCAGGAGACTCAAGCTTCGGCAAGCCATGAATATATTTCTTCACTTCAGCAAATCACAAGAGGAAAGGTATATACTAGTGCCAATGAGCTGAAGAGTATTGAATAAACAACTGGTTTTGGTGAAAAAAGTTTCCAAGGTAAAATTAGTAAAAGATACTTCCTTATATGATAAAAAATAATTTCATCTTACTATATGAGTCATGGTCCTACTTACCAGAGAATGTTAGAGGAATTTCCATTAATGTCTGGAAAAAGACATGGAAACTCTGCATTGTTATCATCACTTATGAGTATTTTAGGAATTCTGCTCAGTAAAGTTTAAAAAAATAAAATAAGATGAATGGTACTAACATTATTAAATGGAGCAAGTTTATTAACTTTCAGAGATCACATGATTGGAAACTCAAGACAAGCTATTGAATAATGACAGAATCAATAAGAGATCTCTAAGGTTGACAGTTATGAAATAAATACTAAAAAGTCACAAATTACTTACATATGAAAAAATAACCAAATGGATAATATATCTTACCAATGATTCAGTTTAAAATATTAAAAAAATGTTCAGGAATACATGTAAGTAGAAGTCGAGATTTTTAAAGCTTAAATAAAGAAGAATATAAAATTTGGTTGGAGGTCTGAAAAGAAAATTTGAACAAATATAAAAAAAATAATTTTTTAAATGTCTCCAGATGGGAAAACTTTTCCCTACAACTTACCCATTAATCTAAGGCAATCCCAGTCAAAATTCCATCCAGATATTTTAGAACTTGAGAAAATTATTTCAGAATTATTAACTGATGGAAATTAGTCATGGATTTTATTTTTGTTCCCCCAAATAGACAACCTTTGTTTTTCTGATGGTAAATGTAATATGTAACCACTATAAAAAGAAAATAAGTATAAGAAATTATTATATGGAAAGGAAAGACTCCTTGTGGATATCATCTTCTGGTGCATTCCAGAAATCTTAATTGTTTGGTATTTATTTGTATGAGTCCATTTTATAAGTAAAACTAAATCAATACAACTATTTTATGGTATTTCTTATCCTTACAATGTATTGTGTATATCTTTTCCGTATTGTTGGCTATACTATATAAGTACTCCATTGTATGAAAATATCATGATAGAATTAAAAATCTCTTATCGATGTACATTTAGGTTGTTTACACTCTTTTACTATTTTTAAGAAAAAAATTTCTTCCACTCTTTCTCATTCACTCACACATCCAAGGAAGTTGGGATACCATGAGCTAAGCTTTTCATATATACTATTTTTTGAGTTCAGTTTTTTTTTTTTTTTTTTTTTTTTTTTTTGTGCATGCTAGGTGCCAGGTAAAGAGGCCAGGAGCCTCTTTCTTTCTCATCTTCACAGTGGTTAGCATTGCCATCTCCATCTTATGGGAAACTAAGCTATAAAGGTGTGAAATAATTTGTTTAGATCTGACATTCAGTCTAAGGCAGCATCTCAGCCCATAGGCACGGCACCTGCAGTCCTAGTTCTCGTTTCTCCCACTCACGAACAGCACTGTGTGGAATCCCCACGTGTGGCTTTGTGCAGATGGTCACTGATTTCACTCTCCATGACAGTTGCTGAGTGTCTTTTGCATGTGAAGCCCTGCTCTAGGCCTTGGGTTTTCATGAGGAGCGAGCCTTGGACAGCCCCCCTCCAGAACAATGATGGAGAGACAGGCCCTTCTTGAATTTATCTAGATTCTCCTTAAGATCAATTACATATTCCACTTCCACCACTGTGCAGGTAGTACGTGCTGCAGGGGAAATCCGTACTGATTCACTCTGTGTCCCAGGGGCTGGGTCTTGTCAATGGCCATGTGTCAGTGGGTCGGGAGCTCCTTCTAGGTACCACAGTGGCTGGAGGTACCACGGTTTTTGCAAAGCACTCACAATGGGGTCTTAGGGACTTTCCGCAGGAGCAGCCTCCAGAATGTCTTTCCTGAGGCTCTGAATTGTCTTGTGCTGAGGTCAGTGCACTCTGACTGGTGTAAGAGCCCTTCATTCTGTGGCCCTAGATGGGGTGGCTTCTTTGGAAATATTTCAGGTTACGATGGTGCAGGAAGAGCCATTTGGAAGGGGTCTCTGAGACACTCAGCCGCCATTCATTTACTGAACAAGCAAATGCCCCTGCACTGGGCCAAGCCCCAGCCAAGCTCTGGGGAGGACAAAAATTAATAAGATAGAATCTCTCCCCTCCAGGAGGAAGGAAGAAAAACAACAGTCATAACATTAATTCCAACACAACCTGGTCACTTGGCCATCTGTGAAACTGAGGCCCAGAGGTGCCCTATGTCTTCCTGCTCCTCTGTTCCATGCTCAGAGGTGTACACAGCACCAGTCCCAGCCGCAGGCCCACAGGGCCCTGTGACAGCTATGCCTTTAGGAGGACAAGGAACCTTACGTTTCTTCCCTTCATTTCTTATCACTGAGTCACCCTTTACTTCAAGACAAAATAAGACCCCCTGGACTGGAGTGAACAGACTTTAAAAATTGCCTTTGATATAGGACACTGTCAGAGAATTCAGAAATTTAAAACACATTTTATCAACGAGCTCCCCTTTTCTCCATATGGTCATTCACCCTCTCAAAGTGCTCCAGTGAGTGAAATATGTTCTATCCAGAGGAGAGACTGTGGCCTTCCTCCAGTGGTTGGCTTTGTCCAGCACGATGACAGAACATTCTCACCCAGTGCTTGCTGAGTGAGAAGAAATGACTATGGAGGAGGAAGAGAGGGACGGATGGATGGAGGGAGGGAGGGGAGAGAAGGTCCTAAAGCCTCTCCACCAGAGATGGAGAAAAGCTGGCAAGAATTTGGCAAGTGTTTATGGAGCTCAAGGCCAAATAAGGGAAAGCTCATTAGTCGTGACCTTTGAAGGGGAGCTGGCGGGAGGTGGCATGGGCCTGCCCCCCGAGCTCTGCTGACATTTGGCTCCATGAGGGAGCAATAGCTGGTCCCACTGTCCTGGGCACGGTTACCCGAGCTAAGCTGAACCATGTGACCACAGCGCTGTGTTTTCAATTATTCCTCCTCCTCTCTCTCTGTGCCAGGCCTGGAGGGAGAGCAGGCTCCACCGAAGTCCGAGGCTGGCTTCTCTACCACAGCCCGTTTGCAATTGTTCTTGACTCTTTTTTCATTTTCTGTAATGACAAGGCTTATTTCAAAAACTGTCTTTGCTCCTAACTTTGGTTGGGGGTTAATGCCTTCCCTCCCCCAGACATCGTCACCCTCCCATTCATGCCCCTGCCTTATCCAAGAACCCAGGCTGAAGTGGTGGAACCTTCTGGAAAAGCTTATTAAAACAAAAAAGGTGACAGACTCATGGAACACTGCTGAGACTGTCCCCACCCCACCGTGGAATTTGATCCTTTGCTTTCCTAAATCCTGCTTGCAGCCAACACCGAGTGAAGCACACAGCATTGCACCTGGCCCCAAAGGTCCCACAGAGGTTTTTGTCCTGGAAAATGGTCAGCGAGGGACTTACCACCTCTGGGAGAGTTGCTGTTGGTCAGGAGAGAATATGGAGGGGAGAGGAACTGGGTTTGCCTTCCAGGAATCCATGGAGACTGTGGCAATGTTTGGTGGAACAAGAATTCTAGTGCCTGGCACTAGAATGGGGACAGGGAGGAGAAGAATTTAAGCTTTGACTGGGACTTGGAGTAGGATAAGAAAGCAGATTAAAAAGCTCTCTGGGCCTTTGTATGTAATTGTTTTTCATGCCTTAAGCCAGTGGAGTAATCTATTGGCTTACATAATTGACTTGATGGTGATAGCTTCAGGAATGGCTGGATCTAGGTACTTAGGGGATGATATCGGGATTCAGTCCCTCTCATTTTCTCTGTGTCCTTTTTCCTTTTGCTTTACCTCTGTGAGTTCTGTACCTTCTGTGTCGAATTCACTCTCAGTCAACCCTTTACACATGAGGACTTTTAGTAACTCATATGTATATCCCCCCTGTTTAATGCCAGGAATATTCTAGAAGGATTTTAATGCAAAAGTGATGATCTTTCAAATTTTTGAATGATGAATGGACTATTGTTAACTCTCTCTCTCTCTCTCTCTCTCTCTCTCTCTCTCACACACACACACACACACACACACACAATCCTTTCCCATGAATTCCGGGGCCACCATAGGGAGTCCTAATGATCAAAATGGAAAGAACTTTAGGTATATTAATATATATATATATATATATATTTTTTTTTTTGGTACCGGGGATTGAACTCAGGGGCACTTGACCACTGGGCCACATCCCCAGCCCTTTTTTGTATTTTATTAGAGACAGGGTCTCACTGAGTTGCTATGTGCCTCGCCATGGCTGAGGCTGGCTTTGAACTCGCGATCCTCCTGCCTCAGCCTCCCAAGTACTGGGATTACAGGCGTGCGCTACTGGGATTACAGGCGTGCGCCACCGCGCCCGGCTGGTATATTAATATTTGTAGTGACATTGGTGTTGAGAGTCACTAGTTAGAGATTGCTTTGTTTATGTTTTTGGTGCTGAGGATTGACCCCAGGGGCACTTGACCACAGAGTTATATCCCCATTCTTTTTTATTTTTTAGTTTGAGGCAAAGGTCTCACTAAGTTGCTGAGGCTGGCCTTGAACTTGTGACCCTCCTTGCCTGAGCCTCCCAAGTCACTGAGATTCCAGGCGTGTGCCGCCGCACCCTGCTAAGTTCTGGGGATTGGAAGGGGCAGAGTGCAGCCCGTCCTGTGTGGGAAGGCGGCGGCCAGGGAGAGCGCTGACAGGAGAGGGAGATGGGAGGAGGAGAGGGAGATGGGAGGAGAGAGCGGCTCTGGCAGCACCGACTCCACAGGGGCCCACGCGGCAGATCCCGAGGGTGAGAGACGGCTCCCACAGCCTCTCTAAAAGAAGCAGGTTTTATCCAGAGAGCTCATGCCCTCTGGACTCCGGGTTCATGGCTCTGGGACACATCAAATGCAGAGCTGACAAAACAGAGTTCTGTGGTCTGAGGGGAAGGAAGCAGACTCCGGGTGGAGGCCGGAGCAGCACTGATGTGGGGGAGCAGGTCCTGAGTGCAGGGCACGTGTTAGAAGCCGTGAAGGGGAGAAAGGAAAGGCAAGGGACGGGCGGGGGGATGTGGAGTCTTGAGTGTGCTCACCTGTGGGGATCAGGACGTGGCACAGAGGGAGAGACCGAGGCTAACGGTGAGGGAGGGGACGATCCGTGTCAGTGTAGAGCGGGATAAAGGGTCCAGGCTCCAGAGTCAGGCGGCATGGTTTAATTCCTGCTTTCGTCGTCTCCTAGCTGTGTGATCTTCACGAAGTTACTTTACCTCTCTGTCCACTTTACCTCTTAGTCATCGTGTCTCTAAAATGAGGATATCGATGGAGCCCACAGTAGGTTTTATGAGGGCTACATGGTAAAGCAGTTAGCACGCTGCTCCACCAGAGTGCAGTTTTGAAAGAGTCATTGTGAGAATGTGTGACCCAGGTGATCATGGAAACACAGCACCGTTGTTGACCAAAACTGGAGGTCCCGCTGGTGGACGCGAATGTCTCCTGGTACTGATTTGCTCAAGAGTGTGTGTCTCCTGCAAGGCTCAGAGACCCGTGCCCAGGCAGGGTGGGCTCATCTGTGTTTGGGGTTTCCCTGTTACTTGAGTTGGAAGAACATAGACTACAGGACTTTGGGAAGCTGGAGAGACTGCTTGATGAAATGGCAACTCACACCAAAGCCTCAGTCACACACAGTTACAAATAGGCTTCCATGCGTTCATTCATTCATTTGAATTCATCACTACTAGTTGCTATTGATGGCTGGTGAATAAACTGGTAAAATCAAAGGGTTGCCAGACACACCTGCAATCCCAGCACCTCAGGAAGCTGAGGCAGGAGGATGGCAAGTTCAAGGCCAGCCCAGGCAACTTAGCAAGTCCTGTCCTTTGGGACTAAATTGTTAAAGTACTGGAGGTGTAGCTCAGTGGTTCCCTCATTCCGTCTGGGGTGCATATGAACAGCAGTTCCAGCTGGCCAAGAATATCCCACGACGTGCCGTTCTGGCAACAGGCTTTGCGGCTTGGGCCTGAGTCAGAGCTCACTGGGTGCAGCCCCAGGGCCCCCTTTGCCACCTGCCTCACCGAAACTCAACTTGCTGGTGGGCTGGGCTGGGCTGGGCGCCATGCTGCCGGCCTGGGGTGGGGAGCCGGTCTCTGATCCTTGACCCAGTGGTGACAATGGTGCCTGCTTGATTGCCACCAGTGTGCGACCTGGGGCCCAGGAGAGGGCACACATGTTCACCAAGAGCCCGTCGTGTGCTGAGCCCTTTGGCACACACTGCCCAAATCTCGCCTCTGTTTACACTCACGTTGACCCTGGCTGAAGAGTGCTGGGTGAGGCTCCCGACCCTCTTAGTCGTGAGCAATTCCTTTTTAATTTTAATTTATTTTTTATTTTGTTACTGGGTATTGAACCCAAGGATATTTTACTACCGAGTGACATCTCCAGTGCTTTCAATTTTAGTTTTGTTTTGTTTTTGTGGTGCTTGGGATTGAACCCAAGGCCTAGTCCATGGGAGGCAAGCACTCTACCCACTGAGCTAGATCCCCAGCCCAGTCCTTGCAATTTTGAGACAATTTCTCACTAAATTGCTGAGGCTGACCTCAAACTTGGGATCCTCCTGCCTCAGCCTCCTGAGTAACTGGGATTACAAGCATGTGCCACCACACCTGGCTACACATTAATGGTCTTTGGATTGAGACCCCTGGATTCCCGGGTTTCCTTGAAGATGCTATCGGAGTCACCAAGGATAGTCAAAGGGGCCCAGGCGGGTGGGCTTAGTCCTCCCTGATTCCCTAGTGAGTCTGTTCTAAAGACTGGAGTTCCCTTGTAAACTTTTATTTTGAAGATTGGTTTTCAAGTTTAAAAGCACTGGTCTCTCTCTCCCGTGACCTTGGATTTGCACTCTTCCTGTCTTTGCCTCAATTCCTTTGCCTTTTGGATGAGGCTATGCACAGGAGAAGCTCTGGGAGAAGGTCTCTGTGAGCCTGCTAGTGGAGGGGTGTTAGCCGCTGGGTTCACTGAGCCCCATTTGTCTGGCAAAGGGAGGGGCCCATGACCCTGGAGGATGACCTGCCCATCTGCCCTGCTTTCCAGGCACTGGGCACCGAGGCTGGGTTCCAGGACTCGAGTCCGTCTCTGCTTGTCAGCAGCAGGTCACATTGCTTCTTCCCATTTCCTCTTTCCTCCAGGGACTCATGAAGTGGTGGCTCAGCCCAGTTCAGTTGCCACCCATCAACCCAGGGCCAGCGACCAGGAAAGGAAGAAAGGCAGCTTTACGTCCTCGCTGAGGATGGAGCCACACAGCCGTTCTGCAAAGAGTCGAAAGTCCATGAAATTCCGGTCCCTCTCCCGATCCCTGATCCTCTGCAATGCTAAGACTAGTGATGATGGATCCAGCCCTGATGAGAAGCACCCGGACCCCTTCGAGGGTCCGCTGGGTCCGGGCAAGGAGGGGAGTTCCCACTCATGCGCCCAGCTGGCGGACACGTCGGAGGCCAGGCTCAGCAGCATTCCTGATCTGGCCCTGGCCTCAGAGGCGGCTCCACTCCAAGCGGCTGGGAGTGATCGAGGCAAGAACTACAGGAGGATGTTCTTCATGAAGGTATGCCCAGGATTGTGCGGCTGGTGGCGACTAGTGGGGTGTGGGCTAGGACGAAGTCTTTGGATTCATTTTTCAAAGGTCAGGAAGTCAAAGAGTTCTAATTCTGAGCAAAAGAAAGGAAAAAGTTGAGGCTGGGCCCACTGGAACTGCAACAGTGAGCATGGTAGGGATCAGGCTCAGCTGACACCCCCTTCAGGAACCCAGCGAGACACTCTGTCAGTCCAAGATACATGGGGCCTCGACCCCTGATGGGAAGTGGCAGGAGTGATAGTCGACCCACTGCTAAGTTCTCATCTGCAGACTCTCTGGGGCCTGTCATAGGCACGTCACCTCACACCCGTCACGTACGCATGCGCGCAGGCAGGCAGCCGTGGAGAGCCTGGACACAGGAGAAGGCCGTGGGGGAGCAGGGGGAGGAGCACAGGATGTGGAAGTTTGCTCCCCAAATGCTGACTGTGAACATTTTCCAGGTGTGCCAATGTCAACAAAGGTGCAGCGCTGAAGGTGACAAATGAAGCTATACATTGGGGGAGGGGTGGTTAAGCAGTATTTGGGGACTTGGCCAAAATTCTAATGTTTTCTGTTAGATCACATTTCAGTTTTTCACCACCATAATGAGTTGGGAATTGCAGGGTACCATGAGATCCGGACTGATTAGACTTTGTCCTGTTATCCACTATCTAGTACTGTGCCTTAGTGCCTTCTGTTGGTGGAGGGGTTTCTCGAGGGTCCAAGTGGCCTGGACCTTGGAGTCAGTGCTAGTCACTCTGTGAAGGGTCTGCCCCAAGGGGCTTCCCTGCAGACTACTGCCAAGAAACCCCAGGGAGTCACCGATCTGTGAGCCACAAAGAGAAGTCATCCCAGTGCCTGGGAAGGGTCTAGCACTTTCGTACAGCTCAGTTAACCTCCCTCAGGAGGGAAGTGACTACTTAACACTTACATGATAAATGACCTCAGATTACACTCTATAGTATGTAGCGGGAACAGCCCTGTTGATCTCCAGACACAAATAGCTGCTAGTCCAGGCTGGGCCATCACCCATGGTGTGACTTCTATTGACATGTCCTGAACTCACCGGATAGGGTAGAGGAGAATTCTTCCAGGTTGTCATAAATGATGAAAAAAATATGCAGTCCACCAACCAAGTGTCAAATCTACTAAAGAAAATATGAAAGAATCCAGAGGAGAGCTCAGGTAAACCCAATTCAAAATATCATCTCCATGAAGACACCTAGAATAGATTATTTACTTGCTTCTGATTACTTGTATAGGCATTTTCTGAGCACCTACTAAGTGCCAGGTACTGTGCGGATTCAGACTCTGACCTCCAAGAACTTGCTTTAGGTAGAGTAAAATTTACACTGCAGGAGGTACAGGAGGCCTGCTAAAGTCTCGGAGGAAGGAGGGACCACAGCTCTGAGGAGGCATCTGTCCTTCCTTCTTTCAGGAAATCTTTATGGAGCACCTGTCTGGGCCAGGCCCTGTGGTAGGGAGTGAGTGAGCCAGACTCGGTCCCTACCCCTGATGCAGGGGACACAGTTATTACTTAATAATATGCAGGGGACACAGTTACTAATTACTTAAATATAGAGGTATATTGTTAAATAGTGAAGGCTATGAAGACATATTAAGGAAGATAAGGGGCTAGAGAATGAGGAGGTATTACTGTCCTTTTGAAAAAGGTGATGGCAAAGCCTTTTCTAACCAGATGACTTTTGATTAAGTTTCTGAAGTAGAGGAGGGAGTCAAGTGACTTTAGCAGGAGGGGCACCAAGAGGAGACAGCCAGCTCAGACAGGAAGAAAGCCCGTACTCAAGAAGCATCAAAGAGCAGAACACAAAAGGTAGGGAGCAAGGAGAGAAGGCAGGAAACCAAGTTGAGGTGGTACAGAGGCCTGAGCCCGTGGCCAGGGTTTGGACTTTTATCCTAAGAAGGATGGACGGCAGGGGGTGGCGTGTCTAACTGCTGAGCTGAGGGCGGGTGTAAGAGGACCTGTTAGGGGACAAGACAGCAAGGACCCAGGCCAGGGATGGTGTGGCTTGCTCGTGGCAGAGGCACCCAGAATGGTCCAGGTGGGGATTTATTTTCTATGCAGAGGCAATAGGATTTGTTGTTGGAAGAACACAGCATGAAAGAATGAGACGACTCAGCCTTGGCTATGAACTGTGGTCTGAGCAACTCGGGTGGGAGAAAAGAGGTGCCCTGTCCTAAAGTGGGAAAAAACAGTGGGGGCTGGAAAAGTGACAAAGAAATGAAGGTTGCTCCTTGAAAGACATGGATTTTACTAAGCAGGGGTGGGTGGGAGAGGAACCCGCAGAAGCAAAGAGGTAGAGAGGAAGGCTAAGTGCTTGTGTGTGGCCCACCCGGCCCAGGCAAGTGGGTCTGGGGCTCAGTTCTTATACCTGCTCAGTCTCAGGAGGTTGCACACCTTGGGAAAGTCAGCAGACAAGCGGTAGGAGTGGCCTAGGGGAGGGACCTGGGGACCTCACCTCTTTTGGCTGTTTGTAATTCTCATGTGCCGCATACTTTAGTTTACAAAGCAACTCACTGCGCTTGGGTCATTGTCCTTATTCTCTAAAATCTTGGGAAGATGGTGGTCATAGCAGTATTATAGCAGTATTATTTCTTGGGAGCAGTATGGCCCTGGGATCAGACTCATTACTCTGGTTGCCTGGGTCGGAATCTAACTTGCCATTTACTGTCTGTGTGATCCTGGACAATTCACTTGACCTCTCTGTGCCTCAATTACAATTCACTTTACCTGTGTGCCTTAATTACATTGAAGTTGGTAATAGTCTATAACTCATATGGGTCTAATGAATATAAAGTTGGAGGCATTTATTTACAGGAGAAAAATCTGTGCAGAGACATGAGCTGGGCTCAGAGGCCAGAAAGAGTTTACTGGGGTGGTGGAAGGGGGCCCTGCATAGTAGCGTCGAGTTTGAGGTAAGCAAGAACTGGATGGGAGGGAGGGATACGGTCCATCTTGGAGCCTGGGACCTCCCGCTCGTTTTAAAGGAGCGCAGACGATTCTTAAGGATCCCCTAAGCAAGTGAGAGTTCCAGTCATCTAGCAGGTGTCATAATCACAGGTGGCAGGTCAGAAAGGTGAGAGGTAACAGCTGGTCCCCATATCCTTTCTGAGGGTGTCACAGAGTAACTCACAGCCACCCACTCCTTCCTAGTGTCCCTGTCCCAGCTGCCTCCCTCCAGGCCTGCGCTCATCAGAGCAGCCCAGCGCTCAGGCGTGACTCAGTTGGCCCAGCTTCCAGCATTGCCATGGTTACAGTGATTTCAAAACAACATCTGGAACGAGACCCTGTGACATCAGCTTCTCCTCTGGAAACGCCTAATATGAAATTAAAGAAGAGGAAGTTGTATAAACAGCCAACTTTGGGGAAAAAAGTCCTTTTTGGATGGGTTGTGTTTGGCACAGCAGGACTGAGCAGATTATTACTGCCTGGGGGCCTGCCAAGGCTGGCACGGATGTGAGGAATTCAGAGCAAGCATTCGAGCCTGTGCTGTATATTAAGACACTGATGGGCTTGTCCCTGGGGAGCTTCTAGACCCATCCCCAGGGATGGATTCACATGGCAGAATGTTAAATACCAGGTTTTCTAATTAACAAACTAACACAAATTCAATAGATTAAACCTAGCACTTTGAAAGGAGAGAATAAGCAGACTCACTAGGCTACGCCAAACCCACTGTCTTATTTTCAAGAGGAAAGAGTGTTTTTAAATGCCCTTTAAGCAGAATGTCCAGGCCAAAGGGAGAGAAAGCTCAGCCAGGTTGAACTGCAGCTCCCCACTCCCCCAGTCCTCTTTGCTCTTTCCTTCTCCTTTATCTCTCACTCTCTGCCCCACCCCATCTCTCACTCCCCGCCCCCCCCAATCTCTTCAGACATTGAAAAGCACCTGTTTTGAGCTGTCCTCTGGGGATAAATAAACAATGTGCTGCTGCCCCCTCAGGGAACTGGAGTGTAGGCATGACTCATCCTGTCTCCGCCTCCTCCTCCAGGCTAGAGCTTTGCTCATTCCGTTTTCTTAAGGAAAGATCTTAGGCAGAGGCTGAGTGGTGACGCCGCTGGCTGTCAGTGACGAGTTCTGCTCCCCAAATGTTGAAGTCCGAACATTAGAGAAGCACACCTAGGCAAGCATACAGAGCAGGGTTTATTTAAAAGGGGTAACATAGACTTTTCCTGTGAGGGAGAAGGGGGCCATTGCTGGTCTCCTGGTATCCCCAGAAGCGAGGCAGGCCTGCCTTTTTGATATGTCCCAGGCTTCCCTGGTTCTCCTGCTCTTCCCCTTGTCTCTCTCCTTCCTGCCTACATGACCAGGCCCAGTGACCAGGCTCAGGAATGCTGGGTGCGATGGCCAAAAGGGGTGAGAAGCAGATGGGCTGAAGGGGGAAGGGCGGGATAGAGCAGCCCAGGACACATTAATTAATAACTGTATAGCTCCCTGTAAGGAGGGGCAATTCCTGGGACAGGTCACCTTGGCAATAGGTTGGGGCAGGGGCAGGTTCATGATAAGGGTGGAGGAAGGGCTCTGAAGGAAGTAACATTCCAATCCCTCAGGGGACAGTCTCCCTGACAGTCTCCAACTTCCCGGGACTCACTCAAAATTGGCTGTCTTGATCCGACTTGACTCGTTTTACCTATCTATACTGCCTGCCTGTCAGATTCTGGCTTCAGTGGTAGGGGAATTATATCCTATAAAGAGATTTCTAGGCCACCATCTAGGTTGCTTTCTGTTACCAGAACAAAATGCCACAGACCGGATGATTTGTAAAGAAAGAAGTTTTGTTCGCTGTTCTGAAGCCTGGGAATTCTGAGGACATGGCATCTACATTAGGCAAGGGCTTTCATGCTGCATCATAACAAGGCAGAAAGTGAAGGAGCAAGCGCCTGCAAAAGAGACAAACTCACCTCAGAATGACCTTCTCTTGTGGCAAATAACCAACATGCTTCCAGAGATAACATTAACCCAATCATGGCGGCTCCATCCCAGTGGTGGGAAAAACCTGTGGCTAGGTCCCACCTCCTAACACCACTGCATTGGGAATTACGGTTCTAGCTCATAAACTTTTTGGGGACACATTCAGACCATAGCAGTTACCATTAATTTCACTAGAGCACTGGACAGTACACCCCTCATTATGGAATTTCCTAAAAGGGAAATGAGTCCAGTTAACTTACTGTGAAAGCTAAGCAATCTCAGAAACAAGCAAATAACTCAGGTCCAGTTGAAAATTTCCTGTTCACATCTCCAGGAAGCTCAGTGTGCATGGAGGAAGGACAGAGGGAGTGCTTCCCTGGAGAGGTGGGAGAGAGCCAGGGCAGTGGGATATGCAGATGTACAGGGGGAAAGTTGGGGGAGGGAGACAATGGGCTGCAGGAGTGAGTGGGTGGCTCTTCTGTGCCCTGCACACAAATCAAGCCTGGCCCAGGATTACAAAGGATGCTTCTGAAAGGAATTTTCAGAAAGATATTTTCTTGTGCTTCTTCTAGAAGTGTTGCTGTTTGATCTTTGACATTTGGATCTTTAATTCCCATGAAATCAAATGGTGCACATGTTGAGGCCGGGTGTTGGGAAAGCTGTCTTCTGCCATTGTTGTCTCTTTTATAAGTAAAGGACAACGGGTACATGGGTCGGTCGGTCTCTGGTTTCTCCATTCTCATCCACTCATCTTTTCTTTGTTCTATCCTTGCACTAAGAGCACATTACTGCTTTATAGCAAGTTTTATTAGAGCTTTATAATAAATTTTTTGATATCTGGCCAGGTGAGTCTTGCAGCTTTGTTCTTTAAACTGAACTTGGTTATTCTGTTGGGGACTTTATTGGAATTGCACTGACTTGATGGATCAATTTAAAGAGAACTGACATCTTTATGACATCAAGTCTTCCAATCCATGTACGTGTGTTTTTTTCTTTCTTCTCCAAAACTTTGCTGCAGATTATTTTGGTTTGTTTTCAACATGTCAAATCCTTATCTGGACTGGGGCTGTGGATCAGTGGTAGAGCACTTGCCTCACATGTGTGAGGCACGGGGTTTGATTCTCAGCACCTGATATAAATAAATGAATAAAATAAGGTCCATCAACAACTAACAAAAAATTTTTAAATTCCTTATCTGACCTTTTAAAATAAGTATAGCTCTATTTCTCCCTTGCCAATTTTTATACTTTTCTGCCTCTGTTTCATTGTCTATAGCCTACAGCACAATGCTGAGTAGAAGTGGTAAGAGCAGGACTCTTTTTCTCATTGATCTCTGGAGCAAAGTTTTATTTTTTACTATGTCACTATGTATGATTTTAAAATTTTAGTATTTTATTTTATTGGATTAAAGAAATTTCCCTCTATTCACAGTTGGCAGACAGGTTTTCTTCCCTTCTGCCCACCATGAATTGTTGTTAAATTTTATGAAATTATTTTCTGCATTTATTGAGATGATCATATGGATTTTTCTACTTTATTCTTGTTAATTTGTAAATTATGTCAGATGACTGATTTGAATGTTAAAACATCTTTGTATTCCTGGAAGAAACTCAATTTAATCATCATATTATCATTTCAATATAATTCTAGATTTGATATGCTAACATTTTGATTGCTGCCTTTTGTGTTTGTGAGAAAGATTAATCTAAAATTTTCTTGTAATGCCCTATGTGATTTCTCATAATATGGGTACATTCACTTTTCCATTCTCTGGGATATTTTGGCTAATAAATATTGTTGTTCTACTTTTAAAAATGGTTGGAATAATTCACCTATGAGCCATCTGGACCTAGAGATTTCTTTGTAGAAACATTTTAACTTTTCATTAAGCCTGGCGCAGTGGTGCACACCTGTAATCCCAGCGGCTCAGAAGGCTGAGGTAGGAGGTTCAAGAGTTCAAAGTCAGCTTCAGCAAAAGTGAGGTGATAAGCAACTCAGTGAAACCCTGTCTCTATATAAAATACAAAATAGGGCTGGGGATGTGGCTCAGTGGTTGAGTGCCTCTGAGGTCAAGCCCTGTTACTAAAAAAAAAAAAAAAAAAAAAAAAAAAAAAAAATTAAATCTATTTAACAGATACAAGATATGCAGATTTTCAGTCTTCTGCTATCAGTTTTTGTAGGATGCATTTTTGTTCCTAGAAGTTATCTGAATTTTCATATTTATTAGCATAAAGTTTATAAAGTCGAATTATATTTTATTGAAATTTTGTTGAGATAATTGCATATTTACCCAAAGTTACAATCCTCTGTACCCTTTCCCAATTTCCCCCATAGGTAATATTTCACAAAACTCTGGTATAATATCACAGCTAGCATAGTGATGGTGATATAAATCCCTGATCTTATTGGATTTTCCCAGTTCAACTCATACACATTTGCATGCACCGATGGGAACTGTTTTGATGCCCATTTTTCATTCCCAACATTGGTACTTGATGTTTTGTTTCTATTTCTTTCTTAATCTGTCATTAGATAGAGCAATTTTGTCTTCTCAAAGAATTTTTTGTGTGTTTATTGAATTTTCCCTGTCCTGTGTCTTCTACCTAATCAATCTTTACCCCTATCATTCTCTTCTTTCTTCTATATTTGTTAAGTCTAATTTTCTGTTTTTAATCTAGCTTTTTGAGATGGAAAGTTGGATAATGGATTTTCCTACTTTCTAATGAATGCACTGTTTTGTAGTTCAATCCACAGATTTTGATGTGTCATATTTTATATAGACAGGTATAGATACATTTTTATCTATTGTGATTTCTTGTATGATTCATGGTTTATTTAGAAATGTATTGCTTAAGTTTCAGGCAGTTGAAGATTTTCTAGCATATGTTCTTCTCTCTGTGTGTCTTGATTAATTCTGAGATTAATTATTCTGCAAGAATAAGTTAGAAAAAAGAAGAAAATATATTATGAATGATCTTAATCATTGAAAGTTTGTGATGTAGAATATATATATATATACACATATATATATACATGTATAGATGTTGTTGAATTGCAGTAGTCCATATTTGTCTTTTAGGTCAAATTTGATAGCCATTTTTTTTTCCAGATCTTTATTATCTTTCTCAATTCCATCTCTATTACTTACTGAAGGAAGTAAGTTAAAATTTCCCATTATGAATGTAGATTTTATTTTATTCTTTTAGTTCAGTTAAGTTTTGCTTTATTTATTTTGAAACTTTATTTTTATATGTATAGACTTTTATAACTTTTTATATTTTCCTGGTAGATTAATACTCCTACAATTTTGAAAGATCTCTCTTTTGCCTAAGGATGATTTTTTGCTGAAAAATTATCTGATATTGGTATAATTTTGCCTACTAATTTTTGGCTAATGTTTTCCTGGTATATCCTTTTTTGTCTTTTTGGTTTCAATCTGTATTTATATACTTAAGGTTCCTCTTATGTAAGCAGCACATATTTAAGTTGTTTTTCTTCCATCTTGTAATCTTGGTCTTATTTTGTGGGTTTTGACACTATTTATATTTTATGTAATTTCAGAAAAGTTTGGATCTATAAACTACTCTATTACCTGTTTTCTAGTTGTCCCAAGTGTTTTATATTATATTTTCTCTCTCTTCTTGCCATCTTTTGAATTAATAGTTTTAATTATTACATCCCCTTTTGATTTACTTATTTGTTCTAATTTTTCTATGATGATTTTTATTAAAATATAAAAATACACTCAACATTTTAGTCTCATGTAAACTAGTATTTTGTGTCAGTTCTCACATAATGCTAAGGAGTTAGAACACACAACTCTATTTACAATAGCCCACCTTTCCCCCCACTTTTTTTTGTATTATTGTCATGAATTTTGATTCAACCTATGTTTGAAACTCCAAAGTATATCATTATTATACAATACGGTCAGTATTCATCTACACTGATTCATGTTTACCCTTTTCATCATTCTTCATTTCTTCCTACATTTCCGTGTTTCTTACTGAGATTGTTTCCTTTTGCCTAAAGCAGACTTGCTTCCAACATGGGCAGGAGGTGGCACAAGGAGATCCCTTTTCTGGCTCTTGGCTGTTGGCCAGGCTCCTCTTTCTCTTAACCACTGCCAGCACTGTCCATCACCATGAAGGGCCTTTCATGTGAACATGTGGATGCCTGCAATTTTCTAGTCACTGCTCTCCCCTAGCAAACAGCCACCTTGGCACCTCTGCAGCCTAGAGTTACACACACCAGTGGTGTGATTTGCTCTTGATAGTATAGACCCAGGAGTTGAAGCATGAGCTCTCCTGACGGAATCTGAGGACTCCCATCCATCTTGTTTTCCAGTTTCTCTCTAGCTGACTGTTAGCAGGTCACCAAGAATCCTGAAGTTCTTGTTTACTCACTCTGGTGCTGGTACTCTGTGGGATGCAGAACTCGATGAGACTGGGAACTGACATACAGTAATTGCCAATATAAATATAAATATTTGTGGAGAGGATGGTTGCATAAATGGGTATAATGAGGCCACCCTTAAAGCCAGAAAGTCTATACAAAGTCTGGATGTGCATCAGTTCTTTTTGAGCCAACACATAGGTTTATATTGGACATGGATTTGTGCATTTCCATCAGCTGGGATCTGTAGTCACTGGGTATTGATCTGGAAGAAGGACAGCAGCAGATGAGACCAGACGTGCGGGAGGTCCTTTCCTCTGGAGATGCCCTTCTGAAAGGATATAAAATGCTTTGATCCACATGGGAATGGCCTCCCTAGTGTGGAAAATGTTGCTTTTCTTTACAAATTCAAAATATTGGTTAAGCCAAGTCATCACTCATGTAGTGTGACTCAGGATGCAATGAAGTCAGATCAGCCATCTGAACCTCTGGCTTATGCTGTGGGTGGACAGAGGGTGGTCAAGACCCCACCAGAACAGTCCCTTCATTTTGCTGCCTGTAAGCAGCTCAGCCTGTGGCTTTGAGGCCCAGGCTTCCTTGGCAAGTGGGAAACCCAATCCTTTGGCTGCTTGCCCTTTTCTGCCACAGAAGAGCAGCTTGTGGATGCTGAGAGCAGCCACTGGGAGGGAAGCTTGGGCATCCAGGACTCCCACAGAGCCAGCCACATCCCTGAGTATGCTGGGGTGGGGAGGGAGGCAAGGGTGGTCCATGTTCAGGAAGCAGGGAAGGGCTGCCCACAGGTATGATCAATGTGCACGTCTTTACTGTCTCTCAAATTCCATGTTATTTCTAGCCACTTTTTCCAATGCCAGAAGAGATTTGGAGCTATTTTCCTAGGAATCTCATGGGTTCTGGCACGATACCATTTGGTTAGTGAAGAGGAGTTTTATGGGAAGAAGAAGAAAGGAAATTGGGAAGAATTAGTAAACCATCTACCTTTCCAACTCTATCTCAATATTGCCCTTCACATATATGTTACATCCTAGCTAGCCTTGCCCTGAAGTGTCCCCTAAAGACTCATTTGTTGAATCCTTGGTCCACAGTGCAGCAATGTTCAGAGGTGAGGCTTTTGGGAAGTGATTATGTCACGAGGGCTCTAATCTCATCAGTGGATTAATCCATTGATAACTGAATGGGCTACTGGGAGATGGTGGAGGCTGTGAGAAGTGGGGCCTAGTTGAAGGAGGGGATCCTTGCGTTTCTGTCCTTGGGGACTATACCTTATCCCTGGTCCCTTCCTCTAGCTGCCATGAGCTGACAGCTTTCCTCCACCATGATTTTCCTCTCCTTCTACCACGATGGTTCTGTCTTGGACCAAGCTGACCCTGAACTGAAACCTCTGAAACCATGATCCAAAATAAATCTTTCCTCAGGTATCGGTCATAGTGATGAAAAGCTGACAAGCACACTGTCTTTGTACTTAACTCCTTAGTTATGGTCTTGAAGACAGCAAGGCTAGAGCAGCTCTCACTGCTGCCTCTGGCTGAAATACTTTCCTCACAATCTTAATCATCCCTAATCTTAGTCATCCTTGTCAATAGATCAGATGCCATGAAGTTCTGTCTGACCTCCTCCCTTATCCTGCACCCCTGGTTTCTACGATTCCTACTTGAAACAGCAAATAATAAAAACTTTACATGTTCCCACCAAAGAATAAATTCTGGGTACCATCTGTAGGTAGGAAGAATTGACTCTATCAATCTGTGATTCCACTACCAGTGTAGAATATCTCAAAAAATGTTTAAGTTCTCCATGAGATTCTATCTATCACATGGGTGCATCACAATATTGTTTTAAAATCTTTAAAATAATTTTCTTAAATATAGAGCATATAAAATAAAGTTGCAAAATGTATACATACTCTAAAATACAAGTGTCCCATTTACTTATATATTGGTCATGAAGTTTAAGAAACAAACCTTAAAAAAATCAGTGGTAACTAACTTTGAGGTCCTCAAGTGTCCTTACATGATGCCATCCATTCTCACTCCTCTCAAAGGTACCCACTCTTCTTCATTTTGAGTGTATTGTTCCCTTGCTTTCCTGTATAGTTTACTGTATCTTTTTGTATACCCTGATGATGTTTGTTTAGGTCTGTTTATTTCTTATTTCATGTTTGCAGGGTATGTTTTTATCCTTTTACTTTCATCCTGTCTGTGTTATTAAATTTCACATGACTGTCTTACAAAGAGCATGGTTAGTTCATTTAAAATGACCAAATCTCTGCCAATCTCTGGATTGGTGTATTTTGACCAGTTACATTTAAAGTGATAAATGATATGTTAGGACTTGTGTTTTTCATTTTATTATTATTTTCTGGCTTTTATCCCTCCATTTATTTTCTCTTGTCATTCTGTGTATCACTTGAACTTTTTTTTAAGAGTTCACTTTGATTATTTGTAATGCTTTTATTATACCATTTTTACAGTTTTCCTAGTGTTTGCTGCATATGCACACACATTTGCCCACACATCTTATCATGTCACCTATTGGTACTGACATTTTATCATTTTGAGTAAAGTGTAGAAACCCAGCTTAAATTTAGGCCTCTTTGCCCTCCTTATTTCTTAAACAGCATTGTCTTAAATATTTATTTATTTATTTTGTATCTATTGAGCACTACATAAGGTAATAACTTTTCCTTCAACTATAAAATATAATTAAAGAAACTCACCATGGGAAGATAATTTATTATGTTTACTTCCATTTTCACCCTTTGTACTGGTCCTCTTTCTTTTCTGAAGGTTCCAGCTGTTTTATCATTGTGTTTCTATTTGGATAGCTTTCATTTTTTATATTTATTTTTTTACTTTATATTTTTTAAATTTAATTTAATTTGATATACATGCTTGCAGAGTGCAATTCCTTTCATATTACATATACAGAGCACAGTTTTCCAAGTCACTGGTTTTACACAAAGTATTTTCACACCATTTGAGTTTTTATACACGCACTTAGTGTATTGATGTCCAACTCATCCTGCCATTATTCCTATCCCCTTGTCCCCTCCCCTTCCCTTCCTCCTCTTTGTTCTATTTAACATTCCTTCATTCCTCTCATCCCCCCTCCCTTGCCACCGTAATTCAGTGTCATCATAGCAAAGGAATCATTCGACCTTTGGTTTTTTGGGATTGGCTGACTTAGTGTTATTTTCTCCAATTCCATCCACTTGCCTGCAAATGCCATGATTTTATTCTCTTTTAGTGCTGAGTAGTGTTCCATTGTGTATATATACCCAAGTTTCCCTATCCATTCATCTGTTGATGGGCATCCGGGTTGTTTCCACAATCTAGCTATTGTGAATTGTGCTGCTATAAACATTGATGTGGCTGTGTCCCTGTAGTAAGCTGTTTTTAAGTCCTTTGGGTATAGACCAAGGAGTGGGATAGCTGGGTCAAATGGTGGTTCCATTCCAAGTTTTCCTAGGAATCTCGATACTGCTTTCCATATTGGCTGCACCAATTTGCAGCCCCACCAGCAATGTATGAGTGCACCCTTTCCCCCATGACCTCGCCAGCATTTATTGTTGTTTGTGTTTTTTGATAGCTGCCATTCTGACTGGTCTGAGATGAAATCTTAGAGTAGTTTTGATTCGCATTTCTCTAATTGCTAGAGATGTTGAACATTTTGTCATATATTTGTTGATTGATCGTATATCATCTTCTGAGAAGTGTCTGTTCAGTTCCTTAGCCCATTTATTGATTGGGTCGTTTGTTTTTTTGGTGTAAATGTTTTTGAGAGCTTTATATATCCTTGAAGTTAATGTTCTGTCTGATGTGCTTGTGGTAAAAATTTGCTCCCATTCTTTAGGTTCTCAGTTCACCTCACTGATTGTTTCTTTTGCTGAGAAGAAGCTTTTTAGTTTGAATCCATCCCACTTATTAATTCTTGGTTTAAATTCTCGTGCTATAGGGGTCTTATTGAGGAAGTTGGGGCCTAATCCAACATGATGAAGATTTGGGCCTACTTTTTATTCTATTAGGTGCAAGGTCTCTGGTTTAATTCCTAGGTCCTTGATCCACTTTGAGTTGAGTTTTGTGCATGGAGAGAGATAAAGGTTTAATTTCATTTTATTACATGAGGATTTCCAGTTTTCCCGACACCATTTGTTGAAGAGGCTGTCTTTTCTCCAATGTATGTTTTTGGCACCTTTGTCTAATATAAGATAACTGTAGATGTGTGGGTTAGTCTCTGTGTCTTCTATTCTGTACCATTGGTCTACTGGTCTATTTTGGTGCCAATACCACGCTGCTTTAGTTACTATTGCTTTGTAATACAATTTAAGGTCTGGAATAGTAATGCCACCAGCTTCACTCTTCTTGCTAAGAATTGCTTTGGTTATTTTGAGTCTTTTATTTTCCCAGATGAATTTCATGATTTCTTTTTCTATTTCTGTGAGGAATGATATTGGGATTTTGATTAGGATTGCATTGAAATTGTAGTGCTTTTGGTAGGATAGTCATTTTGACAATATTAGTTCTACCTATCCATCTTCTAAGATCTTCTTTAATTTCTTTCTTTAGTGTGCTGTAGTTTTTCATTGTACAGGTCTTTCACTTCTTTTGTTGATTCCCAAGTTTTTTTTTTTTTTTTTTTTTCTTTGAGGTTATAGTAAATGGGGTAGATTTCCTAGTTTCTCTTTCTGAGGATTTGTCACTGATGTACAGAAATGCCTTAGATTTATGGGTATTGATTTTATATCCAGCCACTTTGCTGAATTCGTTTATTAGTTCTAGAAGATTTCTGGTGGAATTTTTTGAATCTTCTATGTATAGAATCATATCATCTGCAAATAGTAAAAATTTGAGTTCTTCTTTTCTATCCATATCCTTTTTTTTTTTTTTTTTTTTTTTTTTGGGTACCGGGGATTGAACTCAGGGGCACTCGACCACTGGGCCACATCCCCAGCCCTTTTTTGTATTTTTTTTAGAAGCAGGGGTCTCACTGAGTTACTAAGTGCCTCGCCATTGCTGAGGCTGGCTTTGAACTCTCGATCCTCCTGCCTCAGCCTCCCAAAGTGCTGGGATTACAGGCGTGCGCCACCGCGCCCGGCTCCATATCCCTTTTATTTCTTTTGTCTGTCTAATTGCACTGGCTAGGGTTTCAAGAACTATGTTAAATAGTAGTGGCAAAAGAGGGCATCCCTGTCTTGTTCCAGTTTTTAGAGGGAATGCTTTCAATTTTTCTCCATTTAGGATGATATTGGCCTGGGGCTTAGCATAGATGGCCTTTATGATGTTGAGGTATGTTCCTGTTATTCCGATTTTTTCTAGCATTTTGAACATGAAGGGGTTCTTTCTCTGCGTCAATTGAGATGATCATATGATTTTTATCTTCGAGTCTATTGATGTGGTGAATTATATTTATTGATTTCCTTATGTTGAACCAACCTTGCATCCCTGGAATGAACCCCACTTCTTCGTGATGTACTATTTTTTTATGTTTTTGTATTCGATTTGCCAGAATTTTATTGAGGATTTTTGCATCTATATTCATTAGAGATGTTGGTCTGAAGTTTTCTTTCTTTGATTTGTCTCTGCCTGGTTTTGGAATCAGGGTGATATTGGCCTCATAGAATGAGTCTGGAAGGGTTCCCTCGTTTTCCATTTCATGGAATAGTTTGAGAAGTGTTGGTGTTAGTTCTTCTTTAAAGGTCTTGTAGAACTCAGCTATGTATCCATCTGGGCCTGGGCTTTTCTTGGTTGGTAGGTTTTTGATGGCATCCTCTATTTCTTGGCTTGAAATTAATCTATTTAAATTGTGTATGTCATCCTGATTTAGTTTGGGCATATCGTATATTTCTAGAAATTTGTTGATGTCTTCATTATTTTCTATTTTGTTGGAGTATAGATTTTCAAAATAATTTCTGATTATCTTCTGTATTTCTGTAGTGTCAGTCGTGATGTTTCCTTTTTCATCACATATATTGGTAATTTGAGTTTTTTCTCTCCTTTTCTTAGTTAGCATATCTAATGGTTTAACAATTTTATTTATTTTTTCAAAGAACCAACTTTTGGTTCTGTCAATTTTTCAATTGTGTTTTTTGTTTCAATTTCATTGATTTTGGCTCTGATTTTAATTATTTCCTGTCTTCTACTGCTTTGGGGGTTGATTTGTTCTTCTTTTTCTAGGGTTTTGAGGTGTAATGTTAATTCATTTGTTTGTTGACCTTTTCTTCTTTGAAGGAATGAACTCCATGCAATGAATTTTCCTCTTAGTACTGCCTTCATAGTGTCCCAGAGATTTCGATATGTTGTATCGGTGTTCTCATTTACCTCTAAGAATTTTTTAATCTCCTTCTTGATGTCTTCTGCAACCCATTGCTCATTCAGTAGCATATTATTTAGTCTCCAGGTGTTGGAGTAGGTTTTGTTTCTTATTTTATCATTGATTTCTAATTTCATTCCATTATGTCCTGATAGGATGCAGGATAGTATCTCTACTTTTTTATACTTGCTTAGAGTTGCTTTATGACATAATATGTGGTCTATTTTAGAGAATGATCCATGTGCTGCTGAGAAGAAAGTGTAATGACTCGTTGATGGATAATATACTCTATATATGTCAGTTAAGTCTAAGCTATTGATTGTATTATTGAGTTCTACAGTTTTTTTCTTTAGCTTTTGTTTGGAAGATCTATCCAGTGGTGAAAGCGGTGTGTTAAAGTCACCTAGAATTATTGTGTTGTGGTCTATTTGGCTCTTGAACTTGAGAAGAGTTTGTTTGATGAACGTGGATGCTCTGTTATTTGGGGCATATATATTTATGTCAGTTATTTCTTGTTGATATATGATTCCCTTAAGCAGTATGAAATGTCCATCCTTATCTCTTTTGATTACCTTTGGCTTGAAGTCTTCTTTGTTTGATATGAGGATGGGAACCCCTGCTTGCTTATGTAGTCCGTGTGAGTGGTATATTTTATCCCATCCTTTCACCTTCAGTCTGTGGGCGTCTTTTCCTATGAGATGTGTCTCTTGAAGGCAGCATATTGTTGAGTCTTTTTTGAAAATCCAATCTATCAGCCTATGTCTTTTAATTGGTGAGTTTAGGCCGTTAACATTCAGGGTTATTATTGAGATATGATTTGTATTACCAGTCTATTTTAATTTAATTTAATTTAATTTTTGGTATTCAGCTTGACTTGATTTCTCCTTTGTTGTTGTTCTTCCCTTTGCAGGTTTTCATTGTTGTTTTTCAATTCCTCCTCGTGGAATATTTTGCCAAGAATATTTTGCCAAGAATGTAGTGCCGGCTTTCTTGCGAATTCTTTTAGCTTTTGTTTATCATGGAAGGTTTTTATTTCATCATCAAATCTAAAGCTTAATTTTGCTGGATATAAGATTATTGGTTGGCATCCTTATCTTTAAGAGCCTGGTATATGTTGTTCCAGGCTCTCCTGGCTTTGACGGTCTGGGTTGAAAAATCTGCTGAGATGCAAATTGGTTTTCCTTTATAGGTTATCTGATTTTTTCTCTCTATGGCCTTTAAAATTCTATCCTTATTTTGTATGCTAGGCATTTTAATTATAATGTGCCTTGGTGTAGATCTGTTGTAATTTTGTACATTTGGCATCCTGTATGCTTCTTGTATTTGGTTTTCAAATTCATTCTTCTTGTTTGAGAAATTTTCTGATATTATTTCATTGAAGAGATTTTGCATTCCTTTGGATTGATTCTCTGTTCCTTCCTCAATTCCAATAAATCTTATATTCAGTCTTTTGATAGTATCCCATAATTCTTGGATATTTTGTTCATGGTTTCTTACCATCCTCACTGTGTGGTCAACTTTATTTTCAATATTATATATTTTGTCCTCATTATCTGAGGTCCTATCTTCCAAGTAATCCAATCTGTTGGTGATGCTATCTATTGAGTTTTTTAAATGGCCTATTGTTTCTTTCATTTCAAGTATTTCTGTTTGTTTTTTTTTTCTCAGACTCTCTCTTTCTTGAAGTAATCTTTTGCTACCTGTATTTGATCTCTTATCTCTTTGTTGGAGAGATCGATTTTTGCCTGTATCTGCTCACTTAGGTCATTTTTAAAATCCTGAATCATTTAATTATGTATATTGAGAATTCCTTTTCCGACATTTCACCTACTGTGCTTTCTATGGATTCTATTGCTGTCGTTTTGTTTTGGGCATTTTCCTCCCTTGTTTTTTCATGATATCTATGTGTTTTCTTCTCTTGCAGTGTAAGTCTGAGGTATTACTGCTTCTGTCCTATTGTCTTATAGCATCCCTACAGGTTACCGGATGCCTCACTTTAAAGGGAAAGATCAATATTATAGCATTCAAAGTACCCAACGTGTTGCTATATATCAGTTAGTTTCTATTTTTTATTTACAATTTTGACACTTTAAACATAAATGATGAGATCAATTATCTTCTACCATTTAGTCAGTATTTTTGTGTGGTGGTTCACAGTATCTAATGGTAGAAGGGGGTACTTAGGGGTTGGCTAAGACGTTTGTGAAGTAGGATGTGAGAAAATAGAGGTATTAGAGTATTTGACTAGTGGGAGGGTAATCATGGGAACTTGGGTGTTAGTAGGAGAAATGAAAGATGGGTATCCCCATGTAATACTCCCTGTTCCTGGCTTGGGGCCTGTTCCCTGACCTGCAGGTAGAGGCAGCGACTGCCTGTGGCTCTGGAGTGGACAGGCAGAGCTGGGAACACATGCAGGCAAGCGGGGGGGGCTTGTTCACCCACAGGCTCCAGTGGCCATGGTGTCTCCGAGGTGGGTGGGCCAAGCTGGATTAGATAGCTTTCTTTAGCCACTTTTTAAGGGTAGATCATCTGGCACCAAATTAACTTAGTTTTCATTCATCTGAGAATATTTTTATTTTGCCTGAAAGGTAGTTTTAACAGATGTAGAATTTTTGATTGACACAAATTTTTCTGCACTTGAAAAATGTGCTTTTTTCCCTGCCTTCCATGATGTGAAGTCTGTTGTCATTTGAACAAGTATTTCATTGTAGGTAATACATCATTCTTGTCTGGTTGTTTGGAAGAATTTTTTCTTTCTTTCTTTGGTTATGAGGTATCTGGATATTGACTTATTTGGGTTTGTTATATTTGGTTCTATCATCTCCAACTGTTTATTTTTAAAAACTTCTATTTGTTGGTATTTGCTAATTTTTCATCTGCTTCTAGAGAATCTGTAAATGATTAATGAAGCATTTCATGATGCCTTCTTTAAGATCCTTGTCAGATAATTCCAATATCCAACTCTTCTCAGCATTAGCACCAGTAATTGTCTTTTCTCATTTGAATTATGGATTCCTCCTTCTTGATATTATAAGTGGCTTTCAGTTGCATCTTGGACATTTTGATTATCATGTTAGAAGACTTTGATCTGATTTTAATCTTCTGTTTGGGCAGGCAGCCACTGTGTGTAGGTGTAGTGTGTAGTTTTCATCTATTCCTGTGGTCCTTTGTGAAATGGCATTGTAGTTTTCAGAGCCCTTGCAATGCTATTCTGGTTCATTTCATTTTTTTTTTTTTTCTGGCACTATGGAGCACTTGCTCAACATGTGAAGTTCTGCCTAGAGATGGAAAGGGCTTTTCTGGGCTCCCTGGTATCACTGGGTGACCATGTGTTGCTCTGGGTGGAGGTTGGCAGAAGCTGTGGGGCTGGGGTCTTCTAGGCCACCCTTTTAGGTCTTCTAGGCCACCCTTTTAGGTCTTCTAGGCCACCCTTTTAGGTCTTCTAGGCCACCCTTTTAGGTGGAGGGTAAGAAAAGGAAGCACTTAGCGGATACTGTCTCTTCAGGTGGTCTGGGACACCTGCATATGTCCCATTAATAAAGTATGGGCTGCATTTTTCTGGGATTTGTTGCTGCCAATACAACATATTAGACCACACTTTGGTGTCACTACCATGGAGCTGAGGCCATGGCTCTCTGCTAGGTCTTTGCTGAACATCCCTCTTTCCTGGTGTTTTAGCCAGGTCAGAGGGAACAAGTGTTTCTAATTTATTTGCTTGCTTGCTTTTCTTGTCTTTGCCTGTAGGCAGTTCTGGATTGCAGGCTCTCCAGTTCCTACCCTGGGGGATAGACTAAACAGAAAGACGACCCAGGGAACTCACCGCATGGTCCCTTAAGTCCGGAGGTCCCTATCCATTTCTTCAAATCTATCATTGCCTAATAATTTCCAAGGTATTTATGAGGGAGGAGGGGCAGTAAGTCCATGCTGTCTTGTCTTTGAACTGGAAACCTCAGTTCCTCCTAGTTTTGAATGTGACATAAACGCAATTGCACAACAATTCCTCTTTGCTGGATTTGCTTCTGTTACTCAACAGTATGTTCCAGAAATCCTTTCTTGTTATTTCATTTTGTTGTACTCCATTGATTTTCACTTCTCCACAAATTCTCTTGTGTGAACTCCACACAGTTTATGTATCCATTCTGCTCTTGATGGACATTTGGATGATTTCCCTTTTTTTCTCCTTTAAATTAGAGAATATACTGCCATGCAAATTTCTGTGCATGCCTCTTGCATCAGTGCAAGTTTTAAGGGGGGGGATTGGTGAATCATAGGGTATGGGTATCTTCTATTATATTAGAAAATGCCAGACAATTTTCTGAAGTGCCAATCTACCCTTCCATCAGCAGGTGTAAATTTCTTCCTTTCTCTACATCTTCCTCAGTTCTTGATATCATCATATTGAAAACATTTTCTAGTCTGGGGGCTATTAACTTGTTTCTTATTTTGTTTTTAACTTGCATTTCCCTGATTGTTGATAAGGTTACACATATTTTCATATGTTTATGGAATGTTTTAGTTTCCTCCTATATGTTATGCCCATTCAAACGTTTTGTACTTATCTTTTGGAGTTTTAACCTTTTTTTTTTCTTCTCCCAGCTTTTAACCTGTCATTTTATTCTAGTTGATGAGTAGAAGTACTTAATTTTAATGTAAAACTATTGATGATTTCCTTTATAGTTTGTACTTTGGGCATCTTATTTAAAAATGTTAGCCTTTTCTAAAGTAATAAACATATTCCATTATACTATCTATTTTGTTGTTTTCTGGACACCTGATAGTTTTGCCTCTTGTATTTATGTTTTTAATCCACCTGGAATTGAAGATTTTGAGGTATAGTTGTGTGTGGTCATTTTTTCCCTCATGGTAAACCAGTTGTTCCAGTGCTCTCTATTGATCTTTTCATCCTTTCTCCATGCAGCCAAAGTGTTAATTCTGTCACAATTTAAATTTTCTCTTGTACATGTTCTTGACTACATTGAGATTACAGATTGTTATATTCTATTGGTCAATTTTTTGTCCTTATGCCAAAATGCTACTGTCTTAATTGCTATATTTTAAAAATAACTATTATTCTCTTGTATGAAGATTTTTCCTTCCTGTGCTTATTTAAGTGTGCTTCTTTATTTGAGGCCCTTTGATTATTTATAAAAATTAAGGATAGGCACATGATGCTCTAAAAAACACTTAAAATTTTGTTTAGCACAACATAAAATTTATAGATAAATTTGGGGAAGTATTGATATCTATGAAGTCTTCCATTTTTATAAACATGGTTTATAAAAATTTCCATTATTCAGAACAGAATGTCTTTTAGTAAGGTTTGTAATGTTTTCCAGAAAGAACTTACATACCTTTCACTTTGACCAATTCCTAGACATTTTTTATTGTCTGATTTAACTACATGTTGACTTTTCAATATTTTATTTTCTCACTGCTTTATGATGATATATAATTTTAAAGTTTTTAAAATTAATTTTTAATTTTAACTTTTGCAGAATTGCTCTTTTTATTAAATAAATCTTTTCAAATCTCTGTGTTATAATTACACATAATAGTGGGATTCATTATGCAATATTCACATATGCAGCATAACATAATTTGATCAATCTCATTCCTAAAGTACCTTACCTTTATTTTTGCATTAATTCTCATAAAGTTATAAGAAAGTAATAATACTGTAGCATAATACTTCAGTTAATTGATTTGCATTGATGCAGTCAAGATGGAGAACTTAGCCATCACCAGGATCCCTCAGGTTGCCCTTTCACTTCCCTTTGACCCTCACCTCTACCTTTTCTCCTACTTTTTCTAAAAGTGTTGTAGTTTTATATTGTATACGTAAGTCCATTTAAATTAATATTTTATGTGAGGTAAGACTTAGGCCAAGCTTCCCAGTGAATGTCCAATTATTTTTTAGCAGCATTTATTGCAAGGCTACCTTTTCTCCACTGAAGTGCTTTTGCACCTTTGCTTAGGCATATCTGTGTGGGTTTAGTTCTGGGTTCTCTATTCTGTGTGTATACCCATCTTTCAATACCACAGTGTGGATCATTCTAGCTGAATAATGAGTCTTGAATTTGGGAGGATGATTTTTTCTCACTTTAAAAAAGTCATTTTAGCTATACTAGTCCTTTTGTATTTCCATATAAATTTTAGAATAACTATCTATATCTACAAAGTTTCTTAAAGGGATTTCAGTTGGAATTACATTACATCTATATATCAGTTTGGGGAGAACTGATATTTACTATGCTGATTTTTTCCAATCTATGAACATGATATGTGCCTATATTTATTTGGACAAAGAAATTTTTAAAAATTTCTTTCATTAGTGTTTTCATAGTTTGCAGCATATTAGTCTTGTACATTTTTGTTACATTTATATATAAGTATTTCACTTTTTTTATTCCCCTGCTTCCCCCCCCCACCCCCTCACTGGTGCTGAGGATCAACCCTAGGGCCTTGAGCATGCGAGGCAAGTGCTTTTCCACTGAGCTAAATCCCCAACCCTGACATTTCTCCTTTTTTTCACTGAGTATAAATTATATACATTTTAAGTATGGTGTCTGTATATTCATTGCTGGTAGATGGAAAGATTATTGATTTTTACATATTTATGTTGCATATTGTGAATTGTTGAAACTTGTTAGTTCTAGGAACTGGAAATTTCTATGTAGACAACCACTTCTATAAAAAAGAAAAGTTTTGTGTTTTTATTGCAGTGGGTAGAATTTCTAGTACAATGTTTAATAAGAGTGTTGAAATTGGGGCATTCTTGCCTCATTCCCAATCTCAGCAGGAAAGTATTCAGTTTTCCTAATTAATTATTTTGCTACAGATTTTGGGAGATTTTAAAAATGAGGTTGAGGATGTTCACCTCTGGTTCTAGTGTACTGGGAGTTTTTATTCATGTTGAGTTTTTAATTTTGTAAGATGTCTTTCTGCATTGATTCATCATGTGATTTTTCTTCTTTACTGTGTTATTAGGGTAGACAACATCAATTGAGTTTTGAAAATTTAATCATTTGTGATTCCCCCTGGAATTCCACTTGGTTGTCATGTCTGATTCTTTTTATATATTGCTGAGATCTATTCCATAATATTTTGTTAAGGATTTTTATGTCTATTATTCATGAGGGATATTGGTCTGTAGTTTTTGGTTTGTTTGTTTGTTTGTTTTGCTTTGTTTTGTTGTTCTTTGTACAGTCTTTGTATGGTTTTGGTGACAGAGTAGTACCGACTTCATAAAACAAATTGGAATGTGTTCTCTCCTGTTTTGTGAAAAAGATTGTGTACAATTGATATCAATTCTTCTTTAAATACTTGGCAAAATTCTCCAGTAAAACTCTCTGGCCCTAGAGAGATTTCTTGGGAGTTTTAAAGTTACAAATTAAATGTCCCTAATAGTTATAGAACTATGAAAATTGAATTATGGTAGTTTGTGCTTTTCGAAGACAAATTAGTCAATTTCATCTAATAGTCATATTTATGTGTGTAGAGCTGTTTTTCATAGTCCCTTATCATCCTTTTGATATCTTCAGCATTTGTAGTGATATCCTCTGTTTCATTACAGTGATAATTTGTGTCTTTTTTATTTCATCAGTCCTTAATAGCTTTTTTTCTGTTTTTAATTTTATTGATTTCTGATCTTATTTTTATTACTTTTTTCTGCTTTGGATTTATTACCTTCTTCTTTTTCTAGGTTCTTGAGCTGTGAACTTGTATTATTGATTTCTGTAATGTGTGCATTATATAAATTATCCTCTCAATACTGCTTTAGTTGTGTCTCATAAATTTAAATATATTTTATTTTTATCTTTATTCAGTTCAATGCACTTATAAATTTCCCTGAGGGCTTCTTTTTTGCCCTCTGAATTATTTAGAAGTATATTGTTTCATTTGCAAGTGTTTGAAGATTTTCCTGGTATGTTCTGTTATTGATTTCCAGTTTAATTTCATTATGGTAGGAGAACACATTCTAGATGATTTTAAATTTGTTGAAGCTTGCTTTCTGGCTCAGGATATAGTCTCTCTCAGAATGTATTTTGTGGGCACTTGACAAGAATGCATGCTGCTAGTGGTTCTATAAATGTTGATTAGATTCTGTTGGTTGATAGTACTGCTGTCCTCTACATCCATGCTAATTTTCTATTTGTTCTATCAATTATTGAGACAGGGATTCTGAAGCCTCCAGCTGTAACTCTGGATTTATTAACTTTTCTTTTCCATTCTCTCAGTTTTTACTTCACCTATTTTATAACTCTGCTGTTTGGTACCTGCATGTTTTAGGATTGCTTTTTGATGACCCTGCATCTCAGTTCATTGTCTTTGTTCTGAAGACTAATTTATCTGATGTTGATGGAATCACAACTCCTGCTCCTTTGTGATTAATATTTATTGTTAAATATGTTTTCATCCTTTTACCATCTGCCTATATCATTATATTTGCCATGAATTTCTTGCAGACAGAATATAGTCTCGTAGACAAAATATAGACCATGTTTTAAAATATACTCTGTCAATCTCTTTTAATTGGTGCATTTTGACCATTATCATTTATTATAATTATTAATATACTAACAACTAGATATGTAATTTTATATTTGCTTTCTGTTTGTTCTTTTATTTCTGTTTTCTTTTCTTCTGCATTCCAGTGAGTTACTTGAACACTTTTTAGAATTCCATTGTGATTTATTTAGAATTTTTTCAAGCATATCTCAAGTTTTAGTTGTATGAATTACATTATGTCTACTAGCAATCATTTTAACAGTTCAAGTGAAGTATAAAGATTTATCTCCCTTTTTGTCCCTTTACCCTCTCTTGCTTATAATTGTCTTAGATATTTCTTCTACATGCATTTGGAAACACATCATGGTATTACAATTTTGGTTTGACCATCAAATATAATTTAGAAAACTCCAGAGGAATAAAGGTCTACAGTGCTTGCTCATATTTTGCTTACCACATTTTTTCTTCCTTCTTGATGTTCCAAGTTTCCTTATTTTAGTTGTTTCCCTTCTGTTTAGAGAACTCCTTTAGTTATTCTTTTAGGATAGTTCTGTCAGCACCAACTTCTCATAATTTTCCTTTATTTCAAAATGTCTTGATTTTTCCTTCATTTCTGAAGGATATTACAGGATTCTGGGTTGACAGTTTTTCCTTCCAGCATTCAAAAATGTGTCACTTCTTTCTGTCCTCTTTTATTTTTTGTTCATTTGTTTTTTAAAAAATATTTATTTATTTGCTTTAGTTGTACATGATGCGTTTATTTGTATGTGGTGCTGAGGACTGAACCTGGGCTGCGCACGTGCTAGGCGAGCGCCCTACCGCTGAGCCACAACCCCAGCCCCATCTGTCCTCTTTTAGATAAGAAGTCTACTATCATCTGAATATTTTTTATGGCTACTGTTTTATTTTTCTTCTTAAGATCATTTATTTGTAGTATTATTTGTTTTATCTGTCTAATTAAAGATTTAAAGTTTAATTATGATGTGTGTCTATGCTGGTGTCTTTGGGTTTATCCTGTTTCAGTTTCTCTCAATGTCTTCAATCTTTGATGTCTTTTGAGAAATTGGGAAAGTGTTTGGCCATTATTTCTTTGATTGCTGTTTTAACCTCATTCTCTTTGTCCTTCCAAATGCTGTTGACAGGAATGTTAGATCTTTTATGATAGTGTCACAGATTCCTGAGGCTTCATTCATTTTTATTCCAGTTTATTTTTCTCTTGCACAGAATGGGTAATTTTTGTTGTTCCACCTCCTAATTTATTGATTCTTTCTTTTGTGCCCTGAGCTCATACCCTAAAGTTCTTTTATTTTGATTTTCAATTCTAAGATTTGTATTAGATGTTTTATTTCTTCTATATATTTGCTGAAACTTCCTATTTTTCATTTGTTTTAAACATGTTCATAATTATTTATTGAAACATTTTATAATTACTACTTTAAAATCTTTGACAGTTAACTCTAATATTTCTGTTATCTCAGTGTTGGCATTCTATTGATTATTGTTGTTTTTCCTACCTAGTTTGAAATCATTTTTTCTTTTATTTTTTATTTGTTCTTTTTAGTTACATATGACATTATAATATATTTTGACATATTATACATACATGGAGTATAATTTCCCATACTTGGTTGTACATGATGTAGAGTTATACTGGTTGTGTATTCAGATATGAACATAGGAGAGTTATGTCTAATTCATTCTATTGTCTGCAGGAGCCCTGTTTGGGGATTGGCTTGAATTGCAGTTGACTATGAGCCGTGGAGATTTGGCCTTTGTCGCCACCCGTAGTCTCACGGGATTGTTGCGGGATCTCGAGTGACTTGGCCGAAATTGCTGATCGGGTCAGCGCCATTTTAGGGTGTGTTTTTTTGGCGTGTGTTAGTCGTTGTTAGAACCAGAGAGAAAAGTTATCAGAATAAAAAGCTGTTTGTCTCCAGTTTGCTTCTGAAGTTTTTCCCGCGGCTCCGTTCCTCCAAGTGCTTCAGGCGGCAACAATTGTCTTTCTTATTCCCATCCTTCCTCCCTTACCTTCATTCCCCTTTGTCTAATCCAAAGAACTTCTTCCCCTTCCCCCCCCCCCCCCCCACACACTCTTTTTTGTGTTAGCATCCACATACCAGAGAAAACATTTGGCCTTTGGTTTTTTGAAATTGGCTTATTTCACACAGCATGATATTCTCCAGTTCCATCCATTTACCGGCAAATGTCATAATTTCATTCTTCTTTATGGTTGAGTAATATCCTATTGTGTATAAACATCACATTTTCTTTATCTGTTCATCTGTTGAAAGGCACCTAGTTTGTTCCATAGCTTAGCTATTGTAAATTGAACTGTTAGAAACATTGTATAGAGTTTGAAATCTTTCTGGTTTTTGATACAATGAATGGTTTTCAATTGAATCCTGGACGTTTTTACTTTATGTTATGAGCTCCTGGATCTTATTTAAGCCTTTTTTTTTTTTTTTTTTTTTTTTTTTTGGTACCAGGGATTGAACTCAGGGGCACTTGACCAGTGGGCCACATCCCCAACCTTTTTTTGTATTTTATTTAGAGACAGGGTCTCACTGAGTTGCTAAGTGCCTTGCCATTGCTGAGGCTGGCTTTGAACTCGTGATCCTCTTGCCTCAGCCTCCCAAGTGCTAGAATTACAGGCATGTGCCACCACTCCAAGCTTTAAGCCTTTTATTTTAAACCCCCCCCCCCTTTTTTAGACAGTATTTTTTTCAGGGGAAGGGAGAGGAGTCACCATCTTGTTACTACAGGTAAAGGTAGAATTCCAGGTTCCCCACTTGGCCTATGTGACATTCAAGGTGAGGGGCTTCTCATTACTGCTGAAAGGGAAATGAGTTACAGCTCTCCACTCACACCTCAGACTGTGGTGAAGAGGTCCCCTTACCAGCATTTTCCTTAGCTTTCTTTGTTGCCGTCTTGGCAGTGAGTTCACAGCACTTCATTACAGCCTGGCAAGGGTGGAAGTTCAAATTTCCCACTCAGCCATTGCTACCATGGATGGGATGGGTCTGCCATATTTCTTTGGTAAAAAGTAGTTTTTATCTAAAGTTTCCTACCTTGTGGACCATCCCCATTCCTGGTTCTATGACTAGAAAGATAAGACTTGCTTTTTCTTTTCCTTTTTAAAAATTTGTCCTAATTAGTTATACATGACAGTAGAATGCATTTTGACACATCATACATAAATGGAGTATAGCTTCTCAGTTGTCTGGCTGTAGAGTTACACAGGTCATGTAATCATATATGCACATAGGGTAACAATGTCTGATTCATTCTACTATCCTTCCTACCCCATGCCCCCTCCACTCCCTTCACTCACCTTTGTCTAGTCCAAATTAAATCTATTAACCCCTGCCCTTATTGTGAATTAGCATCTGCATATCAGAGAAAACATTTGGCCTTTGGTTCTTTGGGATTGGCTTATTTCACTTAGCATAATATTCTCCAGTTCCATCCATTTGCTGGCAAATGCCATAATTTCATTCTTCTTTAAGGCTGAGTAATATTCCATTGTGTGTATATCACATTTTCTTTATTCATTCATCTGTTGAAGGGCACCTAGGTTGGCTTTATAGTTTAGCTATTGTGAATTGAGCTGCTATAAACATTGATATGTCTGTGTCATTGCAGTATGCTGATTTTAAATCCTTTGGGTATAAACCTAGGAGTGGGATGACTGGGTCAAATGGTGGTTCCATTCCAAGTTTTCTGAAGAATTTCTGTAGTGCTTTCCACAGTGATTGCACCAATTTACAATCCAACCAACAATGTGTGAGTGTACCTTTTCCCCCCACATCCTTGCCAACATTTATTGTTGCTTGTATTCTTGATGATTGCCATTCTGATGGGAGTGAGATTAAATCTCAGTGTAGTTTTGATTTGCATTTCACAAATTACTAGATTTTGAACACTTTTTCATATATTTGTTAATCAATTGTATTTCTTCTTCTGTGAAGTGTCTGTTCAGTTCCTTTGCCCATTTGTTGATTTGGTTGTTTGTTTTTTTGGTGTTAAGTTTTATTTTTATTTTTAGTTGTAGGTGAACAAAATACCTTTATTTTATTTATTTTTATGTGGTGCTGAGGATCAAACCCAGGGCCTCACACATGCCAGGCAAGTGCTCTACCACTGAGCCACCACCCCAGCCCCTGCTGTTAAATTTTTTGAGTTGAAAGATCAGACTTGAATTGTGGCTTTCTTCCCTGCATCTGTACCTGCTGGAAATTTCAGATTGCTAGCTGCACTTCTAAGATATATGAGGCAAAAAGAATTCTCAGGGAACTTACCATCTTATCATTCCTTGGGCCAAAATTTCTACTTGGTCTGTCTTTTTTCCCTATCTTTCAAAAATCTTCTTGTGCTTGTTTTATATGAAATGTCCAGAATTTTTAGTTTTACTTAGCAGGGGATTAGGGACAATCAGGCCTACTTCATTTTTTCAGAGTGGAACGGCAATTTATTTTTGTATATTGATCTTATATTCAGCTTCTTGTTCTTAAGAGCATAATATTTTATCCATAGATTTTGTTTTGTTTTCCACATAGATGATCATATTGTCTATGAATAATGATTTGTTTTCTTTTTTTCTTTTTTTTAAACTCCCCCTTTTTTTAAATTTAAGTTAATATACTGAAAAAAAACCTTAGTTTTTTGGAGTAGAGTTCTATGAGTTTTAATGTATGTTTAGGTTCATGAAGTCACCACCACAACCAGGACACAGAAGAGTTCTGTGCCCTCCAGAGGTTTATATGCCCCTTTTGTAGAAGAATCTTCACTCCACCCCGAGTTCCTGGCAATCACTGATCTCGTCTCTGACTTTGCAGTCTTGCCTTTTCCAGAATGGCATATACAGTGAATCCAGATACAATATAATCTTTTCAAGTAATTTGTCTTTAGTTTGTTAAAGTGGTAGATTATTTATTTTTCCAATGATAAAACATTCTTTTGATTCTTTTGATTCCTGGATGCAGGTGATTTCTGTTTTATGATTTTTATGTTTGTGTGTGTGATGGCTCTGTAATTGTGTTTCCTATACTGGTTCCATGAGGTCGGGTCAACCTCATGCTGGTAGCAGAGTTTCTTTGCTCATTTCTTTCACTAGTATTGAGGTTTTCTCCTTGTCAGGTCTCTAAATTTTTCTACTCTTAAAAATGTGAGATGTAGACTAGGGTTGTGGCTCAGTGGTAGAGCACTTGCTTAGCAAGTGTGAGTCACTGGGTTCAAGCCTCAGCACCACATAAAAATAAATAAATAAAATAAAGATGTTGTGTCCATCCATAACTAAAAAAAAAAAAACCCACTAAATTAAAAAAAAAATGTGCCTACACTCTGGACTAGTTTGTCTATTTAGGGTTTGTTTGTTTGTTTGTTCTAGAGTTTGAACCCAGGGTACTCTACCACAAAGCCATGTATTCAGTGCTTTTTATTTTTTATTTCAAGATAGGATCATGTTAAGTTGCTGAGACTGGCTTTGAACTCATATCCTCCTGCTTAATCCTCCTGAGTTGCTGGAATTACAGGCATGACCCACCATGCTTGGCTGGAAATCATTTATGTTTTGAATGATTTGTAGAACTTTCTGTTTGCAACCATCTGGCACTAATGTTTTCCTTGTGAGAAGACAAAACCACTCAGTTTCTTTAATTTGTATAGGCCCAGAGAGGTTTCCAGTCTTTTTTTTTTTTTTTTTTGTTTTGTTGGTAGTTGATGGGTCACATCCCCAGAGATAACGTCTATTTTCAGCCTCAGAATTTTCTCTATTTTCAGAATTTTCTCATCTAATTGCTTAGATGTATTCTACAAAGTGGCTTATGTCTTCTTATCATTTAAAAAATCTTAACTGCATCTGTAATTGTGTTTATCTTTTAATACCTTATGTTATTTCTGTTTTCTTTTTATCCTGAGTAAACTTACTGGAATAACATCAGCATTTAAAAACCTCTCCACAGTGCAGGTTATTTATGTACACACACACACACACACACACACACACACACACACACACATTTTTTGGTACTGGGAATTAAACTCAGAGGCACGTCATCATTAAGCCACATCCCTGGCCCATTTTACTTTATACTTTCTATTGTTTTGAGACAGGGTCTTACAAATTTGATAAGACTGGCCTTGAACTTGCAATCCTCTTGCTCAGCCTCCTGAGCCACTGGGAATGCAGATGTGAACCACTGCAACTGACTCCAAGTTTTAATTTTGTCAATTCCCCATTATGTGTTTTTATTTAATAAATTTTGTTTTGTTCTGACTTTTACTATTTTGTCTATTTTCCTTGATGATTTTTCTCATTAGTTATTTCAACTCCTTCTCTCCTCTTTCTCCTCCTCCTCCTTCTTTTGGTGCTGGGGACTGAACCCAGGATCTTGGACATGCTAGGCAAACATTCTGCCACTGAGCTATATCTCTAACCCACTTCTCTTCTTTGTTAATATATGAATTTAAGAGGGTAACTTTCCCTGTAAGTACTGCTTTATCTTAGCAGCATTTCACAGATTTAGAATGTAGGTTTACATTATCATTCAGTACTAAATGCTTTTAAATTTCTTCTTTGACCCAGGAGTTACTTGGAAGCATATTTCTAAATTTTCAGGCATATAAGTATTTCCAGTTATCTTTAAAAACACCTTTTTCTTTTGAGATGACTATAGCTCCATAAGAAGTTTCAAAGATAATACAGAGAGGTCCCATATACTCTTTGCTTAGTTTTACCCAGTGGGCATAACTTATACCTACAGTGCAACATCAAAACCATGAATTTGATATTACTACAATGTACATATAGTTCTGTGCTGTTTTATCAGGTGCGTACTCCACCTGGACCAAGACACAGAAGTACACCATCCCCACAAAGATCTCCCTCCTGCTCTGCCTGCACAGGCGCAGTCCCCTCCCCCCAGCACCCCTAGTCTCTAGCAATGTCATCTGTTGTCTCTCTCCCCAGTTAACTTTTTCAATGCTTTAGAGTAAATTGTTTTTTGTCAGAAAACATGGTATGTGTCATTACAGTTCTTTGTAATTGTTCACAATTGTTTGATGACCATGTTTATGATTATTTTACAAGTATTTTGCTTATGTTAAAAAGACATTATATTCTGCCCTTATACTTACTGACTTTTGTCCATTGGGTCTGTCAATTTCTTATGGGAACAAGTTAAAATAGCTCATGCTCCATTTTCTGTTTAGTTGTGTCAGTGCTTCATGAAGCTGTTATAAAGTGTAGCAAGTTTAGAATTGTTGAATTTTCTTCATGATTTGAAGCATTTATTATACAGTGACATAATCTTTATGCATGTTTTTGTTTAATCTACTTTGTCTATAAAGCGCAACCTGTATTTTGAATAGCATCTGTCAGATATATCTGTATCTTCTAATTTTTAAAAAAAATTTTTTTTAGTTGTTGATACACTTTTTATTTTATTTATTTATATGTGGTGCTGAGAATTGAACCCAGTGCCTCACACCAGCCAGGCAAGGGTGCTACCACTGAGCCCCAGTCCCAGCCCCCATATCTCCTAAATTTTATTCTTTCATTCTCAACCACACATACATATACATGATTTTCAATTATTTCAATTAATTAACTATTAATTTAACATACTGTTTGACTTTCTGTTGAGAAGTGACTAAGTTATTTGTTCCCATTTGAAGGCCATTCATTTCTCTCTGTCTGCTGATATGTCTTGGTGTTTTGAAGTTTTAGTAGGAACTTCCTAGGTATGCTTTAATTTATGTTTGTCTTACTTGGGATTTGTTGAGATTGGTAAATTTTAGGGTAAAATTTTTTTTCCAGGACTGGAAAATTCTCAGACATTGTACATGAAATATATCTCTTTCTTGTTACTTTTATTACCTTTCTGGAATTCTGATTAGATGTTAGGCTTTGTCTCTCTAACATATTTCTTAACCTCTCTTTCCTATTTTCCATCTGGGTATTTCCCCCCCCCCCCAGATCTCCATTCTAATTCTCATGTCTTCAGTATTATCTAATATTTTCTTCAATCTATTTACTTTTAAATATTAATAATTTTATTTTAAAATTTCTTGGTTCCTTTTCCAGGTCTGCTGGGAAAACTTTGTAGCTTCTCCCAAATTTTTGCAATCATTTCTTTCAAATGATATTTGAATTTTGTATTTTGCATCTGCTCCCTCTGCAGTTGCAGTCTCTGCAGGTCTGACTTCAGTGTGTGTGACTCCTGTGGTTCTCTCTTATGGTGCTTGTTTCAGTGTGTGTTGCTTTTTCTCTGATAGCTCACATGTCCTGTCACTGTCTTGGTGGGAATCTTTGTGACCCAAGTCAAAGCTGGCTTTTCCACAGGAGATTCAGTATGCTTCTTCCAGGTAGTAGGGGCCACCAGCCTAGAGCCATTTCAGCTGAATTCTTGTCTAGATGTTTTTTAAGACATCCATGTGGTATGAATTAGGATTGCCCACTTTTGTGAGAGCCAGCTGGTAATTATTAATTCTCAGGGGGGTGGATTTTCCCCTTTCCATTCAGAGCCATTTCCAGACTGATAATTTTCATTCATTTCCTGAGGGGTGGCATGCCTTTATTTACAGTTCACACTTAAAATGAGGATATGGTCCTGTGGGGCTTCCTCTTTGTGCAAAAACATCCTATTCAACTCCCCATCTTAGGAAGGAATTGAGATTTCTCTTCTGTTCCTGTTGAGGCTGTGGAAGGCAGAGTTCAAATTCAGCCTGGTCGTTAATCATCTTAGAGCCACAGTCAGCTTCTGAGCTTTGCATTTTTGTTCCCTCTCAGGAAAGATGTGGTACAGCTTTTTATTTATTTATTTTTGGGCCTTTCCATCTTCCTTACTCATGTGCTGTTTCATTAATAGAGTTTTATCCCATCCACCCAAGGTACTTATTTTTAGCAGAAGGATCAATGTAATCATCACCATACTACCAGAAAGAGGAGCTCCTGTTATAACTCCCCTGTCAGAGTGGTTTGTATGCCCTGGTGTTTCCTGCTACAGTGTGATGATGAACATCTTTGCACAAACATCTTTATGTGTTTTGCCCAGTTATTTCTCACAATAAATATTTTAGAATATAAAATGAGACAGAGTTGAGAAATATTTGGGAGATAGCTTGGCACTGCTTGTAGACCAATTTGATTATTTGTGTTCTTGGTGGTCGTGGTATCATTTATTTACTTTTTCCAAATGTTCTACTGGACCTAACATGATTAAAAACTGCACCAAAGGGCATTTCTACTAAATAAATAGAAACACAGACTCATTTTTGGAGAAAAAAGAGCCTATGTATTTTTAAGTAATATTATCTGGAATTGTTTTAAATTTAGGGGAGTGCCTCCAAAATTATTGAGGAATAATTAAGTAAAACAGATAACATAATTCTATAATGTGATCAAATAAAATAGTCTACAAAAATAACCAGGAAGAAGAATAATGAGAATCTGTTCCAATCAGATGTTAAAACCACTGTAGACAGCCATTGATATTTGAAGGCTTCCTTGGCCTATTTGGTGGAGAGAGTCCATGGTTTTCTCAGGAGGCAGCTATTGTGTCTGGGAACATCACTACCGAGGTACTGACACATAAGTTGATTCTGGAAGGATAAAAGGAGCAAGGACAGGTTACCACACAGGCAGGACAGTTCATACAAGGGTCCACTCCTAGGAAGTGTGACTGGGAACAAGGGAGGCTTGGGTCACTCTGGGTAGTGTCAGAGGAGAAAGGACCTTGAACCACATACCAGGACATTTGGGTTTGGTCTTGAATTCTTTGGAAAAGGATCTATCAGAGACTTAACTAGGTAGTCTGCTGGGTTTCCTTTTCATTTTTATAAAATCATGTTGGCAGCAGGGTTCAGAAGGATTTAAAGGAGGAAAGACTGGAGACAGGGACATTAGGAATGGATGGATGAACAGTCCATTTTTTAGAAACATTTTTGATGGTTTTATTAAGACACAACTCACATATCATACAACTCAACCACTTAAAGTTTAATATTAAATGGTTTTAGTATTTTCCCACAGTTGTACAACCATATTTTAATACAAATTCATCACTTCAAAAAGAAACCTGGTACCTTTTAGCAATCACTCCCTAAGCCCCACACTTGGGCCCCATCCCTACCGTCCACTATCCCACTTTCTGTTTCTGGATGTCCCCTGCTTGGATGTCTCATATAGGTGGAGTCATGCAACACGTGATCTTCTGTAACTGGCATCTTTCATTTAGTGTAACATTTAATATAAATTACTATAACTGTGTTGTTACATGGATTACTACTTCATTCCTTCTGGTTGCTGAATGGCATTCCACTGTATGAAATAACACATCTGATCTTCGCTTTATCAGTTAATAGGCATTTGAGTTGTTTCTATTTTTGATGGTTATGAACATTTTGAACATTAAAAAAAAATTTTAGATGTTGATGAACCTTTATTTTATTTATTTATTTATATGCAGTTCTGAGAATCCAACCCAGTGCCTCACACATGCTAGGCAAGCGATCTGCCACTGAGTCATAACTCCTGCCAACATCTTGAACATTTTAATATAAGTTTTCATATGGGTGCATGTTTCAGCCATCAGTGTTTGATTGTTCTGGTCTATCTTCCCTATGCCGGTGATTCTGGAGTAGGTGTGATCATAGCCATCCTACTTGATGTGAAGTGGAATCTCATTGTGGTTTTAATTTGCATTTCTTTGATAACTTAGGATGTTGATTTATTTTTTCATGTTCTTCTAGGCTTCTTGTATATCTTCTTGGGAAAAATGTCTAGTTAAATCCTTTGTCAATTAAAAAAAATTGAGCTAAAAAATCAGACTACTATGAGTTTATCAGGATAAAGTGCTAATAAAAAAATCAGGCTACTGGTATTTTATTATTAATTTTTAAGAGTTCTTTATATATTCTAAATATGCAAACCCATTTTCAGATATATGATTTGTGAATATTTCCTTCACTACTGTAGGTTGTTTTTTCACTATCTTTATGTTATCCTTTGAAGTGCAAAAGTTTTAAATTTTGATGAATCCCACTTATCTATTTGTTCTTTTGTCACTTGTGCTTTTAATACCATATCTAAGGGGGCTTTCTCTAACCCAAGGTCATGATGATTTACCGTATTTTCTTCTAAGAATTTTATAATTTTAGCTCTTACATATCAGTATATGACCCCCTTTTAGTTACTTTTTATGTATGGTGTGAGAAAGGAGTCCAACTTTATCCTTTTTTTAAAAAAAAAATTTTAAAATTTACTCTTTTATGTGGTGCTGAGGATTGAACCCAGTGCCTCACATGTGTTAGGCAAACGCTCTACCACTGAACCACAACCCCAGCCCTCTAGCTTCATCCTTTTGCATATGAATATCTGATTGTCTCTGCATCAGTTATTAAAAATTAATCTTTTAAACATGTTTGGATCCCCTAGGTCATTGTCATAGTCCAATATAAAAAGACTACTTTGAACTGTGGCACGGGCAATGAGACTGGATGTGCTGGGGAAGTTTGAGAGGTGGGATTATAAGAATTTGGGGACTGTGGTCATGCAGTGGGTGAGAAGCAGGAGGACTTGAGTCCTAGGTTCTGGTCCCTGCCCTGTCCCTCATACCAGAAGGTACATGGCTTCATCATCCCACATGACCATGTGGACAGCCCCATCCCAGAACCTATCTGCTGGGGCCCCTGCTTGTTTATCCTCATGATTTGAAGATCAAAGCCTATTACTGCATGAGTAGCCCAACCACAGGAAATAAGCCTCAGTCAGGACAGTTGAATTATATTTTGTGGTTCATTCAGACTGGAGCAGCTATAGTATCTCAGTTCAAAGAGAAAACGGAAAGGTTTGTATCAGAGAGAAATGTAGTCAGCAAACTTCAGAAGAATCCACCTTCTGTCTATAATGACAGCCAGGGGTCCATATACAAAAGGAGCACTCCTAACAGGGATCTGACAATTCTTGGGGAGAAGTTTAAGATCCAGAATTATCTTGTGTGTAGGCACGATGCTCCAGAATTCTACATCTTCATTCTGGATTCATTCCCTGCTTTCATGGGGATTGTGGGTTTTCCATTTCTTGGGGTAAGCTATTTAGCTCTAAGAGCTATATGATTAATCCTGACTTTGGGAAAAATAAAGAGCTCTCTGGACAGTTGACCCCAAACCCCACTCAGTCACCATTGGGACTGGTAAATGTGGACTGTAACCCAGGTAATGATGGGGTACATCACCCACAGAACAGCTGCCCAGGGCTGCAGTTCTGAGGGGAATAAGGGAAATGTGTTCAGAAGTGACTTTGCCAGCCCCCTGACCTCAGTCAAATTCCCAGCTTGGAGAGCAGCCCCACCTTAGGAGCAAGAACAGAAGAGCTCTGTTCTGTATACTGGGGAGGGAGTCCTAGTGTGCAAACGCTTCACGGGCTCCTACAGAGATGCCTTTGATGAAAAACCACTCCACCCAGGACATACTTGCCCAAGAGTGACCAGGCTCCCCTGGGAGCCAAGGAAAGTTATTTTTTTCTTGTGAATGATCCTCTGACATGTGACCATTTCAAAGTGAACAGTAGCCCTGTGGCCCTTTAAACATCAGTTATATTCAAAAGCATAGAGCTGGATGTGGTTATAAAGATTGTTTAATGCACCCCCTCAGCTTACAAGAGAGGAAACTAAGCCCGACAACTGTGAGGTTCAAAGTTATGAGAGATTTAATGGCGTTGGTCTCATGACTCTCTCTCCCTTCCCACTGTTAATTTCCGGTGAAGAAACCATTAAGCTTGATATTTTAAGAATGAAAAAGAATGAACAATACCTTGAGATGGTCCCAGAGCATGGATGGGTACCTGACCCCTTGTTGGTCTTCTGGAAATAGAAAGAAGGACCAAACCCTTGTGCACTGTACCTATGTCAGGGACACTTAGGAATCATGTGGCTTTTCATGTTTGATAGAAAATTGCTTCTTAGCTCTCATCCTAGGCCATGCTAGCACATTTCCAATCTTCCCTGAAATCGTCATCTAGTGAGCCAGTCCACACACGGCATGTCAGAGTGGTGCGTGTCAGTTTCACACAACTATCCAAGAGCTGACAGAGCAGACTGGCTGGACCCAACTTACAGGAGCCCCTAGCTAGTTCAGAGGCTGGCTCCATGACAGAGGGAAAGGACTAACTGCTTCGAGATCTCTGTCTGAGATAGCTTTGGTGAGAGGATACACGTTTGGGGAAGGAGCAGGGCTTCCGTACACAGCCTGTGTATACACAAGAGCGCCCCTTCTCTGCACGTGGGATGGAAGTCACCACTCCTGGGCACCATGGCAAGGAGAGGCCACTGGAATGTGGAATGTGGGGCCCGTGGAGAGTCCAGGTGACTCAGTTTCTTTTGGGCAAGGCCTTCTTCAGTCAATATTAAAACCCCCAAAGAAAAACTTCCTCCTCTTAATGTGGAATTAAACTTTTCCAGATAATTTGGGGGAAGACGGCGGGCGTGGGGGGGGGGGGCTCCTCTTCCTATGATTCTCTTGACATCAATTAGTTTTTACTGATCCAGCAATTTTTAAATCATGTTTTGGACATGGGACTTTGTAAAGATGAAAAGAAAGAAATTTAACAATAAATGATATTACATCTACAAATGAGACAATTGAAATAAATATAAAATTCATACATGCTCACTGTAGAAAATATGGGAAATACAGAAAGGTATTTTTAAAAGTAGCCATAATCTCATTACCCAAACACACTCTTGCTAATTCATGAGAGCAGGATCCTGTGTTTCTTGCATACTGCCAAATCCTCAGTAGTAGGAATCATGCTTAGTATATAGTAAGTGCTTAATAAACATTTGTTGACTGAATGTTGCTTTCTATTTAGTAAGTGCTTAAGAAACATTTGCTAGTACTTTGGTGCACTTATTTCCAGTTTTTTAAAATATCTATTTTACGATTATATCAGACCCCATTAATAGCATATTTTTTTTTAACTTGCCATGATAACACAGGTATGCTGATGCCACAAAAACTCTTTATAAATACTATTTAAAATATACCTAGTATCTATATCTTGTATGTACCTCATTTACTTATTTACTTTCATATTACTAAATATTTTGTGGAAATATATATTTCAAAAGTACTTTGTGAATTAGGCCTGCCTGTAGACAAGTAGATCAATTGGCTGCTGGACTAAGCCCATCCATGTTCAGTGGAACCTAAAACGTTCCTGAAATCACATTCTATTATTTAGTTCCAGAGTTTCACACTGGAGTGAATGAAGAAATAATGCCAGAGGGAAGTCTTGAAATTAGAATCAGGACATGACCTCATCAGACTCTTGTAATTAAAAAATAGCTTTTGAATATCTTGTTGTATGAAGCAATTAACCCAAAGAAGTAGCTATTATGTTAAATTATGGAAATACAGAGTCTTGAGAATTCAATTCAATTAAACCATTTTCTTATATGTAATCCCAGTTTTCTCTCCTTTTCAACAATTCCCTGGTTTATTATTCAGTTTAAAGATGTGCTTTTGTTCAGGTTAATACAGCGCCATCTGGTGCTAAAAAGAAAAATGAGTGTGTAGGAGTAGGCTAGGATGACTTCTCTGATTTTAAATGCTGACTCCTATAAGAGATAAAAGAGAATTGATATGTGGTTTCTTGCAGGATTATCTGGTTCAGAACTGGGGACAATTTTTTTTGAAAGGTTATAAGTTGACTTCTGGCCCCAGATTGCTACAGTGTACACTTGATTAACTCCTCCACCTATTAGAAATTCCTATCAAAATTCAAAAAGAATATACAAATAGGGAGAAATGCTTGTCAGAACAGGAAACCATAGAAAGGAGCTACATTCTGAAATGTTCTGTATGACCTAGTGCAGGTGAGGCTGGACTGAAGGAAGGCTCGTCTACCACATAGGAAGGGAAAGCATGGGAAGGAGCAGGGCACATGTTGGCAGACCCAATACCTCCCAGCTCACAGTGGCAGGAAGTAGAGACGAAGGTGGGTTATGGGTCACTTAGGGAGAGGTGAAAGTGGACCTTCCCTCTGCTTTGGGAACTGCACCAGATGTTGGCAGCTGCACTCACTTGGCATGTGAAATTCAGGTCTGTTATGCCTACTTTCCAAGAAAGGGGTTCTATAGGTTAAAAAAGTGAAGTCATGTACCCCCAACAGACTTCCTACTGGAACACTAAGTACCAGAAAGCATTTGAGCCATCACTGTTTCCAATCCCAATAATCAATCCCCAAAGATTCTAAATTCAGCCAATCATTCAAATGTGACAACCATAGGGAGATATTCTCAGACATGCAAATACTCAGAGGGCTTTCCATCCACGTAGCTTTCCCAAAAGAGAACACATCCAACATTTAAGGATTGTGGCAGCAAGTAATGAAACCAATGTAACTCAGAAATTAGGCTGTCTTTGTACCTAGTAAAGGTATATTAGAATAACATCCCCACGAAGAGGAGTAAATTAATACCATTGCCCTCAGTATCAACCTCTATTCATATTACTCTCGGTTCCTAAAATCCTGGGAGGAGGAGAGGGAAGAGAGTGACATTGTCTCAGGTTCTCATCTTGCAGAAGGAAGAGTGATGTTTTCTATTTTGTTATTGACCATGATACAGAAATGAGCCCCATTCTGTTGTTTAATGTAATGGAAATTATTAGCACAAGATTATTAGTATAAAAAAGAAGTGAAGAAAATTTGTTCAATTTGGTAAGCTGAAAAAAGAATAAGAGAATCATAAGCAAATTTAATGTAATGACTTTTTTTTTTTTTTTTTAAACTGGGATTTGAACTCTGAGGTGCTTTACCACTGAGCCACATCCCCAGGCCATTTTTAGTTTTTATTTTGAGACAGGGTCTTAGTAAGTTGCTTAGGGCCTTGATAAATTGCTGAGACTGGCCTCCAGCTTGCAATTCTCCTGCCTTGCCCTCCCCATGTTGCTGGGATTACAGATAAGCACCATCATGCCAGGCTAAGAACACTGATTTTTAAAGTTTTAAATTAAATCTTTGCAGATATAAATCAGCAATATAGTAAAATCATAATTCTCATAAGAATAATTGGACATTCAACATTTAAATGTCTATTTCTATTTCTGGATGTTAATTCAGTTAGCAAGTATTTTGTGAATGCCTATTATTAAATTTAAGAATAATCTAACATACTCATCATCATCTCTAATACATAGATCCCAGTCGCCCTGTTCCTTTAACTCTCATGTAACTCTCTTTTCTTCATTGCAATTATCATTCTCTGCAATTATCTTTTACTTTTAGTTGCTTCCTTGTTTACTGTCTATCTTCCTTTGCTAAAATGCCACTTCTCCCAGGTCAGTGTTCTTGTTTGTCTTGTTCATGGTCGTGCTTTTCCTTCCTCTGTAGTAGATGGAAGACAGATCAGCCTTCATTTAGCTCTCTGAATATCTCCCATGTCTAACAAAGAAGTTGTCACCTAATGGGTGACAAATTTACTCAATATTTATTGCATTAATTAAATATTTATGTAATATCTCTTCATTCAATATTACTTGTTAAATGAATGAATGCATTTCTGTAAATGGATGGATGACAGTAATCCTAAATCCCTGCCCTTATATTGCCTGTCATTTAGTAGGGGAGACAGGCAATCCAACCAGTACTTCCAAGATTGCTGTTGAAACCCTAGTTTGCTAATCAAGCTTTTTAATTTTAACTTGTTGAATAAAAGACAGGTATTATTTTGCAGGAATCTTCCACACCTTCCTCTAGAGAAAAGCCTGGAAAAGTAGAAGCACAAAGTAGTAACTTCCTGTTTCCTAAAGCCTGCCACCAAAGGACACGCAGCAACTCCACCAGTAAGTGTCTCATCAAAACATCTTCAGGAACAGGGCTTAACTGCTTTTGAATATCAGGAATGTCAATAATGAGGAGCGGTTTGGGATGGGTGGATCTCTTCTGATCTCATTGGACTAAAGCAAGATGGCAGCCTGCTTGCCTCTCTGAGAGCATTCGTCTTTGCTTGCACGGGTCCTGGACAGCTATTGGCTTTTTGAGCTTTCTGTGGTAAACTCCTCTAGCTAGGCTCCTACTGCCAGGCTGAGAAGATCTGGCCTGCAGGAAAAGAGACACAGGGTTACTCTGGTTCTGATTCTGACATTTCCTTAATCCTGAGTGAGCCACTCTGTCTCCCAGGGCTTCTGTCACCCCATCTGTACCATGATGGGGGCTGGGGCTTCACGACTTCATGACTCTTGGTTGCTGCAAACAGAAGAGCATTTATATAAAAGTCAGGAAAATGTGAAGAATGCAGGAAAGTATGAAGAAGTTAAAATCACATCGAGTTGTAATATCAGATAATCTATACTGACATTTTCAATTATTTCTCAGTTATTCCTATATATGCCTACAGGAAACTTATGCACATACACAAACACACATGCATCTATACCTATATCTCATGTTATTGGGAAATCTGTTGTAAACATTACTTTTAGTAGACATATGTCATTTCATTGCATGAACATGCACATTCTACTCTTACTAGATATTTAATATTCTCAGTGTTTTACTAATGTAATCCACATTGCTGAGTTTGCAAGTGAAATTTTGAGGTTGTGATGTCTTAATGGAAATACAGTCTGCCCTCCATATTTATAGATAGAAAATATTTAAAAAAAAGTTACATCTGCACTGAAATGTGCGGAATTTTTTCTTGGTATTATTTCCTAACAACTATTGACTTAGCATTTACATTGTATTAGGTATTATGAATAATCTAGAGAGAACCTAAAGTACACAGGAGGATTGTGTATGTTATAAGAGATACTACCCTATTTTATGCAAGGGATAGTAGTGCATTCATAGATTTCGGTATCCATGGGGGTTCTGGGACAAATCCCTATGGATTTGGATGAGATAGTGGACTGGTGGATGGTTAAGGGCTCACATCTGAGAGACAATGCACTTGAATTTGGATCCTGCTCCTAAAATTAAGTATCGGTGTGACTTTGGACAAGTCCTTTAAAATCTCTGAACCTCTTGCTATGGCTTGGATACAAGATGTTCTGGAGAGCTTGTGTGTGAGACAATGCAGAAATGTTCAGAGGTGAAATGAGAGTATGAAAGCTGCAACCTAACCAGTGGATTAATCCATTTGATGGATTAACAATTTGAATGGACTACAGCTCTAGGTGTTAATTGTAGACAGGTGGGGCATAACTGGAGGATGAAGGTTATATTTCATCCTTTGGGTTTATATTTTGTCCCTGGCTCCTTGGGCTCTCTCTATCTCCTGGCTCCTACGATCTGCACAGTTTTCCCCTACCATGCCCTTCTGCCATGATGTTCCTTCATCACCTCAGGCCCAGAATACTGGAGTGACTGACCATGGACTGGACCTCAGTAATTGTGAGGCCAAAATAAACTTTTCCTCCTCTAAGTTGTTCTTGTCAGGTATTTTGATTACTGAATGAAATAATAATGTATAATGAAAAGCTGACTAACATACCTCATATTCTTCTGCAGTAGGATGCACTATTCTTAAATAACTTCTTATTTTAGACTTTTAAAATTATGAAATTTAACTTTTTCCCCTTTAGTATAATTTCCTAGAAATGAAATTTAGGTCAAAAGATAGGTGTAGTTTAAAGCTTTAGATCTGTATGGCCAAATTTTAGTAACTAATATTCCTTCAACAAATATATAGAACACCTATTTCTTCAATCGCAGGACACACTGGTTTGTAATTTAAAAGAAATAATTGTAATGCAGATTTTTCTCTCCTTCCCATATATCCCCACCCATTTTGGGTTTCTTTCTGTCTTGCTTTGCAGCCAGGACCAGTTACACAATTTTATCTGTATAAAAAGATAATGTGGGATCCCTGTTCAGAATGATTAAGAATTTCCCAATGTCAACAGCCTGGTATTAAACCAAGCTGGGACTTTTCCAGCTACAGGTCCTGGTCTCCTAGGCTACATGCACATGAAACCACCTCTGCTTGTGCCCTGGGACCTGACCCTTTCTGCAGAGTCACTGAGCTTCCTGGCCCTCTGATTTCCGGTCGAGCTCAGTCACTGAGAGACTTCCACAGGACACTGGTGACAGGGGAGAACTGCTGGGGTATTCTTTCCTGTGTTCTGGCTTGACAGCTTCCAGTGCTGGCTCCTCTCCTAACTTTGCCCACCCCTGTAAATTGTGCCTTTGTTCAATCTCAAAATCCAAACCCAGTGTGTCTTTTGCTTCTTGCTCAAACCTTGACTGATGCACTGCTTTATAAAATAAACCAAAAAGAGGCCCTCCATACACAGTTGAGGTCAAAGCCCTCTTCATATATTTATATATATATGTTTTTGCTGAGCTTGCCTAGTTTTCTATTATCATTCATTTATTTTCAAAAGCCTCTTGGTTAAATTAATATTTCACAGTCATATTTCTTAAAATACTTTTTCAAATTTTGTTGTTAAATTTCAATTTTTTTAACCTGAAAATATATTAACCTTTATATCATCAAGCTTATTGATCTTTTCTTTTTTAAATTATGTTTTAGTTGTCAATGGGCCTTTATTGTGTTTATTTTTATATGTGGTGCTGAGAATTGAACCCAGTGCCTCACACATGCTAGGCAAGTGCTCTACCACTGAGCTACAACTCCAGCCCGATCTTTTCTTTTATGATGTGAGAACTTCTCTGCAGACCTGAGTCCATAGCAGGTACGGGAGCCCCCCACACTGACCTCCAATGCAGGAGGGTTGCCTAGATCACAGAAGGCCTAAGCAGAGGTGGGTGTGGCCTGAACATCTTGGTGGTGGGTTTGCCCATCACTCTGCAGTTGATTGACTCTCTGAACCATTCCAAAGTTGCAGCCTGTTTGCACGTCTTTATTTCCTCTGGACCCAAACCATGCAGTGCTGCCCTTTTGCAGGAGCCCTGTTTGGGGAGATGGCTAAGATTGCAGTTGACTACGGGCCAAGGAGATGTTTAGGCATTGCCGCCTTTCGTAGTCTCACGGGACGGCAGAAAATGGATCCTGGAGGCCTGGGTTATGTCCCAGACTCCTTTGTCTGCTGCTCTGGAGGCCTCTGAGCTTCCATTTCCTCACTGATGCGTACGAGAGGGAACTCCAGCAGTTCCCCAAAAGACTAATGATGGCTGTCTGCATCAGCTGGAGAGCCGGACAAACAGACACGCTGCCCCCGACCATGCCAGCGTGGAGAATGGCCACAGCAGGCTGGGTAGGGCACTGGAATCTGCCTTCTTATTAAACACCCAGAAAAGTATGACGCACAGGAAGATTTGGGATTAGATCCCCAAGCTCTCCTCCCTCTGACCCATGATGATGTGTCTCCCTTCCCAGAGTGTGGTTTTCTAAATCCCCTGGCTGCTTCTCCATCTTGGTCCACTGGGACACACTGGGCCCTGTTGGAGAGGACCACCTACTTGTACTGCAGCAGCTGCTGTGAGCAGCTGTCCTGGCAGGGAAATGCTTCCTCGTTACTCGTGGAGCCTCAATGGACCACAACTCTCCCTTTTCCATCACTCCTCTGTCCCTTTTGTCACTTCCCTTTTGGCATCTCACATTCTCTCATGATCATTCTCTCCTCTCCTTTTCTTAACCTACTCTGGGTGGTGGCTTCCTCTCTTCATCTTATAAACAACCTAAAGTCTTTTCTATCCTAAAAATAAAACCAGACCCCAAACCTTGGTCCATTCTTTATTTCCTCTAAACTACCATGTATGTCATTTTTCCCTTGGGGGAATTTTCCATAAAGGCCCATCTGCTGACTTGAGGGATGCAGTACTAGTCGTTTTAGAAAATATTTTTAGCCTTTTTAAATTTTTTTCAAATTTTGAGTTGCTGAAGCTGGCCTCAAACTTGCAATCCTCCTGCCTCAGCCTCCCAAATTTTTATGATTACTGGAGTGTGCCAATGTGCCCGGCATTACCTGTTTCTTTTCACTTTTTAAAATGTGGCTGCTAGAAAAATTTCAATTGTGTTTCAGCGGGGAAGTGCTGCTCCAGACATGGTGGGTTAAATCAGATAATCTCTGAGGGTTTTCCAACTGCATGCAGTGGTGCAGTGGGTTCCTGTTTGGACACAATGAAGTCTGGAATCCCCACGAAGAAGAGGAAGATGAATTCTTTGCATTTTCTTAGATCCAAAAGGTTTGAGTTGTCTCTTTGTGTGAGGTGTGCACCTACCTGTGTGTGAGTATGTGTATAAGAAGTAGATGATTTGTTTGGGAGGTTGGAGGATCCCCTGACCCTATCTGTCCCTGCCTGGTCTTCCCCTTTGTGACCCTTGGTTCAGTTCCACCTGTCCTGGGGACCCTCTGGGTTTTTCTCCTCTCTCTTCTTGGTTGGAATTGAAAACTCCCTGACAGCCAAGACTGGATTTGATAGGGTGCTGCGGTCTCCTGAGAGCCCAGCACACTTCTTGACATGCAGGAGATGCAAGTGAACTCTTACTGGGTTGGTCTTTCATTCTTATGGAACTGAGAGCCTGCCTACAATACAGAATGCATGAACAGAGAGAATAAAAATGCCACCATTGTCTTCAACAGCCATCTGTCCCCGTTGTGCACCTGGTACTGGGTGCTGAAAGGTTTATGTTTGCATCAGCCCTGGCTAATGAGGGTTCAGTGGCGGCTGGTTTTGTTCCTTGTGGAGCTTTTCATTTTGAGAACACAAATGATCTCTTCCTACTTTTCCTCTCCTGGTTTAGGTGTTAATCCCTACTGCACAGGAGAAATTGATTTTCCAATAACGAAGAAATCTGCAGCTTCCACTGACAGACAGCCTTATTCTCTGTGTAGTAACAGAAAGTCCCTCTCTCAACAACTGGACTGTCCAGCAGGAAGGGCTGTGGTAAGAAGAAAGGGAGGGGAGCTGGGGAATTGGGAGGAAAGGGAGGGGCCAACGTTAGCAGTGGCTGAAAAAGTTTTCCCAGTAGTCCTGTGTCCTATGTCCTGTCCGGAAGAGGATTTTGAATCACATTACGCAAAGAACCACACTAGGAATGGGCATCTATTGGGCGCCCTCTCGTGCCAAGAACTTGTAACTGCAGCCACTTCTATGCAATTGGGAACTAATAGGTAGGCAGTAAAATTCTTCATGTGCATGCTCTGAACTAAGGCACTCTGGACCCCTTTGTGCCATCCGCAGTGGTAGACCAGGGAACTGGGGCTTGGAAGTTAAGGAATTTATGCAAGTTCACATTGCTAATAAGTAACAGAGCTGGGACTTGATGTCAGTTTTATGACTCCAAAGCCTATACATCCTGTGAATAGGACTACCTTATCAACATTGTTACTAATTCTTAAAACAAGTTGAGAAAGGAACATATGATTAGACCCATTTCACAGTGTGCAAACAGGTGTGACAAGGTTGTGTGGCTCCCCAGTCCATGTCCTCACACACAGGACATCAACTTGCAGGTTGGGAGCTAAACAGACACAAGGCCTGGTGTCCTCTGCACATGTTACTCCCTCTTGCTCCCTGCTGTCCTTTCTCTGAGCATTTTCTCAGTGACTCATGCTGTCGCTCATCATGCAGTGTCCTCTGTCTGTAGTGTCTTGTCCTTCTCTCATCTCTGTTACTAGAAACCTGCCCCCAACCCTTCCCAACACCTCCCCTGCCTGGAAGCCTTCCCGACCCTCCAGCTGCGTGATCCTCACGAGTTTTTCAGATGCTCATCAGGAGCTGCCTGCATCTCTCCTGCAGTGCTCACCAGCTCTGCTTGTTAGTGTCATCTGTGTTCATGTCTGATCTCCAAGCTGACCATGAGCTCTCCAGCGATGGGCTCCAAAGTCCAATTAGGTTTGCTTCCCTGCCTGGTACATAGTACACGCTCAGCAAATTTTATTTCTATCTTCCCTTCACTTCCTTAGATCAGTATTTTTCACTTGCAAACTGGGAATGTTGGCATCCCAGTGTCAGAAGAAGATAGCTTTCCAAGTGACTTCCTGAGCTGAGAACTCTCTCGATCCCTGGGTTTCTGGGAGCCCACTGGAGCCACCTAGAATCTAACATCTGCAGCCAGCACTGGTCCCTAAGGGTTGGGGCACTGGCTGTGGGGGCACTTCCTCTGAGAGGAGTTTGCTGGCTCATACTAGGGTTCCGGTCTCTGGAAACAGGAGGCTCATCTGGCCAGTATGGATGGGCTACAGGTCAGTTGGTGGAAGCTGCCTAGAAGGACGGGTTGAAAAGCATCAAAGGGCCACAACCAACCCCTTGATGTTTGATCCAAAGCATCAAGGGGCCCTATTATCTATCTATCTATCTATCGATCGATCGATCGATCGATCGATCGATTCATTATAAGAAATGGGCCATGTGAGTATGGGGGTGGGTGAGTCTCAAGATCTTCAGGATCAGTTAGCAGGCTGGAGACCCAGAAGAGCTAAAGGTGTAGTTCAAGTCCAAGTCCAGAGGTCTGAGACCCAGGAGGGATGATGGCATAGTTTCTGACTGAAGGTCTGCAGGCTTAAGACCTAGGAAGAACCAATATTTCAGATGGAGTCCAAGGGCAGGAGGACAGCTGAAACAGGTTGTAGGTGGTCAGGCAGGATGGAGTCTCTTACCTAAGGGAGTGTCAGGCCTCTGTTCTATTCAGGCCCACCCACATCTGGGAAGGTTTAAGTGTTAATCTGATTTAAGTGTTAATCTCATTCAAGAGCACCCTTGCTTACACACAGAACAAGCCAGGTATGGTGAAATATACCTGAAATACCAGGTACTTGAATGTTTGATTGTAAGTTTGAGGTCAGCCTCCACAACTTAATGAGACTGTGTCTCAAAATAAGATTAAAAAGGGCTGGGGATGTGGCTCCACTGTAGAACACTTACCTAACATGTGTGAGGCCCTGGGTTTGATCCACAGCACTGACAAAACAACCACAACAAGAATGTTTGACTAAATATCTCGGAACCTCATGGCCTACTCAAGTTAGCACATAAAATTAGCTATTTCAGATGCCCACATACAGTTCATTTGTCTTCGAAACAATACTGCAAGGACAGTGGAGAGAAAATGTTTAGAGACAGGCTGCTTCTAGAAGGGAGGGAGGGAAAGTGGAGCCCACAGCCTTGGGAGGGGCTTGGGGCTATAGGACCTACTTGGTGGGTACCTTTGGGGAGATTACCCAACCAGATGTGGGCAGCTGAAAGCCAACAAAGGGAAGTGCACTGAGAGATGATGAGCTGGTTGTCCAGGCAAAGATAGTAATGAGCAAGCCTGCATGCTAGGTTCGCTACCTGCAGTCATGGGGTGTGTGTTTTATGTGGATTATTTTATTCAATTGTCATCAAGAGAAGTGTAAAACAGAGAGTACAACCCAAAGAGGTCAACTCTTATATCCAACTTTTATAGGTGACAAAACCAAGGCTCAGAGAAGTTAAATGGTGTTCCCAGGTGACCTAATTAGTAGGTGGGAGAGCAGCAGGATGTGAAGACAGGCAGATTCAGAGCCCATTCTCTCCTCCTTGGCTCTACTGCCTCCTCTGCCTAGGCACCATGGGGACAGAGTCTGCCCAGGAGCCAGCAGCCCAGGCTCCTGGTCCTACCTTGTAGCATCCCAGAGCTCAGTGAGTGGGAACCACCTAACTAACTGCCTTGTCATATTTGCAGCTGGTGTGTTTGCTTTGGTGGACATACAGGAAGTCCCAAAAAAGTCTTTCCAGGTCATAGAAGGTTAAAAGAAGCAAGTAGCAATAAGAAGCATCTATAAAGCATGTTCTAAGCACTTGCTTGGAGCTAGTCTCTAAAACAACACCTTTAGGCAGGCCCTGTTAGAACCATGATCTTACAGTGGAGGAAACTGAGAGACAGAGTGGCGAAGCTACTTCCCGAGGGTCACCAGCTGATAACTGTCTGAGCCATGAGAAGAATCCAGGCAGGGAAGAATCCAGGCAGGGCGGTTCCAAAGCACCGCCTTAACCAACAAGCCATACTGCCCTCACGGGGGCAACTCCCTGGGGCACAGTGCAGCTAACCTCCTTTGCTCCTTCTGTGCAAATAGCTAAGACAGGTGTCTTCCTCTCCCAGATTTTAAGTTCTAACTTTATAAATCTTTGGGTTTCTGAGTTCTTGGCCACTACCTGGTGCCTACTGTAAATGTTTCTTAAATTGAATACCATTTGTAGAGGGAATTCCTTCCAGTTAGACCCCGGCTTTGGGGACTTGTCCTGGGGCAGCATGGTCTGTGACATTAAGCCTTTGCTGTTGGGAGACAGGCTGATCAGAGCTGGCTCCTCGGGCTCCTGGAAGCAGCCCTTGGCCACCAGAGTGCCAGATTCCATTAACCATGTTCTAATTCTTGTGCTGTGGCCCCTGGGGAGAGAGGCTTTGGCTCCTCTCCCTGGCTGGGTCTTCTGCCTTCCCTGGGAGGTGCGTGCTGTTGTTCCATGTGACTCATCTCTGCCTGCCCTGGTGCTTTACTGCAGGGTGCTTCGAGACCAACACGGTCGCTGAGCACAGCTCAGCTTGGGCAGCCTTCCACGGGCCTCCAGGCTTCGGTCATCTCCAACATCGTGCTGATGAAGGGCCAGGCCAAGGTGAGCAAGGACCACTGCCAACAGGAAGTCCTGGAGCAGCACCTCTGAGGGACTGTTACGTCAAGGGAAGGATGGGACAGGCGAATCAGGCATCCCCACGAGTCAGAAAGGGGCAAAGTTCAGTCTTTTAAACTCAGAGCCAACTGAGTTTCAAGCAACACACAATCTTCTCATCAGATGAAGTGATCATTTTTCCTCATTGAGGATATCATTCTCCACCCACTACCTTCCCTTTCAAAACTGAGTCCTTAATTCCTTCCTGGCGAGATATATATATATATTTTTTTTTGATTGAAATTATTTATTCATCCTTTTTTTGTAGAAACACACATATTAATATAAACCATTACTTTTTTGAGCTTTTGGTTATCAGAATATTCTATTAGAAATGTCTTGGAACTACTAATAAAATCATGTCTGGTTTTTTTTTTTTTTCCTCTTTCAATTCAAAAAAAGGCAGTGTTATGAGTTTCTTAAGTCTATTATCACCTTAAAATAGTTTAGGAGGTACTCTGAACTCATATTGCTTTTTAAATGTGGGGAAGTCTTAATCAAGCAATCAAAAGCAGTGAACACGTTTTATTTTGAAATGGCGATACTTATCTGTTCTAGGTGAATATTATTTACAAGAGCCTTGAATACGAGTCTCTGGCCATGTTCTCTGATGACCCAATAACTCCCAATACCAGGGAGTTGGAGATGGCGCCAGGAAGAATGAATGCCCCTGTGGGGAATGATTAAAAAATGGAGCTAGGGATGCAAAAACGTGTTGTATCTGCTTTCCTCTACCATGAATTTAGGGAAATTCCTGGCATGATTGATTCAGTTTTACCTCTGGCAAGATATTTTTCAGGCCTCTTTTTATCTGTTGCATAAATCCAAATCATTTACATAGGTTTATGGGTCCTAATTTCACCTCTACTGTTCAGATGTTGGAAGAAGAAAGTTGGACTCATATACAAGTTTAAAAATATGTCTGCTACCAGCTAAGTGTGGATAATTCCATGGCCTATGGTGCTTTCTTGCCATCAGTGGGAGCTTCATGAGAGTCCAAAATGACTCTAGCTCTCCATCAATGCCAAGGCATCATGCTGATTTCTGCCTTATAATTGAGGAATGTCAAAGGGTAAACAGAAGTATTGGTAGTGGAGGAGCATCCCAAATGTTCCTTTGTGCTGACCCCAAACATGCTCATGCATGGGGTTGACATGTTCCCAAAATAACTAGAAAAGGCATATGCAGTTGCTGCAAAGTTCTCAGACTAACTAAGCTGCCCCGGTGCTGATATATTGAAAGCTTGGTTTCTCTAGGCAGTCTAATATAGTTTTGGTGTGTGGCAGGAGGCAGGGATTTAAGCTTTGCTTATGGCCTTTCTAAGGGCGGAGTTCCACCACACACCTGGAATCCTCTTTCCCTCTGTCTCCAGTTTTTTCTCATTCCTGGGCACTTATGCTGGAATGAGTGCCCCTCAGGCAGTTACCAGGGAGTAACTGTCTCCTCTGTGGTTTACTGTGAACAGCCCCACCTTCTTATTAGTCAAGCACAACATTTTCTTCCCTTGAACGTAGAGAGAAGTACTTTTTAAAAAGTTGTTTTTTAATTTTTTTGTAATACTCAAAAGAAAGCAAAAAGGCATTCAAACTCATGAAAAAAAGACCAAAAGTGGTTTAGATGGTCCTGGTGTATAATACATTCAATAAGTAATCTTTATGGGGCCTGAGGATGAAATGAGATGTGTCATTTGGTGTCAGAAGCCTGGAAAACAAAGCAGGGGAAATGCATTCAGAAATGAGGGAGACCTTCCATGTCCAGCTATGCAATCTACGTACCTATGACCTCATCAATAGCAAGGATGACAGGTAGGGGTGAGGCTGGAGTCGAGTTCAGGAAGGGAGGAATCAGAGCTAGAAGGACCAGTAGGTGATGGAGGCAGAGTCAGAATCAAGTCAGACAATAAAATCAACCACCTAAACCCAGGCTTGTGCTCAGTACTTTGTAAGGGAACTCCCGTACTCCCCACAACAACCCTATTAGCATCTCTCTTTTATAGAAGTGGAGACTAAGGGTTTGGTAGGTTACGGGCCTGTCCAAGGTCACATGGTTAATGAGCAATTGACCCAGACAATGGCCCTAGACTCCCTGACCCCTGAGTCTCATTCTCACCATTATCCTGCCCAGAGCAATTATTTCAGCCAGGATCAAGCTGGGGTCATCTGTGCTATTCCTGGTAATATTTGTCCCTGTCATCCTGGAACACACATCACCTTCACCAGAAGCTTTGAACAGCACCCTGACCAATGGCCTTCCTGGAAGGTACATGCTCACCTCCTGCCCTCTGGCATCTTGAAGACGGTTAACAGGCCACCATCTCCATGGTCCAGGAGGAATGCTACTAATCAGTTCCAAGCAGCTGCTGGAATGAGATAAATTGCCAATAGCGGTGCTGCTATTCCATTCACTTTAAGTGTGTCTGGGAGCCAAGTAGGCCATGATCTGGTACCCTGGTGAGTTGAACCCAAAAACCTGGCCTTATTCCTCAATATGTATGTTTCGATCACTTGCCAAAAGCCAGACACTGACAAATAAGCTTAACTTTTTTCCTTCAGATTGCTCATAGTCTAGAAACAAGTTCCTTGAGGCCCAGATAAGCATACCCAAGAAGTTTTCTTTAGCAAAATGAAGCACATTGTGTTTGCATTTCCTTTGCTGCTCCCTGAGTCTATTTTAGTCTTTTGGTTAACTCCCTGGTAGGGGAAGCCAGACCTTTTTTTCCTTTCTCTTCCTGCTGTAGGCCTCATTCCCACCTTCTTTCTCCTATACCTGACCTTCTCTGCACTGTCCCCTGGGAGATGTCTGCTAGGCCCCAGGAGCCTCCCAGAGCTACCTGCACTTTCCAGGATGGGTTTGTCAGCTTCTGGGAATGACCTGGTAAAACGATGGGGTGGACAACAGTGTAGGTTGTTCAGGCGGGACAGCACATGACTGAAGTGATGTCCTTGAGAGTCAGGGGGTGGGATACAGAACAGAAAGGGGAAAGGGGGCCTTTGGTAAGAGAAGGGACAATTTTACCATTGTAAGTTGGGGCTATTATTATTGTCCTTGATGTCTTCAATGCTGTTGCCAGGCATTTTGTTTGAAGATTGTGTCTGAAGATCTTCAAACACAACCTGTGGGTTTGGTAACATCACCATCATTTTACAAGGGAGAACTTAAGTTTCAATAAAGAAGAATGAAATTATGTCATTTGCAGGAAAATGGATGGAACTTGAAAACATTGTGTTTAAGCAAAATAAACCAGACTCAGAAAGTCAAGGAACACATATTTTCCCCCCTCTCATATGTGGAAGCTAGAGGGGGAAAAAAGGGAGGAGGGGAGGGAATTTCATGAAAATAGAGGGGAGACCAGTAGAGGAGAAGAGGACAGGAGTAGGAAGGAGGGGAGGGAAAAGGTGGTTCTGGGGAATGATATTAAGCAAAGTATGTATGTTGTGTAGATGGATGAATGTCACAACAAATCCCACTATTATGTACAATTATAATTCACTAACATAAAATTAAAAAATAAAAATAAATTGAGGCTGACAATCAGGAAGTGATATGACCATAATCACCACCTGAAAAGGTAGAGAGCGAAGGTCTAGCCTCTCCCCAGCCTCCTTTATTGTCAGAAGTATCAGATTCATGTGAGAACTTCAGATACCATACAGGCCAGCTGGCTGGCATTCTACTGAGCCTCCCATTCCTTTATTAATCCCTAAGACATATGAACTAAAGGTGCCTCCTCCTTTTCTGACTCCTTGGTTTAGGCCAAGGCATGTTCTCCAGAAACATCTGCCCAGGGATCAGCATAAAACCCTCCTGAATCCCACCTTCTCCTCTTCTTTCCCTAGGGCCTCGGCTTCAGCATCGTTGGGGGAAAAGACAGCATTTATGGCCCCATTGGAATTTATGTTAAAACCATCTTTGCGGGGGGAGCTGCAGCGGCTGATGGAAGGCTACAGGAAGGTAGATTTCCTATCCCTTATGAGATCATGGTTGAGAAATCCAAAGCAGAATCCCAAATCATTAAGTCATAGAGGATACTGGGGATGCAAAACGTGTCTTGAGCACTCAGAACACAGCTTCTGTGGATGCCAGGTTCTGCTGGCAGTTGGGACTTCTCCCCCAGGAACTCCGTCACGACGCACCATCACCTCCCAGGGGTCCTGTTGCCAGCTTTACTGAAGGCTGGTCTGCTCCCTCTCCTCCCTCACCCTGTCTCTGTTGCCTTCCCTGTCTTTCCAAGGTTCTTTCTTAGTTGCTGGGATTCACTGCCATACCCTTCCTTCCCTTCTTACTCCCTAGCCCACAAGATATGGAAAAACCAGGTTCAATTCTTCTAACAGATGAGTTGGATAAATATTCTCTGAGAGCTTTCATTGTAGTAGGTTCTAAGAACACAGAAGAGCATTAAACATGAGCCCTCTTTTGAAGGACTAATGGTCTACCATGTGGCCTTCTGACCACCCTTCTGCCCCCTCTGACCACCCTTCTGCCCCCCAACTGTCTCTTCCCAACTCCTTCATATCTCCATGGAACAGAAGCCCCCAGCCATCCCAGAGTGAGCGGCCTGGGGAACAGAGCTGCCTGTCTTCTTGTCCTAGAGGGACAGAAACAGCATTCCACCTCTACCCCATAGTCATATATAGATTATTAGGCAACAGGCTTGGCCCAAGGAGATCTCTGGATCTTAGGTAGGAGGCTGAGTTCAGGGGCATGAAGCTATGGAGCAGACTGAACCACGGCAAGCCAAGGACTGATTTACCTGTTGGGGATCTGAAGAGAAGTGATTTCACAGTACCACTCTTCCCTGTAAGGTCAGTGTCTGCAATGTTGGCAGCCTAACCATCTTGAATAGCCTGACTTGTTTAGGGCAGGACACGCACACTGTGGTGTGCTGTAGCCCATCAGCCAAAACACCACTATCAAAAAATATTTCCACATTTCCAAATGGTTAAAAAATTCAAAACTGATTTTGAACCTTTTTTGACCTATGAAAATAAAATAGAATATAAATTTCAGGGTAATATAAAATATAAATTTCATTGTAACACAGTCATGTCCCTTCAGTTACCTACTGTTTCTGGCTTCTGCTGTGCTGTAAGGGCAGCATGGAGTAGCTGCAACAGAGATTGTATGGCTCACAAAGATGAAAATATTTACTGTTTCTCTCTGTACAGAAAATGTTTGCCAGCCCCAACATGATGCAGCATTAGGCATGTGGGTTTCATTGTGTGGGCAGTGGGAGTCTTTGAAGGTTTTTATCATTTGAGAGGGCCCAGCCACAGAGGTTTTGGATGACTCGTGGCTCAGAGTGTAGGATGCAGTGTGCTGGCAGGGGACCAGAAGTGGGAAGAGCAGCCAAGAGGCCAGTCGGGGAGCCAGGCTCAGCTCCCACGGGCTGCCCTAAGGCGGTTACCCTGTAAGAAGGCAGGGGCAGAGGAGAGAAGTGACAGAGCCTGAGAAGAGGGGCAGCAAGTGAAGGGTGGGTGAGGGGAGACGCGAGGTTTCTGCTCTCAGTCAATTGGAGAAAGACTGTGTTCTCTAGAAGAAGAGGCAGAGGAGGCAGAAGGAAGGGAAGACGAGTTGCAGAGAGAAGGTTGACGTGCCCAGGTGACCACGAGGTGGCACTGTCTATCAGGCCAATGAAAATTTGGCTATTGCTCAGGAAAGGTTAAGGTTGAATGTAAATTTGAAGGTCATCAAAGTTTGGGAAATAACTGAGATTACAGAATGAGTGAAAGCAGCAAGAAATGAGGGGAAGAGGTGGAGAAGAGAGAGACATGGCACAATTCTAAAGGAATAGCTACATCAAAAGTAGGCAGATAGGAGCCGAGGCCCAGGACCACCTCCGTCAATCTGCCGACCCATGCCAAAGCCCAGGCCCCAGCCTAGGACTGCCCCCGTGGACCTGCACCAGAGCTCAGGCCCAGGACTGCCCACCGGCCAACCCACCCTGGAGCCTAGGCCTCGCCCCATCTCTGAAAGTGGTTGCATCCATCTTGGGACACCCCACTGCTATCTTGAGTTACCGCCACTATTGCTGCCACCACCTTTGCAGCAGCATCCATGTTGGGACATGGCTGGGGACGGAAAGCCCAACACCAAGGTGAGGTATGGGTAATCTGCACAGACACTACAAGATTATAGGGTAGAAGCTGTTCAGATCTGCACTGCAAGAAAGGAAGACACAGAGACAGCATGAAAAAACAAGGGAAGAAAGTGCCCCAAACAAACCAAGATACTACAACAATAGAATCCATTGACAGCACAGTTTATGAAATGTCAGAGAAGGAGTTCAGAATGTACATGATTAAAATGATCTGTAAATTAAGAAATAACATAAGAGAGCAAATACAGGCAAAAATTGATTACTCCAACAAAGAGATAAGGGGGCAAATATGGGCATCAATTGATCATGCCAACAAAGAGATAAGGGAGCAAATACAGGTGGCAAAAGATTACTTTAAAAAAGAGATGAAGGTTCTGAAAAAAAAATCAGAAATCCTTGAAATGAAGGAAACCATAAACTAAATAAAAAACAATACAAAGCATCACCAACAGATTAGATCACTTGGAAGACAGAATGTCAGATAATGAAAATGAAATACACAATCATGAAAATAAAGTTGATCACACATTGATGATGGTAAGAAACCATGAATAGAACATCCAAGAATCATAGGACAGCATCAAAAGAGCAAATATAAGATTTATTGGGATAGAAGAAGGCACAGAGATTCACACCAAAGGAATGCACAATCTCTTTAATGAAATAATATTAGAAAATTTCCCAAACATGAAAAATGAATTGGAAAATCAATACAGGACACCAAATGTACACAATTACAACAGATCTACACTGATGCACATTATAATGAAAATGCGTAATAAACAAAATAAGGATAGAATCTTAAAGACCATGAGAGAGGAATCAGATTAAATATAAGGGGAGACCAATTCGGATCTCAGCAGATTTTTCAACCCAGACTCTCAAAGTAGGAGATCCTGTAACAACATATACCAAGCTCTGAGAGGAAATGAATGCCAACCAAGAATTTAATATCCAGCAAAATTAAGTTTCAGATTTGATGATGAAATAAAAATCTTTCATGCTGAACAAAAGTTAAAAGAATTTACAGCAAGAAAGCCAGCACTACAGAGCATTCTTAGCAAAACATTCCAGGAGGAAGAAACGAAAAACAACAATGAAAATCAGCAAAGAGAAGAACTACACTAAAGGAAAGGCCAATCAGAGGAGAAACCAAGTCAAGTTAAAAACCAAAAATAAAACAAAATGACTGGAATACAAATCATATTTCAATAATAACCCTGAATGTGAATGGCCTAAATTCATCAATTAAAAGACAGACTGGCAGATTGGATTTTTTTTTTTTTTTTTAAAGAGCCAACAATATGCTGCCTTCAAGAGACTCATCTCACAGGAAAAATATCCACAGGTGAGAAGGTGGGAAAAAGTGAACCACTCACATGGACTATGTAAACAAGCAGGGGTTTCCATCCTCATACCAGATAAAGTGGACTTCAAACCAAAGCTAGTGAAAAGGAATAAAGAAGGACATTTCATACTACTTAAGGGATTCATACATCAATAAGACATAACAATCATAAATATCTATGACCCAAACAACGAGGCATCTATGTATATCAAACAAACCCTTCTCAACTACAAGAATCAAATAGACCACAACACAATAATACTGGGTGACTTTAATACACCTCTGTCACCACTGGATAGATCTTCTAAACAAAGAAACTATAGAACCCCATAATTTAGACTTAACAGACATATATAGAATATTTCATCTAAACAAACAAATACACTTTCTTCTCAACAGCACATGGATCTTTCTCCAAAATAGACCATATGTTATGCCACAAAGCAAGTTTTAGCAAATACAAAAAAGTAGAGACACTACCCTGCATTCTTTTTTTTTTGGTACCGGGGATTGAACTCAGTGGGCACTCGACCACTGGGCCACATCCCCAGCCCCTTTTTGTATCTTATTAGAGACAGGGTCTCACTGAGTTGCTAAGTGCCTCGCCATTGCTGAGGCTGGCTTTGAACTCACAATCCTCCTGCCTCAGCCTCCCAAGTGCTGGGATTACAGGTGTGTGCCACCATGCCCGGCTTCTACCCTGCATTCTATCTGACCAAAATGGAATGAAATTAGTAGTCAATGATAAAATAAAAAATAGAAGCTACTCTAACATCTGGAGACTAAATAATACACTATTGAATGCCACATGGATAACAGAAGACATCAGGGAGGAGATAAAAAAAAATTCTTAGGGGTCAATGAGAACTCCGATACAACTTATAAAAATCTTTGGGATACTATGAAGGCAGTTCTAAGAGGAAAGTTTACTGCATTAATGAACTCATTAATGATCATTCACTTAAAGAAGAAAAAGTCGACAAATAAACAACCTGACATTATATCTCAAAGCCCTAGGAAAAGAAGAACAAGCCAACACCAAAAATAGTAGAATACAGGAAATAATTAAAATCAGGGTAGAAATCAATGAAATTGAAACAAAAGAAACAATTCAAAAAATTGACAAAACAAAAAGCTGGTTCTTTGACTAAATAAATAAAATTGACAAACCCTTAGCCACCCTAACAAAAAAGAGAAGATTCAAATTACTAAAATTTGTGATGATAGAGGAAATATCATAACAGACATTATTATTAAAATACAGAAGACAATTAGAAACTATTTTGAAAATTTATACTCCAGTAAAATAGAAAACCTCGAAGACACTGACAAATTTCTAGAGGCATATGATCAACCCAAATTGAATCAAGAGGTCATACACAATTTAAACAGATCAATTTCAAGCAAGGAAATAGAAGATGCCATCAAATGCCTACCAATGAAGAAAAGCCTGGATCAGACAAATTCACAGCTGAGTTCTATAAGGCCTACAAAGAAGAATTAATACCAATACTTCTCAAATTATTCCATGACATAGAAAAGGAAGGAACCCTTCCAAACACATTCTATGAAGCTAGTATCATCCTGATACCAAAACCAGGCAGAGACACATCAGGGAAAGAAAACTTCAGACCAATATCCCTGATGCACATAGATGCAAAAATTCTCAATAAAATTACAGCAAAAACATATTTAAAAAATAGTGCACTGTGATCAAGTGGAGTTCATTGCAGGTATGCAAGATTGGTTCAACATATGGAAATCAATAAATGTAATTCATCACATCCATAGACTTAAGGATAAGAATCATATGATTATATAAACTGGTGCAGAGAAAGCATTTGACAAAATATAGCATCCTTTCGTGTTCAAAACACTAGAAAAATTAGGGATAGTAGGAACATACCTCAACATTGTAAAAGCCATCTATGCTAAATCCAAGGCCCACATCATTCTAAGTGAAGAATAATTGGAAGCATTTCTTCTAAAAACTGGAACAAGACAGGATGGTCTCTTTTACCACTTCTATTCAACACAGTTTTTGAAACTCTAGCCAGAGCAATTAGACAAAATAAATTATGGGATATGGACAGAAAAAAGAAGAACTCAAACTATCATTATTTGCTGACGACATGATTCTATACTTAAAGTACACAAAAAAGCTCCACCATAAAACTTGTAGAATTAATAAATGAACTCAGCAAAGTAGCAGGATATAAAGTCAATACCCACAAATCAAATTCATTTCTATACCTCAGTGATGAATCCTCTGAAAGAGAAATTAGGAAAACTACCCCATTCACAATAGCCTCAAAAAAACAACAACAACAACAACAACAAAAAAAAAACCTTGGGAATCAATTAACAAAAGAGGTAAAAGACCTTTACAATGAAAACTATAGAACACTAAAGAAAGAAATTGAAGAAGAGCTTAGAAAATGCTCTTGGATAGGCAAAATTAATATTGTCAAAATGGCCATGCTACCCAAGGTGCTATACAGATTCAGTGCAATTCCAATTAAAATCCTGGAAAGCCATATACAGCGAAATGCAACTAAACCCCTATCTCTCACCATGCACAAAACTCAACTCAAATTGGATCAAGGACCTAAGAATTAGACCAGAGACCCTGTGCCTAATAGAGGAAAAAGCAGGCCCAAATCTTCATCATGTCTGATTAGGCCCCAACTTCCATAACAAGACTTCTAAAGTGCAAGAAAGAAAATCAGGAATCAATAAATGGGATGGATTCAAACTAAAAAGGTTTTTTCTCAGCAAAAGAAACAATCAACGGGTGAAGAGAGAGCCTACATTTTGGGAGCAAATTTTTGCCATACCCATGTTGGATAGAGCACTAATCTCCAGGATACATAAAGAACTCAAAAAACTTAACACCAAAAAAACTGTTTGTTGTTTACCCAATCAATAAATGGGCTAAGAACCTGAACAGACACTTCTCAGAAGATGATATACTATTGATCAACAAATATATGAAAAAAAAGTTCAATATTTCTAGTAATTAGAGAAATGCAAATCAAAACTACTCTAAGATTTCATCTTATACCAGTCAGAGTGGCGGTTATCAGGAATACAAACAACAATAAGTGTTGGTGAGGATGTGGGGGGAAAAGGCACATTCATACATTTCTGGTGGGACTGCAAATTGGTACAACCAATTTGGAAAGCAGTATGGAGATTCCTTGGAAAACTTGGAATGGAACCACCATTTGATCCAGCTATCCCACTCCTTGGTCTATACTTAAAAACAGCATAACTATAATAATGCAGCCATATCCCTGTTTATAACAGCTCAATTCACAATAGCTAAACTTTGGAAGCAACATAGATGCCCTTCAATAGATGAATAGATAAAGAAACTGTGGTATATATACACAATGGAATATTACTCAGCATTAAAAGAGAATAAAATTATGGCATCTTTTATATTACTGGGGGATGGGGAATGGGTAAATGGATGGAGTTGGAGAATATCATGCTAAGCGAAGTAAGCCAATCCCAAAAAACCAAAGGCTGAATGTTCTCTCTGATAAGTGGATACTGATCCATAATGGGGCAGGGAGCATGAGAAAAATGGAGGAACTGTGATTGGGCAAAAGGAAGGGAAGGGGGGAAAGGGGATGGGGGCAAGAAAGATGGTGGAATGAGATGGACATCATTACCCTAGGTACATGTGTGATTGCCCATATGGTGCGATGCTACATAGTGTACAACCAGAGAAATGAAAAGTTGTGCTGCAATTGTGTACAGTGAATCAAAATGTGTTCTGATGTCATATATACCTAATAAGAATAAATAAATAAATCTTTTTGAAAAAAAAAATAATAGGCAGTCAATAGGAGCCAATGAGAGAAAGGAAGAAAAGTGGAATTGGAATCTGTGCGGCGTGGCCTTATTTGTTTCATTGTCGTTCTTACCTGTTTGGGTTTAAGCATAGTGCCAGGGAGGAGTTGAGGTGGCAAGAAAAGACAGCTTTGTATTTTGTTTTCTTCCCTGAATGCAAGCCTACCCAAATCCAAGGTCCTTGTATTTTCCTGGGTATTTGTCTCCCTTAGTTAATAGCAATCATAAAAAATGAAGAATTTCAATGAGCCAAGACATTCTGATAGTGTGCAGTCCCTGGTTTGATCCTCAAATAACTGGCCAAATTGCTTTTTGTAATCTCTTTCAGCAGTGAAGTTTCCAAATCTACTCTTGAGTCCTCGGGGGGATGCACTGGTGGGGACAGAAGTTTGTTGTACAGATCAAGGCTGTACCACAGCCTTTATACCCTCTCCAAACAAATGATTGTGTAAGATGTATTTGGCAAAATCAAGGCAAATCAAGTCTCACTGGATGTGCCCCAATAAGGAAAGGACAACAGAGTACGGAACTGGGCTCCACGACCCTGTTGGGATAGGCACTGTAAAGACTTGAGAAGTTCAGCCCCTTATGTAATTAAGAATGGACAGTCTGCAGTTTTTTCTTTGCCTGTCATTTTTTCAGCACACAATTACGTTTTGAACATTTTTGAATCTGTCTGTTGTCATTCCTGGATTTGGAGACTCACAAGGACAAGGGCTGGGTCATTCCATTTTTTTCACTCTGTTTCCAATGACCAACCACACTGATCTGATTTGAATACTTTCCACCCTTCCTCCACCCTCTATGGTCATACATAAACAGGTTGGATGAAATAACACATCTGAACTCAAACGAAAGAGGTGGAAATGACCAGCTTCCAGAAAGCAAAGAGCAGCTTTAAATCCAAGCCAGGCAAACTCAAGAATTGATGATGTGGTGGCCCAGAGGGCTGCTGGACTGTTAGAGACCCTAAGGGACAGGGGCAAGGACTCAAGTGCTCAAAGGGAACAGAGGTCCCTTTGGGTCCATGTGAGTCACTGAGAATCTGCACAAAGCCCTGATACTAAAAGAGCTATGATTCATGAAAGGCCTATAGGCTCCAGGGAAACAACAAGGAAACTTGACTTTGCTCATGACTCTTTTTCTCTCTCTCTTTTTTTAATGGTACTGGGGATTGAATCCATGGGTACTTTACCACTGAGCTACATCCCCAACCTCTTCTATTTTTAATTTTGAGACAGGGTATCACTAAGTTGCCCAGACTGGCTTCAAACTTATGAGCTTCCTGCCTCAGCCTTCTGAGTTTCTGGTATCCACGCCCACATCTCGTTGCCCATGACACTTGAATGGAGAAAAAACATCTCTCACAGGGAAATAAACATCAATGCTTGTATCATATGTAGTCTCAAAGATCATATTTATAGTCTCTGTAGAGAACATAAATCCCCAATCTGAAAGGCCAATTTAATAGTGATTTTCCTAGAGGTTCCTAGTGGAAATAAAGGAAAAACTGGGTGACCTGAGGTATATGGGAATCCAACAGGACAACAGAAACATTCTGAAAAATAAGTTCACAGTAAACATTACATACTACATCAGAAGGGTAGGCAGAAATAACACTGAGGAATATTGGCCCTCAAAAACCTAATATAATAGAAATGTGAAGCAGACAATAATGTGAAGCAGACAGGGATTGAGAGTTACTGTGTTTAAAATAATTTTGCCTCAAGTGATAAAGGCAGTGCGCCACCGCGCCCGGCTGTTTAAAATAAGTGATAAAAGAATATAAACTGTAAGGAATAAACAAAACACAAAGAAAAACTAGATTAATGTAAAAAAAATGATTTCTGGATTTCCTTTTTAAAGCATAGTAATTGCAGTAAAAGTATCAATGGATTGGTGAGACGGCAGATTCAATGCAGCTGTAAGAAAAATTAGTGAACTAGAAATTATCCAGAAGACTACACAGAGCAACAAAGAAGAAAACATAAGAGCATTAAAGAGACATGGAGAACACATTGAAAGGTCCAAAATACATCCAATAGGAATTTTAGAAAAAACAGTGGAAAGAGAGGGACAATACACAAAGAGAGTGAAACTTCCAGAATTGATTTAATGCATAAAACTATAGCTTGAGGAAGAAGATTTCCTTCTGCCCGAGCACATAATAGTGAAACTGCAGAATATCAAAGACAAAGGAAAAAAAATCTTTAAAACAATGAGAGCAAAAGTATAGATTATATACACTGGAACCATAATTAGTGACAGCAAAGTCAGTATAAAAATAGCCTTTGCATTTGAATCGCTCAGCATAGTGTGGAATGAAGAGAAAGTGCTCCTTGTTTGTATGTTGAATAAATTGAGTGAAAGGGAGAGAGTGGTTTTCATTAACATGAAAATAGACTTCTGGATAGAGAAAAAATATTCCCTAGGGGTATAGTGTTATGAAGAAAATCCTTGAAGTTGAAAGATCCAAGGCCTAATTCTCTTTACCTTGTGACTTGGGACTTCTCTGAGCTGTTTCTTCCTCTGTAAATGAGGCCTACACTGCATTCTGGAAATACCACATCCAATCCACATCTATTGAGCACTTTGTTGACTTTATCCAGAATTGGCTCTGGGTTATCATCTAATATGAAGAAGTCCCTCTCCTCAAAGATCTGTCACCCTGGCCAGAATGATTTTTGCAGGTTACTGATTACCACACAGGGTGACGAGTACCATGATGTGGTAGGTACAGGGCACCATGAGCATTACAAAAACAAAAACAAACACACACAAAAAGGATAAAGGTGACAAGGGCTGAAAGAGAGTTGGGTGGAGAAGGTAATAAAAGTACATTTTAGTTGAAAAAAATGGTATGGGCCAGGTATTTAACTGCACAGACATTGTGGAAATTGCAGGTCATATTGAAAATGACGCATGGGAGCAAAGGTGTGAGAGTTAGGAAGGCAAGGAGGGTTGGATGTGAAGCTAGGAGGTAGTTGGAGAACAGATCAGGCCACCACTGCTGTCCTGCCTGTCTCATAGTGGGACCAGGAACGCAGAATTGTTCTTCCCTGTACAAAAGGTTGGGCAGTGGTAAGACCAGAGTTCAAAGTAAGAACAGTGCCCTGTGATTGACAAAATTATTCCCCTTATCTCAACAGGTGATGAAATTCTGGAGCTCAATGGTGAATCGATGGCTGGATTAACACATCAGGATGCTTTGCAGAAGTTCAAGGTGACTGTTTCTAATCAACATCTGGCCAAACTCCAGGGCCTTCAGGCAACTGCACCAACTGTTCCCCCCTTTACATGAAGGGTCCCTAGCTGATGCTGATCTTGAGCACAGTGCTGAAAAATGGCATTACTCAGAAAATCAGAATGTAATCAGAATTGTTGTTGGGGAATATTTGAACTACTTAAAATTTGGAAAGCTATTTTAAAACAGTATGCATAATACTTTATGTATTTAGACTCATATATTTATAAATATATTTTGGGTTTTTAAGACATCACTAAAAGATATTTTTGAGTCTCTGTCTAGTTGGTTCAATTCAAGACCATTTTGTATACACATACATATGTATATATGTGTACTTATGTGTCTGCTTATATGATGTGTAATATATAACATAATACACATTGTACATAATATATAACATATAGTACTTATGCATGTATATTTGGTATATGATATTTATTTTATATTACAATATATAGTACTATGTGCGTGTCATAAATATTATATACAATGTCATACATTTTATATAGCCTATAATGTGTGATATGCAACATAGTACTTTTGTGTGTGTCATATATGTCATATATATGATTAATACACACTTATATATTACACATACACTGAGCTGCGTTTCCTTTATAAAATATTTTATTACTGTCACTCATGAAGGACAGTTTTCCTCACCCGCCCTGGCATTGCTGATGGGCATTGTCACACTCTCCCTTTCCTTTCAGCAAGCCAAGAAAGGGCTCCTCACCCTAACTGTGAGGACCCGCCTGACAGCACCCCCTGCCCTGGGCAGCCACCTGTCTCCACCCCTGTGCCGCTCCCTGAGCTCCAGCACGTGTGTCGCCAAGGACAGCAGCCTCTTTGCCCTGGAAAGTCCCGCGTCTCCTGCCAGCACTGCCAAGCCCAATTACAGAGTCATGGTGGAGGTTTCCTTGAAGAAAGGTAGGAGTGCTGCCCCCTGGAGGCTCTGCCAGCGTTGCCCAGCCTCCTACCACACTTCCACAGCGGGCTGAGCTTCAGGCTTCCCTGTTGGAATCAGCCCAGGGTGGGCAGGATGCTCTCAACCAGCAGATCCCATGGCTGTTGCTGGGCTGGGCTGAGTAGAAGGTTGAGTTCTCTGCTTATAGAAGCTCAGTACACACCATCCAAGTCCAAAGTGTCTTCATGCAGTGGTGGAAATAAAACAAAACAAACAGATGATAATTGGTGGGGAGGAAATGGGTATAAGGGACCAGGCTTTGTAGCCTTGTGGCTAATGTGCTCAGTGAACTTGGGCAGGTCACTTAACCTCTCTGGGCCCCTGTTTTCTTACCCAGATAAGAGAATTGAAGTTCTTTCTAGCTCTGATATTTGAGGGTTACAGCCATTCATTATGTCACCACAGGCCCATGGACTAGCAAACCCAAGAGGGCCCAGGAAGCCCTTTCTACCGAGGTTCAGATGGAGAGGAGGCAATTAGTCACCAAGTTGAGCTCCAGCAGAGGGGTCTTGTGTTCTAGGAACAGAGGGAGGCTCAGAACGGCCAGAGCAAGGTGAACAGAGTGAGTGATGACATCAGAGCACGTGGCATCCAGAGAGAGAGAGAACTTTGCAACTGGATTCTGTTCTAATTGCAGTTGGAAGCTGTTTAAGGATTTCTAAGTAGAGGGTGACATATCAGCTCAGGCTTTGAAGCATGTCTCCTAAGTTTCTCTGTGCATAATGTCCTGTGCTGTGATGAAAGTGTAGGCTTATAAACCATTTGGAGCCATTTGGGTCTGATCATGGAATAGTGCTTTGGAGAGAAATAGATGGATTGAGATGAACTGTAGAAGTGGGGAGAAGAGGGTGTGCAGTTGAGTCATTGCACAGGAGTGTGCCTGATGTATGTCTTAGCTCCCCTGCTATACTGGGAGCTCCTGGAAGACTCAGACATCTCTGTGTGCCTGAGGCCTGGCACCGTGTTTGAGACAAGTACTGAGTGCATATGGGTGAACAGGTTCCTGCAGGGAGTTTCTGAGTGGGCATGGCCTCTGAGCGGTGTTTCCTCTGATCATTGGAATCAGACGCACCTAAATGGAGGATCTTTGCCTTCTTGATTTAAATAATCATCTTCTTATTCTTAGAGTCCACCTCAGCAGATTTTGATTCAACCATGTTTGGGCTGAGGCTCAGGAATAGATATTTTAAATAAGGACTCCAGGTGATTCTGATGCCACTAAGCTAAAGAACTGTTGCTGGAGTCAGGAAGCTTGTTTAGGGTTCTGACCTGTACAGGTTGGTGGTTCATGTCACAGCCCAAATCTTCACCTGTAGAATAGGGCCACTAGCAATGGCCCATGACATCCTTCAGGGGGCTTTTTGGGAGAACCACAACAAAAAAAAGGTGAAAATATTCATGAAAGTACATTGTAAAACACGTGAAAAACCTCCAAGGAGGTCTTCCTTCTACTCCGTGACCACTCCATCTAGTCCTTCCTGCTGACTGCTTCTCGATCTCCGGGTCTTTGCTGTGATATCTGAAGTGACCATCCTGTCACCCTAGTTTTCTCCTTCCATATTCTGTAGAATCCCTGTGGCCTTAATACCACCTGTATGGTGCTCCAAACTTTTGACTTCAGCCCCTCTTTTTGCCTGGGTTTTGGGATGACCGGGGCCCCTGTCTGCTGCACAGGAGGGCTCAGATGTCTCCCCGCATCACAAGTGCAACTTGGGTGTCACCGAATGCTGAGTCCTCATCCTCATCGTCACTGTCCTCTCTAGACGTCCCTGTTTTGGTAAGCAGCAGCATCATCCATTCAGCTATTTTGATTTTTATTTATGAAATTCCTACACTTCAGCCCTCAGCAGTCCATCTTCAGCAGATAGTTCACACACACAGATCTCTCTTTCTTCATTAGTGGTGAAGTCAAAGCCACCATTCTCCCGCTCAGCAGTGCCACTCAACTGGCCTCCATGTTTCCCCTCTTGGACACCCATGGTTCTTTCTCCCAGCTGCCGGTCGTTTGGAACAGAAGACACTTAGGTCGGGACACTTCCTTGCTCGATGCTCTCCCATGGCGAGCCTTCACAGTATGGAGTAGCATAGTGTCAGTGGCGCCCTTGCTTACAAAGCCTTGTTCAATCCAGCTCTTGATCCTCACAGCCCGCTCCTGTGACTGACCATGCCCTTCCTGAATTTTCAACACGGCGTGCTTTGCCTCACCCTTGGGCCTTTGCATCGGCTATTTCTGCTGCTGGAATGCTCTGCCCTGTCTCCTCATTCCTGTCATCCACATTCTAGCCTAAACATCATTGTCTCCTCTGAGGCCCACAGTGACCATCCTGTCACCTTCGAGCACATTCTCCATTGATTCTCTGCATAATACTCATCACTGTCTGGTATCCCTTTCCTTCCTTCTCCCTTTCTTTTTCCTTCCCTCCTTCTTTTTCAGTCTTTCCCCACTTGGAATCACTATCCTTTGTCTGTGTTGGTCACTTTAGAACCTTAATCAGCACCTACACAAAGTGGATGCCCCACAAACGTGGGTGTAATGAATGCCATGATAAATAAGGGGGCCTGACAGACAGCGCTGGAGGCACCTGAAAGACTAGTGCACACCTGGGAAAGCTCACAGTCTCCCGCCCCTCACCCTGTTCTGCCTTGCAGAGGCTGGCGTTGGCCTGGGCATCGGCCTGTGCAGCGTCCCCTACTTCCAGTGCATCTCGGGCATTTTTGTTCACACTCTCTCGCCAGGATCTGTGGCACATCTGGATGGACGACTGCGGTATGTCCTCACTTCTGTTTTTGAATGGACCCCTGACTTACCACAGAGGGAAGAACTACTTAGGAATGTCAGGAGGTTGATTTGGAGATTGCTGCTTAGAACGACATAGGCATGGCCCAGAGCCGGCTCCTCAAAGTGGCTGGACCAGCAGCATGACATTGACATCACTTGGGCCCTCCGTTCAATCCTCAGCACTCCTCTGAGAGAGAGAGAGGGAACCAGCTGACTCAATCTGCATTTTAACAAGACCCCCTGGGATTTGTATGCATCTGATAGTTTAAGAAAAATAGGAGCTTCCAAGGTTTGCCCATGAGCTCTATATAGAAAAAGCAGTTCTTTGAGCAAATCAGTTGCATAAAAACAGTTTCTTGATGGCATAAACAAAATATTTTCAGGCACTCCAGGCATATTTCTTTACAAATAAATTCTAAGAGAAGTACAAATATAAATTTTCTTTTCAATAAGTAACCTGATTTTGCTCAAAATATTTGATCTCCATTCAACTGTTACAATACTTCATACACACTCTAACATTGGTGTATAGTACAAGTACATTTTCTTTCATTGCGTTTGGGTTTTGCTAAATCAAGAGGTTTTTGCCCTATTTTTAAAGTTTCCTTATAATTGCAGTATATAGGCAAGTCCTGCATGAGACAATATCTTGATGGAGCTTCTGAATTAGAGACACACTGCTACTGTGTAGCAGGGTGTAGGAGGGTGTCATCTGTAGGAGGGCGACAGCTGATTGGCTGAGCCTCTGTGCTGGTACATGGGGCATAACAGCAGGGTCAGGGTGATGGCCTTTGTCTTAATACCCTCTAACAGAGAGTATCTCCCTCCTAGGCCTACAGTGGAATGATTCAAGAAACTTCTATTTTAAAACCGTGGCATTTGAGGCTCTATGACAGTAGTTTTTAGTCGCACCAATAAGTTGTGTGCTCTCTTAGCAATGATGAAAGCAGACCTGCTCAGGAGAAACATAGGAGAAGGAAATCAGCAGACCACAACGGGGGGGAACAGGAAAATCAGCACAGGAACCTACGTTCTCATTCTGGTCCAGGAATGAGGCCAGGAGTCTGCAAATTGCAGACCTCTTTGATTTTTAAATAAAGCTTTTTTTAAAGAAAGCCACAAGCACATGTCTACGAATTGTCTACAGCGGCAGCTATCATCCTACAACAGCAGAGCTGGGTCATTATGATAGAGATGATGACCCAGATAATATGCCTGTAAAGCATAAAGTATTCACTGCTTGCTCCTTTACAGAAAAAGTATCAATTCCCCAGCTAGGATGTATCAGGGACTATTTCACATTTTGTGTCAGTTTCCCCATCTAGGATGGGGAAAGAAGGTAGATCGCACAAATCCTCCATGTATCAATGACCCCTATCTTTCCTACCTCATTTCTTTATCTGTTTAGGTAGCTGTGTTAGTCAGCTTTTTGTTACTGTAACTAATGCCTGAGATTATCTATTTATAAGAGCAAAGGTTTATTTTGGCTCATAGTTTTGGAGGTTCCAGTTCATGTCTGATTGGCCCCCTTGCTTTTGGGCCTGTAGTGATCAGGGAGCATGAGGTAGAGAAACTGTTCACCTCGTGATGGAGACATGAAAGAGAGAGAGAGGAATGGGAGGTTGTCATCTGGTTACGGGGAAGGGAAGGCAATGCCATAACCAGAAGGCCTCTCACTTGGTCCCACTTCTGAAGGGTTCTGTCACCTTCCAGTAGCACCAAGTTGAGGATCAAGACTTTAACACATGGACATTTGGGGGACACTTATCTAAACCAGAGCAGTTGCTGGTAATTCCCATCCCACATTAAAGCTAAAATGAGTTCCAACACCTGCTTTTGAAATTTCTTTTTGCAAGAACCTAAACTGATCTCCTACCCAGCTACTTCTTCTTTGCTCTTTTAGCACATCCTGTCCAATCCTTCATCCTAATCATTCTACTTGTGAAAACACTAAGGTCTAAGGAGAAGACGCAATGGGTTACATCACGGTTGATTGGTCCATCAGTTAGTTCAGATAAACCCTGCCCTCGTCTTGATGGAGTGTAATTAAATGGGAAAAGGAGGAGCAGAGTTACAAATGAAACTTTGTTCAGGTTGGAGCTCTCTGGGTATGAAATATTGGATACTCTGTGGTTGTGCTTTGGTCCACCTTGTTCTGAGTTTTGGTCAAGCAGCAAGGGAAGTCTACTTATAGATATGATGTTTAGGCCTCATCAATAGTCCAGCCAGGAGTGGGCTCCCAAGGAAGTGACCTTCCAAAGTCATTAGCTTTCTGATGGTTTCTTGTTGGTGCTTTTGCAGGTGTGGTGATGAGATCGTAGAAATCAATGATTCTCCTGTGCACTGCATGACACTCAATGAAGTCTATGCGATCCTGAGTCACTGTAATCCTGGTCCAGTGCCCATCATCGTTAGCCGACATCCAGACCCACAGGTAACATCCCACTGGGTTATGCTCTTCTTCTCAGGCTCAATCTTCCAGAACCAAATTGGAATAAGAAATAAATAAATAAATAAAAATAATAAATAAATAAAAACCATCACTGGCTATGGTTTGAACTGAATCCTCAAGAACTCATTCCAACTTTCTGCGATAAACCAAATAGTTTTATCAGAGGTCCATTAACAAAGTCCTAGACATCAGGAGCAAATGGTTTCAACGTAGGAAACCTCTTGCAGCTGAGTTACAAGTTCTAAGGCAGGAACAGAGACCTGGGGTCCCAGCTAGTATATGCAAGATTTTCATTTGCTCATGCATCTAGTAGATATCCATTATGGGAGCATCTGGAGCCTTGCACTGAGGATAGAGATAAACAAGTTGACAGCACATAGTCCTGCAGAAGCCCACAGTTTCAATAAAGAGACTGACAGAGAAATAAATGCAATACAGAAAGGTAATTACTAAGTTGAAGAGATGGGTTTGTGAAGCAAGAAATCCTAGAAGCGAGTTTTCTCCAAAGAATTTGAAGGCGATCATTCCAGGTAGTAGGAATGCAAAGTTCAGAGTCACAAAAGGACCTGTCACGTAAGGAATATGGTAGGCAGTTTTTGTGGGGCCAGGATGTAGTGTTCTAGGCAAGAGTGATCAAGAACCAAGGTTGGCTGGTGAGGCACAGGGGTCACCTTGTAAAGGACATTAGATTGCTAAAGTCTGAATTTTTCCTGTCTGTAGTGAGATGCTACAGAGACTAGATACCTATAGATGTAACACATTTAGATTTATTTTTTCAGTATAGAGTGGGTTGTGTGTGAAATTTGTAAGAGGAAGGACACAGATGGTGAGGGCCTGAATGGAACAGTGGACATGGGAAGAGATTGGAGAAAAGGGGGCAATGAGTGGCAAAGCTGGGGAACAATCAATGAATGATGTTGGTTGGCTGGTTAGCTGTTGGTGACAGGGAGCATTCTAAGACTCAAGTATTTCTAGATTGAATGACAGAGTGATAGTAACACTACTACCAAATGGACATTTGAAGAAGGGGAGTGGGCTTGAGAGAGAAGAAAATGGCTTCAGGGTGGGACATATTGAGGTTGAGTTGCCTTGGGGATGTCCAGAGGGAGATGCCCAGAGGGACATTCAATCTGGGGCTGAGAGTGGCAGTAAATGAGATTCTGGTTGGAGCTAGTTGAAGCCATGGCCCTGGTGAGATCATTTTGGAGAACCTGGTGATGATCACTGACAACTTTAATTTAATCCTTATGTGTGCCAGGCACAATGGTCGAAGATGTGACACACACAACTGTGTTTAGTTGTGCAACCCTCTGTAGTTTGTATGCCCCACCCCCCCAACTCACCGTGAGGAAACTGAGGCTTAGGAAGGAAAAGGGACTTGCCCAGTGGTCAAGTTACTAAGTGGAGGAGCTAAGATTTAAGCTCACCAAAGCCCATGCTCTTAATTAATTGATTCCCAAAGTCAGTGAAAATTGGACAGGCAATGGAATGACGGGGGAGGTCAACCGACATACACAGTGTAGAGCAGGTTCAAACTTAGCCCCCTTGACCACTGCACACTGAAGCTAAACACCCTAGGGACAAGCAGACTTCTTACTTAAGCTAAACAAATAATTGGCCTAAATCCCTGGGACATAAAAGTAAATAAAGGTCAGCTGTCCCTGCCTGGGGAACGGAGCCTCCAACTAACTCCACCCACCGCTCTGGCACCAGGTGGCTGGGCTTCCGTCCCACATGGAGCCCGCGGTGGCGCAGGCATCTATGGGTGAAATGCACTTGAGAAAACAGCCTTCCAGCTAAGAGGCTGCCGGTCACATTAAGGATCCTGCATTCCATCACTTTCCACGAGAGAAACTGCATGCATAGAGACACCATCCCAGAGCAGGACGCAGGGAAACAAGCCCCTGCCTAAAAGCTTCCCAGCTAGGCCCTCCAGGGGACTTTCCCAGCCTGCCCACTGGGGAGACGCCACCCCAGCGTGGGACTTCAGGGGAACACGCCTCGGTCTGCAAGCGTTCCAGGTTCTCTGTGACTGCCTGGACGTGATCTGGGACAACTGGCTTAAACTGGAGGGAAAAAAGAAAGGCTTCACAGGGTGCAGTTTGTCTGAGATTTGTTCCTGAGATTTATTCCTAGGTTTGACTCTGTTTTTTTTTTTCTCCTTGTTTGTGTGTTTGTTTGTTTGCTTTTATTCCTCTTTTCTTTCTTTCTTTTCTTCCTTCTTACTTTTGTCTCCTTTCTTCTTCCCTCATCTTTCCTATTTATGCCCTGCCATTGCATTCTCAGCAGAGGTGAAAACAAGTTATATGCAGAAATTGGGATTTTTAGAACTGGGGCAACTAAACTATACAGCAAAGTGGTGTTATACATAGTTTATTCTCTATTTTTTTGACTCACTTTTTCTTTCCTCTCTTTTACACTAATTCCTACTTCTTTGTCATCTGTTTTTTTTTCTTTTCCTTCTTTCTTTCTTCTCTCAATGGTTGCATAAGTTTGGTTTATATATAAATTGATCTTTCCACTAAGTCGTTCACTCCATTCTCTTTCCTCTCTCGTCTGTAGATATTAAACCACTTCCACAGAATTCTCTTTTCACACTTCCTGAGAAAGAACAACTCAATACCCTCACTTCCTTCTTCCTAAACATATCACCTCTGTGTCCAATACTTGAAACTATAAACCCCATCACAAACATACAGAGTAAATTGGAGATAATATCTGAGTTAACTAAATATGTACATTGTGATCAAACTGTGATTATCTGAATATAAAGTGTCTGGTTTCAAAGTGTAAAGTGTTTATAAGGGGATCTGATAGCATTGTACTACAGGAAAAACAAGGTAAAAAACAAAATAGTAGAGATTCCACAGTGCTGGAAGAAAAGTCACACAAGCAACATGAAGAAACAAGGGAAGAAAGTGACTCAAACAAATCAACATACCTCATTAGTAGATTCCATGGCAAGCACAGTTGGGGAAATGCCAGAGATGGAATTCAGAAATTACATATTCCAAATGTTTATGGAACTTAAGAATGAACTAAAAAATGAGATGAAGCAGCAAATACAGGTAGTAAAAAATCATTTGGACAAAGAACTTCTAAAGCAAATACAGGAAGCAAAAGATTATTTCAGTAGGGAGATAGAGGTTCTAAAGAGAAACCAAACAGAAGGTTTGGAAATGAAAGAAGCAATAAACCAAACTAAATGTTCAATTGAAAGCATCACCAACAGATTAGACCACTTGGAAGAAATGGCCTCAGATAATGAAGACAAAATATGGAGAAAAATGTAGATTCCACAGCAAAAATGGTAAGAAATCAAGAACAGAACATTCAAGAAGTATGGGACAACATAAAAAGACCAAATTTAAGCGTGATTGGGGTAGAGGAAGGTGCAGAGTTCCAAGCCAAAGGAATGAGTAATTTATTCAATGAAATAATTGCAGAAAATTTTTCCAAACTTGAGGAATGAATGGGAAAACCAAGTTCAAGAGGCTTACCGAACACCAAACGTACAAAATCATAACAGATCCATGCCAAGGCACATTATAATGAAAATGCCTAATATACTGGACAAGGAGAGAATATTAAAAGCCATGAGAGAAAGGAAGCAGATTACATATAGGGGGAAACCAATCAGAATATGTTCAGATTTTCTAACCCAGACCTTAAAAGCTAGAAGATCCTGGAATAGCATATTTCAAGCTCTGAAAGAAAAAGGATGTCAACCAAGAATCTTATATCCAGAAAAATTGAGCTTTAGATTCGAAGATGAAATAAAAACCTTCCACGACAAACAAAAGTTAAAAGATTTCACAACTTGAAAGCCAGCACGTAAGTTCATAAGAACATCCTGGGCAAAATATTCCATGAAGAAGAAAAGAAAAATAATAATGAAAATCAACAAAGGGAGATATTAAACTAAAGGAAATACCAACCAGAGGAGAAACCAAATCAAGTTAAATACCATAAAAAAATAAAAATGGATGGGAATACAAATCACATCTCAATAATAACCCTAAATGTTAATGGCCTAAAATCACCATTCAAAAGACACAGACTGTCAGATTGGATTAAAAGAAATGACCCAACAATTTGCTGTCTCCAAGAAACCCACCTTATAGAAAAAGACATCAATCGACTGAAGGTGAAAGGCTGGGAAAAGTCCTATCACTCACATGGGCTGCGGAAGCAAGCAGGGTTTTCCATTCCCATATCAAATAAGGTAGACTTCAAGTCAAAGCTAATCAAAAGGGACAAAGATGGATATTTCTTACTGCTTAAGGGAACCAGTCATCAACAAGATATAACAATTATAAATCTATATGCCCCAAATAATGGAGCACCTACATTCATCAAACAAACCCTTCTCAAGTTCAAGATTAAAATAGACCACAACACAGTTATTCTAGGGGACTTCAACACACCTCTCTCACCAATGGATAAAACATCCAAACAAAAGCTAAATAAAGAAACCTTAGGCCTCACTGAAACAATTTATAATTTAGACCTAATGGACATATATAGAACATTTCATCCCTCAGTAAGCAAATACACTTTTTTCTCAGCAGCACATGGCTCCTTCTTCAAAATAGACCATATATTATGCCACAAGGCAACTCTCGGCAAATATAAAAAAGTAGAGATACTACCCTGCATTCTATCAAACCATAATGGGACAAAATTGGAAATCAATGATAAAACAAGAAATAAAAAATTAAAAAAAACTACTCCAACAACTGGAAGCTAAACAACATGCTACTGAATGAACAAGGGGTTGAAGAAGACATCAAAGAGGAGATTAAAAAATTCCTAAAGGTAAATGAGAACACAGATACATTGTATAGAAATCTCTGGGACACTATGAAGGCAGTAGTAAGAGGAAAAGTCATTGCACTGAGTTCATTCCTTAAAAGAAAAAAAAAAAAAAAAAACCCAACAAATAAATGACTTAACTTCACACCTCAAAGCACTAGAAAAAGAAGAACTGATCAACACTAAGATCAGTAGAAGACAGGAAATAATTAAAATCAGAGCAGAAATTAATGAAATTGAGACTAAAGAAATAATTCAAAGGATCGACAAAACTAAAAGTTGGTTCTTTGAAAAAAATAAATAAGAGCTGGGCGCGGTGGCACATGCCTGTAATCCCAGCACTTTGGGAGGCTGAGGCAGGAGGATCGCGAGTTCAAAGCCAGCCTCAGCAATGGCAAGGCACTTAGCAACTCAGTGAGACCCTGTCTCTAATAAAAATACAAAAAGGGCTGGGGATGTGACCCAGTGGTCGAGTGCCCCTGAGTTCAATCCCCGGTACCACAAAAAAAAAATAATAATAAAAAATAATAAATAAATAAATAAAATTGGCAGACCCTTAGTGATGCTAACAAAAAGAAGAAGAGAAAAAACTCAAATTGCTAACATCCATGATGAAAAAGGAAATATCACAACAAACACCTCAGATATACAGAGGATAATTAGAAATTACTTTGAAAACTTGTACTCTAATGAAATAGAAAATATTGAAAGCATTGACAGATTTCTAGAGTCATATGAATTGCCCAAACTGGAACTGGAGGCTATACACAATTTAAACAGATCAATTACAAGCGAAGAAATAGAAGATGTCATCAAAAAGCTACCAACAAGGAAAAGTCCGGGACCTGATGGGTTTACAGCCGAGTTCTACAAGACCTTCAAAGAATAACTAATACCAATGCTCTTCAAATTATTTCAAGAAATAGAAAAAGAGGGAGCTCTTCCAGACTCATTCTATGAGGCCAATATTACATTAATTCCAAAGCCAGGCAAAGACACATCCAAAAAAGAAAACTTCAGGCCAATGCCTTTAATGAACATAGATGCAAAAATCCTCAACAAAATTCTGGCAAATCAGATACAAAACATATCAAAAAGATAGTGCACCATGATGAAGTGGGGTTTATTCCAGGGATGCAAGGCTGGTTCAACATTCGGAAATCAATAAACATAATACATCACATCAATAGACTTAAAGATAAAAACCATATGATCATCTCAATAGATGCAGAAAAAGCATTCGACAAAATACAACACCCCTTTATGTTCAAAACACTAGAAAAACTAGGAATAACAGGAACATATCTCAACATTATAAAAGCTATATATGTAAAGCCCCAGGCTAACATTATCTTAAATGGAGAAAAATTGAGAGCATTCCCTTTAAAAACTGGAACAAGACAGGGATGCCCCCTTTCACCACTGCTATTTAACATAGTACTTGAAACTCTGGCCAGAGCAATGAGACAAACGAAAGAAATTAAACGGATCCAGATAGGAAAAGAAGAACTCAAATTAGCACTATTTACTGATGACATGATAATATACCTAGAAGACCCAAAAAAACTCTACCAGAAAACTTTTGCAACTAGTAAATGAATTCAGCAAAGTAGCAGGATACAAAATCAACACACATAAGTCAAAGGCATTTTTGTACATCAGTGAAAGGGAAATGATGAAAGGGAAATGATGAAAACTACTCCATTTACAATAGCATAAAAAAAAAAATACCTGGGAATCAACTTAACGAAAGAGGTGAAAGACCTCTACAACAAAAACTATAGAACACTAAAAAAAGAAATTATAGAAGACCTCAGAAGATGGAAAGACCTACCTTGTTCTTGGATAGGCAGAATTAATATTGTCAAAGTGTCCATACTACCAAAAGCATTATACAGATTTAATGCAATTCCAATCAAAATCCCAATGATATTCCTCAAAGAAATAGAAAAAGCACTCATGAAATTCATCTGGAAAAATAAGAGACCCAGAATAGCCAAAGCAATTCTTAGCAAGAAAAGTGAAGCAGGTGGCATCACCATACCAGATTTTAAATTATACTGCAGAGAAATAGTAACAAAAACAGCATGGTATTGGCACCAAAACAGACTGGTAGACCATTGGTACATAACTGAGGACATAGAGACTAATATATATAATTTCAGCTATTTTTTATTAGAAAAAGGTGCCAAAAATGTACAGTGGAGAAAGGATAGCCTCTTCAACAAATGGTTCTGGGAAAACTGGAAATCCATATGCAACAAAATGAAATTAAACCCTTATCTCTCACCATGCACAAAATTCAATTCAAAGTGGATCAAGGACCTAGGAATTAGACCAGAGACAATACGCCTAATAGAAGAAAAAGTAAGCTCCAATTTCCAACATGTTGGATTAGGCCCCAAGTCCCTTAATAAGAATCCTGTAGTGCAAGATATCTTTATCCTAAATGCATGATTGAAGACCTGAATGGTACTTATATACTTTGTATACAAACAGTTGTATGTAAAAAGATGCTATATATGTGCATGATGAATTGTAATACATACTACTATTATAAATTTAAAAAATGGAACAAAAAAAATTAGTGAATGAGATAGATTCAAACTAAAAAGCTTCTTCTCAGCAAAAGAAACAATCAGTGAAGTAAATAGAGAGCCAACTAATTGGGAACAAATATTTAATACATGCACATCAGATAGAGCACTAATTTCTAGAATATATAAAGAACTCAAAAAACTTAACACCAAAAAAAAAAAAAAAAATCACAAATAACCCAATCAATAAATGGGCGAAGGAATTGAAAAGACAATTTTCAGAAGAAGATACACAATTAATCAACAAATACATGAAAAAATGCTCAACATCGCTGGCAATTAGAAAAATGCAAATCAAAACTACTCTTAAGATTTTATTTCACTCCAGTCAGAATGGCAGCTATTAAGAACACAAACAACAATAAATGTTGGAGAGGATGTGGGGAAAAAGGCACACTCATACATTGCTGGTGGGACTGCAAAATGGTGCGACCATTATGGAAAGCAGTATGGAGATTTCTTGGAAAAATGGGAATGGAACCACCCTATGACCCAGCCATCCCACTCCTGGGTCTATTCCCAAAGGACTTAAAAACAGCATATTACAGTGACACAGCCACTTCAATGTTTATAGCAGCACAATTCACAATAGCTAGGTTGTGGAATCAACCTAGATGTCCCTCAGTAGATGAGTGGATAAAGAAAATGTGGTATATATACACAATGGAATTTTACTCAGCAATAAAAGAGAATAAAATAATGGCATTCACAGGTAAATGGATGAAGTTGGAGAATATAATGCTAAGTGAAGTTAGCCAATCCCAAAAATTCAAATACCAAATGTTTTCTCTGATATAAGATGGCTGATTCACAGTGGTGTTGGGTCGGGGTACATAGGAGGATTAGAGGAACACTAGAATGGTCAAAGGGGAGGGAGGGAAAGGAAGGGAGCAAGGGGGGATGGGGGAAGAAAAGGTGGATGAATGAGTCATGCATTTGAATGGTATACAGTGTTATGTAAAAAGATGCTCTATATGTTTACTATGAATTATAATGCATACTACTATTATCAATACAACACTTTGAATTAAAACAATTTTAAAAAAAGAAAATAAAGGAGTCTCAATTAGTTCATGATGCCTCTTGCTGCCTGAGGACCGTGAAGGAAGAGCTATAGAACAGGGCCAGCATGTGGGGTTGACACTGTGGCCCTGGTCGAGGGTTGCTGAGAGATATGGCTGGAGACCTAGGGCAAACACTCAGAGAGCCTATAAGAGGTGAGGGCCTCGGGAGTGAGGGAGTCACACACATGATGCAATACTTACCTTTTAAGTGCACAGTTTAGTGGCATTAAGTACATTCAATATTGAAGGAGCCCTAATTAGGAAGGGCTGTTGCAGCTAGCTGGAAGCCATAAGTTCCACCTGATATGTATGTGACGCACCTGTAGGCACCCGAAAAGCTGAAGGTATATAACCGGGTGAAAGCGGTCCGAGTTAGGAGAACAGAGAATTCAGCCAGTCGGGCAGTCACTCGGTCGGTCAGAAGAATCAGAGCGGCCAGAACGTAGGCAGAGCGGTTACAGAAGAGAAACCAGATAGAAGAAGTAATGACTGGTCAGAGTTAGGCCGAGACTCCTGAGGAAGACAGAAGACAGAAGAAAGAAGAAGGAAGAAAGAAGAGAGAAGAAAGAAGCTCTAGTCTTTCTCTAAGCTAAGCTCTATCTTTCTTTACTCTACTCTAAGCTAAGAAGAAAAGCTAGGCTCTATCTTTCTTTACTCTAAGCTAACAGAAGACAGAAGAAGGAAGAAAGAAGAGAGAAGAAAGAAGCTCTAGTCTTTCTCTAAGCTAAGCTCTATCTTTCTTTAAGCTATTCTAAGAAGCTCTATCTTTCTTTATCTTTCTTTCTAAGCTAAGCTCTATCTTTCTTTAAGCTATTCTAAGAAGCTCTATCTTTCTTTATCTTTCTTTCTAAGACTCTAAGCTAAGAAGACAAGAAGAAATCTTTCTCTAAGCTAAAATCTTTCTTTCCCTCTCTAAGAAAGTAGAAGTAAAAGTAGCAAAAGCTATACTCTGCCTCCGAGAATTTTCCTCCCGTGGCGGCGCCGTGGCTGGCCGTGACAGGCAGCTTACAATATTGTTGTGCAAATATCACCACCAAATCTCATCCTGCAAAACTGAAGCTCTGCACTCAAGAAATAAGAAATCCCTACTTCCCCTCCCTCAAACCCTTGGTAACCACCCTTCTACTTCCGTTTCTATGATTTTGACTGTTCTACATACTTCATGTAAATGGAACCAGACTGTGTTTGTCCTTTCATGACTGGATTATTTCATTTAGCATGATGTCCTCAAGTGTGCATCCATGTTGTAGCCTGTGTCAAAATTGTCTTCCTTTTTGAAGGTTAAATAATATTCAATTTCATGTGTCTTACCACATGTTGTTTATCCATTCATCTGTTGATGGATAATTAGGTTTCTTGTACCTTTCAATGTTGCAATGGATGTGAACTACAGATATAGCTTTGAGACATTGATTTTAATTCTTTTGGATATGTTCCCAGACGTGGAATTGCTAGATCATGTGGCAATTCTATTTTTAACTTTCTAAAGGAACTTCATACTGTTTTCTATAGAGCCTACACTATTTTATATTCCCATCAACATTGTGTAAGTTTCCCAACTTCTCCATATCTTTGCCAAGACTTGTTATTTTCTATTTTATTTTATTGATAGTAGCCATCCTAATAAATGTGGAGTGATAATACATTATAGTTAGAATTTGAATTTTCCGAATGATTAGCACATTTTTTTCAGGTGTTTGTTGGCCATTTGTAGATCTTCAGAGAAGTGTCTCTCTTTCTTTTACTTTGTCCATTTAAAAATTGAATTATATTTGATCATTATCAAATTGTAGTTTTTTTGTGTGTGACTGTAACCCTTTATCAAATATATAATTTGCAAGTAATTTCTCCCATTTTGTGAATTGTCTTTTCACTCGCTTAATCTGTGTTTTGTGATGCCCAGAAGTTTTAAATTTTTATATACTCCAATTTATCTTTCTTTTGTTTGCTATGCTTTTTCTTTCAAATGGTTTCTTAAATATCTCTGCCCATACTGTTAAGTGGGTTCTATTATTGTTGTTATTTTACAAAAGAAGAAATTGAGACTTAGCTTATATGGAAAAAAGTCTGTTTGACTCCAAAACTCATACTCTTAACTTTATTGTGAAGTGATTAGTGACCTGTGAGGCAACAACAGAGAATACAATTATGGTGGGATGGTGATGATGGTGAGGGTAGTGATGGTGGTGATGGTGTTAGTGGTAGTGATGCTGGTGGTGGAGATGGTAGTGGGGATGATGATGATGGTGGTGGTGGTAATGCTGATGGTAATGTCATGAGAGCATTGCCAAGAATGGAGTTGCTTGCAAGGGTAGACTGTGAAATAGTGACTTTGCTTTCAAAGTTTTACAGCAAGAAGTAGGGTGAAGTTTGGAGAGTCAAGAGGGCCCACCCAACTCCTTTATTCTCATACTTTGGACATTATCTGGAAGATTCTGGGAATCACTGACTCTGAGGATATTTCTGGAAGTAGAATTTGTCAACTGTTTGCGGAATGGACTAGAAGGAAAGATGCTAGACTCCAGGGGAACAGCTGGTTCAGCACTTGGCGCCTAGGGCAGGGGATTCTACTGTTTGAGGACGGGATCAATGTTTTCTAGGTCTCTGAGCAGCAACTGAAAGAAGCTGTGACTCAGGCTGTGGAGAACGTCAAGTTTGGGAAAGAGAGGCATCAGTGGAGCTTGGAAGGTAAGGAAAGCAATGGACTTTGATTTAAAATATCTTCTTTGAAATGCAGGGTATGGCCCTCTATCATAAGAATATGTGAGAACAGTCATTACAGAAAGGCATGGTACACAGACAAGCATTGAAAGCCAGGATTCCACTCGCTAAACTTGGCTCACATTTTCCCTTTGTTTGGAAAGTGCAAAATTTTTAAGCACCTGAATTTGAATCATTTTAAATGTGGCAGGCACTCTCCAGTTCTCTGTGGTCCCCACCAATTTACTTTTTCTTATACCAGTTTTCTGTAAAACGTGTGTAAAAACACATTTCCCCATACACACTGAATTTTGCAGCCACTATTCTTTAATAATAAAATCTTGAGAAACTGTAATATCTAATAATATGTAGCACTTATTGGATTCTTATAATATCAGACACTGTGCTAATTCATGCATTATTTTACTGAATCTTCATATCTAAATTTTGTGCACATTTCACAGAAAACAAGTGAGGCTCTGAGAGGCTCCAATACCCAAAGTCACAGCACTACTATGCAGAGGATCTGGGTCAGTGACCCAGCTGGCTGGCTCCCATGCCCACCTCTTGAACATTAGGGAGGTCATCATGGAACATTCAGGTGCAGCACTGATATTGACAAAGGGAATAAATGGCACAAGAAACATTGAGAAAAAAGGACAAGACACAGAATTTTATTTCAACTGTGTTCTACTGTTTCCATCCACCCAAGATACATATATGCTATGGGGAAGGTGACCGAGAAATTCACCAACATTTTAACTATGGTAATCTCTGGATGATTGGCACACAAGGGAGTGTTTACTTTCTTCCATTCCTTATTCTTTGTTGTGGCTGGTTTTTCTTAAGTGAGGATGCATTATTTTGTGAACAAGAAGAAGCAAAAGAAAATGTTTTCTTAAAAAAGGATTTGAAGTCTGAGCTTGGCTGGTGTCGGCTCTCTCCTGAAGTCTCAGGTGCTCTCTCATGGGGCTCACTTGGCTCTCCAGTCTCACAGAATGGGCTTGGGTCTGAGCAAGAAACCAGGCTTCAATCTGCTCCCGCCTGCTTTAGCTGTGATTCTAGAAAAGCACCTTTGACAGTTCACCACTAGAGAGAAGGGCCGCTCAAGGACGTGTGGGTGGCCCCAGTGCAGGAAACTATGGTGGCCGGGTGCAGTGTGAGGACTAGAAGGAGGAGCTCGGCTGGGAAGAGAGTGGGAAAGAGAGGACACAGCAAGAAACTGGTTTTCTGAGCTATTTCATCTTTAGCTGGAAAAAAAAAAATAGTAACCTGTTGGTATAAGGTTCAAAGTGCTTTCCCTTGTATTCTCTTTCTCTCTCTCTCTTTTTTTTTTTTTTTTTTTTTTTGTACCGGGGATTGAACTCAGCGTCACTTCACCACTGGGCCACATCCCCAGCCCTTTTTTATATTTTATTAGAGACAGGGTCTCACTGAGTTGCTAAGTGCCTTGCCATTGCTGGGGCTGGCTTTGAACTCACAATCCTCCTGCCTCAGCCTCCCAAGTGCTGGGATGACAGGCGTGTGCCACCACACCCGGCATCCTTGTATTCTCTTTCTTTGATAGTGAACTTCAAAGCAAGCCTAGCAACCTTGCAATTATTATCCCCATTTTACAGATGCAGAAATGGAGTGTGGTGGGCTGAGTTTCCCCAGGAAGCTGATCCTGAGATGGAGTTTAGCATGCAAAATATTTTTAGGAGGTTTCCTCAGGATTGAAACCTGTGGAAAGGAGAAGAGGAAGTGGGGTTTTGCAGAGGGAGAGAGGAGCTGAGATGGACCAGCCCCTGGAGATCTGTAGCTAAAATGGTGCATTAAGGTTGGCCCGTGTTGGCAGCAATGGCAGGACTGTTCTCCCCCATCGTCAACAGTCACTGGAACTAGGCCACCCCCTCAGCAAGACAGCTCTCTGCAGCTGAGGCAGTTCCCAAAGGATGTTTGAAAGCCATCTGCCACCAGTCACTGCACAAGAGGGATACCAAGCCCTTTTTGATAGGTGATCTGAGCAGCACAACTGTGTATCCATGACGGGTTCCGAAAGTTTGAATGCTTTTCTCAACCCAAAGCCATACAGGACCAAGCCAGCGGCTGCAGGGCTCTAAATACAAAGTGGTCTTGGCTGAGCAGCAGACAGCTGGTGCACCATGTGCTGCCTAGAGTGGTCTGGGCACGGCCGGGGTGTTTTCTGACTTCCAAAGCTCAGCTGTGGAGGTTCCTTGTGCTTCCCTTATAGGAGTCAAAAGGCTGGAGAGCAGCTGGCATGGGCGGCCTACCTTGGAGAAGGAGCGAGAGAAGAACTCAGCACCCCCACATCGCAGGGCTCAGAAGGTCATGGTCCGCTCCAGCAGTGACAGCAGCTACATGTCTGGGTCCCCAGGAGGCAGCCCCTGCAGTGGCAGTGTTGAGAAGCAGCCCTCTGGCCGGGAAAGCGGCGCCCACAGCCCCAGCCTTCCCCTGGGGAGGGAGCCAGGGGCGCTTCCGATGGCCTCATCCAGGCTCCTCCAGGAGAGCCCACCCCTCCCGGAGAGCCCAGGTGGCCACCCGCCTCTAAGACTGAAGAAATCCTTCGAGATCCTGGTGAGAAAGCCTACGTCCTCCAAGCCCAAGCCTCCACCCAGAAAGTACTTTAAAAGCGACAGTGAGCCTCAGCAGAATCTGGAAGAAAGCGAGAACTCCTTATGCCCTTCTGGGCCCAGCTTGCCCAGCTGCAGCCAGGTAAGAGGACACGTGGGTGGACTGAGCGTCCTCTGGTTGGTGCCACACACGGGCATTCCCGAGCACCAGCAGAAGCAGCAGCCGTGGCACAACACGGTCCCCTGCTCCAGCAGTGGAAAGCTGATGCCTAGGAGTCACATGAAGTCTCACTGTGCAAAGAGAGGCTTGAAGCTTGGCAGGCCCAAACTGGAAGCCCTAGTCCTCGCACTGGCTCTTGACTTGCCATCCATAACCCAGTGGAATTTGAGGTTCCCTGTGTGGGGGTTGTTTGTCACACCCTTTGTGATGGACAAAAAGCAGATGTTCAGGAGAGCCACTCCTTGATGGGGGAGGCAGAGGTCACTGCACGGAAATTCTCAGGTGCTCTGCTTATGAGGAGAGTAGTTGCCGAAATAGCAAAAAGGGGACAAGAGCTAATCACCCTCTTTTTTAAGTGAGTAGACGGATGTGATTATGAGAAATTGGCTTAGACTTCCAAGGTGGGGATCTTTGGAGGTAATCCCAACTTCTCTAAGCCTAGGTTTCCTTATCTGTCACTTGAGGTTGCAATTAGTGATTCCCTCAAAGAGCTACTGTTAGGATTAAATATTACCAGTTACGTGAAGTGTCTAGCACTGTCTCAGACAGAGTGTGCTCCTTGCTATGATCATTCCCCCATCACATCCCTTAGAGACCTTCTTCCTCACCTCCTTAAAGGAAGGCCAACTGACAGACAGGAAGCAGCTGTATCGGGAGCCATTTTTTTCATGTACAGTTTCAGCTTATGCTTGTAACACTCTGAGGGTGAGGGTCCCAATCACGCAGGACAGAAATGAGAAACTTGCTCGAGTTTATATTGCTAGTGGGTCCCTGTGAACCACAGTGCCACGAGTCTTCTCCGGGCAGTTGCTCCACGGGGCAGGCAGAATGAAGCCTCCAAAGTAATGAGCTGTAATGAGGGTTGATGAACTTCAGGGGTACAAGAAACCCCGAGTGGTGGTGGTGGAGGGGTAGTGGAGGAAGATGGTCTAGATGGAGGGAGTCAGTGAAGAAAGGTCGGAGGAGGCTGGCTTGCTAGAGAGGAAGTGCTGTCTTGCAGACAGCGGGAGGACATGGCTGGGGTGCTCAGCGTGGACCTGGCCCTCCACCTTCATCCTTTTAGCAATTAACTTTTTTCCTTCGGGCCTGGGATCTAGGAGAAGGGCAGATTGGAAACAGGCAGGCTGAGAGGATGTGATTTTACCCTCTTCCTGGAATGAAGGAGGGTAGTGGCCCTGGTGATGCCCAAGGGCCACCTTGTCAGGTGGGACCATACCCAGGGCAGAGACAAGCCCCAAGTAAGATGGCAGGAGGAGGAAGCAGGGTTTCTGGGCAAAGAGCTGAAACAAGGAGCTTTCTTGAAAGCAGCCTCCCTCATCTTTGCCGCCTCGTCCTTCCTTGTCAGCACGCCACTCCTTCCTGAACCCTCGGCTACCAGCACCGCCCCTGGCAGCACAGAGACAATTCTGCAGCTGCTCTTCTCTGTCCCCTCCGTGTTTTCCCACATGGACTGCTCCTGTAATCTATTCCACCATGCACAACAAACAGCAAAGTTGTGCTGGGTATTGGGGCTAATAAAGAAAGGACCATACCCAACAGGATATAGGAAACAATCTACTTGACTTGGCTCGTCTTAAAATTTTCTTGACAATTCCTGGTCACTTCTCATTGGATGTTATTCTGTGGCTCCAGTGTACAATATCTCTCCCTCCTTCCCCTCCTCTTCCTTCTACTTCTTTTTCCCTCCCTCCCTTCCTTACTTCCCTTTATAGACGTTTTTCTTCATAGTCCCAAGGCCCTTCTCAAGTACCCGTTGATGTCCCCCAAATCTTTCTTTTCTACTATAACTCAAGGGAACTTAACTTCCACAACCAAAATAACCATCAGGATCTTTTCCTCAAAAAACAAACAAACAAACAAAAAACACAATTGTCTTCTTTTTAGAAAATCAGTACAAACTATAATCTGTGTTAAAACAACAACAGTTACTTTCTCTCTTAAATCCATCTCTCTAGACCTTTTTCTTTCTTTTCCTCCTCCTTCCCTCAGCCACCAAGCACTGTGCCAGAAAACTTTTGTCAGAAAAACATTTTGTATAAAATTTAACTTATTTCAGAAACTAATTTTAAAAACCTCCCATGAAGAGAGACATCAGAAGTGTTGACAAAACACATTTGTATTTATTCCAAGATGTCAAGCTACTTTGATGAGCCAGGCAAGGTGAAGCATGCCTATAATCCCCAGCCTCTAGGGAGGTTGAGGCTGGCGATCACAAGTTAAAGGTCAGCCTTAGCAACTCAGGCTCTAAGCAATTTAGTGATACTTTGTCCCAAAATAAAAAATAAAAAAAGCTGGAGATGTAGCTCAGTGGTAAAGCACCCCTGGTTTCAATCCCTAGTACCATAAATAAATAAATAAATAAATAAATAAATAAAGCTACTTTGATGGCTGTGCTTGCTATAAACCATATCTGCCTGTAAAAGTGCCAACAATTCATGGATATGGAGAGATGTCACTTTACAGAACTCAGAATGGGGTGAAATAAAATATCCTGAATGATAAAATTCTTAAGAGACCTACGGGTTAATATTTTAAGTGTCTAATCTCATGGCCAAGCTGTGTTTTTCCCGAATGACTAGTTTAAGAAGCCCAGCAGTTCTTTTAGATTAGTTAATCACGTGGTATTTCCAAAATGCTCTCTTTAAGCTCAGTTTTACAATAGGAACTTGCATTGATGCAATAACTTGTGAACACATTTATAACTTTTGTATACCTTTCCTTCCCCAAAAATGTTTCTTGTTGATGTGGATACTACATCTCAGACAGGGGTCATTTGTGGTCCCAAAGGATGCATGCATGTGCTCCTCCTTCTTTCCTTCCTCTCTGTAGAGAGGACTGAAGCCTTGCCAAATGGCCCCCTGTTACATGTCTCTGGAACCCGTACAACGCAGAGGTCACCACCGCATAGTGAAGTGTTTCTCTTGCAGAAGATCAAATATAAGAAGCATCATTCTGATGATGTCTGCCTTCTCACTCTTGTTTTCTGTGAGGGTAGCATGCTTGGTTGGTCTGTTTCTCTAGGACACTCTTATTATTTGGCTTCTCTGTAAAATTCTTACTCTTTTTATAAGAACGAGACAAAAAGCACCTCTCTGGCAAAGCCTTCCCCACCTGTGGAAAAGAGCTGGCGAGCCCTGCTTCCAGAGCCGTGTTCTGGACACCAGGCTGTGGGAAGCCAAGGGTTGTCTGGGGCCTCCAGAAAGTGCTGGTTCTGCCGTGATGGCACCTCTTTACAAGGCTGCTGATGAATTTTCCATTAAAGGCGGCTCAATATCTGCTCTCCCGCCCTGATCAAAGGGCGCCTTGCCTTCTCACAGCTGGAGGCTACCGTTTTGACACAGTCTCGCTTCCTGTTTACACCACAGGAAGTCAGAGAGCTGCTGCCACCACCGCCGCCCCAGGAAGACACAGCGAGGAGAACCCAGGGCGCCGGTGCCTGCTGCTCCGGACCTGGAGTCAGCCCTCTGACCACGTCCTCCACAGAGGGCGAGCCGGGGAGGAGAAAAGCCAGCCCAGGTAAGCTTTCATGGAGATCTTCTGAAGGAAGGGCCCCTAGAGAAAGGTCCAGTGATGAGGTAAGAGCCAGACTTTGGTCTGAGGATCAGTGTTCTGCACTGACGTTTATGGTGGCTCAGGCTGATGAGCCATCACTGGGGCTCTGGGACCGCAGAACAGTGGATGCTATCCAGGCTGGAAAATCTCCAGACTGTATCAGTGATGTGCTAGTGGTTGTGGTGGGAATGCGGGCCAATCCAGGAAGGCAGCAGGAGAATGGGGCCCTTGGGAAGCAGTCCAAAGACACACCCACTGACCCATCATGGGGGTACTAATGTCTAGCATGCTGCATTCAGTCTTTCCAAGTCTGAGAATGTAGCGTCAGAGAAGCATAAGTAGCATTTTGTTGGTGGTCACCACATCTATGAGGTAGATAGCAAGTTTGTCCCCCATGGTATATTGAGCAGTGCTAAGACATGACCTGAGTACTCAGTGGCTTGCTAGAAAGAGCCTAGGAAGGATTTGGAGTTGGGAAATCCTGAATCACCATCATTAACTGCGATTCTGGACAGCCTGATTTGCCTTTAAGAGCCTCAACTGGCTCATCAGCAAGGTATGGAAGATCTCAGAGAACCCCAACACATGATTCAAGTCATCAAGAACACACTAAGTGCTGCATTCAAGAGATCTTCTACTTGGTGCTGAAGGAGAGAGAGGGAAAGGGATGAGTCAGGCCGGTTCCTGCCCTAAGGGAACTGCCAGTTATGACAGAGAAATCAACATGTAGGCTCTAAGCTATATGCCTGGTTGAGAAACACTACACAAAAAGCAGATGACAGGCACCTGGAAAGTTAAGGAACGTTATGAATGGAAAGATCCCCCACATCTCAGACAGACAGGGGCCCAACCCATGGAGGCTCCTCCCCTCCACACTTCCTTCCCTTAGTCATCCTAATTGAGGAACGCACCAGGGGACCTCTTAGCCCTGTCCAGCTTGCAAAGGGCTTGTCTGTAGAACATTTGATTCCCACATCTCAGCATAAGAGTCCCTAACTGCTGAACAATTTATAAATGCAGAAACAGAACAAGAGAGCTGGACTCGCTTGCCCAAGTCCTGGGGTCATTCATTCCCACCCAGGTCTTCTGGATTGAGCAGAGCTTCTCTTTGATATCATCAAAGTTCTGCCCTCTACAGAGTTTGTCGCCCTTGTGATCTGGCATTGAGACAAGGGACAGGGTGGAACGGTGTTTTCTCAAGCTGAGTTGCATTCTGGCATCAAAACATCTCCCTTGGAAGCACACAGCCAAAGCATCACATGCTTAATCACAGAAGTGCAGCATGTGGGAAACACGGCAGGGCCACATGTCAACTTGCTTCCTGACATCAGAGCTCAGGGGCCGACCTTCTCCTATCCCTGGGGAAGAGAGTCAGGGGCAAAGTCTTCTGTGCCCATGTAGATGGCATGCCAGAGCCGTGCTCGTTGCTTCCTAGTCCAAGGGCTGGACATGTCAGGGCATACCCGAGTCCCTGCTGGCACAGAGCAGGCGGTACTCTGAAATCCCCTGGAGGGTTTATTGCATTGCTAACACCCAGGGTGCATCCCAGCTGTACTAACTCAGATCTTAGGGGTGGACCCTTAGATCTGAACATGTAGCCAAGATTGAGAATCAGAGTCACTGAGCTTTTGTCTCCTGGAACATTGTGAGCAGCTCTTAAAGGTGTGCACGTTCACACTGGACATAGGCAGTCCAAACCAAATATGGGAGCCAAGTTGGCCCAAAAGTTTAAAAGGGAAGAAAATGGCTTTGGCCTTTACTTCTTTACTGAGTGATCTGGGAGGTCACTTTGGCAGTGGAGAGGACAGGTGAGTGAGCAGACAGGAGGTGTGGGGTCTTGTCCTTCCTCTGCCATTGGATGGCCCCTCGCTCTTCGTGAATGCTGCAGACCTCAAGTGCCAAATGCCAGAGAGTAGACCAGATATTCCTTGAGAACAGCTTCAGTGCTGGAACATTAGGAAGCTAGGGCGTGACCTCCCCTTTCTGGTTCTCCTGTCCTGCACCTCAGCCAAGTGACAGCAACTGGAGCTGGCCCATCTCGGTGTCCACCACCTCTGCTCATCTCCAGAGCTCTTCTGCTGCTCGGCTTTGAAATGAGAATTTAGGAAGAAAAGTCACAATAAGATTAACGCCCAGCTCTGGCTTTGTTCTCCTCCCTAGTGACCCAAGCATCCCCAATTAAACACCCGCTGCTGAAGAGGCAGGCTCGGATGGACTGCAGCTTTGATACCACAGTTGAAGATCCTTGGGTTAGAATTTCTGACTGCATCAAAAACCTATTTAGCCCCATTATGAGTGAGAACCATGGCCACATGCCACTGCAGCCCAGTGTCAGTCTGGGTGAAGAAGACGGGGCAAAGGGCCACCCAGATGGGACCTCGCCAAAGCTGGACACCGTCAATGGTGCTCACAAAGTTTACAAGTCAGCGGACAGCAGCGCTGTGAAGAAAGGGCCCCCCGTGGCCCCTAAGCCAGCCTGGTTTCGTCAAAGTTTAAAAGGTCTGAGGAATCGTGCCCCAGACCCAAGAAGGCGGCCTGACCCGGCCTCATCCCCGCAGCCGACGCCTGCTTACAGGGAGCCCCTGGGGCCACACCCGAGGGCCACCTCCTCCTCCATTAAGCAGAGAATCAGCTCCTTTGAAACCTTTGGCTCCTCTCAACTGCCTGACAGAGGAGCCCAGAGACTGAGCCTTCAGCCCTCCTCTGGGGAAGCCTCCAAACCTCCTGCAAAGCAAGAGGGAGGACGGTTGCCTGGCCTCTCTGGGCGCGGGGCTCCGTTCTCTGTGGAGCACAGGCAGCCAGAGCAGGAGCAGCTGCCCCCAGGTTTCCCCCGCAGCCTCCAAGGCCAGCGATGCAGGTGTGTCTGAGTCTCCTCCCCCAGGGCAGCGGCCCCATCAGAAAACCTTCTCCACTGACCCTGACCCTCTCTCGAGGCTGCTGTCCACACAGATGGAGGACTCTCAAGGCCCAGTCCTCAAGATGCCAAGCCAACGGGCACGCAGCTTCCCCCTGACCAGGACCCGATCTTGTGAGACGAAGCCGTTTGATGAAAGGACCAGTAAGCTCTACTCCATCAGCAGCCGGGTGTCCTCGGCTGTCATGAAGTCCTTGCTGTGCCTTCCTTCTTCAATCTCCTGTGGCCAGACAACCTGTGTCCCCAAGGAAGGGGCATCTCCAAAGTCATCGTCCAATGAAGATGCAGCTACAAATACGTCTGAACCAGTCTCCTCAGACCTGGGGTTTTCTCTCAAGTGAGTGTCTACAACAGTTTTTTTTTTTTTTTTTTTTCCCTCACTGTCTCCACCTTTCTTTCCTTTCTCATTTTTCTTTCTTTTAAATTTCTACATAGCACTTTATTTTATTTTTATGGTACCGAGGATTGAACCCAGGGGTGCTGTCTCAATGAGCTCCATCCCTAGTCCTTTTATTTTTGTTTTATTTTGAGACAAGTTCTCAATTGTTGAGGCTGGTCTTGAACTTGCAGGCCTACTGCCTCAGCCTCCTGAGTCGCTGGTATTACATGCATGTGCTACCCTCTGGCCTATACCACTTTAAAAAAAAATTTCTCAGATGTCCTACAGGATGTACTAGTTTAAAAATTGTTCCTCCTCCTCCTCTTCTTCCTCCTCCTTCTTCTTTGAAAATCTAGGTCATCACATTATAATTATATATAATAGTGGGATTCCTTGTTACATATTTGTACAGTTTCATTCTCCAGTACCTCTTCGCGTGTGTGCGTGCGTGCGTGTGTGTGTGTGTGTGTGTGTGTGCATGCGCGCCAGTGCCACACCTCTTCCTTCCATATTAAGGAGAAGTTTTCACAACACCTGGCCTCAGGAGATGGAGCACAAGAATTGGCCCCCTGACAAATTACCCGTGGAGATTTTGGAAGGCGGATGCACATCTGAAAGATCCAATTCTTAATTCAGATGAAGCTAAGAGATTATCCCTTGGGAATTCCTGCTGCTCCCCAAAAGGAATTCACCTGTACTCTGCACATGGGCTCAGACTCTTGGACAGGGAGTTAGGACACCTGGGTTCCGGCCCCAGTTCAGGTACTGGTTCTGTGACCATGAGCAGGTTCCTTCAACGCTCATCCTTATTTCCATTTCAGCTGAAATCAAGAGGCAGAGGAGACCCACTTCACAGGAATGTGAATCTGGCAGAGGTGTCTGGGGGCTTCGTCAGAGCCAGAGCTTGTTCCCCCCTCTTTAATCAGTGCAGTTCTACATTCGCTTGTATTATTTACCGTGCTCGTGCTGCTAAGAAATACAGTTGTTGCATCAAATTTAAAAATGCCCCAAAGTGTTTTGCATCGTGCCTACAATAGAGAGATTTTGCAACCAATATTAGCTCTTGATAATATTGCTGTTCATGCACTGTGCTCTTTCTCCTTATGAAAGCCTTTCAGAGCTCAGAGAATATACAGAAGGTCTCACTGAGCCCAAGGAAGCCGATGACAGGGACCATTGTTCCTCTCAGTCTGGTCAGTCAGTCATCTCCCTGCTCAGTTCAGAAGAATTAAAAAAACTCATTGAGGAAGTGAGAGTTCTGGATGAAGCAACATTAAAGGTAGGTTTCGTTTGTGAGTCTTTACAGTGGCAACAGTTTATCGTGGGTTGTTTGGTTACCTCAGTTTGGACAAAGGGGAAGCAGCTCCAGAAGTTGCGTAGGTCTTGAAGCTAGAGAAGTCAGCTCCGAGGAGCTGACACGAGGCCCAGGTCTCTCCTTCCCCAGGTAGAGGGACACTGTGTCTCTTGACCACAGTAAGACTTTACACTTGAAGGAAGTTTTCCAGCACGAGATGCTTTTAACACCCTGCATCATTTTGCCCATTTCATAAACGAGCAAGGCAGTGTTCAAGGACGCAGAGCCTCCGTACTCTGTCTCCACGTTCAATTCGGTACTGTGTCCGCATCCCATGAGCTACCACCCCGGCCTGAGTCTCCAGCGAGATGATGTGTGGCAGGCAGCACAGGGTCCATTGTAGACGGTGTGGGGGCTGAGGGTCTCACCTTGGAGCTTTCAGCATCTCTGATCCACGTGGGAGGCGAGCTCACCAGGGTCCCCGTGCATCAGCCCCGTCATTCTGGAAGGCCTACTTCCCATATGCTGTCTGGGCACAGCCCAAAGGTGTATAGCAAGGAAGCAGCTGGGCAGAACTAGGGCCAACGGTCAGATGACGGTGGGTTTCCCAGGTCCCACACAGAATTCCTCCCTTGGAATAATCCAGACTAGGAGAGAACAAGGAGACCCTCACTTCCCTATGAGAGGAAGCATCGTAGCTGCAATTCCCAGGTCAAAGGCGTGGCAAAATCTGATGAGCACAGGGTGTCCTTGGGCCTTGGTTCCTCCTCTATGATCTCACTCCACTCCTAGCTGGGAGCACGGTTCCCCAAGGCCTGATTTAACTCAGATGAAATAAAGGAGGCAACGTGCATAAAACACAAAGAATGGTCCCACCTAGGGTGTTATTGGGAGGGTATTTGTATACTAACCTGGCAAGAGCCTATAGGGCATAGAACCTGGGAGATCTGGGCTGGCACTGGAGCAGTGAGGGAACTCATCCTTCCATCATGTCTGGTCTTGGAGATTCCAAGTCAAAGGATCCCAGAGCCAGCTGCAAGTCAGGCTCTGATGGTGCTTGGAGCAAGTGAATTCTTTGACATGAATTCACTCCCTAGCACAGGTTACAAACCAGTGACTGCAGAGCTATGGAACCTGAAGGTATATTTTATTTGGTCTGTATGGTGATTTTTTTGTTATTGAATTCTGAATCAATACCTGGATTTCTAACTCTTTTCTTTAAAGGGAATGATCTACTAGCAATGGGTCTGTCTTCCTATGTAGTTGCTGACCTTTTACAGCAGGAAATCTATTTGTTGGCTGTGATTCCTTCATCTCACATCTACCCATTTTGCTCATTTGAGTGACCTGCTGGCCTCAGTAGGAACTGGATCTTAAGACTGCAATTCTAGACCAGGATAGGGGTTGCTGGCTTTGGTCTGTATGGAGAGGTTGTCCTGGCTCTGTAGGTGCCCACGTCCAGGCTGGGAAATGCTGTGTGTGTACCTGTGTTTGTGTGTACCTGTCTGGTCATGCATGTGTTCTAGACAGAGATGTCAGCTGGGCCCCCTGACTGCTGCTACTGTGTCCCACAGAGGAGAAAGGAGAAAGAGGGAGCAACCAACTTCTGCAAAACAGTACTAAACCCTGGGCTTTCTGACCCAAAGTCCTCATCCTACAAGACATGGTAGAGCTGCATTATCCATCATGCTGGGATTTCTAGCTAACTCCACAGCAGCTAGCCCAGCATGTATGAGAGTGGGTGCAGATGGGGTAAGGAAGAGAGGAAAAGAATTGTGCTTGCTGCTTTACATACATCTTTTTTCTACTTCTAAACTTCCTTTGATTTCTGAAAGTACAGTCTTTTCTTCAGATGATGAAACTGAAACTGAGGTTTGAGGAAGTGACAGAACTTGGAGCCTGGCCCAGCTGAGCTTGATAAAATCAATCAATCTGATGTTAAAGCATTTACTGAATTGTTCATGCTGCTGAGGTGTTTATGTATTTTCATTTGCAGCAATTGGACAGCATCCACGTCACCATCCTACACAAGGAGGAAGGTGCTGGCCTTGGCTTCAGCTTGGCAGGAGGAGCAGATCTAGAAAACAAGGTGATCACGGTAAGTGGCCCAATGGGGGGCGTTTCAGAGCCAGAGGGATGCCTCTGGGAGAGGGGCAAACACACCAGGTGGGGCCCTGCGCTGGGGAATAGAGGGATGCATGACATCAGGCCACTGGGCAGGCAGTTAGGACAGGATCTTAAAGGAGAGCCATCGGGGCCCTCCTTTTCAAGAACCACAGATGGGTTACTTGTATGGGACTCCATATTCAACCCTCATCCTGATCCTCACTTTAATAAAGAAGGTCTCTGTGTATCCCAAACAACTTCAATGTACCAAATCACCTGTGGAGCTTCAAAAGTGTGTGTGTGTATAAAAAAAAAGTGTGTGTAAAAAAAATGTGTGAAAACCTGTGGAGCATATGATTTTCACACCAGAACTTCTGAATCAGAATTTTGCAAGATTGAAGCCCTATTGCCTACATTTTTTAAGGTTCCAGGGGATATTTTAAAAACTGAAACTACATTTTATTCAATGTCATGTCTCTTCCTTTGGAAATATAGTCCTGGTAATCATGAAGATTTAGAACTGTTTATGAGTACAGGGGCCTTTTGAGAAGGCTGTACAATCAGGATTGAAGACCTGGCCTGAGGTACAACACAGCTCACAGCATAGAAAGGAGATGTGAAAAGGCAGACCCCTATAAAAACAGTGGGTTTCCTGCTTTTGCTCATTTAGATGGTGAGAATGTTCACTTGGGCAGCTGAGAAGCCAACCTGGTGGTTGGCTGAGCACAGTGGGCCCCAGCTGGAGGGAAGAAGCAGTCACTGTGCATGCATGTGTACGGCACAGCCCAGTGCACAGCCCTGGACCTCAGATCCCGTGGTCCAGCCCCTGTTCACAGAGGACCTGCTAAAGCCTGGGTAGTGCTGGGAGGGCAACACACCTGGCCGTATCTTTTCCAGTGGACCCCGTGATTCTGGCTGGGGCCATCTGAGCAGCGCACTGCTCCAGGCCAAGGGTACCTGACCCACATGGTCTCTGATCCTCCTATTGTCATGGGCCAGGCAAGGACATAGCTGCTGTGTCTCTCCAAAGCTGAGGGTAGAGTTGTCGTCCCGCAGCTGTGTTGTCTCGGGTGTGTGGGTGGTGCTGGGCTCATTTGAATGTCTTTGCCCAGCTGCAATAAATCCTCCAGTCCATAGCACCAGCCAGCATCAAACACACCAGTGGTGACTTGGCATGTTCCTATTTGTCACTTCAGTTAGTCCTGAGTGAGCAGTGAGTTCCTTGATTTATAAGTTCTCTACCACAAAAAAGCACATAAAACCCAAAAGCACCTATTTCTGTTATTAAGCACATGGCTGAACACCACTACAAACAGGTTCCTGATTGTATAGTTCACTTTCAATTTATAGAGAAGGCTCTCTTGTGTTTGAAGAGAGCCTGCCTGTGGGAATAGCACTTTGTATCTTTTTCTCTGCCTTTGAGTAGCAATTTCTCTCCACTCCATTGGCCAGCCACCCCTGAGCACTCAAATTCAGCATGCCAGCTGAGCATGGGAGCAAAAACTTCCTCTTTCTCCTTCCGTGTTTAACAGTTCTCTTCCTTTATAGATTCATTAAAAGAGAACTAACTATGAGACCATGCATGACCAAGCACCATGCTGGGCCCTTAGTGACCTCTTGTCTAAATTGATCTTCCCACATCTTGGGTTGAATAGTGGTTTTATAGAGGAGGGACCTAGATTCACGGCAGAAGTTCTGCTTCATGCTGGGGGTTCACAGCCTAGGAATTCTGACCATATCTGGCCACATAATAGAATTTTCTAACACCAAAACCATTTCAGAAACTAAAGTGCTTGTTCAAATCATAAAAAATAAAACAATCTGTAGCCCCCCTAAGTGAGGGCCCATCAATCTTATTAATTATAATTTACATCATTAAAGAGGGCAAGTCAAAGACATTTTGTTTTAATCCTGCATGTTTTGCTGAATGGAATCAAGGAGTGACTAATGTCTATGCCTACAATGGTGTGTATCAAAGGTATCCTGCAGAAGAAGGGACCAGAGAGAGCATTTCTCTATGGAGAAAGGGTTCTTTGTTGAAACACTTTGGGCAATCACCATATCATATTGTCTATTCTTAGAGATCTATACAAATTTGCATTGTAGAGTTTCTAATGCCTTTAGAGAAACAGACGTTTTCAGAGTTTTTTTTTTTTTTTTTTTTGCTTACCTCAGTATTTCTCAAGTTTCTTTGATCTAAGACATCTTTCCTTACTCATCACCTATTAACATGCCATAGAATCAGAATTCAAGAAAAGTAGTTTGGGAAATGCTGATCTAGGACAGGTAAGGCAAAAGATTTCCCTTGGAATGTCCGTGAGGATTGTAGTGATGTGGTCTAAGGCATGGTTCTGGGAAGGATTTTGAAGGCATACCTGGACATTACTGCTGGTCACCTCTGCTCTGGGTAGAGAACAAAGGGAAGCTAGCCCCTGTGCCAGTAGCTCTGATCTAGGAAACAAATAAATAGTCTTAGTTTTCTTTGGCTCCAAAAATTGGTTGCCTGACAGGTTCAGATCCTTCTCCATCAATATGGGTCTGACTTCTTGATTCCCTTTCATTTACTCAGGTTCACAGAGTGTTTCCAAATGGATTGGCCTCCCAAGAAGGGACTATTCAGAAGGGCAATGAGGTTCTTTCTATCAATGGCAAGTCCCTCAAAGGGGCCACCCACAATGATGCTCTGGCCATCCTCCGCCAAGCCCGGGACCCAAGGCAAGCTGTGATTGTCACAAGGAGGTCAACTCTGGAGGCCACACTGGATTTGAACTCCTCCACTGACTCTGCAGCCTCAGCTTCTGCAGCCAGTGATGTTTCCATAGAATCCAGTAAGTTCTCTCCACTCAGTGGAAGCTTTATGGACCCTATTGCCTCTGGCCACTTGGAGCCAGTCTAGGTGGGGATGCTTAGCAATTTGTGAACCACATGCCTGCCTAGTATGTTCTGGAGATGTGTGTCTTGTGTTCACGAGGGTGTGGACACAGCATTAGCGGGGTCATCCATAGCTTGGGAGTGGAGCAGCCTCTAACAAGTCCCTGCATCTTCTTCAGAAGCAGAGGCAACAGTCTGCACGGTGACACTGGAGAAGACCTCTGCGGGGTTGGGCTTCAGCCTGGAAGGAGGGAAGGGCTCCCTGCATGGCGACAAGCCTCTCACCATCAACAGGATTTTCAAAGGTGTGGTACGGGCTCTGTGCATGCTCTCCAGCTTTGTGGGCACCTTCCCGGTGACATGGGTTCCCATAACCCCGTGTCTTCTTAAGAGGCATGCAGGCCCATTTAGGGCTCAGTTCTGCTTTTCAACCTTTACCCCTTTGCTCAGATATCCCCTTAACCCCTCTGCTTGCTAGGCACTTGTTTTAATCAGCTTTCTCACAGCTGTGACTAAAAGACCAGACCAGAACAATTTTAGGGGAGGAAAATTTTATTTGAGGGCTTACCATTTTAGATGTCTCAGTCAACAGACAGCTGACTCCAATCCTTGGGGCTCAAGGTGAGGCAGAACAACATGGCAGAAGAGTATGGTGGAAGGGAAGTGGCTCACATGATATCAGGAAGCAGAGAGACTCCACTCTCCAGATACAAAATATATACCCCATAGCCACGCCATTAGTGAACCACTTCCTCCAGCCACACCCCACCTGCCTCAAGTTACCACTCAGTTAATTCCATCACAGACTGATTCATTGATTAGGTTAAGGCTAGAACCCAATCATTTCTCCTTCAAACATTCTTGCATTGTTTTGGGGGGACACCACATCTAAACCATAAAAGTCCTCTTAAGCAACTGAGCCCTGGGCTTGGTTCAGCTTAGCAGAGCCAAGACTAGAGTGAGGCAGGTGAAGCCCTGGTCTGAGGTTCAAAATTTAATGGGGCACCGAACTACACAGTAATCAAGATCGAATATAATTGTAGTCTCCTGTCTGTCCATCTGTCCATCTTTCTTTCTTTCTTTCTTTCTTTCTTTCTTTCTTTCTCTTTCTCTCTCTCTCTCTCTCTCTCTCTCTCTCTCCTCTTTCCTTCCTTCCTTCCTGGGGTACTGGAAATTGAACACAGACACCTCTGTCACTGAGCTATACTCTTTTCCCTTTTTATTTTTGAGACAGGGTGTCCCTAAGTTGCTGAGGTTGGCCTCAGACTTCTGAGTTGCTGGGATTATAGGCATGCACCACCAAACGCAGCTCAATACAATATTTTAATTAATTAATTAATTACTTTTGCAGTATTTGGGAATCTAACCTAGGGCCTGAGCATGCTAGACAAGTGCTCTGTCATTGAGCTATATCCCCAGCCCTCAAACACAATGTTTTTTTTTTTTTTTTAAATCAAAACTAATTTAAAAAATTCATGTTGAACAAAATAAAATCAAAGTCTGGCTTTGTATCTGCTCCACTTGACCTTACTAGCCTTACCCCAGTCTTGAATCATTGGCTCCCACCTTTATTTACAATTTTGGTATTTTCTTTATCATAGATTGGGGTACAAGAGAGTTTGACATGGGGGTCACTTGGATTTGGATTTTCCTGTGAAAATATGAATGACCTAAACTGTATAAATCTTCCCTGAGTTCTTTGCTACTCTTTAACTGGAAGACTATGCACCACAGGGCAAGGTGTTGTGAGACTGGAACACAGGAAAGGATGCTAAGAGGTCTGGGAGCTAGTCCCAGCTCTGCCTCTGACTTGCTGGGTGACCACTTCTTTTCATCCAAAGGAAAAAATAAAATAGGCAGAGGCACAGGTATGTGTCTGAGAGCTGTCAGAACTGGACTCTAAGGGCCTTCCAACTCTGCTCTCTGTCCTGCATGGGTCCCTGTAGCCAACTGGTTTTGTTAGAGGAATCTCTTTGACAGCTGTGAAAACCCAAAGGGTAGGATGAAGTGTATATGGTGCTTCCCCCAGAATCCACGTTAATTTGAGAAAAGATAGTTTGAATTTTTTCAAAGGTAAATTTGGAATTATCATGGGGTCTAAAGTCAACAGAGTCAAGACACATGGACCCATAAACTTGGTTCTCCCCCTTAAAGTAGGATGACCTTGAGCAAGTCAGTTCACCATTTGCTTATATGGGGATCGGGTGACCAGCTGCAGGGTACCAAGGGATGTGGATGCTGGAGGCAGCAGGTCTGGGCTTAAATGCAGGTCCAACCACTTTAGCAGTGTTGACGCTCTGAAAGAAGCACTTGAGTCTTTGGTTTCTTCACCTGTGAAAGGGCGATACTAAAGGCACAAGTCTCAGAGGATTACTGCCATGACTGCAAACCATCAGCACGGTGCCCCTCACAGCAGTTAACCAAAACACTTCAGCTACTTTTTTTATTATTATCATTATTTTCTACTCTTTTTTCATTATTCGTGAAGATCATGGTGTCAATTGGGAGATTTGTAAACAGTATAAAAAGTGCTGTTTCCACATGCAGCTCTTGAAGAGTGGGTACCATTTAGAATTATGTCCTTTTTGTATGGGCACAGAGTTCTTCTCCACGATGCTCAGAGTCAAAAGCCCATGAAATCTGCCTCGTGAAAATCTCACCAGCTCTGTTCCTGTACCACCCAGTGCTGTTCTCACCAGAAGGGGAGACCAAGTGCAAGGGGGTGGGCTATTGGCTCAGTGTTCAAGGGAGGCATTGAGGAGGACTCAGCACCCCAGAGTCTTCTGTGAACTGTGGAAGTCTTTCTAACCAGTGCTAACCAGGTTTGGCACTGCCTGAAATCTCCTTCCTCTGGGAACAGCAAGGGCTGCAGTTTTCCAAGGGCCACAGAGAGCTGGAGTCTGGTGTCTAAGTGCTGAGCCACCATTTTATAAGATTCCTCATTTTGGAACCACCACCAAGCTTCCAAGAAATGGGTGTGTCATTCTCTTCCAAGTGTCCTGGCTCCTTGGAGATCACAGGTAGGAGGTAACTTCTCTTTTTGCCGTATTACCAGTGTAGCCCATCACCATGTTCTTCTCCCTTATTCCAGGGGCAGCAGCAGAACAGAGTGAGATGATCCAGCCAGGAGATGAAGTCTTGCATCTGGCTGGCAATGCTATGCAGGGTCTCACAAGGTTTGAAGCCTGGAATGTCATCAAGGCACTGCCTGATGGACCTGTCACTATTGTTATCAAAAGGAAAAGTCTGCAGTCCAAGGGGACCACAGCCACTGGAGACCCCTAGGCAGGGCGCCAATGCCGAAGCCAAAGCCACGAGCACACAGCTCCCGCAACTGCTGATTCTCAGGGTCTCTGCTGCCTACCGCCCCCAGATCAGGGAAAGCACAGGGGTGCCACCTGGGGATTGCTCCTCAGGTCCAGACCTTCTGGAAAACAGTCCAGCAAGAGGACTGTCACCAAAATAAGGCAGAATCACACTGGGGTGGCTGATACAGACTGTTGACTGTATATATAGAAAGCTTAATGATGACGGTGTGGTACCAGAATAAAATGGATATATTACAACTTGATCTGAAACCCATGTCCTGCTGGGCAAAATCTTATGAATGCTATAACTGTGTGACAACCTGCCCCATGACAGCAGCATTGGTTTTCATCAGGAATCTGCAGTGTGGGCAGGCCTTGGAGGGACGGCTCATCTCTCACTATTCCACTTGGCATCAACTGGAACAATTCAAAGGCTGGAGGCCTTTGATACATCTGGGAGTTCTCTGCTGGGGACACAGCTGGGCTTTGGCCCGAACACTCACAGGTGGCCTTACCCTGTGGCCTGGGCTTCCTTATAACATGGCTCCTGAATTCTCTGGGTGAGCATTCCGGGAGTGCAAGAGCCAGGTAGAAGCAGCATCGTTTTTATGCCCTTGTTTCAGGAGTCCCATATCATTGCTTCCCCTGTAATCTGTCAGAGGTGGCATGAACCCACCCAGATTTAAGGGAAGGAAAAATATGGTCAGGGCCATTTTTGGAAAATACAGTCTTTCACACAAAACATTTGCAAAACTGTTTTTGGTTAGTTTGAAGAAGTGATTGTAGGCAAGGAAGGTGTCAGGTGATAGAGCCAGCAAGCAGAGAAGAGTAAAGGTGAAACTCAAAGGTGTGGACAGGTGCATCAAATGATGTACCACTGTGTATGTGAGCATAAGATAAAAATGGCTACCACCTCCCTATCACATGCCAAGCACTGTGCTTGATGTGAAATGGAGTCTTCAGTAATCACAGCAGCTTGTACGGCATGTAGTTCTGCGCCACTCTATTGATGAGGGTACTGAGACTCAGGGATAGTAACTTGCCCAGATGTGACATGATCAGAGAGAGATTTGAGTCCTCCTGTGATTTGGGAGAAATCAATGGGCTTTTAGATCTTTGAGGCTAAGATTTCTCTAAGTTAGGGAAAATACCTCTGAATACCAGACCAATGGGTATTACCTTTGGTCATCGCTGAGCACCTGATTGCTAAACTCAGGACAAGTCAATACAACTTTGAATTAGCAACAGCCAGCATACTTTGACCAGGCCTGGTCCAAAGTACCAACCCCTCCTGAGCCCCTGCTCCTATGCACTGAATATGTGGGGGAAGGCCTGGCAAGGACCACAGACAAAACACAAAAAGTAGTTTATTCCTAGGCCATTACCAATGGGACCATCTAATGTAATCTGATGGCTTCTTCAGGGTTCACAGGAAGCCAAGACTCTTTCACAAGACTGGACTCAGAAAACCCAGCTGGGCTCCTATTCTTCATGTAAAGCCCTTTAGTGTTCTTGTCACAGTTGGCATCAGCTGATTGTTTTATTATTCTGAGAAATAATGGGCTTAGTTTGTTTCCTGCACGTTGCCTTGCTCATCCCATCCTGATTTCATCAAGCAAGTAGATAAGAAATTTGAAATACCATGTTATCAGTTTTTAGATTTAACAGGAACACTGAAGGTGAAGTTGAGGAAAGGTGTAACTCAATACAACTCCCACTCTCCAGGGTCTCACAGCGCGCCTGCCCAGGACGCGGCAGTGAGGGCACATTCCCTGCCTCCACAATCTCATCATCTGGGCACGGTGATGGTTCCTGTAACTGGGAATTGTTCTGACTCTTCTCAAGCAGCCAAGAGACAGAGCAGGACTAGCCCAGGGAAAGAGAAAGGAAGGTGGGGAAAGATCTGAGCATGAAGCTATCACCGGCCTATGACCCTGAAACTCCTTGGGAAATTAGGCAAAGCAAGCAGGTGGGTGGGGAAGAGGTTGTCTGATGATGAGGGCATGAATATGGTGAGCCGGTGGCTCTCCCAGGACTCCTCCGGTCTCTGGTCTCTTTTAGAAGTTCCCCTCCTCCTGCCCAGGTTCCTGGTCTCTAAGTCAAGAGAATTCAGGGCAGGTATGGGCAAGAGGACCCTGAAACTAAAGCTCATCCATCTGAGTTCCATTGTGCTAGGATTTCATTGTGAGGTTTCACTGTCCTTGGCCAACTTCTTTGAAGCGGACAGAGGATTGGAAAACAGTAGCTTGGAAACAATGTTTCTAGTTACTCTCCAACACTGCCCACGTCACATTAATAATCCTGGACTCCAGACTCTCCATGAGAAGGAATCCTCTCGAGGGCCTCTCCCTGGCAGTCCTAGTTCTTTGCTTTGCATGGCATTTTACTGATGTATTATCTCATTATATCAAAATTCAAGAAGCAGTGTGTCTCCATATATTGGAAGTCAAAGCAGACCTACTTTCTCCCAAGGGTCATTCTGTGTGCCTGCCCAGGGCTGGGCACACTCCCTGTGCCTACACTCCCTGTGTACAGAATCTCATCATGTGGCATGGTGGTGTTTCCTGCAACCAGGAATTGTTCTGAGTCTTCTGGGCTCAAACCAGTTTGACCTAATGCCAGTTGATGCATGTGGGGTCAGCATGAAACATCACATGGGCCAGAGACAAGTCCTTAAGTGACTGGTCATTCAGTCTTCTAGAGAGGGTCACACAAGCTACCCTATCTCGATAAGACCACCACCTTCTGCGGTCTTGACCTCAAATGGGCAAGACCTCCTTGGCTGGTGCACCCAGAATTGGCTTTGCTTGGGAGGTCAACTCAAATGGAGTTGATGAAAACCAGTGCTCGGAACAGAGTAGGGACTTGGTGGGCCCTTAATGAGTAAATGAATGAATTCTAAGCAAATTCAAGAGTCCAATGAAGATTTCTTGCTGAGACAAGAGAGTTTGCTGGTGATCTTAATGGTGTCATCATGGGATGTATAGAGGGAGCTTTTTACTACCTCCATACAGAGCTTTTGTGTCTTAAAACTTGCTCACACCTTGGCACACTCAGGAGACAGTCACCCCAAGAGTTGAGGGTGGGTAAGTAAGTTAATATCACATTAGGGAGCAAAGGTGGAATGCCATGGATATTTCTTGCTGGACAATAGTAACAGAAGCTGCCACATGAAGGGCCTCTGATCAGACACAGAAGGAGTCCTCCTTACAAAGGTGAAAGCCCAGGCAAGGTTTCACAAGAACGCTAGAGGATCACTCTAGCTGTGTATCTGTGACTAGACTGAGGTAAAAGAAGTTGTGTGCTGACGTCCTGCCGAGTCTCTTCCTGGTGATAAATCTGCTCCCTGGCCCTGAAGATATACAGGTGGGTACGGACACTTCAGGGTTGTACAGTCCAGCAGCAGACTCTTAGAGGGAAGATTCCTGCCAGGGGCGCTAGAGGGAGGCCTGCTCTGCCCTCCTTCCTGGTGGCAAAGTGGCCTGATGGGGCCCTGGAGGCCAGAGCACTCCTGCTTTGGCCTCCTTAACAGCGGGCAAGAAGAGGCAGACACCCAGGAGAAGGAGGCGCTTATCCCTAGAGTTCTGCACACAGACAGGAGCAGTTTGCTCCACTTAGAGTCGCTCTCAAAGAAAACTAATCTCAAAGAATGCAGATTTGGCCTGGGGCAGATTCAAACTCCCTGGTGTTACTGGGGATATGAAAGTTAACGAAGGCAGAAAACCAATTCCAACAGAAGATCCACAAAAATTATTGATCCAAATGGAAAGAATTTTTTCTTAAGGCATATTCCATTATTCAAAACAATTATTTTTCCAAGTTGACATGTTGACAAGGGGAAAATCTTATGCAGTGTTTAAAACATGTATGAGGGTATCCAAAAAAAAAAAAAAAGTACACAAGACTTGGTTTCAGTGTTCATGATGATTCTCTAGGACAAACTTGGAGACATGGCCTCTGACAGTGACAGGCACATACAGGACTGGAACCACAGTGCATCACACAGTACCTGAGCTGAGTTCTTGTCAGGTAGCCAGAAGCCTGGGTTCACCCCGCTACAGGTGTGTTTGGATCACAGGTAGAGTTAGAAGTACGTGAATGGCTGCTCCCATACCAACCCTGAGAGGACAGAGGAGGTAGGAGTGGGCAGGCTGCTGCCCTTGGCTGGTATTCTTAGAGACTCCCTTCCCAAGAGTGAAAGCAGGCTTGGGTTCTCCCAGATCCATGGTGTTCCAGCAACCAGAGCTCCTCAGTGAGTCACAGATAGTCTTTGCCAACAACCGAGAGCATCAGTCACGGAATTTCTTCACTGCTTTCTGAAGGTTGGCATAAAAACTGGTCATGCTACGAGGGAAGAAGGAGTCCACTACGCTCTGTGGGAGGTAACCGCTGAGGTCGGTCTGGAAGAATGTGACCAGGTTGGTCTTGTTGGGCTCTCTGTGAAAGCAACAGCAGAGCTGTGTTAGGCATCTGCCACAGAGGGGCTGGCACAGTACCAGGTCAGGCAAATAGAGCCTGGCCCAGCAGAAATGGCTGTTACACAGTGACCACATTCAATCCTTTGCAGGGTTCACTTTCCAGGGGGCCACTTTGGACTTTCTTGTTTAAGATGTGGACATGGCCTATAGTGGACATGTCCCATAGTCCCATCAGGCCCTAAGGGGGTGATGGGGGAATCCCTCCTTCCACCTGAGAAGAAAGATTCCCTCTGACAGATTTGTTTGCAGATGCTTTCAAGAACACTCTCTGTTCAAGGCCCTGGGAGGGTGGACGCAGAAGCTGGTTCTGTCTATCTGCTCAGGCAGCAAGTTTCAAAACATCAGGAGCTCCTGGGGGACCCTGCCACCCTTTCCAGGGGTTTATAAGGACAAAGCTGTTTTCATAACAACACAAATATATAGTTTTCCCTTTTAACATTTGCACCTTTAACACATTATGTCCCATCATCCCATTTTAAGAAACAAAACACTTGCAGTAACTGAAATAATTTGTTTTTAGAGTTCTATTCTTTTGAGAAAATAGGTGAATGATTAGTGATAATTTTCATAATAATAATGTTTCATAATAATTGACTGAATAACATTAATCATTTAATTATTAAATAAATGATAAATTATATAATAAGCTCTAGATTATGACTTCCAACCTACTTCAATGTACCTGTATCAATTTCATTGAAACATTAGCAGAATGGAAAACGCAGGACTTTGTTGAGTAGACAAGAGCTGGGCAAGTCAATGCTCGATTTAAAACCTGCATACTAGCTGGGTTTTGTGGAGTCGTTCTGGTCCCAACCAGGCTATCTGCGAAATCTGTGCAATAACCTTTGCTAGCTTATATGAGGACTCTTATTCTGAAACATTCCTTTCTAGCAGACAGGGCACCATGGCAAGGTAGTTCTCGGCACTGACTGCCAAGTGGGGATGGGAAGGAAGAGAAGCAGAGGTTAGAACCCTGGATCGGGGGCACCACTGTACTGAGGGGACTAAAAACACTAGTGTGTGTTAAAGCATGGCTATGCTATTTTCAAACTCAAAACTTTGTTACATTTAAGAAAAGTCCTTCGGAAGATGTTTGAAAAGCCAGTTTAGCAAACATAGTGTTACGTGGAGGCCCAGGTCTGGTTTCCAGTAAAGTCCTATGGCGCCAGGACTGCCTCCCCTCTTGGAGTCTGCAGGAACACAGGACACACTGGCAGGTGTAATTTCTTTTACTGTGAGTTTGGGTGGTACCTAGAATACACCAGTGACCTTCAGGTAATTCATTACACAGAAAGATCCTTGTAAAAACCTGGCCTTGTGAGCTGTGGGTAAACAGGGAGGGGTCCTGGGCTCAGTTCCGTGATTGACTCACAGTGTGATCAGTGTGGTCTCTGACTGCCCTGCGGCTCCCGAGCCCACCCCAGTCCTTACTGAGATGATCATCGTGTGGAATGTGCAATAGGGACGTTCATACCCCCAGCTGCTCCAGGCTGGTGGATGGTCCCCAGGGAGTGCAGGAGAAATGTCCCAGAGCTCAAACTCTGCCAACCTCCTAGACTGATCGTGGACACATCACTTAACCACTTGAAACTGTTTCTTCATCTGCTAAATGGGACCAGGACATTTGTTCAACCTGACTTATGGGGCTGGAGTAAGGATTTTCCACATCAAAAATTTAAATTATAACAGCTTCCCCCAACTCTTTCCCATGTACGAGATGCTTTGTCATATTATGTCACTCATATGTTTGTGTGTAATAGTGTTTTGTAACATCAAAGCTTAGAGAGCCTAAGGCATTTTTGTTCTTGTGAATCCTAGTCAAACTGCCTATTCTTACAGTGTCCACAGTGCAATCAGTTAGGTCTGAGACAGGTGCCTCCCTCTTGATTATTCTTACCCTGGCAGAGGTTCGCAGAAGCAACCACAGGGATGGTTGAATCCTCTCACAAAACCTGGCTTTGGGGGGCACAGTGGATGTTCCACATGGGTAGCTGGAAGACAGTTCAGACAGTCAGTGTCTACAGCTTCAGTCAGGCGTAGCGACTTAATTGCCACAATGTATGCAGAACCAGTTTCTGGGAGCTGGGGAGAGGGCAAGAGACTCCTGCTACGTGGCTTCAAGTTTCTTCCCTACCCCGTACACCCACTTATATACATATGCACACACCCAAATCCACACACACAAACATTACACTCCCACATGCAGCTTTTCCAAGCTGGTACGAATATTGGAAAAAAGAATATTCTAGAATACAAGGTTTGGGAGTGGAGGAAGGTGCCTTTCTTAAATCTCAGCTGATAGATCTGGGACTTAAAAGGCAAGGCACATACACAGCAAGGACCCAGGTGAGTTTTTTCTGGTGGTTTCCAGCTGCTTGGCTTTCCTTAAGGCTCTGAAGAGTGGAGAAGAGAGCCCAGTCTCCGGGGCAGGCCTGGCAGCGCCTGGTTGTCACTCACCATTGGAACTGATGGTCCCATCCTCATATCTCTTGACTAGCACCAAGTCCACAAAGTCCCTGGGAGAAATGAGCTTCATGGCAGCTGAGGGGGTGGAGGTTCTGCTTACGCACAGTGTCTGCCAAAGAAAAAGGGAGCCTCGCTGTGCCTGAAGGTCAGACATCTTCTCCCAGCCCTCCCCTTTCTACCAGGGTCTGGGGGACAGGAAAGCATGGCACTCTGCACATGAGGGCCCAGAGGGAGGCCCTGGTGGTGCTTAAGAACATTCCAGTGGGTGTACTGGGGATGAACTTCCAGATGACTTCACTTTTTCCTGAAATGACCTGCCTGGGAATAGGCTGCATTTGCAGGTAGGGTCTCCTCTCAATCACGCTATTATGAATTCTCTCTAGGTATAAAATCCTCTAGGGTACCAAAGACAATCAGGAACACTGATTGCAATATTTAATCAAGGGGTTAGAATTTCATGTTTTTCCCTTTCTTAAGCATAGTGGAAAGTGTGGGGTCAGAAACAAGGCAATTTTGCCATTTCTGAATTCTGGTATTTCATAGAAGGAAAGAAAGACAGATGAGTTTTGTTTTTTTAATTGGTGCATTATAATTATACATAATAGTAGGAGTGGTTGTTACTACTTGTACATACACAAAATATAACAATATAATTCAGTCAATCATTTTTTTAATAGCCACACTGCTTCCACCCCTGATTAATAGCCTCAAATATATCATTTCTGAGGGAAAGTGTCTGGAGACCAAGATGAAGCCCATAGCAAGTCATAAATGCCAACATATTCATGGTATGACTCTGTTTCATCCATCCATCCATTGATCTAATGTCTATTTCAGAATTAGAATCTAATGTCTATTTAGGATTTGTCAAAATGATGCCAAGAAATGCCAATCTACAAGGAAAGACCTTTGCTCCACATTTTGTTATTTTCACTAAATGGTAAAGAGCTACCAATTGTCAGCTCTTCTCTGCCTTTTTGTAAACCAGTCGCCTATAATAGCCTCTGCTATATGCGGTTAATGTCTATTAAAGACCATACCTCTCTGGCAACAAATCAGATCTTTTCATGGGTACACGAATTAATTAGAACAAAGAGTTCCCATCCATCTCATCCAGAGATGCAAAATATTTTTCTTTTTGTGTTTAATAATTTCCCATCAAAAGTTGTAATGTAATCATGTTATTTTAATAAATTATATTCACACCTCAATCTAGATTAAAAAAAATTAGTCAAAGGTAAGATACAATTAAAAAATAATTTCAATTTATATGCATATCTATGATGTAAGATGATGACTTCTACGAATAACATGCAGTATATTAAGATAAAATTCATTGAGTTGCATGAAATGGAAATTTGAGTTCAAGGAAAATAATTATATACAACTTCTATTTAAAGAAAAATTTACTCATGTATTTTTTAAAATGGGTGACAGTAAATAAAAATTCATATGCTATTTAGATACAACTAAAAGAATGATACCATTACTTTGTTCAAAATTGACAAATTTGTTATATGTCAAAAATGCCATGCTTTGCAATTTACAAAAATTTAGCTGTCATCTAGATGTGTGGGGTGATGCATAATTTCTCAAAAGTTTGTCAGAGGTATGTAAGCAAAAAATCTGAAGAGCCTTGCACCAGAGACTAACAAGGATCAGGCAGGATACATGGGCAGCCTGCGGCCCAGCCAGGGTGAAGGGTCCTGTGTTGCCTGGAGCAGCAGCCTCATATCGGGAAGCAGGTATGCACAGGGACAAACCAGGGTATCAGAGGAGCAGGAAGACCTGCCAACATGACCCATTAGCAAGCTGATCAAGAAGGTAATACCAACTGGCACCAATGCAGAATTCAGCATAGGTGAATACCTGGCAAGATGGGAAATGTGAGGAGATTACAGTGTGACAACAAGGAAAACAGAACTCTGTGGGGCCTCTGAGGGATCAGGTCACCAGAACCCAGAACTGGAGCTGGGATAAAGGCAGTGGGGTAGAAAAAGGGTCTTGGGCTCCTCTGGAAGATAGCTGGCACCTGTGGTGGCTGAGAGGCAGGAGAGCTGGAGCCATCAGCAGGCTCTCAGGTCCCAGATCAGCCTCTTCTCTGTGTGAACTCAAACTATTTCCCTTCTCCAAGGTTTCAGTTAAAGTACTCTGAGTTTGTAGTATTATATAAAAGGACCCAATAAATGACAGCTTAGCATTTAATCATTGTTATGGCAGATTAGTATCATCCTCTAATTTTTGAAGCCTTTTATTCTCACTCCCACCAGTCACTGTGTGAAGACAAAGAACTACAAACATGCTAAAAATACGCAGCCACTTTTACCTTCAAAAAGAAAATTCTACATATTACTTTTTTTTTTTTTTTTGTACTGGGGATTGAACCCAGGGACACTTTACCACTGAGTTACATCCTCAGCCCATCTTAAAATAATAATTATCATTATTTTTTAAATTTTGAAACAGGGTCTCATTAAGTTGCCCAGGTTGGATTTGAACTTGCTAGCCTCCTGCCTAAGCCTCTTGAGTTGCTGGGATTACAGGCATGCACCATCATGCCCAGTTGTATTATTCTTTAAAGGACATTAACCCAAGTTTCCTCAGCTTCAATCATTTGCATATGATTATTTGAATACTCTCTTAATTTTTCTTTTTGCTATTTCTGGTATCTCCTATCATGTTAATTCACTTAATATTGCTGACTAAATGTGCTGCCTTTTATAAACTTAGATCACTTGATTTTAAAAGGAAATTATTTATCAGAAATGAAAAAAAAAAAAATCACTTGCTATAAATTAAAAGCAACTGCAAAGTTGGTAATTCTGACCCTGGGACCTGCTATCTATTTTGTTATAAAGGAGATCAACAAATGTAACACAGGTTTCAAGGGCACATCAGCACCACAGAAGTCCCCTTTAATTGATCAAAGAGATTAAAGAAAAATTGAAACAAGGCATTTTTTTCCTACTATGGGATTCAATTTCAGCTTTGACTGTGTAGGATCTGAAGTTCCCTTTCATACCCCAGGGATATGTGTCTCATCCTTCAGAAAACATTGACAAAAACCCCTGCAATACTGAACAGGAAACAAATGTGAATTCTTGGACAGGGCTGAGAATACATGGCTGCCAAACATTCATTGGTTGAGAACTATTGCATGATATTTCAAAATACCATCTGTGTAAACACTCAAGAGGGTGCCAGGTCTCTGAAGTCAAAATCAAGATACCATTCAAACTGGACAGGTCAGCAATGCTTACCCTCAGCAATTTGCTTATTAGTTCTGGTTATGACTTTCCCCCCTGAAAAGTCTGTAATCAAAATGAGGTGACCCCAGGGCAGACTTATCAATATCTGAATTCTACTATGATAGCCACCAGCTCCATGTGGCTATTTAAGCTTACATTTAGATTAGTTAAAATTAAATAAACTTAATTCACTTCCTCAAACTAGCCACCCTCTAATCCCCTGTGGCCACAGAGGACTTAGAGACTGTCTTCTTGGGCAAAGTGGTATAGAATATTTCTATCACTGTATAAAGTTCTGCTAGACAGGGCTAGCCTGAATGGTATACATCTTCCTAAAGACTGTAATCCAGAAACTGCCACCTGGCACAGCTCCACAGCTGGCAGAGAGTTCTGACTCCATGCCAAAGGTCTCGCCACTCATTTTCATGGCCCCATCAAGGGGCAATATTTCAAACTAACAAATCCAGGCACTGCCTCAGTGTCCTTGGAGCCCAGACTCATTCTATACTTCCTCAGCAACTGCCATCTATAATTTTCTTGGTGCTGCTGAGGTCTTCTCTGCCTCTCAAAGTCTTAGTTTCCGACCTGTATCTAAGCCAAGGCTGGCTTACAGTGTTTCAAGCAGTGCGCAGCCCGAGTGTGCAGGACATGCTCTTTACCAAAAGGTGTCACATCCAGAGGAGATGGGGCCAGGTTACTGCAGCAGGGCCCAGGCAATGTCTATGGATAATATGTTTGGAAAAACTTACATCCGTGATGCTTTGGATGATTTCAAAACTGGTCACATTCTCATCCCACTTCTCTCGAAGGCCCCCAGCAGCTGGCTTTACACAGTCCCACACTTCCTCTGGTGTCCCACACAGAATCCCTTCTCCTCGATACCTGAAGCACAGAAAGGAATTTGACCCCAAGGCATCAATCAAACTTGTTTATCTTGGGATTATATTTAAGGAGTGGAAGGTGGACCATGCCACCTCCATCATATTTCCTTAGGGACAGGCTGGCAGAGAAGGTGCTGAAATGTGAGCCCACCTCCCCTGGGGCCTGAAGAAACAGGTGTTTTTTTTTTTTTTTTTTTTTTTTTTTTTTTTAAACAGGAATATGGCTTGCTGGAAATGATTTAGTTAAAAACAGAAGCTTGTGCTTTTTGGGAAGATAACTGGTTAGTTGATCACAGTGTGCTAGGGTCGATTGGAATCTTTTGGGAAGCAAACTCTCTGACAAGCTTTGAGCAAATGTGCACTTACAGGTTCCCTGGAAACTCCACAGATGGCCTCCAGGAAACTGAAACTCCATTCTGTGAAAAGGCACAGAATCATAGAATTTTAGAGCTAGAAGGGCTCTGGGAGAACACCTGGCTCAGTCCCATGTTCTTCAGAAGAGGGGTCAGAGACTTCAAGAGATACAATTCTCCAAGGTGGCCCAACCCGTCCGGACAGAGTTGGGACCACAGGTGATGGAGAGATCTAAACCGCTGTGGGTGGTTTTCAAATAATCTAAAAATGCCATTAACCATTTTATTTTCTTAAGTAATTAGGGGACATTTGTTAAAAATTACAAGTGTTAAGTAAGAAAAACTATTTCCATACCATCTCTGGGACAAAGACGCTCTAGCTATAAAGAATGGAATAAAGGCTTGGAGACTGGAGTTTCGGGTTCCAAATCTAACCACCATTTAGGGGACCTTGGGTAAGTCACTCAGAGAAAGGGGCAGATTCTTGCTTCTGGAGTCATCGTGAGCACAAGTCCACGACTTATTAAGGAAACAACCCCTATTGGGTCCCCCTCAATCCTGCTACCGGGGCTTGGAGTGCAATAAGCCACGGGGAGAGGCGCCTGGCGACTTGGGGGACCGCGCTCCAGAGAGCCGTCTCCGCGACCCCTCCCCGCTCAGCTTCTCACTCACGCTCTCCCGGCACGTCTTCCAGCCTGCTGCGTCTCGCCGGTACTGGAGCACCTTCTCGGCCACGGACTCGCTCACGCGCGCAGCCACGGCCGGGTCCATCCCACCGGGCGACGCGAGGTGGGCAGGATGGTGCACTGACTGGGGAGCCGGAAGCCAAACCCTGGGCGGAGCCTGGAGCCCCGCCTCGGGTCTCCCGCTCCAGGATTGGTCCGCACCCACAGAAGGTCCAGCCCCCCACCGAGATTGGCAGGTCCGGAGACTGACTCCCGGGCTCGGCAGGTCGCGCCACCGGCTGGGTGGGCTCCAGGTCCCCGGGCAGGCTCGGCAGTTTCGCGGCACCCGCCCAGCGCCTTTGTGCGCCGAGGACGCTGGGTGGCGCCCTGGAGCGCCGGGACCCGAAGAGGTCGATGATGGCCACGTCGGGGACCCAGTCGTAGGGTCGTTTAACGATCGTCTTCCGGAGACTGCTCTAAGGGAGGGAGAGGGCTTGTGCTTGGAGGCTTGGCGCCCATTGAGGAGTAGCGGAGAAGGTGAAAGAGAATAAGTGGCCTTGCGTGGGCCAGGAGGGGAGTGAGGAGGGCGGGTAGGAATGAGGAGCAGGGCGGGCAGGAAAGAAGACCGACCCATGCTGAAGTGTTTAGGAGGTGCAATATAGAGGTTTTTGCCACTGATTGTGAGGGATGAAGAAAGGAAGAAACATCACAGTTCCCACTTTTCTGGCTTGCCCAGCTGGCGGCTTAGGCCACGTAGGGAAAGAGGTAGACGCTAAGAGGAAGATGGTGAAATTGGTTCTGGACATGTTCAGATGCCTGAGGGGCCTCTGAGTGGAGATATCCAGTGTGATGGGTGTGATGTGATGTGCTGTCCTCTGAGAGAGGCCCTGGCTTTATATAAGGAAACTTACCAGGAGTTCTTTGCATCTAGGTGGCCAGACCAGGGGACTAGGAGGCACTGGGAGTGAGGTCTGAGTCACAGCCCCACAGCGGGAACTAGAAGGGCAACCTGTTTCTTACTCACGGTTATGTCCAACTAAATTTTTTAAAAGGTTGTTGCTGAGACCTATTTATGTTTTCTTTCTTTATTACATACCCATTTTTTAATGTTTGAAAGAAAAGTTCGGAAGAGTGGTGTAAGCAAAACGACAACTTAAAAGTCCCTTTTGGAAGATGGGAAGGGCTGCCGCCCATGAGGAGGACCTGGATGAGGAATTGGGAAACCTCAAGTGTCACACATTATTGTTCGTGTGGTTTGAGGCAAGTACCTTAACCCCTTTGAGCCTCAGTTAGCTCAAGTTGAAATAGGATAATAATAAATATCTCCCACGCCATTGTGAAAAGTAGGTGAAATAATACATACGAATATTCCTAGGAGCCATAAAGGATAAACTAAGTTTATGCACATTTTAAAAAAATATTAAGCATACCAAAATACCATTACAAGTCAGATAATAAGCAGAAAAATATTGGGACATATTTTAACCGGAAGTGAGTATCTTATTGCACAAAATGTTCTTAAAAATCATTAGGAAATTTTCAAGCAGCTCTATAGGGAGAAAAAGAAATGCATCAGACCTAGATACTTGGTGGAAAAATAAATCAGCAGGGCTAACAAAGACACAAAAAATGCAGAACCTCAATCAGAGAATTTCGAATTTAAAGAGACTTTTTTTCTAAGCCCAAACATGAAGAGGTTTGTTAATACCCTGTGTTAATGACAGTATGGTGAAATAGTTTTGTGTTTGTTTTTATACTGTGGATGAGACTAAATGAATGAATGCATTCATTCATTCTAGGAACAAAAGAAACATGTTAGCATTTTGCTCTACTTGTTCTTTGACCCAGAAACTCCTCCTACACAAAGGCATGTAAGATTGATTTTGCAACTGAAAGCAAGCTATTTGTCAATATACTAAACAAAATTACATTATATACATTTATTGGAATATTATGTAATCATTACAATAATGTAGCACAAGGCTCAACAGAGCTGAGGCCCAGGCAGTCTGGCAATATTTGTTGGTATGAATAGACTTTTTTCACGAAGTACAGTTTAATCTCCCTAAAGGACATGAGGTATTTAATGGTATTAAGTTCTTACCCTTCTGCAGTAAAACTTTTTTGTATATGAACCAATAGGTAAAGGTATTCATATATTTCATTATATATTAAGTAAAAAAAAAAAAAATACAAGTTGGAGGGCAATGGCCTTATGGAGCAGATTGCCTGGTTCAAATCCCAGCAGCATCACCTACTGTTTATGACCTTGGCAAGTCTTTGACCATTCCATACCTTAGCATTCTCATTTAGAAAGTGAAACAAATAATAGGACTAACAAAGTTGGTGTGAAGGTGAAATGATTTAATAAAAACAGAATGGTACTTCACATACCATAAATGTTTACATATAATAACATGTTCATACATATATGTGTGTGTATCTTGAGTGAGAAAGAAATAGAGATGTGTTTGATTGTGTTTATATATTCATGCTTAGATAGAGTCATGTGCTGTATAAGGGTGTTTTTGGTTAATGACAAACAGTATACATGATAGTGGTCCCAGAAGATCATAACACCTACTGATGTCATAGCCATCTTATCTTATGTTAACTTATCTTAGTTCACTCTATGATGTAACAAAATCATCTAATGACACATCTCTTAGGATGTGCTCCTATTGTCAGGCAATGGGTGAGCATGAATGTGTATGTATGCTGTATATGTTCACATATGTTTATGTTTAGGATATTCACTTCTAGGAAGGGGTAGAATAAATTCTTAATAATGGAGAGTAAGGCTGACAGACAGTTCTCTTTCATTTTGATCATTATATATGGTTTAGTTATTTTACTTAATAGTGTGTAGGACTTTTTAAATTAAAAAATCATTAAAAATTCAATGTAGAATATTTCTGTAAATCTCTGGCTTGAAAGTCAGGCTGGGCCCTATTAGAATTTTGTTTGGGTTTAAAGCTCAATGGAAACAAAGCCAAGGGAAAGTATGTGTTGATGTAGAAAGTGATTTTCGTTAGACATCAAACATTCAAGAGATGATTACATTTACTAAAAGAGAGAATGGAATACAGCTTTAAAAAAATTAGCACTATAAGAATCTTTAATCTTTATTTTCCCCAAAATGTGAAGTCCTGGGTGTACAAAATGTTTGGAGATGGAAACTGTCCTCAAGGCCTGTGACAAACTGGCAGACCCAATGGTGAGGCCAGGGCAACCTTGTTGCAGGTGGTGGTGACCTGTTTTGCCACTAGAGGCCAGCACAGTGCAGGATGAGCTGCTAGCAAGAGCAAAAGGGAGGTTGCCACTGCCCACACATCTATCCTGGGGCAGTTATCTATTTTGCAATCAGCTTGGGACTGCAATTAAGAGTAGAAGGGGAAAGAAGAATGACTGAGCTTTATAGATTCCATTGACCAGAGCCCCTCCCACAGGTTTCTCAATCACTCCCAAAAGTTGTCCATAGCCGATCTTAATCCTAGTTTAATTTCAAACAGGTGTTTATGGACGTAGGGGATCCAGCATCATATTACTAAGTCAGCTCAAGAAAGTGTTATGTGAATTTACACAAGTAAGCATTTAAATGTATATAGTTATTGTTTTCTGAGCCATAAGTAATTGTTACTCAACACTACTGGCCAGCCATTCTTCTGTGTGCACTTTATATATCATGCCTTCTAACCCTTGTAGAACTATGAGGTAATGAGTACTATCTCCATTTTGCAAGTTGAGAAACCAAGGATTACATAGGGTATCTAAAGCCACATAGCTAGTAAAGTGGCAGAGTTTGTGGGGAAATACCCAGTTTCTATTTTCAAAGACTAAATGTATACTCACATGCTTTATTAAATCCACTTCCTATAAGCATATATGGTGTTTCCCATGACATGTGCACAGGCTTGGAGTAGCTTGAAAATTCTACCTTAGGCTAGGGAAAATAGTCTTTCAGAGATGTGCATAAAACTTTCAAAATTTTCTGGCATTCACAAATTCTGAAACACAAGTAGTGACAAAGGAAGCATCCCTAGTTTGCTAAGATGTTCACCAGACAGTTCTTATCAGGAGGAATTTGCTCTTCATTTTAATGAATAGTTGTTCTGATCTCTGACACTTGAGAGGAGTTTGTTATGTAAGTGTTTTGGGTGAGATTTTTAGAAAAATGTTTTTATTCGTGCATTCTAGCTATACATAATATAATTTGGGTTCATTTTCCTACCCTCTCTTATTCATTCCTCATGCATGGATATATATATGTATATATTCATGTATATTCCATATATATATATATATATATATATATATATATATATATATGGAATCCACTCTGGTATATTCTTCAGACCCTTAGGTCTCCAATACCCAAACTTAATCTATTGTAGCCAATTGATTCAGACAACTTAAGTAATCAGTCTCTTCCCCTTGCCTCAAACTCTTCAAATATGCTCATAGTCTACTGCAACCACCTTCCCCACTATTCTAAGAAATTTAATCTTCCCTTCTATTTATTATTTTTAAACTTGGGAATGTAGATATAATATATCAGGGTATGATGGAAGAGACAGAAATGTCATGTGTGAAAACTGTCAAGATCAAATTGCAGTCACTTGTGTCAAGCTGCCCATCCCTGCAAAATGTCAGTCAAAGGATTAGGGATTAGCCCATAAATGTAAAGAAATTGTGGCTCAATGTTTCAAACCTGGCATTTTCTGTGGCTATGAAATCATCTTCCACTTACAACAGAGAGGAAGCCTATTGGTAGTGGGAGAAAATAAGGTCATTTCAAGCCACTCAGTTGGTTACTGCAGTGTGAAAACTGTCAAGATCAAAATGCAGTCACTTGTGTCAAGAAAAAGAAAATAGAGCAGAGAGGTGAAAAAATATATTCTTGAGGAAGTTTGATGCCCTGGCACAAATTGTGCCTGTGAGTGAGCTTTGATCTCCATCCTTTCCAGTTAAATGAACCAATAAACCTTAGGGTTAAACCTTGACTTACGTTCAGTCCATGGTGTCATAATTAATACAGACATACAGCCCAGTAAATGGAGTAAAAGAAGCTCTCCATAAATTTGTTACTCTCATCATTACTGAGTTATTAATAGGCAGATTATTCCTACAAGCTAAGCATTGTAAAATCTTTAAGGGCAGCTACCTAATTTCTGTGTGCTCATTACTGACATTTGTATGCTGCAAAGGACACCATATATATGGTTTACTCAAATCACTAAAGAAAAGAACAGAACAGACATCTCTGGAGACTTCTGCAGCTGCAGTGAGATATCTGGCTAGTTTATGTTTTGCAGTCACCCTGAATAAAGGCAAAAGACTGACATTTTCTTGAAATGATGGCCTGAAAAGACCCCAGGAAATCACACACTTGTGTACAGATACTATAGATACATGGTTGTAGCCCTGTGAGTGTCCAGGCCTCCACCAGAAACCATGGATGTGCTTGAATATGCTCCATGGCCTTCTAACACCCACCAGATGTGGTAAGACCGTGTGCTGGCCCAGTACTTCAAAAGGGGGCCAACCTGTGTGAATGGGTCACTGGAGGAAGCCTAGACATTTGAACAAATTAGATCACTTAGATCCGTGGTCAGTGCCTGCCTGGACTTGGCCTTTCTCCTGCCGAATTGGCCTGAAGATCTTGGGAACTTGCCTTGGCTGTGGGTCACTTGTAGGTATTGGTCAGCACTGCTATTCTGCTGGTCACTACTGGATGCTGCTGACATAGAATCAGATTCTGTGAAGGATGGCTCATACTTGGGCTTGACTCTGGGCTTCAGAGGATGTTGTGGGTATTGGAAATGATGGGAGCGTATTTTTTTGTGCATATACATAGGCCTGTCAAGGTGACCCTCAAAACCATTATTCTCAGAACTGTAGTGCATCCGTCCCTGGTGTGCAAGATCTAAAGCCTCACTTTCTGACCTTTCACCAATATAAAAGTGAGGAGCCTGATGAAGGTCTGTCACTGAGTAAGGTGGGAAGGACCGCTTGACCAGCTCTCTCCTCCACATCGCCTCCTCCTCTTCACTCAGCTGTGGAGAGTAAGGCTGGTGAAGGGCCCTGGATGTGTACTGTTGTGTGTTCCTGGGGTACATTTCCACAATGTCACCTGAAGCATCTATCTTGAAATGTCTCTCTGAACAGAAAGCTGGACGGGATTTTTTGTGAAAGTCACGTTCATTAATGATGTAATATTTGGGGGCATGAGGTCTGTGTCCATGTGCCACCAAGGCAGAGACTTCAGATCTACGGAGAGGAGGGTTAATTTGCTGAAAGTCTTTCCTGAAAAGAGGTTCTGAGCGAACATCTTCAATGTGCCGCGTCAATGTCACAGGTGCAGGTGCACAGGATCTGTTCTTGTGAAGGTCACCTGTGCTTGCACACAGACCATGTTGATACCTGTAAGACAGAGGTCAGTAAGTATCTGTGACCTTAGTGGCTCTGAGCCCCCAACTGAGCACTATGAGATAGGGAAGTGCTAGGTTCCCTCAATATTTTGACCAGTTCCAGAATGTTCATGTGGGTTCTGTGGCTTATATGTATAGAAACATTTGAGGAACTGGGCCAAATAGGTCTCTTCACTGCTGGAATGCACAGAACCCTAATGCAATGTCACGTACTGCCAATCTCCATGGGCGAGGGTGTGACGGGCAATGTCTTCCTAACGTGCCTTGCTGCGGAGCTCTCATTCTGCTAAAGAGCGTGTCATGGCACTGATGTTGGTAGAGCACATATTATGAACACAGTTCCTTCTCATTTCTGCTAAGCAGAGTTTCCACTGGGGGAAGTTGATGCCTGTTAGAAAGTTCTTCCCCATAAAGACATGACTCTGACCTGTGTCTCTGGTTTGAACCCCAGTGGCCTTTCCAGGAGAATTTGAATCCTGTTCCTTGTCAAGAGCCTGCACAGAGAAGACAACCCTTCACATAGCAGGCTTCGAGTTCTTTGGTAACTTAGTCATTGCCTTAAAAAATCAAAGAAAAAAAGAAAAAGAAAAACATCTATATTGCTTCCACCCTGCTACGTTCTTGATATGATTTTGCATCAGCATGGGCCTTTTGTCTTTTTGAACACTCTATTTCTATCAAGGGAAGCAGGGTCTTTGCTTTCTTTTATGGAAGACCGAGCCATTTAGCCCCACTAAATGCATAGATGATTTTGCTGAGAACTTGATGGCCCAAAGCTGCAGTACAGACTTGTGAATTATATGGCCAGTCTTGGAGCTAAAACAAATAGAAGATAATCAATTTAAAAAGGACTTTTATGGGGCTGAGGCTATGGCTCAGTGGTAGAGCACTCGTCTCCCATGTGTGAGGCCCTGCGTTTGATCTTCAGTACTACATAAATAAAATAAAGGTATTATGTCCACCTACAACTAAAAAAATATTTTAAAAAGGCCTTTTATTTTCTTAGGCTATGGGAATATGTATCCAAGGTTGGCAGGAAGGTTTGCCTATAGGTTACCCTGAAAACAGCGTAGGAGGAAGAATTTGTCCTGTTTGTCCTGTTTGTCTTGTTACTGCTTTCATTTCTTCCCAGTACCAGCTGTCATAGTCTGTTGAGCTCCTAGCCAGCGTCTGGCAGAATGGAATTTAATGGCCCTGGTCCCCTAAAACTGTTGAGGCCTGCAAACTCCCAATGGCCCTTCTCCCTACAATCTCTGTGGCCTCTGGGCCATTGCTGGTATCACATGCAAGGATGCCAGATTTCCTTCTGCATTCAGTTAAGCCTCACCTGTTAGAATCGTGCTCTGGCCTCGATTGGGAGGTGCCAGGAAGAGGTGAGCAGGGCTCCCTGTGCCCCATCCTAGGACTCTGGAGCATGGGTTGGGTGATTGTCTCTATCCTGCTGCTCTTGCTGCTCAGTGAGTCAAAACTGACCACATTGCCATTGTTTTGGGGTGTTGCCATGTGCGCTGAGGACAGCTGGCTGATGAGGTCACTGTCCTTTGGAAGTTTCTTGGTGCTTTCCTCCTTGGTCTGGATTCGTGCTATAGGTAAAGGCAGGGTATGTAACAACATGATGTGTGAGTAAATGACACAGTCAGGCTTACTATACTATTCTATACTATATTATATATCTTAAGTGTCCCGCAATGGCCCTGTGTGAAATGCTTGTTCTCCAGGATGATGCTATTGGAAGGTGGTAGAGACTTTAAAGGGTGGGGCTTAATGGGAGGTCTTTAGGTCATTCAGGGTATGCCCTTGAAGGGAGCTGTGGGACCCCACTCTCTTCCATTCTTTTGTGCGTTGGCCATGAGGTGAACAGTTTTGCATGGTCACAAGCTCCTGCCATGCATGATGTGCTGTCTCACTCAAAGTAAAGGACCAACTAATCATGGACTGAAACTCCTAAACTATGAGCCAAATTAAACCTTCTCTTTTTATAAGTTGATTATCTCAGGTATTTATCATAATAATAGAAAGCTGACTAACACAAGGCTGGATTACCTGTAAGAGTTTCATGATTGCTAATGATTGAGTCTACAAAGCAAAGTCTACAAAGAAGTTTGCATTTGCAAACACACCCAACCTGTGGCCAACAGACAATCTGTAACTCAAATCATCCTATCACAGAAAGGCAAAGCAAGGAGACTGAAAAGAATGGAATGGACCCAGAGACCCTATAGCATGCCATCTGACTTCCTTGAGAAAAGACAGGTCACTTAACAGCTTTGGGGCTATAATTCTTCATCTACACAATGAACACAATAATGCTTATGTGCCTATTAAGATTTTTGCAAATAGTTCATGTGACATTTTGAAAAATCATGTGGCTTTGAACTGGAAAATGAACAATGCTATTGTTACCTTGAAAAAGTCAGTGCAAATCTTGGCTTTTGAAGGTACTACCTGAACTAAACTTAATTATTCTTAATTAGCAGATAATCCCTGACAATTATGGTGAAGTTTTATAGCATGAGCCACAGTCACTTTCCATAGTTAATTGTTCTTTAGTGGCTTCTCTCTGCAAAGCTGAATACAGCAAAGTAACCCTTAGGCCTCATGACTCTCACTGGCATCTCTTTGGAGGGGACTAGGTCTCTTCCAGTAAGCTCAGTATTAAAACAGTGACAGGACTTGGCCCAGGGAACCTTTCTGGGTCACTTTCTCATTCTCATTCTGAGGGGAAGGATGGGCTAATCCAGTCTAATGGTGCCAGATAAGCCTTCTGGCTCAAGGCATGCTCTGTTAGTGGTCCCAAGAGGCAGGCCCCCTCTGCCTTATTTTTGAGCCGCATCTGCCCACTTGCCTGCCTTGTGATCACACCAAACATCTGCTCTCCACGCTTTCATTTCTTCTGGAGCACAGTTCTTATTTTCCCAGTGAGCTAACATGGGAATGATTTTGGAGAACCTGGGGAGAGAAGGTGGACTCTTGGAGAGTCCTTGGATTTGGATCCTTACTCCAGGAATCCATTCCTCAGAGTCTACCCAGCTGCATCACTTGGTGGGACTGGGATGGAGAGACAGGACCTATGGAGGCTGGCTACCAGGGCAAAGGCCTAGAAGGCCTCATGGAGGAAGAGCTGGAACACTGGAAGGAACAAGGGAACACTGCACAAAAAGAAGCAAGATGAGGATGCCCTTAGGGTTTTGTTCCAGATCTGCTGTTTTTCTCGTCTACTTCAGAACCTCCTCTAATTTCTCTGTTTGGGGGTTATTTATAGACCTAGGCATGATGTAAAATTTGATTATTTAACCAAATAGTTTTAAATTTTATTTAATTATGTTTTGTGCCTAGTTAATTCTGAAAACCACTACTGGTTCTCAGGAGTTTTTATTGGTGGTGTGCCTTACACTACCTTACTGTTCTATTTAAAAATGCCCAGCAATTGAGACATCAGACTTTTGCAATTTAAAAATATACTTACCTTCCACCATTTGAGCAACCTTTTTCTTATCTTCAGATCTTGCCTAAAACATAAATGATAACCATGTTTGTTTTGAACTTAGCAGAAAGTAGTAAATTTTTTTGTTTTTCAGAGGAAAAAGATTTATGTGCCACTGTTGATACCTGGCATGATGACTGAACCCTCGCAGCACAGTGTTGGGCTGGGTCTACTAATTGAGAGAATAAATGCAGATACCTAAGAGTCAAAGTGTCATACATACTTTGTCTTACATAGGGACAGAAAATTCATGGACTATGTGTAGATTCTGATAATATAGATTGAGTGTCCCTTATTTGAAATGGTTGGGACTTGAAGTTTTTTGATTTCAGGTTTTTCTGACATTTGGAATATTTGCATATACAGACTGAGAGGTTTTTTAGATGAGACCCAAGTCCAAACATGAAATTGATTTATGGTTCATATATCCACACATGGTTTACAGGCAATTTTATACAGTAGTTTAAATAATTTCATGCCTGAAACAAAGCTTCATAGTGTGGAATGTTCTACTTTTGGCATCATGTCATTACTCAAAAAGTTTGGGGTTTTGGAGCATTCCAGGTTTTGGATTTATAGATTAGGGATAATCAGTTGATAATAGTAACAAAGAAAACATGGCTCAACAACAATGGAGATATACATGTCAACATGCCCTTTGCAAGTCCAAATGAATTTTTAATTTGACTTCTCATAAAATGAATTTGTAATTTTTTGCATGAATTAATATTTATGGGAGTCTTTTTTAACTGAAAAGGGTGGAAGGAGTTTTGTTTGCTTGGGGTCAGGATGAAGGTAAGGTAAATGAATTATCCAGGGTACCACATTTAAAGGGGGTGTTTACTCTTGGGACAGTGAAAGGGCAGGGTTGGCACAACCTTGGGAAATCTTCTTTAAATTTGCTATCCTAGGTTTCTCTCTGGACTCACCCCAGTCCTGACTCTGAGGGAGCCCCTGAATATACAGAGGAGGAGACACTGTGGACAGTTTGGGGAGTGTTTGTCTCTGACTTCTCTGAGGAGGTCTGAGTTGCAGATGTGAGGGAAGGTCAATAATATACAAAATCTAAAGGATGTGCAAGAGGTGAGCCTTTGGGGAAAAGGCAGCACCGTTGGGTTCAGGTGTCCAAGTTGACACAGGATGGAGAAGGGGCCTTTTCTCTTCCCTGCCACTCTACCAGAGTCTGCAGAAGTGCCTGGCACAAGGAGGGCTGGCTTGGTGAGGCCACGAGGAACACTGAAGTGCCCAAGGCCCCTTGCAGAGAAGGACAAGCAGGATTGCTCCTGATCTGGGTGAGCTACCTCTGCGACTCCTTAGAAATAAATCTAGGAGATCTTGGGGGCGGTAGACTTGGGCCAATAGAGGGCATCCGAGAGTCATAGAAACCTGAAGGGCAGACTCCTTTCATGTCTGTCCTGGAGAGAGGCTTGATGGCTTACCCACATTCATAATAGGAAAGTTTATATAACACTTGCATTTTGGATCTGCATTCTGAGCTGATGGTTGCTGAGTTTCAGTGATCGTGCGATGCTCTGAAGGTAATAGATGAGCATGCTGAAATAGAGGACAGACTGGTGAGTGTGCTGCAATGGGCTCTTTGACTTTCAGGCCACATTTCCCAGCTCAGGTGATTGGTGAAAGTAAGAGTTCCCGGGCCACCCCTGTGGCTATCCACCGACTCCTCCACCATAGACAAAATCCAGTGGGGAGTCCCCAAGCCCATGAGCACTGGAGTGGAGTTGCTGTCCCTTCTTTCTCCTGCTTTCTCCAGCAGCCCTTACTGACCTGGGATTCTGTACTGGTGATAGCAACAAGAAGTGGAAGAGATGAGGGCGGGGCATTTTGCAGTGTTTCAAGCTATGAATACTGGCTCCACTTGCTTTTAGTTTTCTTTTTAAGCCAACATGAGCTAAAGCTACTCAGCTGAATTGTGAAATTTCTTTTTGAGGTTATTTAAATAAGATGTTGATACAAATGGTGTTTAGCTCCATTATCATGGCCACAGTAACTGACCAAGAGCTGAGGAGGAGTCCATAGCTACCAGATAGCAGTGGAAACTTCCCTTTCCTCACTGACAACCACTGGCTGTGTTTCCACAGCACAGTGGCTGTGCGACTCTGGGGTGTGACTCAAGAGTCCCTGCTTAGATCATTAGGCTCCGTAAGTGACTAATGAGTGAACTAATTAATTTTATATACTTATTGGGAAGCGGTGTTGTCTTGTGGCAGAGGCTGGCAGGCATGGGTGGTACTTACAACAGGAGCAACACAGCAGGCAGGATGACTATGGGGCTGCTGATGTACCCAACCACAGAGCCAAACCACGCGGGGAAGTCGTTCTCAATCGTCTCTGACACAATGTCATAAATTTTCTCTTGTCCACTGTGAGAAAGAAAAACATAACTCTAGATTTTATTGCTTTTGGCAGAAAGATGCTAAGAAAAGACACTGAAAAATGTCTGGATGCCTAGAGGAGCCCCTCAAAGCCAGCTGGAATGGATACAGATAAATATCCAAATGGAAAAGATAGATAACATTCTCAAGGTGCCCGTGAACCACTATCTAATCAAATATATAGGATTAATAATCCCATTGCATGTGCATGTGTTTTTAATAGCATACATAAAGATAGACTCTTTGTTACATACGTATTGTATCAAAACTGATTTAAACTCTAAGTAGAAATGGTATTACACTTTTCTGTCTGGAGACAGCTAGATAATATAGCATAAAAAGTGATATGGACTATCTTTTAATAAAACTATCTGGGGTTTGACCAGGTGGAATTTCTCTCTAGCCCAGGAGTAATATTATTTCCTTATTTTAACTAATTAATTTATGCATTTATTGCTTTTGTAGTGCTATGAATTGAACCCAGGGGCACTGTAACCCTGAGATACACCTCCAGAACTTTTTAGTTCTTGAGACAGGGTATCACTAAATTGCTGAGGATGACCTTGAATTTGTGATCCTCCTACCTCAGCCTTCAGAGTCATGGGAATTACAAATGTGTACTACTGTGCCTGGCTCTCTTTTTTATTTTAAAGGAGCTTTACTTTTTTAACATGAGCACAGAGATGACTATATCTAAGGACAGCATGATATCAAGGAAAGAGTTTCAATCTTGGCTTCAGATCATGCAGATTTGAGCTCCTTCTGTCTGCCTATTCTGTGAGCCAAGAGAAAAATGAAATTCACTATGACTCAATTTCCCCACAGCTCAAGGTGGTTCTAGGTATAGTCAAGTGAAATAAAATAACTTACCTGAATGGCCCACAGTTTAGAGATGGCTTGTATCGGACAATGGCAAAAATGGTTGGCAGCATACATAGGAATAGCATGAACAAGAGCATTGCCAAATAGAAGTTGTTGGATCTGCCAAGAAACCAAATGCCCTGGATCGAGTTCATTTCATAATGATGATGCATATAAGAACTGACATAGGAATTGTCATCCCAACTCTTTGCAGACAGGAAGATGTTTCATCAGTGCTGCCTAGGAATGGGCATGTCCTAGAGCCACATATAACTCAGAAACCTGGAAATCAGTGCTAAAAAGAACCTTAGAGACCTGCCAGCCCCACATCTGTTCATCTAATAAACACCGGAAGAGCTCACGTCACCCATAAACCATGAAGGCAGTGAGCCTATGTCTGCACTCATGGCTCTTACCCAATAAGCTCAATTCATGGAAAAACCTTAGAGCCATTGTCCATCCACCTGGGCCTTATCTAGTGCTTCCCTCTCATACTCTCACCCTTGAACCTTGTCTCATGTGTTCCAGAACGGTTTGGTTCTTTTGTTTTGATTTTTCACTCTGCCACTTGGGAGGGGCTGGCACTCATAAATGTTCTGCCTGACTGAGCCCTGGTCCCTGGTCTCTGAGCCCTGAGCTGCTATCATTGAGCTTGACTGCCCAGACCTCCCCTAATGGTTCCTGACACCTACTTGATGTGCGAGGCCTCACGCATAATTCTGAAACGAGAACTTGGTCAATCCATGTAGTGATCCTCAACTAGCACTCTTGGTCTGTTTCTAAACTATTGAGTCTTGAGCATCGTGTACAGGATGTAGTACCAATCTGTTAGGGTCTAAGTATTTTCCTCTCCAAAACTCATATTGAAATTTGGTTGTCCTTGTGGCAGGGTTAAGAAGTGCAACCTTTGAGAAGTGACTTGAGTCTTGAGGATGCCACTTTTATGGGTGGGATTAATATAGATATAAAAAAGTAAGCTCAGTCCCCCTTTAATTCTTTGCTCTTCCACTCCACTGTCATATAAGGAACGTTGTTCTCCATGCTGCAGAATGCAGCATTTAAGGTGCCTTAACCCAGCTCCCTGGTTCTCACCGCACACCAAACCTGCTGGTGCTTTGACTTTGAACTTCCCAGTCTCCAGAACTGTGGGTCAATAAATTTGTTCATTATAAATTACCTGATCTCAGGTATTCTGTTATAATAGCACAAAATGGACTGAGACAGAAAGTGAATATTAATTTATGAAAACTTCTCTCTCTCTCCACCCCCACCACACAGAGAAAATGTAGATACACATATAAATATACTAAATCATACATATCTAAATGTAAGCATGTATGTGTACTGTTCACCACATAAAATATAAATATGTTGCCATGCATGCCAGAGTCAAAAATTCTGAAAGTCACTAATATAGACACACACACAAAACAAAACAAAAGAAATCAAAACAAAAACAAACAAACAAAAAACTACTAATGTCAAAGTAACATAGCTGCACCATAATCTGGTTTTCAAAATGTGTTATAAATTTACTACTATGGCTAAAATGAGGACCAGAAAATAACATGTGTTGACAAGGTTGTGGAACAACTGGGACTTCTATATAGTGCTGGCAGAAGTATAGAATGCTATGACCACTCAAGAAAACTTTCTGGTGTTCTCTACTAAAAGTGAACATCTGCATGCCCTACAACTTGGCAATTGCACTGCTGAGCATATCCCCAAGAAGACACAAGAATATTCAAGGTGGCATTGTTCATCTATAGGTAACAGCTGGAAACATACATGTGTATTGGTAGTAGTATGGATAGAGAAATAGGGATGAATTTCCTCAGCAAGATGACTCTTACCAATATGATGTTGAGTGAAAGAAGCTGAACATGGGGGCACACATCCTATATGTGGTTCCATTTACATGAAGTAAAAAGATGGTAAACTGGACCAGGGGTTAATGGACCATTAGAGGCCAGGGGTTAATGGAATGGAGTGTAAGTGGGGTGTTCTGAGCATCATTCATATTCTGTATTTTGATTTAGGTGCTTATTGCATACTTATGCTCAGCTTGTGAAAATTCATCAAGATAAAAATTTATGATTTGTGCATTCTTTTCCTAAATGATTATTAATCCTCAGTTAAGTTTTTAAAAATGTGTGTGTTATGGTTTGGGTATGAGATGTCCCTCCCAACCCCCAACAAATTCCTGTGTTAATGCAGGAACATTCAGAGGTGAAATGATTGGCTTGTGAGAGCTGTAACCTCATCAGTACATCCTAGTTTGAATGGGCTGACTGGGTGGTAACTGTAGGTAGCTGGGGTGTGGCTGGAGAAGGTGGGTCACTGGGTCCCTGTAGCACCTTTCTCTTCTCTCTCTGCTTTCTGGCTGCTGTGAATGGACAGCTTCCCTTCTCTATGCCCTTCTACCATAATGCTCTACCTTATCTTGGGCTCAGAGCAATGTTGTTAGCCCACCATGTACTGAATCTCTGAAACTGTGAGCCAAATGAAACTTTTCCTCCTCTAAGTTGTCCTTGTTGGGTATTTTGGTCATACTGCTGAAAAGTTGACTAACACAATGTGTCATGAGGTTCAGAGGAATAACTATTAATTTTGAGGGTGAGGCACAGGAAATGGCTTCATGAAGAAAATAAAAAAGGAGAAGGGGCAGGATTTTGACAATCAAAAAGTGGGGAGACCCTTGCTGGTAACAGCGACATAGATCATGTATATTCTCTATCAAGGCAGATCTTGTACTTACTGACCTGGAGGCTCGGAATACCTGCTGGTGGGGCACATTACAAGTCAGCACAGCCCAGCTCCTCAGATACATGAGCCCAATGAGCTTGAGAACATTGAATGCTGGGAGGCACGGGGAGAAGAAGGCTCCCATCCTGGAACCATGAAGAAAGTCAGTTTGAATACATTCTTTTCCAGTGAATCTTACAGGTCTGTGGGCTGGAAGCCCCAGAGAGGAAAGTGGTTCAGAGACTTTGGGGTTTATACCCTATGCTTAAAGAACTGGGGAAGACCTCTGAAGGTCTGAGACCTCAACTTCCACAATCTAGAGAAAAGATAAGTCCCTGCAGATGGGTGGCAATCCTATTTTTTTTTTGGTACTGGGGATTGAACTCAGGGGCACTCAACCACTGGGCCAAATCCCCAGACCTTTTTTGTATTTTATTAGAGACAGGGTCTCACTGAGTTGCTAAGTGCCTCGCCATTGCTGAGGCTGGCTTTGAACTCATGATCCTCCTGCCTCAGCCTCTCAAGTGCTGGGATTACAGGCATGGGCTACTGTGCCCGGTGCGATTCTATTTTTGATATATCCTTTTGCACCACTATTTGTGTGTGAACACTGGCAAGGCCCTCCTGGGACAGGGAATACTGGATAACTATACCTTGTGGTAATCTCTGATTTTGCCTGTCTACAGTGAAGATGATGTTAATAAGCTACTGAGATTCAACTTTAATCATACAGGGTAAGCACCGACTTTTGAAGGCCATCCCGACACATTTTAGTGCATCAACTTTTTTGTAATTACAAAAGGAAGGGTAAATACCCAAAGCAATTTGGATTTACTAGTAGGAAAATAAGTATAGGTAAAAGTGTATGTTTAATAAGTAAAAGACTTAAATGTTTGATTTCTTGTGGCAGGCAGAAATGTCATTCTGTCTGATGTTAGGAAAGATACTTTGTTGCCGCCTACAGCAACTATAGCGGGAAAGAAATCGTAGGCAGACTGGGAATGAGTGGTTTCTTTTTTCTTGCTTCTTCTTTTCTCCTTTCTCCTCTCCTCTCTGACTCCCCCGGACTGGTTAAATACTCTTCACCCATTAAGCATACACGTGTACAGGTGCGGCACAGAAAGATTCTTAGTCAAATTCATTAAGGTCAGGTGTAAACAAGTAAACGCCTCCTCTTGGCTCTCAGCCAGCCGCCATCTTAGCTACTTCCTCATTAAAGGCTCTTACCATACTTGGCTTCCTTGTGTCTCAGTCTCATCTTTAACAGCCAGACAATGATGGTTGGTACATCATAGGGTTAAGGGTGAAATTAGGGCATTTGCCAATAAATGGTTGGTGTTGGAGAATATCATGCTAAGCGAAATAAGCCAATCCCACAAAAACTAAGGCCGAATGTTTTCTCGAATATGTGGATGCTAATTCACAATAAAGCAGGGGGGCACTAGGGAAGAACAGCGATAGATTAGGTAGAGGAAAATGAATGGAGGGGAGGGAGGGGATGTGGGCATGGGAAAGATAGTGGAATGAAACAGACATTATTACTGTATGTATATATGTGAAAAATAAGTATAGGTAAAAGGGTATGTTTAATAAGTAAAAGATTTATGCGACCAATATGATTCTGCAACATTACAATTTGAAAAATGAGAAATTATATCCCATCTATGTATGATATATCATAGTGCATAAATGCATACTAATATCAAGTATAACTAATTAAAACAAGTAAAAATTAATAAAAAATTAAATCATTTACTTTAAAATTGTCTGATATCTAGCACATATTGAATACATGTACTATATTTGTGAAGATATTTTTCAAAATACAGTGGACTATGAAAACACAGTATTTGACTATAGGAATATTACCTCATGCCTCTCAATTCCCCACACATTTTAGTATTTTAGTGAATGATTTTGAAGCAATATTGTGTTTTCTGAATGTGCGGAAAATCCAAGGTTCTTTTTCTTGGTTTGCATGTGAACAAATAGCACTGTTTGTGGTGCTATAGGTAAAAGCAGGATGTGGGATAATTTGTGGGGCTCTCCCTGCACCTCCCACCCCCCCCCCCACACATACATGTGCACTGGATGACCCCTGAGGGTTGGCAGTGTCTCTCAGAGCAGGGCCGCCTTGCTTGAGAGGTGCCTGGGTGAACAGACTCTGACCTTGACCTTCTGCCCCTCCTCTGGGATGGGCCTGTCAGTCTGTGCTTTGGCCCTGCTCCTGTCAAAGTGAAACCAGGAACAAAGGGAAAGCGAAGGGCGGGACTGACCTCTGGATCCCCAATTGTGAGCACCAGCCCTTCCCCTCCTCCTGGCCTCCCCCAGTCCTGCCCAGCAACTTATTCTTTTGATTCCTATGCAGATTTTCCCCCCTGTAATCAATAGAAGCTTAAAATCAGACTATTTTCTTCATCATTCCTTACCACAGAATCCTTAGAAAACCATTAATAAAATTACAAGTGTGGAATAGTTCCCTTGCAAAACCTTATAACTGTTTATTCTGGTCATGACCTATCCAAATGAATCAAAATCTTAGCCCAGATGGCATGTTAGCAAAGACAAGAAGCTTAGACACATACCAAATCATTCCTTGGTTGTAGACTAAATGTAGCACATTCTCAGCTATTTTGAATTCCCCATATTCAGGCTAGAAGAGAAAAAGAATTACCACATTAAAAATGAAAGTTGGATCCCAGACATGGTGGTGCACACCTGTAATCCCAGCAATTTGGGAAGCTGAGGCAAGAGGATCATAAGTTTAATGCCAGCCTCAGAAACTTAGTGAGACCCTAAGCAACTTAGTGTGACACTGTCTCAAAATAAAAAATAAACAGGGCTGGAGATGTGACTCAGTGGTTAAGTGCTTCTGGGTTAAATCCCTAATAATAATAATAATAATAATAATAATAATAGGAGCATTGCAAAGTCCTTTGCATAATCCAGCTCTTTGCCCTGAAAGACACTAGAGATTATTGCCTGTGTGGTCACCCAGCAAATGGGAAATTTAAGACGCAGGGTGAAACTCAGCTTTGCACACCTCTCCTGTCTTTCTTCACGTATTTTCCCTGATGTGCCCCTTCAGCCATTCCCGGCTATTTCTCATATCCTGGCATCAGGAAAGGATGCATTTAGCCATAGAAACTTCCCCACGAACACAGCATTTTACTTACAAACTTGCTTTCCAGGTCCCAACACCAGTAGTCACTTAAGTAGCGAACGAAAAGTCCTCTGAAAAAGTCTATGAGCAGGATGCTTGCCACGGTAAAGAGCATGTCAATGATGGACAGCTTCAGCATCTCCTGCAACATGGGATAGGAGAAGGGCTCAACTGCCACCATGACCCCCCCCATTGCCCTCTCTTCCTCCACAATGCTGATGCTCTCGTCTCTGTCCTTTCCCCTCAGTGTGGGCCAGTGGCCTGTCCAGGTGCACCTTCATCTTGCATCTTTATCAGGTGCAGTGGGCAGAGGGGACGGCTTCTGGCACATGAGAGATGTTCAGTGAATATTTATTAATTTGAATTTGGATTCTGACAGCTATAGCCAGAGTTACAGAAAACTAGGAAAGAATCTAAGTTCTATGGTTCTGAGTCACAGAGACTCATTTCTGTGGGATAACAACACAGGATTGAGATTCTCTAATACAAGATTAAATATCAAAGATGAAAGGCAAAATGGTTGAGGACATAGATTTTGGAGCAGATGTCTGGATTCAAGTCTTTATTCTTCTCTTAACTGTGTCCTTGGGCTTCATCTGTGCCTATAAATAAAACTATACAATAAAACTCTCATAAGGACATTGCCCAGCACATAGTTACTACTGCACAAGTCTGTGCACTAATTACAATTGTTAATTTTGGGAACTGGAAAAGCATGAACCTCACTGAATTTTACTTTCCTTTTCTGTAAAATAGGGGCAATGATGCCTCCGAAAGTTGCTAGGGTTAGGTGATAGAAAGGAGGCAAAACGACTTTTTAAAGGACAAAGGGAAGCACCTGGCCAACATATGTTTCCCAGCACTGGCCTTGCGGGCTCAGAGCGTGGAGTGTGGTCTTGTTGGCCTTCATGAGTGGCGTGGTGTAAGTTGGAATGCTGGTCTCTTCCAAGACCCATGTGCTGTTTGTCCTGAACCCCATTCTAGACCAAGGTGTGGACCATTTCCCTTCTTCAGGAGCTGTCTTCGTGGCGAAGATGGTGGCAGAATCTATCCAATGGCTTTTGTTATTTTTGGTGGTAGTTTCCTATGGAGAGAAAGGGAGGAAAGGAAGAAGAAAGACAAAAAGACTGAGCACCTGTTTATAAAAAAGAATCCGTAATGGACACCACACCAAGGTTATCATTGGATTGCTTGGGAATAATTGCATTCTCTCTCTCTTCTTCTCTTCCCATTTGAATAGAGTTGGCCCCAATCATGGGACACAGAGATGTAATGGGTAGTGCTTGTTGGTCCCTGATGTCCTACCTGCTCCATAACATGTGGTATCTCTTCTTCAGGTAAGAATTATCACCCCAGGTTTATGTCTGGAAGACATTGCTCAAGCTCACATTGCAAGTAGCAGGTAAGGACCTAGGTCTATGTAACCTCAAAACTCTGACATGGAAAAATGACTCTCTGTGGTTTCCTGTGCCTACAAGCCTTGAGATTTGAAGCTAGTATAGTGTATCCTGGACAACAACCCTCAGAAAGCTCTTCCTCCTTCCTGTCATCCGCTCCCCCCAACGCTCAGGGTGTCCTCATGGTGGAGCAAGTTAAAAATGGAAAGTTGCCCCCCTGGGCTGGGATGGTGGGCCTCACTGTGAACTGTTTGCCAGGAGATGATTATTCTCTGCAAATTGTCAGAATGAGCCTCTTGGCCTGCTGTTCTTTCTGGGATCATTTGTAATAGCTGTGGACAGCTTCTTCTGATTAGATTCAGGAAATAGGGCACAAAGAGATATGGAGTCAAAAGCTATAGTCACTGTCCCTCACTAGCTGTGAATCCCAGCCTTGGTTTCTTTATTTGGGAAATGAGAATAATTTTTCTATCCTCACCTTGAGAAGACCACAGCTGAGTTGAGTTTGGATGTGATATATGAAATGCAAGTATAAGCAGTGATGCTGACAATTATGATAATGACCCAGGTGTAGGGGGATGAGGTGGAGTGGGGAGGGTGATGATGGGGCAGGCGATTATCCAATCTGGGCACTCACCTCAATGCTCATGCTGTTTACTTTGTCCAGGAGGGCAATGATCAAACTGTAGAGATTCCCCAAATACAGCACAAGGACCCTGAAAGCCACAAACAAGTCCATGGGTCTAGACCTGTCCCATAGTTCTAGACTATTGGGGATATTCTAAGACAATGGCTGTCATGCTTCCATCTTTTAAATCACCTCAAGGATATTAAAATACAGAATTCCAGAATCTACCCTGCTTCAGTAGCTCTAGGTGGGGTCTCCATGTCTTATACTCTTTCAGATGATTTCCACAGTAGCCCATCCTTGGATCAGCATTTTAGAAACACTAGTGTAGCAGGTGTGTGAATTTAGGAAGTGTGGTTCTAAAGGGTAGTATAAAGCATGTGTCTCTGTGCCATGTTTTCTGGTTTATAAAGGTGTCTTCCCATGTGCCATCTCATATGATCCTCATACAGCTCTATGAAGTTCACAGCCTTATGAACTCACTTAAAACACAAGTCAACTGAAACATGAGGAGGCTGAGTGACTATTCAGTCCGATCAGGTCAGAAAGAATCAGCTGCAGTCTCTGAATCTCAGTGCTCCCCTCAGAAACAGATGGGCTGTGGATACAGCTGTACCACATGGGCCACTGGAAGCGAATGGAATCTTCCAGCAACAGTCTCCATCAGCCAAGGACCAAAAACTTGATGTCAGTTTGTTCAGAGCTGAAATGTTAGGGAAGCCTATCATGGAATAGGCCAGGATGCAGCTTTGATTTTGTATGGGAAATCCGTATGGAGAAATGAGATGGGAAAGGAAAATGGTGGGTTTCTTAGCACATCCAGGATCATGAAACCAATGTCCTTTAATGGGAAAGAAGCTTTATCCTGAGAAAACAGAAACCAGAACCAAACTGAACCACGAGTTGGCCATCCCCACAGACTTTCTTCATCTCCTCAAGGTAGAGGTGACCACCTGTGTGCAGGCAGAGGGCATCACAAGGGGAAAACCCACGCAATATGCAAGGCTTTCTCTCTGAATTGTGAAAGGACTTCCTTTGGCACAGTACCAGGACCTTTTTATTTCTGCACTTATCAGGCCTCATGCAGGAAATACACCCTCAGAGTGCATACAGGAAGAGTTGTTTGAAGGAAGTGTGGGATGAATCTCACCTCCTCTGTCTTGGCGTCCCATTGCTGTGGTTTTCACTATGCCATGGATGACAGGTAGCATGGTCCACTGGTGAGTTAATGGAACTAAAATAATATGTCTTGCTGTTATTATCAAAATTAGCCCTAATTTGTCTGGGGCAAGTCTCTCAATGTCTCTGTTTCTCTGGTTTTGAACATGAATAACGAGGCCAATCTGTATAATAGGATTGCTGTTAGACCAAATGCAATAATGGAATTGATTCTCCCCAATGCCTGCTAGTGAGGAAGGAGCTGAGGAACACACTTCTCTTGTTCAGGTCTAAGAGGTGCTGAATGGAGCAGAACAAACCAGGGTTAGAAGCCAGGGGGCTAAGAGCCTTGTTCTTCAGCAGAGCTACCCTGGACTGTGAGGCTCTGGCCAACCCTTTTGTTTTTTCTAGTCAGTTTTTGTTGTTTGTTGGTTTTTCACCTTTGAAACAACAGGACAGTTGGATTTCAGGGGTTGGCAAGTTATGGCCTTCAAATCAAACCTTACCCCTCCCTATTTTTGTGAAAAGTGCTGGAACACAGCCCCACACTTTCATTTGCATATTATTTCTGTGACCACTTTCTTGCTACAACCTGAGAGCTTAGAGTTGTGACAGAGATATCTAAAACCTAAACTACTTACTATGACATCCTTTTTAGGTGTTTTCCAACTCCTGAACGGGAGCAAATCTTTCCACAACGGTCTATGAAAATTAGTTCTAGAGAATGTTATTAGATGTTATAGGAGAAAACAGGGTGAAACCGGTAGGGGTGCTGGTGGGAGCAAGGAGGAGGGGTTCTGACGCCTCCCTCACCATCACCATGTTCATCTTTCCTCACCTGCACATACGGCTTCATTTATGAATGAGGAGACCATGCTCCAGGGAAGAGAAGTAGATTTTTTTTAAAAAATGAGTTTACACAGGTTGAGAAGTAGATTTTTTAAGGAAGACAATGGTGAAGTCATGCTAGAAATGAACATATTTGTTCTGACACCCAAGGGGGGTGTCCGAGGATGCTCCCTTGGACACACCAGCTGCCACACTTGCCACCTGCTCGTATGACCATGGATTATCCTGGAAGAGCCCCAGAATCTTCCAGGCAAATCTAGAAGAATCTCTTTGAGTCTGTGCTTTTGGGAAATTATTAGCAAAGCACAAACTCTTCCTCTCATGTCTGGAAAAACAACCTGGGTCTCTTCCGCCACTCCTAGTCAAACCGTGGGGGCAGTTCAACAATGAGGAAAACCAGACAGACATTTCATCATCCTGTTCCTCTTTCTTCTCAGCTTATTCTGCCTATTTCTCCCTCTCCTCATCCCTCTTTCTTCCCTGCTTCTTGTTCTCCTTTTCCTCTGCTTTCTTTTCTTCATTACATTTTAATCCAGTTCTTCTGTCCTTGTCATCCTGGTCCTCCTTCCTGTCCCTTCTCTTCCCCTGCCTCTTCTATTGCACCTCTCCTATTGTACCCTGCTGAAGTTCTGGGCTGAGTTGGGGAAAAGAAACAAGTTCTGGCTCACAAGGGACCCACGTTCCCACTGCAGTGGCCAGGTGGGTGGGCCACAATACCTGGCCAGCTGGAAGCGCAGCGTGGTCCGTGGGTGGTACATCTCCAAGGCGGCGATGAGGTCAAAGGCGGATGGTGCCAACATGGTGACAAGAGAGACTACCACACTCACCTGCCAAGAGAGCACATGTGAGACCCTGCATTTCCCCGGGTCCCCCAACCCACTTCACTTACCTACATTTGGCCTCTCAATCTAATATTTGGAATGTGGGTATCCACAGGGTCACGCAGTTCCTAATCTCTCCAAATCTCTGCTAATTATCTTTTTGTTTTTTGAAAGGCCACTGTTACTTTATCATGGGTTTATTCTTTTTTTAAAATATTTTTATTTATTTGCTTTAGTTGTACACAATGTGTTTTATTCAATACATTTTATTTGTACATGGTGCTGAGGATCGAACCCGGGTCGCCCACGCGCTAGGCGAGCGCTCCACCGCTGAGCCACAATCCCAGCCCCTCATGGGTTTATTCTTTTTGGGAACATTCCTTTAGTGTTCTGAGGACACTCATATGGGCCATTGGGGATTCACTAGCATTCATGCCACATTTTTCAATTACCATCTCATCTCATTTATACTTACTTCCCTGACCTGGGATGGAAGATGGAAATAACTGTGATTATTATGACTAGAAAAGGAAGGCGGAGAGGTGATTTAATATTCTGTCTGTTCATGGAAGATTAATTACCCAGAGAATTATGCCTGGCTCTTGTTTCTCTGTACTTATAACAAAAGAAAAAGACATTTTAGCTGGTGTACAAGAGTTTGAGCTAAAATAAGACATAATTTCTGAATATATCTTGTGGTCCGTGCTCTAGGACAAGACTGGAATTATTCCCTAGAGGCAGTTCTACATAACTCACTAATGAAGCAGAAAAGCAGCTACTTTGAAGACTGGATGCAGGTAACTAACAGGCACCAAGTACCTCATTCTTTTCCCAAAGGGTCAGTTCTTTCTTCGACTGCTCCAGCTTCTGGGACCGGTCCACCACAAAGTAGATGAGATAAATGCTCCCAGCCAGTGAGAGAAGAACCAGGATGTTGGCAATGATCCTCAGGCAGATGGTCACTGCCCTGTGGGGAGAGGCAGGCACCGTGACCATCAGACCACCGTGAGGCACTGACCAGAAACACATTCCCTGCAGAGAGGGTCCTCCACCCTGAGGAACCATCACTTCCCCTCACCTCAAATTCCTCATTTTCTGTGAGATCAACAATGAGTTATAAATTCAACCAGCCAGAATCTTGGGGCTTTAAACATATAAACAATCAACACTGGTTTTAGAATATGAATATCTGGCTTTCAAAAAAAATCTCTGCTACTTAAACTTGGAGCCCTGTGGTTTGCACATTCATGTTTTAAGGAATTGAAATAAATGTGTTCAGCAGAGGAAGGTGAGATGATTTCTGTCAGTCCGTATGATGAATCTGACATTGCATCACATACCTTCCTGGGGCCTCATGAGCTGTCTTTCCCCTATGGAATGTAAGCTCCCAGACTTCCTAGTGTTTTTGTTGCTGTATCCTCAGCTCTTAGAATAAGCCTAAGCATGTCTAAGCACATGATAAATATTCAATAGATGAGTGAGCAAATAAAGACACAACTAAATGACATGTGACATGGGACTCATCTCTTTTCTCATTAGCTCTCACTGTCACAAGTCTCTAAGAGTGTGGGAGATCTCGAAATCAACAGTGATTCTGGAATTTAGTATAACTGAAACCCATCTACTTTTTGTCACAATGGGGGACAACTCACTGATTGGCTCAGGTTGGCCTGTTTTTAAGGTAATCTGTCAACTTTGGGGCTGGTTTTAACCTGGTTTCCCTCGTAGAAGAACCCCAGGCAGAGGCCTGTTTGTACATAGTTAATTTGGGAGGTGGCCCCAGAATGTAGAACAAAAAAGCATTAGCACAAGGATGTGTGGCAGAGTTCGCCACAGCTGGAGGCAACTGCAGGACCTCCTTAGGGACTACAGAATGCCTCCCAAACTGTCCACCCAGAGTGAAAGAGAAGCATTTATCCCATTCCCTATGGTCAGCACTGCTTCCAGCTTATGGCTATATGAGTGTTGGCTGGGACCTTGTGGGTATGCCTCAGAGGACCCCAGGGAAGCAAACAGTAGGCAGAAGCAAGGGGAACATGCATATGGCCAGCAGCATCCTATAAAGCTCTGCCTAGGGACAGGGACAGGAAAAAGAGATGTGGTCAAGAGGAATTGAAGGAACACACAAGAAGGGAATCATCCCCTCTTGTGAAGTTCCACCAGCTGGGACCTTGGACAGGTCAAGACACCCTCTTCTATAGGTGTCCTGGCCCTTCATCAGCACAATGGAGGAACGCAATACCAATTGAAATGATAAATGTCACCTTGCCAGGTAAAAAATAAAAACATGGCATGCTATGATATTATTATCAACTCTGGTGGCAGAGGAGTAAAGATCAAGAATCACAGAGCACTGGAGATGGAAAACCCTGAGAGAGTTAGGCCCACGAATGCAGTCCTGGTGCTTCTTTATTTCCTCCAGTCTCTAGACCACACCATTATCTCATTTCTAGGGTCATGCTGCCTACATGGTCTCAGTCCAGGGAAATGTGGCCCTGGGGCAGGTCCTGCAATTGATTTTCCCTTCCAGTACCTGGTGGCCCTTTTGGGGACTACACTAGAAAATGCACGTGGGGCAGAGTGAAGTAGCCCATCAAATGTTAGTTTTCCCCTTTCTCTACCCTCTTCTTCTGGGTCCTGTTACAGCATGCTGTATATCCTAGAATGGCTACCATTTTTTGTAGAAGAGAGGTATCAGGAAAAGTTTCTCCTTGGTTCCTTTGATTGTTTTAATAATGACTTCAGTGATCTGGAATGAACTTAACATTGCTACAATTTTCAAATTTGAGGAGCACTTTCAATCATGTTGTGAGATCTGCTAAAGTGCTCTGTTCTCGGGGATTCTAATCTGGTAAATTGGGGTCTGGGCCACAGGAGTCTTCATTTCCAGCGACTGCAGGTGATTCTGATGTGGGTGGGAGCTCTCCAGCTTCTGAAAAGCACTAATAGAACCCCATCCATCCATTTCTCAGGTGAGAAAGTGCAGGCCAGGCAAGTTCAGGGAGTGAATGACAAGAGCAGGGCCAGAAGCCATGTCCTCAGACCACCTATACATAGCCCTTCCCAATACCACCCCTTGCTTCCTGCCATTATCCCTGTGGCCGGTGTGTTTCTTCAGTTCTCCAAAAACTAATTAGGAGGACTAATCAATCAGTAAGGATCCCAGGTGAATGCACATGTCAATCTCAGTGCAGACAGAGCCATTGCCCCTTTATCCCTTTCTGGGCAAGACCTTGCCTTGCATCTGTTCTCTGGTTATGGTGTTGTTCCTTCACCAACATACTGCTCAAGCTCTCATGAAGAACCTCACATGGAAGAAACCATCTTGAAGGCCTAATGAACATAAAGGATGCTATTTGTGTCTTGTGAGCTTTAGAGATTTGTTTCTAAATAAAATGAGTCATAACAGCTTTTGTAGATTTGTTTCATTCAGAAAACTGAAAGTTGGCACTATATAACAGTTATATCATCTAAGTGGAAAAGTAGGATGCTGGTTAACTTCAGATCTCTCACCCTGTCACAGGCTCTGAGGAAGGAGGAAGGACTCTTAAATATTGGTATAGGAAAGTATGGGGTTCCCACAGACCACACTACTAGGGGGACCAAGATCACAAAGAAAGAAGACCTATTTGACTTGTGAAAATAAAATACAGATAATCTAGTAAATTTTTGTACTAAGTTGAAACAAAACTCATCACAGAACATATTAATACCTACAGATTTTTGCTTTTCTTCTTTTCCTGTTCTTCCAGGATAGCCTCCTTTAAAGAAGAATACATATAACATTAGGAGCTTAGCATTATCATTAACTATAAATCATTAAAAATATTCAGTATTTTAAATCATATGTTTAATACTTTCTTTTGTAAGATTCTACTGATATCAATGAATTAGATACAAATTGTGTAATAATCAGTTGAAGAAAGGAAATTGGAAATTGGGAAGAAAAATTGGAGATGGGAAGATTGTGATAGTTTAAATTATCAAAATACATTTTTCTCAAAATAGGGTGCCATTTAATTGTTGCAGTGGTTCAATTGGCCCAGATTTTTGACTGCTTTTGGTCTCCTTTTCTGAGTTAAAAAATAAATGCTTATATTCCTAACATATACATATTGATTCATTTACAGGTTATATTATTGACCATAGTAATAATCCATTATGTGAATTATTAAAAATATACCAAATGAAATTCTTAAAGGATGAAATAAAAATAAACAAACAAATAAATAAATGGAAGTTGTAGCCAGGTACAGTGGTGCACTCCTGTAATCCCAGTGCCTGAGGGAGGAGGATTGCGAATTTGAGGCCAGCCTCCACAATTTAATGAGCCCCTGTCACAAAATAAAAAGAGCTGGGGATTTAGCTCAGTGGTAGAGCGCCCCTGGGTTCAATCCTCAATACCACAGTAAAAAGAGGGGGGGGAGGGAGGAAGGGAAAGAGAGAGAGAGGAAGGGAAGGAGGGAGGGAGGGAGAGAGAGAGAGGGGAGGGAGAAAGAGGCGGGGGAGAGAGACGTTCTCTCCTGGCTCGCTGGAATCTTCTGTTGTCCTGTCTGGAGCTTGCTCTCTGTCGGGGCGGGCCCCTGCCGGGCTCAAGGTGCCACGTGGGGCGGCGCGGCTCGCCAGCAGGGGGCGCGCTCTGTGTGTCGGGACTTGCAGCGCTCTAGCTTCGGCGCACCCTGCACAGGCTTTCTCTCACCCTGATGCTGTTCACGACCGCCGCGGTTTTGCTCTCTGCAGCCTCTGGGTTTCCGATGAGGTAATCCCATGCGCAGAACACACGCCAGCAGAAGGTGTAGTTTTCGTTGGAAGCACTAGCCAGGCTTGTGCGGGAGTTCTTAGCCATCCTGCAAAAGAGGGATCAGAACGGGTGCTTGGGAACAGCTCCAGGACTAGGATCTTCCTCTCCAGGCTGTTGCTATTCGACTTGGAGTTTTATGTGAATTAGAAAAGCTGCCTCATCTGGGTTGATGTAGCTCCTTAGGCCAAGTGCCGGGTGGATTTCGTGCCCTCAGCTAAACTTTTTGACCACTCTGAAAAGTGCATTGGCACATTAGTGTGTGAGCCCATTTGACAAGGAGTCCCACCCCTGCAGTGGCCCCAGCACCTCTGTCTGCACTTTGGTAACTTACAACAGGTTGGAAGCACAAATTAGAAAGAAGCGCAGTGAGACAAAATGGTGGGGGCCAAGTTCTCCTCTAGGCTCAGAAACTGTAGTCTGTGTTCCTCCAACGTCTTTTTTTTTTTTTTTTTTTAACATTTTTAGTTGTAGATGGACACAATGCCTTTATTTTTATTTATTTTTATGTGGTGCTGAGGATAGAACCCAGTGCCACACACATGTTAGGAAAGCACTCTACCAAGGGAGCCACAACAGCAGCCCCCCTTTTATTTTAAATATTTTTCCTCTAAAGTCTTAATTTAATTTAACATAATTTTTTTTTTTTTTTTTTTTTTTTTTGGTACTGGGGATTGAACTCAGGGGCACTCGGCCACATCCCCAGCCCTTTTTTTGCATTTTATTAGAGACAGGGTCTCACTGAGTTGCTAAGTGCCTCGCCATTGCTGAGGCTGGCTTTGAACTTGCAATCCTTCTGCCTCAGCCTCCCAAATGCTGGCATTACAGCGGTGCCCTGCTTGGCTTTCATAATTTCTTAACAGGATATTAAGCAGTAAGGAAACCTGGTGATTTCCCAAGCAAACTTCCCATTTTACAGGTGAAGCCCGGAGAGGGGAAGCAAGTTGCTGCGGGGGGCTCCCAGCGGGGGTGGTGCAGGACTCCCAACCCCTGGCCACTGCGCTTTCTTTTGCTTTGTGCCTCCAGTCAAGGATGAGCTTGAAGTTTCAACTGTGTCACATCATAGATAAACTGACCTTAGCAGAATCTGTAACCAGATCACAGGCAAACGTACAGCTAACAGAGACCGCTTTGCTTTCTGCAATCTCTGGTCACCTAGATCACAATATTCATCTCTATTAAAGCATCTACTACGTTGTCTAAAATTGCATAAACTGGTAAGTCTGTATGATCCTTGTCTTTCCAGTTCCAACACAGCACCTAGCTCAAAGCTGTAAGTGTTCAAAAAGTACTGGTTAAAATGAGCATACCTCTTTGGTCTTGGTCTCCTCCTCTGTAAAAATAGGTATAGTTATGTCCTTACTTAGCAGGGTTATTGACAAGATTAAGTAGGATCACACATATCATAATTCCTCCACATGAATCTTGAGGAATTGAGCAGTCATACTTTTTTAAAAGAATGATGAAGCTGTAAGCAAACACTGCCATCCCCACCAGGAAATACGCCAAGGGCAGCCGATAGCCTGCTCTCCCGATCCTTCTCTCCCTGCCGTAATAGCCATAGAAGAGGACTGAGTACTGGAGGTAGCCCTGCAAAGAGAATACTCTGTGTCATTCCTGATTCCCAGGTCTCAAATAGTCCCATTCATTCCCTTAGTCAAGGCTAGAGCGTGGCAAGCATGAACCTCACCCCCAGGGACCAGACGGTATCCAGGTCTTGGGCAGATGCAACCTGCTCCTGCGGGATGCTCTTGCTGGCTGTGCTTCCAAAGGGCTGGCCTGCAATCAGCTGGTGAGAGAGGAAGGGATGTCATATGGTCCTCCAGGTGAGGGGACCAGAGAAAAGGGGAGGCGGATTCCCATGCATCTGTAAAGGTGTCACCCGTAAGAGAGCTCTTATGGGGGTGGATTTTTGCTTTGTTCACATGAATGGAAAGTTGATTATGGGTGATCAGATTTTCTTTGGCTGTTCAGGGCCTGCTGGGTACATTCTCTCTGGACTAGATGTGCTATCTGTGGATGAATCACTGAGTTCCCTGGGATTTGGGGACTGCATGGGAAATGAATGGCCCCATTTACTTCATTAGGATGAAATTTAGTTGAATAATGCATTTTATTTTAACAGGTTTGGCAAACTGGCAGCCTGTCACTTCTTTTGTAGAGCCTGAGAGCTAAGAATGGTTTTTTGCATTTTTAGTGGTTGGGGAAAAAATCAGAAGAAAAATAATATTTTGGGATAAATTAAAAATTATATAAAATTCAACTTTCAGTTGGCATAAATAAAGTTTTATGGGATCACAGCCACATTAATTGTTTTATGTGTTGTCTATGGCTGCTTTTGCTCCACTTGGTAGATTTGAGTAGTTGTGACAGAGACTGAATGGCCAACAAGGCCTGAAATGCTTAACTGTACTGCCCTTTATAGAAAAGATTTGTCACACAGGTATTGTCCTTCCCACCAGAGTAATAAGAGAGGTCATTCTATACTATCAGAACATAACCCTTGTAACAATGGTACTTCTTTCTATTCTGAAATAGTTCTTACCTCCGGGACGACAATGAAAGCACCTGTCATTATTGTGAGCACAAGATTAATTCCAAATAACCATCTCAAGAAGATGAAGTAGGAGGCCACGCCTGACCCAAAATGGCCTAGAGAAAGGTAAGACAGTGTAGTCCATTTAGGCTCCATCCTCAGGGTGCAAGAGATCTTCATAAAGCAACACTAATTTTTCCTGTTATCATCAGGGTATAGAGTAAACATGCTATATTATGCACATAAGAGCATTCTTCCAAATGGTAATTTAGATGGGTCATGATGACCATGATTATCTACTGTTTTATATGAAGGAAAAAAACATCCCTAGTTTACCAAAAATAATCATTTCCCTAATGACATATTCATCTAAAACACCCTATCAAATTTATAATAAAAAATGTATGTTAAGAAGTGGGAGCATCTTTTGAGAATTTGATATATTTCTCTTCTGTTTGAGGTCCTTTTGAGAATTCAAAGTATTTTTATAAGGGTCCTTTTGGCTAAATTTCAAAATAAAAAACAATTTGTTAGATGTTTACAATTGGGAAAACCAAGTGAAGGATTCATGGGAATTATTTGAAAATTTCATTTTGCAAATTTGTAAAATTTCTTTGCAAATATATCTCACTCTAAATTAAAAAGTAAAAAAGTGATTGATTCCATTTAAATATTAAAATATTTTTCTACATTTTTTATCTAACTTTAGATTTTTACACACACACACACATATAATATTTCTTTTCTATGCCATTAAATATAGCAGTACTTTCCTTGATAATTTCTTTCTTCGCTCTTACAATTAGATGGGTCTCCATTCTGAGATCACATCACTGATATTTTCTCTGACTCTTTTATGATTTCCAATTGGATATTTAAATACACAATACAATTTTAAAGTAAAGGAACCAAACTTACTCTTTAAGACAATTGAATCAATTATTCCAGCAATATTTATGGAATAATTTAGACTATAATAGTCTAAAGGTCTGTATTTCTGCTTCTGAAAAAAATTTTTTTTTTTACTTATTACTTTGATTTGTCAGTGAATTCCTGCTCTGTGCCATACTGTTTTGATTGTTTAGCTTTCTAATGTATTTTTAAGATTTTGGTCAGACAACTTCATTTGTATTTTTCCTTAAAATTTTTGTTTAATTGATCTCTTCAATGTTCTTCTTCCATATAAGTTTTGTGATTATTTTGGCAAATACTTAAAGCAATACATTGAGACTTTTACTGGAATTGCATTAAACTTATAAATTAATGTTGGAATTCATAATCTTCCAAATATTAAATCTTCTCATATCTCTTCATAGAACTTTTATATTTTATAGTCCAATATTACAGTTTCCTTTATTTCAGAATTATTGTCAACTTTATTCATAGAAGTCTATGTGTGTTGTGGTATGTGTGTGTGTTTTAAATGTGATTTTATCTACCTTTTTAGCATGTTTTCCAAATGCTTACAATTATTTCTATGAAAAGTGATTTTTTTTTTTTTTTTGTATTTTGCAATTTTCTACATTACCATCTTATTTATCCTCAGAGTTTTTCACTTCATCTTTTGGGGTTTGATGTGTCTGACTGAATGAATGAACTGGGAGAGAACAAACAGCGCTATCTTGGAATGTAGAAAAGAAGCATGGGGATTATTCCTGTCTTGGCGGGACAGAGCAGGTCTTCTTGCATTGCCCTGCTATGCAAATCTCCCAGCTGCACACTGTGGGGACTGGCACACACCAGATCATTCTCAGGCTGTGGATTGATGACTGATCTTGCATCCCTAACCCTGACCCCTTTCCAGGTGCGATTACTCACTCTCAATTTTCTTTATCCTCATTTCCCAGGGAATGAAGATGACCACAAAGTTACAGGCAAGACGAGCAAATTTCCTCCAGAGCTAAAATGGAAAGGACAGAATTAGAGAACTTCCTGTTCATGAGGATGACAATGGAAGTGTGACAGTAGGGTCCTAGTTAGAGGAGGGACTCCCAGACATACCCTTTGGTACATTTAATGATGGCTTCATAGGCCATTAAGCAGCTCTAGGACCAAAGTAGCACCCTTGTCTTTCTCTGTGCTTCTGACCAGATGAGTGGACCACTGCTTTGGGCTCGGAGCTATGGTGCCTGTGTTGAGGTGTATACTCTTTAAGGATGTAGCTCCTCTTGTTTATAGCATTCCTGATTCAGGGACAGAGGTCAGACTTTGAATGATGCATCACTTGACCTTGCCATGGACCTAAGGTGGCTCTGGGAGTGGGGACCAGGAATCCACACAGCTAACACAATCACCAAGTGACCACACTTATACCTCTGTTTAAGGCCCAAGAGTTTAGAGCCTACTGTGAAAACAAGCCACACCCAATATGTGTTTTGCATTCTGAGCAGGGTTAGTTTCCCAGGTTGAAGCTGTCAGGAATAAGCTCTAGAAATTTATCTTGTAGATTTAAGATGCAATTGTTAGAAGTTTGAAAAAAAAATTTTTTTTTTCTCTCAAAGAAGAATGAAGCAAAACATGTCCTGACACTGGCTGTGCTCTCAGACAAAGTTGGCAGGTTGCATTTTAACACACAAACAATCTGGGTTTGTGTTGGAAGCAAATGATATCATTGCACAAAGAAGGGTTACAAATGTGATTACCGCATTCTGAACTGTAAGACAGCACACGGTCCTGATACAGACATGTATGGTAATGTCATTCTGGATGTGTCTGCTAAGGCCAGACGGCTGCTTGGAAATGAAAATCTGAATTTTATCAGAAGCTGGAATTGTTCATCTTCTGCTTCCAGAGCCAACTCAAATAGGGCCACTCCCATGAAGCCGTCACACAGATTTTCTGTAGCCAAAAATAGATTTGTCCTGTCTGTAAACTCCCTTGTCTGTCTTATAACGTTCATCATGCCTTATCTTGCATTACCTTTGTTTGGTACATATGGTTTATCTCCTCAAGCACAAAGAACAACAACAACAAAAAAGGTTTTCTGATCTCTGTCCCCAATAGTGTTCAGAGGAAGGGGCTCTCAGACATCTTTTGGCAAGAATTTGGGGATAGAAAGTGATTGGGGTCTGTGTCCTGCTTTAAAATATGAAGTCTAGCCAGGTACATTGATGCATGCCTGTAATCCTAGTGGTTTGGGAGGCTGAGGCAAGAGGACCTGAGTTCAAAGCCAGCCTCAATAAAAGCAAGATGCTAAGCAACTGAGACCCTATTTCTAAATAAAATACAAAATAGGGCTGGGGATATGGCTTAGTGGTAGAGTACCCCAAGTTCAATCCCTGGTGCCCCCCCAAATGTGTGTGTGTGTGTGTGTGTGTGTGTATGTGTATGTGTGTGTACACACATTATAAGACAGACTAGGGAGTTTACAGATAGGACAAATTTATTTTTTGGCTATAGAAAATCTGTGTGACGGCTTCATGGGAGTGGCCCTATTTGAGTTGACTCTGGAAGCAGAAGATGAACAATTCCAGCTTCTGATAAAATTCAGATTTTCATTTCCAAGCAGCTGTCTGGCCTTAGCAGACACATCTAGAATGACACACACACACACACACACACGTATATACACATTTGATACACACACACATGCACACACACGTATATGCTCGAGAAAACAGGGGTGGCAAGCCAGAGACCTGAGTTCTAGCTCTACTTCCTCATCTCCCTTACTCTGTGCTGCTGGGGAAGTCATTCTCTTCCTTTGGGATGCTGCTGGCTCATTTGTATAAGGAGCAGTAAAAATCAATCAGTGGCAGTCACAATGCTCTTTGCTTGCAAAATTGCTTGAGAATTTTAGTATATGAAACCTACAAACCAGGGCAGCTTTTTTAATATAATTTTTCAGACATGTAAATTTATAATCATCTTTAATTTAAATTTTATTAAGAATATGTTATTTCAGAGAATTTAACAAAAGTATATTTATCATTTTTTCTGTTAAAATAAACTTTTAAAAAATGTAATACTCAACATTGATGCATATGAGACCAATAAATTGTTTCATTGTGTGTGACAATATAAATGAACAAGACTTTTGAGAAATAATTTTTTAATATTTATCAAGAGCCAAAAAAGGGATTATAGTCTTTTCTACAGGGATCCCTTATCTTAAGAATTTAAAAAGAGGAAAAACTATCTGCTAAGAGGTACTTTGTAGGTTTAATCATGAAAAGTTTGAAGCAATATAAGTATCTGCTAGCAGGCAAATGATTAATTAAATTAATATACACTTATCTGATGGAATATTAAACAGCCACTGCAAATGGTTAAGTCTAACATGGACCATGAGCAACATAAGTAAACTTTACAATATTAAGTGGAAAAAGTAGCAAAACAAAAATATGTGTAAACTACAATTACTCTGAGGTGAAAATGACATACTTCTGCAATTATTGACACATGAGATTTTAAAAAACATACTATATTGGGGGCCATGGAAGTGATTTTTTTTGTTTTGTTTTCTAAAAAGATATATGAAATAGCTTTATAAACATATCATTTTAAGGTATACTAAAGTTTGGCTTAAGTCACTGCTTGGGGCTACTTGGGGAAAATAACAATCAAAACCCTTAGCACTATATTGTAAAGTGAGAGCTGGAATATGCCTGTACCTCTCTCATTGCGAGGGATTCAGTGATGCGGGTGTACTCAGTGACACAGCAAACAACCCCTACCTGTGTGGATGGGGTTAGGTCAGAATGGACACTAGATTATTCTCAAAAATAAAAAAAAAAGTCATCTTTTCCTGATGAACTAAGCTTATCATGGTCACACAATTGGTAAGTGATGGCATCTGGGACTAAAATTGAATTTTGATAATTTCAGATCGTCTGGCTCTTCACCTGCTCTGCATAACCTATGTCCAATGGCAAGTGCAGCTTCCTAGTCCTGGAGAACCCAGGAAGGGGTGGCTGTGCCCACGTGTGTGTTCGTTACCTCTGCACCTGCTGCTTGGTAGCCCCGGGTCCTGGTCAGCCGCCCTTCAAACTTCAGCACAATCTCCTTTGCTCGTCTGAGAGAAGGGAAATGAAAGAGTGAGCACGACTTTATCACCCAGTTTTTGGAAAAATACGTGAAGATGTAATAGAATGGATACCAAAGCTGCAGGGTGGGATGCTGTGGGAGGGTGGGGTTAAACTAATATTTCATTTCCTGACTTTTGTTAACCAGAAAACTCCTTACAATGTTTTTTCTTTAACATTTAAATAGATGAATTAATCTAAAATGATGAATTAATACCAAAATTAGTTCAGTTGAATTTCTTAACGCTCTTGGCTGATTCAGGAGTTTGGCTGGGGATCACTAGCAGGGTGGAGCGTGTTGGCTCCTTCAACCTAGCAACCTTTCTCTTTCAGTCAATTCCTTAGAAGTGATAATTAGACCTGGCTTCAGAAAATTGGCTTCAAGAAAAGGGTGGTGTTTGGTTAATGAGAGCAAAAAGTTGTGTTTAGATAGCCAGGAGCAACCTGAATCACTCCAATCAAACTATTGACACACAGTTGGTCATTTTGTTGAGCTGGTGTGATTTTTCAATTTAAATGTTTGATTCATAAAACCATAATGAATTCCTTGGGATAGATGTTTAAGTTCACAACTAAATGAGCAAAAGGATTAGAAAAGAATTGTTAGTGCTATGGGACAGACTGAATATTTCACCTCAAAGTGACCTAGACATATGTGACTCTAATGCAGAGATCCTCCTTATCTGGCGGTCAGCTACACTTCGCTTGATCCTACTACAGTTACAGAACTTAATTCTTCAGAATCCGCCAGTTTGCCAGTTTCGCAAGTTTACTCATTGGGGTGTTCTTTTGTGTGCCTTCCAAGCAACCTCCCAGTAACACCCACCAGTTGTGAGTCCTCCCTTAGAAGACACAAATAACTAGCCAGCTCCCTTTTCCATATCCAGGGTGACTCTCCAAAACATGACGTAATCTGAGTACTGGGTTTTCGCTTCTGCCCACTTAATGCAATGTCCTCATTATCATAGTTCACCCAAGGCACTGGCTTCATTCTGGTCAAAATAAGAAGAGCATATAAGGGTGAGGTTGATGTCCTACCCCATACCATGACTACTATATTGGTGGCCATCTTCAATACAGTTGAGAACCCATCCAAGTTAAATAACAATTTATTTTATGTATTTATTTATGATGTTTTTCCTGCAAACATTTTCTGTATACCTATTTTGGATCAAGTACAGTAGAATACAGACATGTATAAAGCAGAGTCAGTGACCTGGAAGGGTGTGTCACTTAGAAAGGATGAAAAATGGGAATATACCATGACTGGGAGAGAGTGGGATAGCATGTGCTATTTCAGGGGGGATCAGGTGCAGAGGGGGCGAGGAGGGGCAGATCTGACCTAGGCCGGGTCATAGGACTGTGCTGATCCCAGCCACCTCACCACTCACTCCCCTTCAGGGGAGACAGGTGTGTGCTATGTCCTCGCAGACACTGGCTTTTTATCTGTGTCACATGGTGCACGCTTAATTCCCATGCAGTCAGGGGTCAGTGCTTTCTGTGGTTTCCACTCAAGTGCTGGGATAAGCCTCAGCAGGTCCAATTAGTAAGGTGTTGCTCCGGTGGCTTCTTAGGATGGAAAAGAGAGGTGTGTGACAGGGGATGAGAGAGGGAAGTGCTCAGAGGGCAAGCTGCCTTACCTTTGGCTGATGCATGGCTGGCCTTAGTCTGCTTAGAGCTCTTGCTGAGTCATGCAGCCAAGCAATGTGGTGGAAGGCCTGGTTTTATCTTTTGTTTCTGAAGTGCCTTGACAATAAAGCAATACTTTTCTCTATTCTGGCCTTAAAGTTAAAAAGGGTTAATCTCCTATTATATAGGTAACAACTAGTCATCATTTCTGAATGATTTTTTTTTTAGTGAAACATATGCTCTTTTTATTTTTAAAATTAATTTCTCAAATGATCACTTTGATAAAGTTCCCATGTTTCAATACCATAGAACCCTGGACTTGATGTCAGAAGAGAATCATGTTTAAAGCTCAATTCTAGCACTCAGAAGCCATGCATAGCTTGGGTTGGTCTTTTAACATCTCTGAGTATCAGTCTTCTGAGCTGAAAAGTGGACCTAGGGCCATCTTACTCCAAGAGTAGAACTGATGGGAGCTGATAATAGTCATGGAAGACAGATAAAGGAGAATTAATTGGAACCTTCTGAGGGTGAAACTATGGATGACTAACTAACTGTTGGAGCCACCTGAGGGGCAGGTTAGTCCAACTGGAAGAGCAGTGCCTTGAATGGAATCCTAAGGAAGGACTGATTTATTTGATGGAAAAGTATAAGCTCCATAGATGGTAGAGAAAGGAATGTCTGGTTGGCATCTAGAAGAGCAAAGGGTGACAGTGGTTCTGTCCACATAATGGTTGCCTGATGACCAGGGTGGTGTCTGCTTTGCTAGGAGGGTGCTCTGCTAGTTCACAGTAGCTCATTGGCATAGGTGATGGAGGCCATCCTACTAATTCCCCTTGCTGAGGTCCCTGGCATCAGCATAAGCAGTCATCAGTCACTCTTAGTGAGTGATTACTACCTACCCAACACACTACAAATCCTTCAAGGGACTGCTGTCAGTGATCTCAAACTTGAGTTTGTGAAAGCATCAACTTAAAAGCATGTTTAAAATACCAAGGAAGGAGGTAGAGGTGTAGCTCAGTTGAGCACTTGACTATCCTGTGAGAAGCTCTAGTTCTGATCCTCAGCAGTGGAAGATGAAGGGAGAGGAGGAAGAGGAGGAGGAGAGAAGAAAGAAAGAGAAGAATAAGAGAAAGAGGAATAGAAGGAGGTGGCTGCCAAAAACCCCAGGGCCTTCCCCCACAGTTTGGTTCAATAGGTCTGAGAGTAGCCAGAGTCTTTTGAGTTTTAAATAGTACTCTAAGAACAAAGCAGTTGACATTTTTGGAATTATTTCTTCAGGCTCTTACTCGTTCACTTCAACTTTAAAGAGAAAGTAACTGATATTTGGAGAAACAAGAAAAGCACCCAATATCCAAGGACTAGAGATTGGCAGATAGTATTTGAATTCAGGAAATGTCTTTGAATCCTTAGCACTTAACTATTATACAGACACACTTCATAAAATGACTCTTAAGTATAATAATCTGGCGTCCCATAGAGAGTATTCCCCATCTAGGGGAGGTAAGAGCAAGGAAACTCAAATGAACATCTCTTTTCATTCTGACTTGTACCTGTCTCCTGTGAGTTTAGAGACAATGTTAAAATCTAGTGTTTGGAGTAGAGGTAGAAGACCAAAAACTTTCCACCAACACACACACACACACACACACACACACACACACACACACACACACAAATGACACATAAATATACACCATATAGACCCCCCCCCCCACACACACACACTGGCTATGTGGTCCAGCCAGGCCCCTCAGACACCTCTGTGACTTCTCTGGGTCAGGTCAAGAGCCACCTGGGCACCATTCTCCTGTGGATCTGTCCTCTTGCTTCCATGGGCAGGGCCTGGTGCTTTATTGGAAAACATAATTACAGTAATTAGTAACTGTTGTTGAGGACCTTACCTCAGTGCTTTTAGCTTTTGTCCCATGGTCCAGGGCCTGCAGCGAATATTTGCCATGAGATCTTTCTGGAACTGTATATTCTGGAAGATTTGTTCCGGATCGCTGCTGTCCCCTGTTTCATCAGCATTAAAGCTGTCATCCAAGTTACTGAATGGATCAGGGCATTAAGGAGGAAATCTGATTAGTAGAATTGCTTCCAGCAAAGATCATCTTTCCTGGGGAAAGTTCAGCATCTCACTGCTCCAGGGTTAACTGTATGAAGTGTGTGTGTGTGTGTGTGTGTGTGTGTGTGTGTGTGTGTGTAAGGATCCATGGAGGTGGAGAGAGAATTTGCCAGTGTTAGCAGCCCACTTGAACACATTTCTTAGATTCTATTACTTCCAAGGAGTGAAAGAGAACGATTTCTCAGGGTGAAAGATAATATTGGAAAAAACAGAAGGGAGACCAATGGAGGAGAGAAAAGGAGTTGGAGATGGGTAGAGAAGAGGGGAGGGAAAGAGGAGATAGTGGGGAATAAGCTTGATCAAATTATGTTATGTGCATGTACAAATATGTCACAATGAATCTCACTATTACGTATAATTATAATGAGGCAATAAAAATCATAAGAAGACACAAAAGGAAGCAAGAGGGGACTTATGTACATGATTCGATTCCTGAATAGCAGCAATTTTGGTAGGCAAAAAAAATTTAATAGGATTATTGAAATAAATTAGAGATTTCTCCTTAGTTCCCTATTCGGCAGGTGAAATATATAATGTCAAACTTTAGTCACCCAGAGACCCCTCTCTGCCCTTCCACTTTGATTCATTTTAAACCTGAGATAACAGAGGCAGCAGTTTCTATGAACAAGAAATTAGCTAAGTGAGTGTATATGAACAAAATATGTCAGGGAAATAATTACTCTCTAGAAGAACAATATTTGATGTGTAGCAAGGTTTATTTCCAGTAATAATTGATATGCTAATCCTAATGCAAACTTTTCAGGAGATGAAGATTCTTCTGTGGCTGTTAGAAAATGCTTTCTGTGTTATTCTCATTCAGATTGTTTCTACTTACTCAATAGAAAATTTCCTCCAATTTCTCCAAAGTAAGTGGCAGTTGTAATACTTAACAAAATATTCATTGCAAATATTTAACAAACTCAAATAGCACTTTCACCCACTTCTAACTATTCTGAAGCCTTTTCTAAGAGACACTTTATTTATTGTGACGGATGTATTATCTGCTTTCTCTTGACATTGCTGATTGAGTAAACAGAGAAAACAGACAAAGCACACTTGTGGAGGTGGCAGCAATAAAGCCAGGCTGGAATACAGGTTTTGGGAGTCTGATCCCCTCATCAAGAACCAGCAGCTTCAAACCATCTCTCCCTGTGCCCATTGCTCATGCTGCCATCCTCGTTGCATAAAACCTGTAGGAATGAGTTTCTGAGTTCATTTTGAAGAACCAAGCACAACAGACAGAGATGTCATCCCTGGCTTGGGTGACCCAAACACGCATCCCTTTCTCACACACCTGCCTCCTCTGCCCAGGTGATGAAGGGGACCCACTCACCTGAGCAGCAGGGACTCCTGGTAGAGGTAGTGCTGGCTGGCATTTCTCCTGATGCTTCGGTAGCGCTGTGATGCCCTTGAGGCTTTCATGGGAGCAGACCTGCTGCCTGGGATCGCTGGAGTCAGCCAGCCGGGGAGCTGGGAGCTGGCAGGCAAGGGTCTGTTGCAACTGGAGGTTTCTAAGCAGGAGCTGCAGAGTTGCTCTGTCCTCCCCCTCTCAGGAGCAGGACTGCCTGCCTGCAACTGGCGCTGGGAGCAGGGGAGAAGCCAGGAGGCTGATCATGCATATGTAACGTCAAGGTGGCTGCAGAAGCACTGATTGGCTAGAGCCCGGGCAGCCCAAGGTGGGAAGCTTGGCCAGGTGATCTAGGAGTGACTTGCACTGCCCAAGGAACCCATCCATAGCCTCTTGTACTCAGGGTTTTATGGTTTGCAAAACTCTCTACATCTATTACCTTGGCTGGCGTTCATAAAACACTTAAGGACTGTGACAGACAGGGCTTAATTTCCCCATCTTTACCTCTCAAGAGAAAGGCTTAGAGACAGCAAGGATCATGCCCGTGTTCACATAGCAGAGTCCAGGAGAGGCAGCATCATGGCATGGTTTTAATTTTTTCCTTTTGACTTTTTTTCCCTGTTTCTTTCTATACACTCCCCCCACCCCCACTCTATTTGAAAGTACGTTGCAGAAATAATGGCATAGCCACCCCAAATACTTGAGCATGATGTTAAAAACCATCAAATTAATATTTAATCATGTTTTTATGTTTATCAAGTGGGGTCACATTGATGAGCATGATGACCCTAGGAGACTGAGTCGAGGGAAAATGAAGGAACATCCTGGAGTTTCATAGTAAGAAAGAATCTGATAGAGATTAGAGATTCTGAAAATAAGTTGCCTCTGTAAAATGGGATGCCTAGCCCATGCAAATCCTTGGGAAAAATTTGGCAGGACCCCTTCCCTTTCCCCAACCACAAGCAGAATGGCACCCTATTCCATTGTCACTTCTGGCTTCCCTTGTTAGCCCTGCACTAAGATCCTCAGTCAAAGGCTTTACCCTAAGTCCAAGACCTGACTATAATTTCACAATATCAACCTCTATCTGCTAGGTACCACAAGAAATGGCTTGTTTGTAGTGAAGCTAATTGTAGATTTATACCAACTGAACAGGAAGGTGCAAAACTGAAACAGAAATTGCTTTATCCGTTGAGACCACCCCCGTAAGCACGAAGGACTCAACATATGGGTGAATTTTTAAATTGCTGTGCTGTGTAGCAGACAACAGAGCAGAAAGCAAATCCATCAGCAACTTCAGGTGTGGGGCTTGGGAGAGAGACTTCATTCATTCTATCCTCCGTTACTTGATTAACAAATCATTAGATAGTATTATAAGGGACAGATGAGGCAGCGCACCGAAGATAGCAGGAAACAGTTTTATTTGGCTGCAGCCAGGTTCAAAGGGTACAGCTTTTGCTGTAATCAACCCCCTGAACCCCAAGTTCAGGTAGTTCAGAACTTTATACCTAGCATTTAAGTGGAGGGGCTTAGAAGTTCACAGTCTGCAGGAGTTCACATAAATGCAGCTTTTCCTTTCACTGGGCAAGTTAACCCTTCAAGACAGTACCTGAGAAGTGGAGAGCTTCTTCTCCCCTTTCTTTCCTCCTGGTGCCAGCTGTTACCATGGAGCCCAGTTGGTAACTTTTCCTAGAAATGTAGACATCTCTGTGAAGCCCCAGATCAAGGCCAGAGGCCTTGTTAAAGGATCTGTCTTTTTGAAATCACATTTTGCATTTGCAAACACACTTTTACAAACTACTATACTGAATAAGTGTTTATGAAAAACTAGGAAAAATGGTGTTCAGCACCTGGAGTGCCGATCTCTTCCAGGCCAGTGGCCAAGTGAAATAGAGCAACAGGAAAATAGGAAGTTTAACAACATTGAACTCTTTTGTAGAGACTCTTTTGCTGATAGTCTTAAAATAAATTATTGTAAAGATATCTGGAGAAACTTAATTAAGGTTTTTTGTGGAGGAGGGGGAGCCACTACAATACCTCTTATTATCTGCCACACACACTGACCTGGCAAAGGTGAGCCAGAACTCCAGCCCAAGATCCTGGGTACAGGGGCTACCAAGCAGGTGTTCAGATCTAGGGCACAGGGCCCTGGAACAAGGCAGAAAGTCATGTGCTGGAGATGACCTTGACTCAGAAACAGACCTGGGGGTCTTTAAGACCAGATCATGTGTCTATCAATGTGTCTGAGGCCATTTTGCCTGAGAATCTACCTAGAACACTGTTATAAAATATGTGCTTGTCAAATGGATAAATGGCATTTACAGAAGAATTCTTTTTAGATCTACTGAGATGTATCAGATTGTTTTAAAGATCTTTACGTACTTATATGGATGATTTCTAAACATTTTAAAGTATTTTAATTCTACTTTTTCTAGGGCCTTGAAAATGTAAAATATTTTATATTGATCTTATGCATTTAAGTATTTTGAGCATTTTTATTTCTTCTTTGCTATTATATATTTTTTCTTTTCTTTTTTTTTAGATATACATGACAGTAGAGTTTATTTTGACATACACATACATGAAGTATACCTTATTCTAATTAGGATTCCATTATTGTCGTTAAACATGATGTGGAATTTCACTGGTCATGTATTCATATATGAATATAGGAAAGTTATGTCCAATTCATTCTACTTTCTTATTTCCATCCCCTCTCCCTTCCCTTCATTGCCCTTTGTCTAATCCATTGAACTTCTATTCTTCCCTCTTTGTTGTGTGTTAACATGGGATTGGATTATATATCTTCTGTGGGGAGAGGTAGAGAAAAATGGTAGCACATTTCAAGGTACTATGGGGATTTATTAAAATAAGTGAACATAAAACCCCATGTTATTTAAAAAATTTTTGTGCACAAACTTTATCAACAGGCCATTGAGTGAATATTTAGACTCTGTCCAATTCTTGAGCATCCTTTTCATTCTCCCAAGTACATTCTTTTTGCCATGGATTTTCTTCTGCTTTGAGAATCATTTCTTTAAAATTACTTTTCCAGAAGTGAAATTACTGAATGAAAAAAAATATTATTTAAAAAATTAAATATGTTATCAAATCAATGCTGCCCATTTTACATTTGTATTAAGTTAATGCATCTTATTATTGCTCAGATTTAAAAAATTATTGTTACATTAAAATTACTTTTAATTGATACATAATGATAGTACATGTTTATGCTATTTTGATACATATATCCAATGTGTAGTGAAAAAATTAGGGTAATTAGCAAATCCATTGTCTGAAACATTTATAATTTCTTTGTTTCGGGAACATTCAAAATCCCATCTTCTGGTTCTTTTTTTTTTTTTTGGTACCGGGGATTGAACTCAGGGGCACTTGACCACTGGGCCACATCCCCAGCCCTTTTTTGTATTTTATTAGAAGCAGGGTCTCACTGAGTTACTAAGTGCCTCGCCATTGCTGAGGCTGGCTTTGAACTCGCGATCCTCCTGCCTCAGACTCCCAAAGTGCTGGGATTACAGGTGCGCGCCACGGCACCCGGCTCATCTTCTGGTTCTTTTGAAATCTATAATAACTTAAAATAAGTTTTTAACAAGGTCACATTTGTCTGTGATCTCCTTATGATTTCTTTGGTCTGATGTTTTAAAATGCCTTGCAAGTCGCTGGGCCTCGGGTTGGTCATGTGATCAGGGTGAGGCTCTGATTGCTGCTTCTTAATCCCCAGTGGGAGAACTCAGCCTCACCTCTTCATTCCTTTCTAGGTTTATGCCAGTCCTGGCTCCAAAGGCCAGGCAGAAAGTGGGCATCCAGAGGAAGCTGCCTTCTGGATGCAGGGAGATTAATTACTATGCATGCATTTGACTTCCTCTGGCAATTTGATTAGATTCTTTAGATGCATTGGTTGATTTTAAGGTAAGCCAGAATGTCTCAAATATGTCTATAGATAAAATGACTAAAAATCCCTCAAACATTTATAATTGGATCATTAAAAAAAAAATTCAGAAAGGATCTAAACAATGTCAAAATTGGCTGCAACTATTATTTTTCAGCCCAACTGCTTCCAAGATTCATATAGTGGGAAAAGAAAAATCACACAGGGAGAGAGAGTGAAGCAGCTGGACAAGACTAACTGCAGAGCTTGTATAGCATGTGCATCTCTTTCAGTTAAAAAAAAAAAGGCGGGGGGGGGGGGGGGGTGGATAAAATTTAGTTATAAATCCCAGAAGGTTTTAACACAAATCATTTGATATCTTAGTTTACAGGAACAAAAACATTCATTTCCTACATCATCAATTAGAATATTTTCCTCCTGCTAAATGAATTCTATTCTGAGACTTCAGTATCCCTGGGCACATCTTAGAGCGTATATGTGAGTCCTCTGTGTCCCATCAGCAGTGCCAAGCTCCTGCTTCCTTCTCAAATTTTTGAATCTAGATTTTACAGGACAGCTTCTCACTTCTGGTGTAGAGTTACATGGCTGTTATATTTCATTAGCAACTCTGAGAACTTTTGTTTGAAGTTGGGAAATATATTTTGAGTCTGCAGAATATTATGCTGGGAAGATACTCAAGAGTAGCTTGTTTCCGATTTTCTGAGCAACAACTGAATTAGTTGAGACTGAAAACAATTTTGATTTTAATTTTTTTTTTTTATTCCTCAAGAAATCAACAGCTGCAAATAGACTTGAAATCCAGCAGACTGGCGGAGATTTTCCTTATGCAATACTCCATTCTTCATTTAGAGTAGTGAGTGATTGTTGTCCTTTGCCACATTTACCCCTCACAGTAAATGAAGACCAGTTGTTACCACCACAGCACAGTCCTTTACAAAGAGGAAGTGTTTTTACATCAAGAAATGATAAAAGTTTGGGAGGGGAGGGAAAGGGGCAAGGGGATAGAAACAATGACAGACGACGTTTGACATCAATATACTAAGTGCATGTATAAAAACTCAAATGGTATGAAAATATTTTGTGTAAAACCAATGACTTGGAAAACTGTGTTCTTTATATGTAACATGAAAGGAATTGCACTCTAAAAGCATGTATAACAAATTAAATAAAAAAAAAAAAAAAAAAAAGACAACACACTGGGATGATCGTCTAGATAGATAAAGCCAATGCTCAAGTAATTAAAATGTCACAAAGGCTTATCAAATGGAAGATGGACAGTGATGTCTCTCTCTGTTGTTCTCAAACCTTGAAGGACACATGAATAAATAACATCCTCAGCTTAAAAAAAAAAAAAAACAACTAAAATAAGGGTAATCCTTGCCTATGCATTCTTAATCCTGTGACCTTCCTTATTCTCCTACAAAACTCTCCCCAGTGTAATGTACATAAGTCCAGTTTTTCAATGCAGAAACATATGTACCTATACAAGACATACTTTTGTCATTTTAGGGGTATTCATAATAAACAAAAATGATATCATACCAAATGACTAATGAAATTTCTATAAAGTTAAATTGAAAACAGAAGATACTTGCCTGACCAGGGTGATATCCATATCCTTTTGGGTAAGTTTGGTCTGTTTATTATTCAATTGTAATGATAGAGCATTATATTTACTCCGTGATACTTCAATTTCTTTCTTTGCTTCAACTAAATTGTCTTCAAAGGCCTAAAATTAAAGCACTTATATTATAATCAAACATAATAAACATGCAATGTAACAAAATTTGTTATATTTAATTATAGTACAAAATGACAGAAAAGTTAATGTTTTAACTTAATTAAAAAAATTTAGCACACACACAAAAAAAGAAATGATAAAAGTTTGAACTGAGTGTTGAACTGGTGGTGCATGCCTATAATCCCAGCAGCTCAGGAAGCTGAGGCAGGAGGATCACAACTTCAAAGCCAGCCTCAGCAACTTAGTGAGGCCCTAAGCAATGTAGGGAGATCCTGTCTCAAAATAAAAAATAAAAGTACAAAAAAAAGATAAAAGTATAAAATATATTATGGTATCCAATAAACATGCACAATTTTTATGCTTTTATGTATCAGTTAAAAATTAGTGTACATTAAAAAGAAAAAAGAGGAATTGATCATCAGACAGGTTGCCATTGGGATATAGGGCTGTCTTGTCCTGCCAGTTGTTGACTTTTCTCTAAGAAGAAAATTCTTTCTCATGTATGATTGAACACACAAACTTCCAGGAAAAGAAAAAAATTCAAACTTTCTAAATAATTGGAATAAAGGAGAGCAGTAAATCCGTGCTCCAACAACCACTTAGGAATGGGCTGAGATTTTTCTTTACTGATTATTTAGATCAATGGTATTGTCCCTAATGTTTGGGGAAAGCACAGCCAATGTTGTCCTTGAGGAGAAATGACCTCTAAGCATTTCCTCCAATATCTTACAGGAATTCTGTGTCTCAATCAGCAGATGATTTATGTATATATTGTTAATGATTAACCATGGTCACAATAAGTAACTTCTTTTTGACATATTACTTTCATGTCTTATTTTATGAAGACATTTAAAAATCCTGTGTCCTTGTAGTGCTAAGCAATTTCTTCCTTAAAATTTGATTTAATTCTCTAAAGTGAAACTTTTAAAAAATTAAATCACTCATACCTCCTTTATTCACTTTTAGCATTTTTATCTCCATCTTTTGGGTTAAAGCATATTTTCATAGGTCCAATTCTTGCCACATCCCCACCCACCAATGTGGATTTGTAGATCTTTGAATGGGGAGAGTTGTCTTTTGGCCTCTGTATGCCCAGAAATAGTGTTCATGCATGAATTCTATCCTCACCTTCAATACATGGATGCTGTGATGGTCTTCCTTACCAATTTTCTGACATTTTATATTCCTTGTAATTTTATGCTGCCTTTGTAGAGATCAGAGCAACATCAGGCAAAAGTGAAATTTCTTACTACTTCTTTTTTTCTTTTGCCAACTGTTATGGTTTGGATACGAGGAGTCCCCCCAAGCTCTGTAAATGTAGGAAACTTCAGAGATGAAATGGTTAGATTTCAAGGCCTATTACCTAATTTGTGGCTTAATAATTTGAATGAACTAACTGGGTGGTAATTGTAGGCAGGTGACTGGAGGAAGTAGTCACTAGCGGCATGCCTTTGGGGTTTATATTTTGTCCCTATTGCCTCTGCACCCCCCTTCCTGTCTACCATGAGGTGAGCCCCTTTTCTCCTCCATACCTGTCTGCCATGATGATATACCTCACCTCAGACCAGAGCAATGGGACTGGCCAACCATGGACTGACTTTCTAAAACCATGAGTTCAGAATAAAAATTTACTCCTCAAAGTTGTTCTTATTAGATATTTTATTCACAGAGATTAAAAAAAAAAAAAAAACTAACTAACACACCAACATTCTTTTTGGTCCTAGCCTTGCTTTCATCCTATAGCTGTCTGGCTTCCTTCTGTTGATACACGCTGCAGCCTTTGATGGGCGAGGGCTGGGAGAATCCCACTGTAGACGTGAAGGAGTAAATGGGTTGCCTCCTATCAAGGTGAACAGTTTTGAGTACAACGTAGTAGAATCAGCAGAATGCCCAACCATCAGCATAGGCTGATATTTTGTCGTGAGACATGGCTTTGAACCTTCTGATGCAGGCAGAGATTCTTTTCTTGAATCTCAAATGTAGCATCTTGAAAGAGCTTGGTACTTGGCTAACATAGCTAAACAGGAAATGTGTCTCCCAGTGTCCCTTTCTCTGATTAAAGTTGGGTTGATTGTGGTTGGCTACAGATGATATTTGTATAAAATTTGGAAGGTAGAAAGGAAGGAACTACTGTTCTGTGTACTCTGAATGTAGATGAAGGGCCCTGGGTGCTGTGCAGTGTGTCTTCTCTAGTCTGCTGTCCTGCTGTGTTGACATGGAGTTGTACCCAGACCCTCAGTAGCCTTGGCTCCCATTAGAGCTCCTCCTTCAGCTGCTCTGAGCCTTGGTCAGGTGTGCATGCAGCTCTGTGGTTGAAGGCACCAATTTCTCTTGCAGGCCATCTCCATCTATCTCCACCTTTGAGGCTGGAAGTGGCTAGAGAAGAAGTTGGGTTCTAATTTGCCCTGTTTGATTCTGGTCATCCCAGAGGGAAGGGGGAGAGTCCCTTTTGTTCTCTCTTTCTTTCTCTCTTTCTTCCATCTCACACTAAGTTCTCTTTCTTATCTTATAGTCCAGATGACCTAGAGAAACTTCATCATTATCAGATGTAACAACAACACAGAGACTTCACACACAACCATCTCCTAGGGCTGTGTTGATTTTAATCACTATTTAAATCTTATATATTGGGTCTGATTGTTCAATTGAGCTATAAGTAGGTCTCATGGCTACTCTTGGCTCTGGATTTTATCTCTTGAATTAAGGTATAAGTGCTCTGCTAGGACTATTTGACTTCATGAACACTATTACCCCCCTCTGCCCTCTGCCTTCACTCCTTCCTCAGTAGGGCAAGTACTAAAATAGGCATTGTAATTATGTCACTGATGAACTATGCTGGGTTAATAGTTTATCTGTTTGCAACATTTTCTGAATTACAGAGCTTTACTTAAATTTCTTCTTTTTTTTAACCACATCTTCTAGAAACTTCTTCTTCAAGTATTTGATATATTGATGGGTTCTTTTCCCTAGTTCCTAACATTCAGGCCAATTTCCCCTTAATTTTAAAAATTACTAAATACAATATTGTCTGTTTCTGTTGAACAGAATTCCCATGTTCATGCCACTTTCCCCTATTTCCTCCCTACTCTTACGAGGGCCTCTGTGTTTATTCTTTCATTCAGTTGTTTGACAAATATTTACTAAGCACCTATTCTGCATTGAGTTAAGACATTAAATCACATGTCACAATATGCCCGTGGGACAAGAGCCATGAGCACTGGGGAAGCACTGGGCAGCTTCCTGGGTCTGATCTGGAGATTACATTCATAATAAAATCTTCTCCAGTGTATCACAATAAATATAAACGAACATTACTATGCTGATGTTTAAATGCAGAGAATATTATGAGTGTCACAGAGGTAGGCTGAGAAATGTCCCTTATTCACACGATTTAGTCACATCCCAGTCCCTGGAACCTGTGAATATTACCTTGGTTGGCAAAAATGTGACAAGGGCAGGGAGTGTGTGTCTGCAGATGTGATCAAGGATATAGAGATAGGAAGGTTTTTCTGGGTTATCTGGGTTGGCCCTAAATGCAATGGCATGTACCTCACAAGGGGGAGGAAGCTGTCGATCTTACTACATGTAGAATGAGGAGGTGATATGAAGGCAGAGCAGAGAGAGATTAGAAGATGCTGGCCTTGAAGATTGAAGTGATGCAGCCACAAAACAAGAAGATGCCAACACTGACCAGAAACTGGGACAGTCAAGGAAGTATCCTGCCCTAGAACCCCAAGAGGGAAGCAGCTTGTTCATTCTGGCCCAGCAATACTATCAGACTTCAGAGTGGAGACTTCTGGCCACCAGAAACCTGAGAATAAATTTCTGTTGCTTTAAAACGTTCTTTTATGATAATTTGTTACAGCAGTGTCAGTGAATTAATAGTTACTTTATCTATAAAATGAGATTAATAGCATGTACTTTGAAGTGTTTGTGTAAGGATAAGATGGATGAATGAGTACCTTAAGGAAACTTGGAATCGTACTTGGCACAGTGAGTACTCACAAATGTTAGATACAACCAAGTGTGGGTGTGCACACCTGTAATCCCAGGTGCGCACCTGTATTCCTAGCAACTCAGGAAACTGAGGCAGGAGGATAGCAAGTTTGAGTCCATCTTGGGCAACTTAGCAAGCACTGTCTCAAAATGAAGACTAAAAAGGGCTGGGATATAGCACTGTCAGGTTTACTCTCCACTACCAGCAAACCCCCCCCCCCAAAAGCAAACAAAAAAAAAACAAATTTAGATATAATTATGAACAATTTATCTAAAACATGAGGCCACACAATTTACCAACATTAAAATGTTAAGTAGCAAATATATTAATCAAATATATTTTATCTAAACTAACTGAACCCTCTGAGCACAATCAGCTCCTGCTTGTGTCACAGCTCTCCATGACTATAGCCCAGGTCCAAGACACTATGGCCCACCTAGCTTGTCACCATCAGTTCCTGATTGTTTTCCTGTCTCTTTTGACAACCTTCAAAGACTATTTCCACCCCCAACTATTTCCACCTCCTTTCAGCAGCCACAGGGTTCTTTGTAAAACTATAAGTCAATTCAGGTCCCTTCCCTTCTAGAAACCTCCAGTGGCTTTTCCTCTGGGTCAGAGTAAACCAAGTCCTGAGTAAAACCCTCGATGCCTGACAAGAACTGGCTCTCTCCTGCCTCTCTGAGCTCTTCTTCTGAAGTTGAGGTAAATAACAGTGTTCTGTGAGAATAAAATGAATGAATACCAATAAACCTCAGAAGAGTGCTTTGATGTAGTAAATTTTAGATATAGTTGTGACAGATTTAAGACACTGGATTACTAACTGTGATAGATTTATTTGTGACTTTATTTAAAATGACATGGTATTGGCACCAAAATAGACTTGTTGACCAATGGTACAAAATAGAGGACACAGAGACAAACCCACATAAATACAGTTAGCTCATACTAAACAAGGGTGCCAAAAACATTCACTGGAGAAAAGATAGCCTATTCAACAAATGGTGCTAGCAAAACTGGAAATCCACATGTAGCAAAATGAAATTAAACCTCTATCTCTCACCCTGCACAAAAATCAACTCAAAGCAGATCAAAGACTTAGGCACTAGAACAGAGACCCTGTGCCTAACAGAAGAAAAAATAAGCCCAAATCTGCACCATGTCGGCCTAGGATCTGACTTCCTTAACAAGACTCCTAAAGCTCAAAAAGTAAAATCAAGAACCAGTAAATGGGATGGATTCAATTTAAAAGCTTCTTTTCAGCAAAGGAAACAATAATGTGAGGAGAGAGCCTACAGATTGGGAGAAAATATTTACCACATGCACCTCTGATAAAGCATTAATCTCTAGAATATATCCAAAAAATACAAATAACTCAATCAATAGATGGGCTAAAGAACTGAACAGATACTTCACAGAAGAAGAAATACAATTGATCAACAAATATATGAAAAAGTGTTCAACATCTCTAGCAATTAGAGAAATCAAAACTACTCTAAGATTTCATCTCACTCCTGTCAGAATGGCAATCATAAAAAATACAGGCAATAATAAATGTTGGTGAGGATGTGGGGAAAAAGGTACACTCAAACATTACTGGTGGCATTGCAAATTGGTGCAACCACTATGGAAAGCAGTATGGAGATTCCTCAGAAAACTGGGAATGGAACCACCATTTGACCGAGCTATCCCACTCCTTGGTTTATACCCAAAGGACTTAAAATCAGCATACTATAGTGACACAACCACATCAATGTTTATAGCAGCTCAATTCATAATAGCTAGACTATGGAGCCTGTTAGAAAACTGCTGAAACATAGTTAACTTAGCTGGGAACACCGTGTTAGTGAAATAAAAGGGTTTATTGGGGTGCCACATGGGCAAGGGTAGGGAAAGGAAGGGAAGGGAAGGGGGGGTAGGGATGGAGGGGAATAGGGACAGGCAGGAACGGAGAGCAGGAACAAAAGGCGGCAGGAACAGGAAAAGGGGCAGAGCTCAGTCCGGGGCTGGCTTAAATAGAGTAGGGGCCATAAAACCCCCTTGGAGTGAGTCCTTGTCCTATAGGCCAGCAGAGGTCAGGGGGGAGGTAGTGGTACAGGGGACTTGCTGGTCAGGTTTTTGGTCACGCTGAGGATCCTGGGAGCTGTAGTTTTTCACAAGGCACCTGGGAGGTGTGGCCTTCTGCCTGGGAGGTGCAGCCTCTGCCTAGAATCCAACATTCCCCCCTTTTTGATTTCTTAGGAAGTGGGGCGTCATGTTTCGATCTGGCTGCTTCAGAGCTGAAGTGGGGCGGCGTGGGGTAGTTTTGAGGGGGGAGGGAGATGTGGGCAGGCAGGTCCAGCTGGAGGGTGGAAAAATTCCCAGGAGGTAGGCGTGGAAAAGATGAATCTGTCCAGGTATGGGATGAATGAAGTTTCTTTGAAGCCATATGTCGGTGAGGGTGTCAAACCAGGCTTCTGAAGAAAGTCACTGAGGGAGTCAGCCGGAGAGCATGTAGAAATTGTGGGTCTTGCGAGTTTGCAGGTAACACTATTATGGAAGCAACAAAGGGAAAGAAAGTGAGATGGATTATTTTCCATAGGCCTGTGTTCCACCAGGTGGGACTTACGGTGAAGAGGCCAATGGAGAGTGCGAAGCACGTTATAATGAGTGTCTGGTGGCAGCATAAGGGCGGGACTCAGCAGGGGTCTCTGGTTGGAAGGTCATTTGTTGGTTTTTTTTAACAGTTGATAGTCCCTGGGAAAAACTGGTTAAAGGTTCAAAACGAGAAAAACAGAAAAGATTATTTTGAGTCAGTATCAGGAACACAAGAGAAACGAATTTTTAGGGGGCCGGTGGGAATGGGAGAGCAAGTATACTGAAGTAGTTGTCTTTTTGTGGATCTTCAGTTGGTTGATCAGCTGGTTTCAGTCTGGAAATATGAATCTAAGAAGTCAAATTTTCTGAGGTTTCACGAAGTTTAGCAACTGTGGGTGTGCACAGCACAACGTGGAAAGGTCCTGTCTACTTTGGGACAAAGGAGATTGTTCCTGTGTCCTGGGGAAGGGAGAAATATACCCAAGAACCGTGTATTAATGGGAATGAAGCAGTGAGTCTACCTGGGTCAGGCAGAATGAAATCTTGGCACTTCCATATCTGATGTCTGATGAAGGATAAGAGAGGAGAAGAGAAATCTTTGGGTAAGGGTCCCTGAGTTGGGGAAACTCTGGGTGGAAGGGCTGGTCACCCACACATAACCTCAAAAGGGGATAGTAAGGAGGGCTTTTTGGGAGGACTCTGAGCCTAAAGAGGGCGAGGGGAAGTAAGAGTTCTATTACTCTCTACCTTCCCTGAAGACATGGGGTGATACGGGATGTAAAAATGCCGAGGAATGTTAAGGGAAGTAGATATATTCTGGGTAACTAGTGCAATGAGCACAACTGAATTGGGTTTGATCAGAGGAGGAAGAAAGCTTGGATATAAAAGAATCTTTGCCCATACTTTCGACCGTTAGTAGAAATTGAAAACAAATTTTCTAAGGGACTTTAGAGGGGTGAGATGGATTAAGAAGTTCCAACAACTAATACAATATTTTGAAAAGCGTCCTTTTCAAAGTAAGTATTAGAGGGAGAACCAGGTCTGTGACTCGGTCGTCACCGGAGCCAGGCAGACGTGGGATATTGTGAGCTGCTCAAGATATCGGAGGACTATGAGCCACCTTGCGCAAGGGTTTTCCGTGTCCTGTCCCAGACAGGAAAGAGAGACTCAAGTCCGGAGTAGGCCAAAGGGCCGGAAAGGAACCTCTGTATCCGTCTCCAGCTGAGAGGCAAATGTTGCCGGAATGACACCAAATTTAATGATATTGCGGTCGAAAAGATGAGCGGAGGCTGAGTCAGGCGATTCCAGAAGGTTTATGCCCTTGGAATGGGATGGAAAAGTGAATGGAGATAGGAGAGGATTGATTGTATGGCAGGGAATGTGGGGGCCTGGGTAGTAGATTGGACTGAAGCCAGAAGAGAAGGAGAAGACAGTGCTGCTCCAGCCTTCATGTTTCCCTGAACTATGGGAGAGTCTCCACTTTGTTGTAAAGGACAATGGGAGATCCCTATTAGTTTGGGCAGAAGAGAGGCTTGCAGGAGTTTAAGCCCGAAGCGTCTCTATAGAATCATGTTCTGGGGGCTCTGGGGAGACTGGGAAAAGGAAAACTGGGTGTAAAGAGAAGCAGGACTGGAATGAGGTTGAGGAGCTGAGCGCGAAAGGGCAGGAGAGTTTGAAGGCTCTTATACATTAGTCTTTAAATGGTGAGGAGAGGCAATAGTGACATGAGCACCAAATTTAGCTTTTTAGATTTCTGTAGAAGTAGGTAAGCAGCAGCCAGAGCCCGAAGACAGGGGGCTCATGAATGAACGGTGGGGTCAAGCTGTTTAGAAAGGTAGACGGGGAGACACGATACCCACGAGAGGAAAGAAAGTTTAAAAGAGTGTAAGAGTACTCACGAGCTATGAAAAGGAGGGGCTGCAGAGAAGAAGGGAAATGGGTGGATCTGAGAAAACATTTCTGCAGAAGATCTGAGATAGCTCCCTGCAAGGGAGGGGCAATTCCTGAGATGGGTTACTTTGGCAACATGTTGGGGCAGGTTGTTAAGGGTGGAAGAAGGGCTCTGAGGGAATCAGCATTTTAATCCCTCAGGGGACAGTTTCCCAACTTCCCAAAATTGGCTCACTCAAATTGGCTTTCGACCTGACTCGATTTATCTACATATGCTGACTGTCTATGAGATTCTGGCTTCACTTCCCTTCTAACCTTAGGAACTCTTAACCACTGTAAGGGAATGGGTCGATGACCGAGTCTGGCTTCTTCAGGCTGAACGGGGGCGAAGTGATGGGGGCAGTAGTTTGGAGTTCCTTTTGTAGAAGTTAGGTCAGATTGAAGCCTGGGGAAGGTTGTAAAGTCATCAGGGACGGAAGCTTCTATTAGAGAAACAAAAGACATGAGTACCGAAGAGATGTTGCAGCATCTGAAACGTCAATATATACCATGAAGATGATAATTTAAAGCTTTAGCATGTACAGAGTTATCGGGAATGTAAACACAACACTTCACTTAGGGCTGAAGTTACCTTTGCTTTTAAAATGTTCAGAAATGGTTGTGCATCTGTTTTAACTGTTACTGGATGTCTAGGATGAAATTTGTCAAACTGACTTCTGTTTCGACCATTGGTAAGAGTCAGCTGTTTCTGATGGGAATCTTGGGGAAACTTGAGAGCAGCTTTTGTGCTCGGTGCCTTCTGTAAGGATGGGTCCAGGTCTTGCTTGACCTTGTGGCTTTCCTCAGAAGCATTAGGGATGTTTTTCCCTTTTTTATGGACCCTCCTTTTAGCAAGTGCACTGATTGGCTTTTTTGTCTCTTCCATAGGTCTCACAACCTCTCTGATCGGGAAGTTATGTGGCCCAGAGATGCAAAGCTCTGTAGAGATGTTTCCTCTTGTCTCACAGGCAGACTCTTTTGACAAGAACCAAATACTGGTCTTCTTGGCCCTTTTTGATTAATTTAAAAGTTTTGATCTTAGCCATCCAGTAAGCTAATCTTAAATTGAGAACATTGGGCTTTAATTTTAATGTTTATAAACTTACAGTAGCTGGGGTCTGTGGTACCTATCTGTCTTGATGGTTTTTGAAGGTCAGGTGTTTAAGTTTTGAAGTTGATTTCTGTTAAAGAAATGCTGAGAGCATTTAGCTGACAAAATATTACAATTAGAACGGATTAAAGAAATTTTGAGAGTATTTAACCTTTTTGGAAAAATGGCAAAATGTTTTTACAATATATAATTACATTGATGTTTCCATAAATCAAGTTTAGCTCTTAAAGAAAGAACATGATAATTGTTGTTCAACCATAGCTCTACAATTTGTAATTTTTCTTAAGATTACTTGTTCAAAAGGAAGGAAATTAATAAACATAACATTATGGATAAATTACATAGCTTTGCTGATTGTTTCATCTACTTATTTAACCAACTTACACAGGCCTTTACATCACTTACTTAAACCCTCTTATCTTGAAACATTCCTTATAAACCCTCTTATTTATTTCACTATAAGACATTTTTATCTTGAAACATTTTTTTTTTCTTTCTATTGAGTATGGTTTCCACACTTATAACTTTCTAATTTATTTCTCTCACGTGTTTAACTCCTTTCTCTGTTCATCCTTTGAAACAATCTTTATAATGATTTGAATTTAGACGAATTATTTTATCTTAATAAAAACATTTTGTTATTTATGGTATTTTTAGTTGGAATAAAAAACCTTTGAGCCTCTACATACATATCAATCTTTTATAAACTTTCGTATATAAAATTACACACATCTGGTAACCATTTCATGAGAACACAGTGTTTAAGTATGTAGAATCATATCTGTTAACATTTTAACCTTGTTACAAATGAATAATCTCATGTGCCAAAATATGAGACTGAATAGCATCAGGCATTTTCTTTGCTGAAGAGAAGTCTTGGAAAAAGCTTGCGAATTAAGTTTGAAGTTTGAAGGTACCCTTATTTATTGCGCACTTTGGAAGGGGAAGCGAGGAGCTAAAGAGGCAAAGGTGATTTTATCAGGGGCTGGAAAAGAGCGGATTGATTGAATTTCCCATTCTGAATGGGAACTGAGGGACTGTGTCTCACGTGAATGAGAAAGAGAGAGAGGACAGAGGAAGTAAATGGTGAAGGATGAGGCCGGCTGTGCTCGGGCTTGGAACGGAATGGCGGGGTCTGGTTTGGAGACAGATTTGGGCGGAAGGACTTGGCGGATCAGAGGAAGGGAGAGGGAGCTGAGTCGGGGCTGTACGTGGAACCTGCACAGACTCGCTGCGACTGCTCGGGCAGCCTCGCTTGGGGGGGCGGGCCGGGGCGCCGGGTCGCCGTGTGCCAGGGCTCGGCGGCGCGGGCCGGCGGGCGACGCGGCCATTGGTCGGGGCGCCCGCGGCGGCCGGGGGAGCCGCGGGCGGGGCGCACGGCCCCGGCGCCTTTGTGAGCGGCGCGGAGGATGCATGGGGGTGGGGGGTGCGTGAAGAAGCGCTCGGCTATCGGAGGGTAGCAGCCCGCGGGGAGCGCGCGGGACGGCGCCAGTCAGAGCTGGACCTATAAGAGAGCAAAAGAAGCGAGCAAGGGGTGCGCCGCAGTCGCATTGGCAGCGGGCTGGGGGGCTGGGGTCGCGCCGCGGCCGCGGGCTAGGAGTGCGGACAGGGAGCACGCTGCTGTGCAGGCTGCGAGCGCGGACCCGGAACGCGCCGCTGAGCGGTGGCAGCTTGGATGAATGACGAACACATGGTCACCCTTTGCTGGCGGGGAGAGGGGGAAAGCGCGCAGACTTGAGGATGGAAGACGCTGAGGAAGAAGCGCGGGGAGGGGGCCAAAGCCAGAGGCAGCGTGTCTGGTAAGGACACGTCGCAGAATCTGCGGAAGTGGAGGCTAAAGTCTGGGGCAATGTGTCCAGTAACGCCCGCATGGCCGAAGAGGGCGGGGGAGCCGTGGAGAACCAAGCGGCGGAAGCTGGGGCGGGGATAACTGCGGGAGAGGTTGGGGCTAGGAACAGAAGGTTGAGTGGGCGGGGGTAACGGCGGAAGGCACCGGAAATGACGTGGAAAGAAAGGGAGGGTTTACAGAGGAGGATTCTGACAGAGCGGAAGGAGGGGGCGGGGCGAAGGATGAAGACAAAGGAGGGGGAGGATCTAAGCTCGGAAGCCCGCCAATTTCAAAATCTAAAGCCTGAGCTGGGGGTGGAGGGAGCGGCCTGGAGCAGCCTCCGAGGCTGCCGGTACGGGGGAGGTGCGGCAATTGAGAGGCGTGTCGGCTGGAGCTATGAGCCCACTCCATGGAGGTTTTCGGATTTTTTCCGTTCCGAACGGAAAAACGGAAGCTCAAGCCCGGAGTGCGGAGGGGAACTTTCCTAGCCACAGACAGCAGAGAGCCGTAGTCTTACAGCTGGAAATTTTAAAGCGGGCGGATAAAGGTGGGGGAGGGGGGAGAGTCCCCGGGGTCAGACCGGGACAGACACGTGCGGGAGTGGGACATGCGTGGGAGCGAACCGAGGGGCGGGCCCGGCCAGAGAAGTGCGCGAACTCGCGGGGGGTCAGAGTGGACTGGAGGGCAAGCGGAGAGGCGCAAAACACGCTGGGGGGGGCGTGTAAATGGAGAAGCGCGCGCGGGCTGGTTAAAAGCCCTAGAACCGGAGGGAGGCTTACCGACTGATGAAAAGCTGTTACCCGGAAACTCTGTTACTTGCTGCTCTGGGGCGGAGGGGCGGATAATGGGTGAAAAGGTGTTCCCGGAAAATTTTGTTCTTTGATTAGAGATGCGCTTCTCCTTTCCTGGTCAGGGAACCAAATGTTAGAAAACTGCTGAAACATAGTTAACTTAGCTGGGAACACCGTGTTAGTGAAATAAAAGGGTTTATTGGGGTGCCACATGGGCAAGGGTAGGGAAAGGAAGGGAAGGGAAGGGGGGGTAGGGATGGAGGGGAATAGGGACAGGCAGGAACGGAGAGCAGAACAAAAGGCGGCAGGAACAGGAAAAGGGGCAGAGCTCAGTCCGGGGCTGGCTTAAATAGAGTAGGGGCCATAAAACCCCCTTGGAGTGAGTCCTTGTCCTATAGGCCAGCAGAGGTCAGGGGGGGTAGTGGACAGGGGACTTGCTGGTCAGGTTTTTGGTCACGCTGAGGATCCTGGGAGCTGTAGTTTTTCACAAGGCACCTGGGGAGGTGTGGCCTTCTGCCTGGGAGGTGCAGCCTCTGCCTAGAATCCAACAGAGCCAACCTAGGTGTCCCTCAATAGAGAATGGATAAAGAAAATATGGTATATATACTCAATGGAATATTACTCAGCTTTAAAGTAAGGTGAAATTAGGGCATTTGCCAGTAAATGGTTGGAGTTGGAGAATATCATGCTAAACGAAAGAAGCCAATCCCACAAAACCAAAGGCTGAATGTTTTCTCTAATATGTGGATGCTAATTCACAATAAGGCGTGGGGGGACACTAGGGAAAAATAGCATTAGATTAGGTAGAGGGAAGTGAAGGGAGGGGAGGGAGGGGATGTGGGGATGGGAAAGATAGTGGAATGAAACAGACATTATTACTGTACGTATATATGTGACTACATGACCAATATGATTCTGCAACATGTACACTTCGAAAAATGAGAAATTATATCCCATCTATGTATGATATATCACAGTGCATAAATGCATTCTACTGTCATGTATAACTAATTAAAAATAAAATAAAGTTAGAGAACTAAAAAAAATAAATGTCAACTGTCTTTCTGGTCACTCTGGCCATATTGCTGTGCCCAAACACTCCAGAGTCTGGCCTCAGGGCCTCTGCATGTCTGTTCCCTTTTGAAATGTTCTTTCCTCACATGTTCAGTTGCCCCTGCTTTTCCTCCTTCAAGTTCCTTCTCGTATGTTGTTTTATTTGGTGAGTTTCTTTGACAACCCTGGCTATTAGAGCAAAGTCCAATACCCTTCACTGGCAGCTTAAAATGTATATATATATATGCATATATATATATATGCATATATATATATATATATATATATATGTGTGTGTGTGTGTGTATTTTTTTTTACAGTACTTACCCCTACTAGATGTTAAATGTTTACTCCTTGTGAGTCTACCTATTACAGCACTACATTAAAAAAACTGAAAATCAGTTTATACTTTACATCTTCCTTTTAAAAATATAGATTTTATTTGTGTGAATGAATGACAACTGAGTCTAACACTTATTTTGCCCCTCCTAGGAATCTAGCTTATAAACCAAAATAATCTACTTGATGTGTTGCAATGAGCATGAGCTTGGGGGCAAATAGTTTAGCTGTTGGTTTTAGTCAGAGTTTTTGCTGCTGTAACCAAAAGACCTGACTGGAAGAGTTTTAAAGGAGGAAAAGTTTATTTGGGGCTCGTGATTTTTCAATGTGAAGGTGGCTGACTCCGTTGCTCTGAGCCTGAGCTGAGGCAGAATATTGAGGTGGAAAGGTGTGGAAGAGAAAAGCAGCTCAGGACATGACAATCAGGAAACAAAAAGAGACTTCTTCTCTCACCAAGAACAAAATACATACCCCAAAGGCACACCTCAATTACCCACCTCCTCCAGCCACACCCTACCTGCTTACAGTTACACCCAGCTGATCCCAATCCAAGGGATTTATGCACTGATTCGGTTACAAGTCTCATAACCCAATAATTTCACCTCTAAACTTTTTGCATTGTCTCCTGCACATGAGCTTATGGGGACACCTAATATCTAAGCCATAAAGGCTTCAAATAGCAGTTCTAACACTTGCTAGATTGGATTGCCTTTGGAGATATTGCTGCACACCCCTAAGTTTTTTCTTACCTGCAAAATGGAAATAACCTTGCAATTTTGTAAGAATTAGCAAAATTATGTATGATGGGCCTAACACAGGGCCTGAGGCATGGTAGGAGCCTAAAAACTGGCATTATGCCTGTAATTGTAGTGTTAAAATTCACCTAGAAGCATGGCCAAGATGATTTGGATTCTTATGAGCTATTGTTATAGCCATTATTATCATGACTATTGGCATTATTGTAACATCAGCATGAAAGCTTGGTGGGAATGCTTGAAATTAGTTATATTTTGAAAACTAACCTGATACAGAGAATTTTTAATAAACAACTGTTTTACTCAGCTATTTCACTGCTGTGACTAAGAGATCTGACCAGAACAATTTTAGAAGAGGAAAAGTCTATTTGAGGTCTCAGGGTTTCAGATGTTAGTCCATGCCTCAGGGCTTAAGGTGAGGCAACAGCACGGCAGAGGAGTGTAGCAGAGGGAAGCAGCTCAAGAGGTGATTAGGAAGCGTGGACTCCACTCACCAGATACAAATCTGTAGCCCAAAGCCATGCCCCAATTCCCACCTCCTCCAGCCACACCCTACCACTTCAATTAACACTCAGTTAGTCCTTATTGGGGAATTAATTCACTGACTGGGTTGAGACTCTTATAACCCAATCATTTCTCCTCTGAACATTCTTGTATGTGAGCTTTTGGGAACAGCTCACATCCAAACTATAATAACAACACTACAAATACATTTATTAACTACATGACAGATACATTATCTGTGCTCTATTCTCCAGCTACTAATACAAATAAAACTCTGAAAATGCCATCCTGCTTTAAATGAACAAGTCTGGACTGTATCCAGGGACTTATGTAGAATTTAACTCAGGGAGTTTGAACTTTCTGCTGCAGGCCTTGAATGTGGGAAGCAGCCTGCCCAGGCCCAGAGATACAGGGATTAATTCCCAGAGCTCAGGGAGGCCTGCTGATTGGTGAGTGAGACTGTGCTGTGTAATTGAACATGTGGTCTCAGACTGACTGCAGGAAGGATGGAATTTGTTAAGTAGTATCTTTCCTGAAGTTAAAAAGGGAAGACCAACTGTCACTGATTATGGTAAGGGCTTATTAAATTTCTACTCTACTAATTTGGAAACTTTGATAATTCAAGCTTGGAAACTATAATACAGAATAAAACTGTACAATGAAGTACTATCATTTGGAAATTTCACATTACAGCATTATTGGTGATGATTTAGGCCTCTCATTAATTTCATTTATTTCAAAACTGTGTACCTATTTTTAATCCCCAAGTGTCATTTACTTGAAGGATGTTTTGGGTCACTTCTGGAATAGCGCTCAGAATGCAAGAATAGTACCTAGGCACCAGCAAACCACTTGGGTGGTTGCAAGACACAGAGAAAGGTCCATGAGGACTTTTTTTTTCCCTGAAGAAACCCCTGGGGGAGAAGTAGGGATGGATTACAGAGAAATACCATTCTGTGATGCACTTATCAGGCCCATAAAAAACTAACCAAATCCTGGAGCAGAGAGCCCTCTGTTGTAACTGAGAAGGGTACCACAGTGAGGGCGATTTGAGACCTGTGACGTGGGATCGGATGACCACATTTTCAAACAGACAGCTCCTGTTGGAGCTCACTGGGACCATGCCCATGTCGCCTGCCTCCTGACCTCACCAGGCAGGAGTTCAGCTGGGCTGACAAAGATGACTGTCTGTTTTTCCTTGTTGGTTTAACCATATGATGCACAATCCTGTAAACAAATTAATTTCCCCCGGGGACTTTTGAAAGCATCCTAACTGCATTATCATTTTTCTGCATAAAGGAAGCTCAGCAGGAGAACAGCTATGGAATGGGCTTCAAATGATCTCCAAATGGCCATAAAATAGAGGTGGTGGTTAGCAGAGATGTGGGGAGGGGGAGATTAATGAGGTTTTGTTTGCTAAAATCCAGGATTTGATTATTCTGAAAGCTGCATCTTTCTCCCTTCTGTCAGCTCTCTGCAGAAATCTTTTAAACTCTTGTTTTTACATTTGTACTCCTCTCCTACTGTTAGTAGCCTTACTGGTCTGGCCATCCAGTTCAACCTCATCTCAAGGTCAAAGTAGAATTCTCAAACTTGGCATATTCTGGGACAAGATGACACAGCCAGGACAGGGAGTACATGTGAATATGTCAGGATTACAAGAATGAACTCAGCACACTCACTCATTTATTCTCGCATCAAGCATTTGCTCCTTTGTATTTGATTCTGTGCACTTCCTTGTGGACCGACAAGAAAATACCCAAGCCTTTCCTGGAAGTGACTTGATGCTTAGTGGATGAAAAACCAAGTGAGGACCACAATAAGGCCAGGGGATTGCTGTGCTGGATGCACACTTAGAGCTATGGGAGGGACAGAGGAAGAAGAGGGGCAGAAGTATTGCTCCGTTAGGGACTTGGAATAGAAGTTACTATTCTAAAAGTACAATATGTAATGCTTGAAATGTGTTGTATTGTGAAAATGTAATTATGTATGTGGCTGATCTTTTATTTTGGTTTTATGATAAAAAAAATCTCCTGAAGAGCATTGGCTATAAGGAATAATAAACTGAGAGGATTATAGCCTTGTTTCACACTTTTTATTAATCCTTCAAGCATATTTTTCTGGATCTTTCTAATCCCAAATGGCCAGCCTCAACCCTTCAGTGTAATCTCATATATTCTGGCTTCCATCTGAAATTTCTAGCTGCTTAATGATCTTCTTATAAATCTTAAAGGGAGTAATGCAAATGTGTCTACCTACCCAGACACAGAGAAATAGGCAGGAGTTTGGACAGCTGTCTCTCTGAGTGTCTGGTGACGTCAGAGACCAATAGTATGGAGTTGGGCCAAACTTCACAGGCTAAGTGCACAGTCCTCCACAAGACCACCCAAACTTTAGACACCAAGCCCAAGTTCAGGGACTTGCAGGCCACTCTTATTGCTGACCAGATGGCTTCCACTTTAGGAATTCCCCTTACCACTTAAGTTTCTATGATTCAACAGAAAAGGTCATAGAACTCAGGAAAGTGCTGTAGTCACAGTCAGAGGTTTAGTACAGCAGAAGGAGATGAATTGGAACCAGACAACAGGATGAAGTCTGGGAAAGACATAGACCATCAATCACAGAATGGACTTGCTGCAATGACTTACATCATCAGCTCCTGGAGAACAGCCATCATGAGAAACCATTTCAAACGAACATCGGTCAACACAGATCATATTAGAATTCTGACTCTATAGTGAATAATCCAATGGATCTTCAGGCCACAGCCAATCTTTCTTTAAAACCTCTATGTTACAGAATACTAAGTCTCTCGCCCAGGCCTGAGTCTCTTCAGACTATAGAGTCATGATCAGGCGTATTGGGGGGTGAGGTTATCATAGAGGCCAGTGAGAGATTTATCTGCATGCGAAAATGGAAATTAGATAACTGGCAAGATTTCTGGCCCTTTGGAATGAGATCTCCAAGCTCCTCCTCAATTCTATAGTTGCAGATCTAGAGGGAAGAGCTATAATAAAGAATTAAGGAACTAACTCCTTGTTCCTTATAGTGTTTGTATGATACATAAGAATAAAAACAGTGCCCTTTTTGATCTAGCCAGGACAAAATGCAAGTGGAGAAAAGTTTCTTCTTATAGTCCTCAGCCTTGAGACAGTAGAAATAGAAAAAGGAACTTTTCCATCTGGGCTGAGTAGATGCAAGGAACTGTTTTAATGTGTGTTTCAAGAGCACAGTCAGGCTGGGCATTGTGGTACATGCTTGTAATTCAAGCAACTCATGAGACTGAGGCAGGAGGATCAAGTTCGAGGCCAGCTTCAGCAATTTAACATGAACTTGTCTCAAAATAAAATAAAAAATATAAAGGATAGGGGATGTAGATCCGTGGTAAAACCCCCCTGGATTCAACCCCCAGAATGAAAAACAACAACAACAAAAAATTAAAGAGCAAGGTCAGCACTTGGTGACTGAGGTTCTCCAACAGAAGCTGGGAACCCACTATGGGGATTTAAAGACCAGCGGTCTACACAAGAAGGTGGAAGATGACAGCTTTTGAAAGAGCCCAGAAATTCCAATTCCTTGAACCAGAGGACAGGACCTTTCCCCACGTCCTTTTATACTTAGACTTAGTCTGAGTTAGCTCTGTTTCCCATCCTGCCTCTGGTCCTACTTGGGGCCCCAATTCTGACTTTATCTGACAATATCAACACAAACTCATCATTATAACTGTGATATGACATTGACAATTGGCACCTCCCACAGCCATTTCGGACTGTTAGAAAAATGCTGAAACATAGTTAACTTAGCCGGGAACACTGTGTTAGTGAAATAAAAGGGTTTATTGGGGTGCCACGTGGGCAAGGGTAGGGAAAGGAAGGGAAGGGGGGTAGGGAAGGGATGGACGGGAATAGGGACAGGCAGGAACCGAGGCAAGCGCGAACAGAGAGCGATTTCAGTCCGGGGCTGGTTTAAATAGAGTGGGGGTCATAAAAACCCCCCTGGAGTGAGTCCTTGCCCTATAGGCTCCCAGAGGTCAGGAGGTTAGTGGACAGGGCACTTGCTGGTCAGGTTTTCTGGTCATGCTGAGGATCTTGGGAGGTGTAGTTTTTAACAAAGCACCTGGGGAGGTGTGGCCTTCTGCCTGGGAGGCGCAGCCTTCTGCCTGGAATCCAACACGGACCACTGTCCTTGTGTAATAAAGAACACATCTAAATTTGTCCCTGGTCTGAAAGGTAGCATCTAAACCCTCAGTATTTCCCCAGTGGTATGAGAGCATCTTTGTTATTCATGGAGGGCCATTTGGACCACACCTAATAGTTTATGCTAAAGAGATGATTCAGGATAATGGCTAGTCCTGCAGAAAGACCAACCATGTAATTAGAGGGTGGGGACTTTGAGCCAGGCAATATCAGCTCAATTTCCAGGAAGAACAGGGATTTGGAGATTGAATTTGAATGCATTGCTAATGATTCACACCATTATGCTTATTTAATGAAACCCCAATGGAAACTCTGGACATAAAAGATCAGCTCAACATTCCTGGTTGGAATATTTTCTATAATGTCACACACTGATGTGCCACAAAGGTGATACATTCTGCCTCCATGACGATCGGGCAACAGAGACTGTGTGTCAAACCTTCCAGACTTCATCTCATGTGACTCCTTCTCCTTTTGACTGGTTCCAAATTATCTCGTTTTGCTATACTGCAATCATGAATCTTTGGCATTTTCTTTAGTTTTGTGGGTTATTCTGGAGAATCATTGAACATGAAAGGATCATGGGAACCCCTAAAATTTATAACCAGCTGGTCAGAACTGAGAGCAGCCTGTGAACCCCTGAAAAAGTGGTGGTATCTAAAATTTGGGTTGTCTTATGCCTTTAGCCTGTGAAGTTTGGCTCAACCCTGGGCAGTTGTAGAAGGCACATGTAGAAGCCCCTGATGTCAGGGCCACTCCACTTCAGCCACATGCTCCCAAGTTTTCTCTGAGTCCCTTTCACCGCCTTAGTCTTCTCTACTTATGAATAATACCCCACTCCCTGGTCATACAATGACCTGTCACTGCATTTATTGTTGTTGTTGTTGTTCCTCAACTACAATAAGACATTCAAACTCTTATTAATTATTCCAAATATTAGCCTTTTTTGTCCTCATAATTGCCAAACTTGAACAGAATCTGATGACTGTGTCAGTCAGTTTTGCATTACTGTGACCAATATGCCCAACATAAACAACTTAGAGAAGGAAAAAATTATTTTGGCCCGTGGTTTCAGAGGTTCAGTCCATGGTTGGCCATCTTCATTGCTCTGGGCCCAGGTGAGGCAGAACATCATGGTGGCAGGGCATGGCAGAGGATGATATAGCTCAGGAGGTGGCAAAAAGGAAGCAGAGAAAGCTGGAGTGCTAGAAGCCAGGGATAATACAATCCTCAAGGGCATGCCCCCAGTGACCTACTTCCTCTAACTAGCCCCATCTGCCTACAGTTGCCACTCATTAATCCATCAAATGGATTAATCCACTGATTAGGTGACAGCTCTCATAATCTAATCACTTCACCTGTGAATATTCCTGCCTTGTCTCACATGTGAGCTTTCAGGGGGCACTTCGTGTCCAAACTATAACAATGACTAATTTCTAAAATCACTATTATAAGTATTCCTGGCATTTCTGCCTTTCTGTACACTTGTCCCACAAAATCATAATTCAGAATCAATTTTTTTTCGTATTTGAGATTTTATTGGCTGTATTGAGAATCAGTACACAGACATTTCATTTTGTACACAATTCTTAACACAAGTACTGGAAATGTAAAAAGCCTTATACTGTGATTCTTTTTCAGTTATTCCAGTGATTTTCCAGCTTTGAATTTGGAGGCAAATTCTTCTTAATGGAATATCAAGTACCAGTATCTTTGAATGCTGTTGTTACTTAGGTCCCATCAATTCAAAACTTTGTCACACATACAACATACCCAAATTTTCCATCTTTTACAGCATATTAAAAATACTAGGAAAACTAGACTTCCACGACCAGAGATGTTACAGAGTACATACGATTCTGACAGCAATGATCCAGTAATGGTCTTAAGGAAACAATTCTACTAAAAAACACAGGAATAGAAGTAATTTAAAATATTCAAGACATTAAATGCAATACTGTGACTCCAAACTGCCATTTAATATGCTTTGTATTGTAGGATATAAAACTAACCCCCCACCTATGGAATGTTAAGCTGACACCCAAGGCAGTCCAAGCCTCCCATAATTCAATATCCCACTATTTTCTGTTTGTACCCCAAAATAAACAACCAGCAAATGGTTTTCACTTCTAAAAAAAATCATTTACACTTAAAAAATGGGATCAGATGAGATTCCCTCCTTTTTAAAAATGTTTCTAGAGCTACTAAAAACTTGCATTTATAAAATAGTTGATAAAAAACATTCCTCTGGATTACACAAGAAGGGAGACGGGACCACTGATAAGAAGACATACGTGTGATGCATCAGACTTGGCTTCTTTCTCTTCTGCTTCATCAGAGGCTGGACTCTCCTCGTTTTTCGTTTCTCCGTTTTATACAGGTAAATCTTCTTTAGTTTCTTGGTTAGCCACTTCATCCTGTTTTCCCTTTGCTCCCCTTTTCCCTTTTTGAACTTTTTGGTCAGGCCATTTATTCTTGCCCGCTGCCTTCAGGGGCTTGGCATCCAACCGGGCAGGAGCAGGCTTAGCCGACAGGTGGGCGGGTCTCCGCTGGGCTCCTCCTTCGCCGCGCCTGGCGAGCTCACCTGCCTCTTGGGCATCCTCCTGGAGGTACTGAGGGCCCTGGTGCGAGGGAGCCTTCCGAAGCTGCGCTGTGTGGCCGCTGCCCCTGCTCCCGCTGCTGGACCTGCTGCGACCCAGGGAGCCAGAGTCAATCAGATCCGCATAACAGATATCTTTTTCCTAAATGCATGATTGAAGACCTGAATTGTACGAATATACTTTGTATACAAACAGTTGTATCTAAAAAGATGCTAAATACATGCACTATGAGTTGTACATATTAAAAATTATAAAAATAAAATTAAAACAAAAGTATCTGCAGCCCTAGTTTCCTGGTTCTATAGCATATGGCTAATACCTTATTGTCTGACCTCTTAGCACATGAGGAATCAGACAACAAAGACTCAAGGACACCAGTGATGAAATTATGGGATACTAAAGGGTGTGTGTGTGTGTGTGTGTGTGTGTGTGTGTGTGTGTGTAAAGTGTACAGCCTCATTTTACTTTCCAGACTCTGAGACTTATTGATGTTAAGTGACTTGAGCGAGGACACATTAAGATGTCTTCTGCCATTTTGGACTTGAAGAAATTTGTCTTAAACTTTGAAAGCTTGAATTTTCCCTCCACATTTATAATTCCTAATTAGGAACAGTATTCCCTGTGATAGATCCCAGACCTTGCCTTATTAAGTAGCAAAGAATGGGTAAAAAGGATAATTGTAGAAAGTCATGTCAGTATTTACAGGATTTCATCCAAAAGACATTACCCTCAAGACCAGAAAGAAAGGGTATCTTCTCCACTATTGCTGTATACTGATCCTAATACTCAGCCTGTTATCCCTGTGTTAGTCAGCGTTCCTTTACTATAACAAATGTTTGAGACAATCAATTTATAAAGAGAAAAGGTTTATTTTAACTCACAGGTTTGGAGGTCCATGATGAGTTGGAATGGTGGTTTTAGGCCTGTGGCAAGAAGGAACAAACCCAACTTACCTCATGGCCAGGAAATGAAAGAGATGAAGAAGAGGGGATCAGGGTCAAACATTTTGGGGGTACACCCCAATTACTTGAATATCTTCCTCTAGGCCCCATCTTTTTTTTTTCAAGTTTATTTTTTATTCTAAATTGTTAGAAATGACAGCAGAATGTATTACATTTCATATTATACTTGTAGAGCACATTTTTACATATCTCTGGTTGTATACAAAGTATATTTACACCATTTGTGACTTCACACATGCACTTAGGGTAATGATATCCATCTCATTCTACCATCTTTTTTTTTTTCTTGACCCTTTTGCCCCCTCCCTTCCCCTCCCTCCCCATTGGCCATTCTAGTGTTCCTCTAATCCTCCTATGCTCCCCATCCCAACCCGACTGTGCATCAGCCTCCTTATATTAGAGAAAAGATTTGGCATTTGGCTTTTTGGGATTGGCTAACTTCACTTAGCATTATATTCTCTAACTCCATCCATTTACCTGCGAATGCCATGATTTTATTCTCTCTTATTGCTGAGTAAGACTCCATTGTGTGTATATACCACATTTTCTTTATCCATTCGTCTACTGAAGGGCATCTGGGTTGGTTCCACAGTTTAGCTATTGTGAATTGTGCTGCTACAAACATTGATGTGGCTGTGTCCCTGTAGTATGCTGTTTTTAAAAGTCTTTTGGATAAAGACTAAGGAGTGGGATAGCTGGGTCATAAGGTGGTTCCATTCCAAGTTTTCCAAGGTATCTCCATACTGCTTTCCATATTGGCTGCACCATTTTGCAGTCCCACCAACAATGTATGAGTGTGCCTTTTTCTCCACATCCTCTCCAACATTTATTGTTGTTTGTGTTCTTAATAGCTGCCATTCTGATGGGTGTAAGATGAAATCTTAGAGTGGTTTTGATTTGCATTTCTCTAATTGCCAGAGATGTTGAACATTTTTTCATGTATTTGTTGGTTGATTGTATATCTTCTTCTGAGAAATGTCTGTTCAGTTCCTTGGCCCATTTATTGATTGGTTTTTTTTTTTTTTTTTTTTTTTGGTGTTAAGATTTTTGAGTTCTTTACATATTCTAGAGATTAGTGCTCTATCTGATGTGCATGTGGTAAAAATTTGTTCCCAATTAGTAGGCTCTCTATTCACTTCACTGATTGTTTCTTTTGCTGAGAAGCAGCTTTGTAATTTAAATCTATACCATTTATTGATTCTTGATATTAATTCTTGTGCTACAGGATTCTTATTAAGGAACTTGGGGCCTAATCCAACATGTTGGAGATTAGAGCTTACTTTTTCTTCTAATAGGCATAGTGTCTCTGGTCTAATTCCTAGATCCTTGATCCACTTTGAGTTGAATTTTGTGCATGGTGAGAGATAGAGGTTTAATTTCATTTTGTTGCATATGGATTTCCAGTTTTACCAGCACCATTTGTTGAAGAGGTTATCTTTTCTCCAATGTACATTTTTGGCGCCTTTGTCTAATATAAGATAACTGAAATTATATGTATTAGTCTCTGTATCCTCAATTCTGTACCATTGGTCTACCAGCCTATTTTGGTGCCAATTCCATGCTGTTTTTGTTACTGTTGCTCTGTAGTATAATTTAAGGTCTGGTATAGTGATTCCACCTGCTTCATTCCTCTTGCTAAGGATTGCTTTAGCTATTCTGGGTCTCTTCTTTTACCAGATGAATTTCATGTCTGCTTTTTCTATTTCTATGAGGAATGTCATTGGGATTTTGATTGGCATTGCATTAAATCTGTATAGTGCTTTTGGTAGTATGGTTATTTTGACAATATTAGTTCTGCCTATCCAAGAACAGGGTAGATCTTTCCATCTTCTAAGGTCTTCCATAATTTCTTTCTTTAGTGTTCTGTAGTTTTCATTGTAGAGGTCTTTCATGTCTTTGGTTAAGTTGATTCCCAAGTATTTTATTTTGTTTTTTTGATGCTATTGTAAATGGGGTAGTTTTCCTCATTTCCCTTTCAGAGGATTTGTCACTGATATTTAGAAATGCCTTAGATTTATGGGTGTTGATTTTGTATCCTGCTACTTTGCTGAATTCATTTATGAGTTCTAGAAGTTTTCTGGTGGAATTTTTTGGGTTTTCTAGGTATAAAATCATAACATCATCAAATAATAATAATTTGAGTTCTACTTTACCTATCTGTATCCATTTAATTTCTTTTGTCTGTCGTGTTGCTCTGGCCAGCATTTCAATTACTGTGTTGAATAGAAGTGGTGAAAGAGGGCATCCCTGTCTTGTTCCAGTTTTCAGAGGGAATGCTTTCAATTTTTCTCCATTTAGAATAATATTGGCCTGGGGATTAGCATATATAGCTTTTATGATGTTGAGATATGTTCTTGTTATCCCTAGTTTTTCTAGTGTTTTGAACATGAAGGGGTGCTGTATTTTGTCAAATGCTTTTTCTGTATCTATTGAGATAATCATGTGGTTCTTATCTTTGAGTCTATATATGTGATGAATTACATTTATTGATTTCTGTATGTTGAACCATCCTTGCATCCCTGGAATGAACCCCACTTGGTTGTGGTGTATTATATTTTTTGATATGTTTTTGTATCCATTTTGCCAGAATTTTGTTGAGAATTTTTGCATCTATATTCATTAAAGATATGGGACTGAAGTTTTCTTTTTTTGGTGTGTCTTTTCCTGGTTTGGGGATCAGGGTGATATTAGCCTCATAGGATGAGTTTGGAAGTGCTCCTTCTTTTTCTATTTCCTGAAATAAATTGAAGAGTATTGGTATCAGTTCTTCTTTGAAGGTCTTGTAGAACTCGGCTGTGTATCCATCTGGTCCTGGGCTTTTCTTGGTTGGTAGGCTTCTGATGGCATCTTCTATTTCGTTGCTTGAAATTGGTCTGTTCAAATTATGTATATCATCCTGCTTAAGTTTGGGCAGATCATATGTCTCTAGAAATTTGTCGATTACTTCAGTGTTTTGTATTTTGTTGGAGTACAAGTTTTAAAAATAATTTCGAATTGTTTCCTGTATTTCCGTAGTGTTTGTTGTGATATTTCCTTTTTCATCGCATATGTTAGTAATTTGAGTTTTCTCTCTCCTTCTCTTTGTAGCCTGGTTAAGGGTCTGTCAATATTATTTATTTTTTCAAAGAAATAACTTTTTGTTTTGTCAATTTTTTCAATTGTTTCTTTTTTTTAATATAATTTTATTTTTATAATTTTTAATATGTACAACTCATAGTGCATATATTTAGTATCTTTTTACATACAACTGTTTGTATACAAAGTATATTCGTACAGTTCAGGTCTTCAATCATGCATTAAGGAAAATGATATCCGTCTCATTCAACCACCTTTTTTTTTTTCTCCCCCTCCCTCCCCTCTTGCTCCTTCCCTTACCCTCCCTTCCCTTGACCATTCTAGTGTTCCTCTAATCCTCCTATGTACCCCCATCCAACAATACTTTGAAATAGCCTCCTTATATAAGAGAGAACATTTGGTACTTGGATTTTTGAGACTGACTAACTTCACTTAGCATTATGTCTTCCAACTTCATCCATTTACCTGCAAATGCCATTAATTTGTTTTCTTTTATTGCTGAGTAAAATTCCATTGTGCGTATATACCACATTTTCTTAATCCACTCATTTACTGAGGGACATCTAGGTTGGTTCCACAACCTAGCTATTGTGAATTGTGCAGCTACAAACATTGAGATAGCTGTGTCACTGTAATATGCTGTTTTTAAGTCCTTTGGGAATAGACCCAAGAGTGGGATGGCTGGGTCATAGGATGGTTCCATTCCCAGTTTTCCAAGAAATCTCCATACTGCTTTCCATAACGGTTGCACCATTTTGCAGTCCCACCAGCAATGTATGAGTGTGCCTTTTTCTCCCACATCCTCTCCAACATTTATTGTTGCTTGTGTTCCTGATGGCTGCCATTCTGACTGGAGTGAAGTGAAATCTTAGAGTAGTTTTGATTTGCATTTCTCTAATTGCCAGCAATGTTGAACATTTTTTCATGTATTTGTTGATTAATCGTGTATCTTCTTCTGAGAGGTGTCTTCTCAATTCCTTAGCCCATTTATTGATTGGGTTATTTGTTTTTTTAGTGTAAAGTTTTTTGAGTTCTTTATATATTCTAGAGATTAGTGCTCTATCTGATGTGCATGTATTAAATATTTGTTCCCAATTAGTTGGCTCTCTATTCACCTCACTGATTGTTTCTTTTGCTGAAAAGAAGCTTTTTAGTTTAAATCTATCCCATTCATTAATTCTTGGTAGTAATTCTTGCGCTACAGGATTCTTATTAAGGAACTTGGGGCCTAATCCAACATGTTGGAAATTGGAGCTTACTTTTTCTTCTATTAGGTGTATTTGTCTCTGGTCTAATTCCTAGGTCCTTGATCCACTTTGAATTGAGTTTTGTGCATGGTGAGAGATAAAGGTTTAATTTCATTTTGTTGCATATGGATTTCCAGTTTTCCCAGCACCATTTGTTGAAGAGGCTATCCTTTCTCCACTGTACATTTTTGGCACCTTTGTCTAATATAAGATAGCTGTAATTATATGTATTAGTCTCTGTATCCTCAATTCTGTACCATTGGTCCACCAGTCTGTTTTGGTGCCAATACCATGCTGTTTTTGTTACTATTGCTCTATAGTATAATTTAAAGTCTGGTATGGTGATGCCCCCTGCTTCACTTTTCTTGCTCAGGATTGCTTTGGCTATTCTGGGTCTCTTATTTTTCCAGATGAATTTCATGACTGCTATTTCTATTTCTTTGAAGAATGACATTGGGCTTTTGATTGGAATTGCATTAAATCTGTATAATGCTTTTGGTAGTATGAACATTTTGACAATATTAATTCTGCCTATCCAAGAGCAAGGTAGGTCTTTCCATCTTCTGAGTTCATCTATAATTTCTTTCTTTAGTGTTCTATAATTTTCATTATAGAGGTCTTTCACCTCTTTCGTTAGGTTGATTCCCAGGTATTTTATTTTTTTTTGATGCTATTGCAAATGGGGTATTTTTCATCATTTCCCTTTCAGAGTCTTTGTCGCTGATGTACACAAATGCCTTTGACTTATGTGTATTGATTTTGTATCCTGCAACTTTGCCAAATTCGTTTACTAGTTGTAAAAGTTTTCTGGTAGAGTTTTTTGGGTCTTCTAGGTAGATTATCATGTCATCAGCAAATAGTGCTAATTTGAGCTCTTCTTTTCCTATCTTGATCCCTTTAATTTCTTTCGTCTGTCTAATTGCTCTGGCCAGAGTTTCCAGTACTATGTTAAATAGCAGTGGTGAAAGGGGACATCCCTGTCTTGTTCCAGTTTTTAGAGGGAATGCTTTCAATTTTTCTCCATTTAAGATAATGTTAGCTCGGGGCCTTGCATAAATAGCTTTTATTATGTTAAGATATGTTCCTGATATTCCTAGTTTTTCCAGTGTTTTGAACATAAAGGGGTGTTGTATTTTGTCAAATGCTTTTTCTGTGTCAATTGAGATGATCATATGATTTTTGTCTTTAAGTCTATTGATGTGATGTATTATGTTTATTGATTTCCGAATATTGAACCAGCCTTGCATCCCTGGGATAAACCCCACTTGATCGTGGTGCACTATCTTTTTGATATGTTTTTGTATCCGATTTGCCAGGATTTTGTTGAGGATTTTTGCATCTATGTTCATTAAAGATATGGGCCTGAAGTTTTCTTTTTTGGATGTGTCTTTGCCTGGCTTTGGAATTAATGTAATATTGGCCTCATAGAAAGAGTCTGGAAGAGCTCCCTCTTTTTCTATTTCTTGAAATAGTTTGAAGAGCATTGGTATTAGTTCTTCTTTGAAAGTCTTATAGAACTCGGCTGTAAACCCATCAGGTCCTGGACTTTTCCTTGTTGGTAGCTTTTTGATGACATCTTCTATTTCTTCGCTTGTAATTGATCTATTTAAATTATGTATAGCCTCCACATCCAGTTTAGGCAAATCATATGACTCTAGAAATCTGTCAATGCATTCAGTATTTTCTATTTTATTAGAGTACAAGTTTTCAAAGTAATTTCTAATTTTATTCTGTATATCTGAGGTGTTTGTTGTGATATTCCCTTTTTCATCACGAATGTTAGTTATTTGAGTTTTTTCTCTTCTTCTTTTCATTAGCATCGCTAAGGGTCTGTCAATTTTGTTTATTTTTTCAAAGAACCAACTTTTAGTTTTGTCAACTCTTTGAATGGTTTCCTTAGTCTCAATTTCATTAATTTCTGCTCTGATTTTAATTATTTCCTGTCTTCTACTGCTCTTGGTGTTTGTCTGTTCTTCTTTTTCTAATGCTTTGAGGTGTGATGTTAAGTCATTTATTTGTTGGTTTTTTTTCCTCTTAAGGAATGAACTCAGTGCAATGAATTTTCCTCTTACTACTGCCTTCATAGTGTCCCAGAGATTTCTATATGATGTATCTGTGTTCTCATTTACCTCTAGGAATTTTTTGATCTCCTCTTTGATGTCTTCTTCAACCCCTTGTTCATTCAGTAGCATGTTGTTTAGCTTCCAGTTGATGGAGTAGTTTTTCTTATTCCTTATTTTGTCGTTGATTTCCAATTTCTTCCCTTTATGGTCCGATAGCATGCAGGGTAGTATCTCTATTTTTTTATATTTGCTGAGAGTTGCCTCGTGACATAATATATGGTCTATTTTGGAGAAGGAGCCATGTGCTGCTGAGAAAAATGTGTATTCGTTTACTGAGGGATGAAATATTCTATATATGTCCGTTAGGTCTAAATTGTTAATTGTTTTGAGGAGGCTTAAAGTTTCTTTGTTTAGCTTTTGTTTGGATGATCTATCCATTGGTGTGTTGAAGTCCCCTAGAATAACTGTGTTGTGGTCTATTTTACTCTTGAACTTAAGAAGCGTTTGTTTGATGAATGTAGGTGCTCCATTATTTGGGGCATACAGATTTATGATTGTTATATCCTGTTGATGGATGGTTCCCTTAAGTAATAAGAAATATCCATCTTTGTCCCTCTTGATTAGTTTTGGTTTGAAGTCTACCTTATTTGATATGAGAATGGAAACCCATGCTTGCTTCCGCTGGCCATGTGAGTGATAAGACTTTTCCCAGCCTTTCACTTTCAGTCTGTTGATGTCTTTTTCTATGAGGTGTGTTTCTTGGAGACAGCAAATTGTTGGGTCATTTCTTTTAATCCATTCTGATAATCTGTGTCTTTTGATTGGCGAGTTTAGGCCATTAACATTCAGGGATATTATTGAGATGTGATTTTTATTCCCATCCATTTTTATTTGAATTATGGTCTTTAGCTTGATTTGGTTTCTCTTCTGGTTGGTATTTCCTTTAGTTTAATATCTCCCTTTGGTGATTTTCGTTATCATCTTTCTCTTCTTCTTCATGAAAAATGTTGCCCAGGATGCTCTGAAGTGCTGGCTTTCGAGTTGTGAAATCTTTTAACTTTTGCTTGTCGTGGAAGGTTTTTATTTCATCTTCGAATCTAAAGCTTAATTTTGCTGGATATAAGATTCTTGGTTGACATCCCTTTTCCTTCAGAGCTTGAAATATGCTATTCCAGGATCTTCTTGCTTTTAAGGTCTGGGTTGAAAAATCTGAACATAGTCTGATTGGTTTCCCCCTATATGTAATTTGCTTCCTTTCTCTTGTGGCTTTTAGTATTCTCTCCTTGCTCAGTGTATTAGGCATTTTCATTATAATGTGTCTAGGTGTGGATCTGTTGAGATTTTGTTTGTTTGGTGTTCGGTATGCCTCTTGAACTTGGTTTTCCATTTCATTCCTCAAGCTTGGAAAATTTTCTGTAATTATTTCATTAAATAGATTACTCATTCCTTTGGCTTGAAAACTCTGCCCCTTCCTCTACGCCGATCACTCTTAAGTTTGGTCTTTTTATGCTGTCCCATAATTCTTGGATGTTATGTTCTTGATTACTAACAAGTTTTGCTGTATGGTTTAAATTCTTCTCTAGGACATATATTTTGTCTTCATTGTCTGAGGTTCTTTCTTCCAAGTGGTCTATTCTGTTGGAGATGTTTTCAATTGAGCTTTTATTTTGGTTTATTGCTTCTTTCATTTCTGGAATTTCTGTTTGGATTCTCTTTAGAGCCTCTATTTCCCTATTGAAGTATTCTTTTACTTCCTGTATTTGTTTTTGGAGTTCTTTGTCAAAATGATCTTTTGCCTCCTGTACCTGCTCCCTCCCTCATCTCATTTTTGAGTTCATTCTTAAGTTCCATAAACATTTGGCATATGTAATTTCTAAATTCCATCTCTGGCATTTGACCAACTGTGCTTGCCATGACATCTACCGATGAGGTATCTTGATTTGTTTGTGTCATTTTCTTTCCTTGTTTTTTCATGTTGCTTGTGTGTCTATTCTTCCTGCACTGTGGGACCTTGACTGTTTCGATTTTACCTTAAAACCTTATGTTGTTCCTGTAGTACAATGCTATCAGATCACCTTATAATTCCTTTACACTTTTAAAACCTAACACTTTCTTTTCAGAAAATCCAAGTTTGATCACAATGTACAGATTTTGTTAACCCAGATATTATTTCCAATTTACTCTGTACGCTTCTGATAGGGTTTTATAGCTTCAAGTATTGGATACAGAGGTGTTATGTTTAGGAAGAAGGAAGTGTCTTGAATTGTTCTTTCTTGGAAAGTATGAAAAGAGATATCTATTGAAATGGTTTAGTGGAAGTGGTTTAGTATCAGTAGACGATGGAAGAAAGAGAATGGGGTTGACAATTAGGTAAAAAGATCAATTTATATATATAGTAAGTTGGAAAAGAAAAAAATGATAAAAGAGTAGGAATTGGTGTAAGAGAGAGGAGAGAGAGAATCAAGGAAATAGAGAGTAAACTATATATAACACCACTTTGCTACCCAGTTCAATTGCACCAGTTCTAGAAATCCCAAGTTTTGCGTATAACTTGTTTTTGCCTCTGTTTAGTATGCACTGGCAGGATGTAAACATGAAAGATGAAGGAGGAAGAAAAGATACAAGAGTGAGAAGGAGGAAAAGAATGAAAGAAAAAAGGAGCGGAAGCAAACAAACACACTCACAATCAATGCAGAAGGAAAAAAAAAAAAAAGCAGAACAAAAGAAAGCCAAAAAAAGGAAAAGAAAAACAAACAAACAAACAAACAAACAACAACAAAAAAAACCCTCCCTGCAATCCAAAAAATCAAGCAGACCAATAAAAAGAAAAGGAAAAAAAAAAAAAAAAAAAGTCAAACCCCAAGTCTCAGACAAAACGGGCCCTGGGAAGCCCCCCTCTTTTTTTCCTTTCCAGTTCAAACCAATTGCTATTGGATCACAGTCTGTGATCCTGTTAGGGAAATCAAGGCTGCATCTTAGGCCAGTGGCTGCACGGATCAGTGAAGGAGTGGTCCAGGGGGACTGCGTGTGTCAGCAGATGAATGGAGCCGGGAAGGGGACCTTCCAGAAGGCACCCCCTCCCCAAGCCCACCCACAGCTGCAGCCTCTTGTGGCTGCTGCGCTAGCCTCAGAAACGCCTTCCCCTGCTGACCACCCAAGTCTCACCCAATTGTGCGTTGTCTCCAGAGAGCTGGAGAGTCCCTGGATGGATGCAGCCGTCGCTCTCTGTCTCCTCCTCTCCGTCAGGACCAGCCCCTGCAGCTTTCAAAGATGGCGGTGCTCTCCCTCCAGTCAACAGCAGCTCCGCAGACTCCCGTATCCTCGCCGATCGCACCGGGAAGCCACACCTGTGACTGTGGTGCAGACAGCGCTGCTCCGGACCGTGGCCCGCTCCACTCTGCCCCCGCTTGCCGATCGCAGATCTCTGCGCCGCTCTGTCCAGGGCCCCAGTACCGAGGGTCGCGTCAGGCGGAGTGTGGATTCGAACTGGTATGTGGACCCGCGGTCTCCCGTGGCTCCCCAGCACCAATCCCGCCGGCTGGTATCGCTGGTTTCTATCGCCGGTTTCACGCTGGTGTGCTGTGAGTTCAGCTGGGGTTGCAGCAGTAGCGCGGTCTCCTCACACTGACCTTGTTTCGCACGGCCTGTGCACCACCCAGGCGGTTTTGCAGGAGCCTCGCGGCTCCAGCCGCTGCAGACAGCTTGTCTCTCTCTCTCTCTGGTAGTGGTAATCAAACCATCCAGGAGATCGGTATTTTCAGCCTATATATATATGATGAAAGGCAATTTATCTGCTTTGTTGGATTCTTTCCATGGAGCTGTCCTGAAGTGCGGCTTCCTCTAATCCGCCATCTTGGATCCCTCCCCTCAATTGTTTCTTTTGTTTCAATTTCATTAATTTCAGCTCTGATTTTAATTATTTCTTGTCTTCTTCCGCTTTTGGTGTTGGATTGTTCTTTTTCTAGAGCTTTGAGATGTAATTTAAGTCATTCATTTATTGACTTTTTCTTCTTTTGAGGAATGAACTCCATGCAATGAACTTTCCTTTTAGAACTGCCTTCATAGCGTCCCAGAGATTTCAATGTTGCGTCTGTGTTCTCATTCACCTTTAGAAATTTTTTTTATCTCCTCTTTGATGGCATCTGCAACCCATTGTTCATTCAGTAGCCTATTATTTAGTCTCCAGGTGTTGGTGTAGCTTTTGTTTCTTATTTTATCATTGATTTCTAATTTTATTCCATTATGGTCTGATAGAATGCAGGGTAGTATCCCTACTTTTTTATATTTGCTCAGAGTTGTTTTGTGGCCTAGTATATGGTCTATTTTAGAGAAGGTTCCATGTGCTGATGAGAAGAAAGTGTATTCACTTGTTGAAGGATGAACTATTCTATATAAGTCAGTTAAGTCTAAGTTGTTTATTGTATTTTTGAGTTCTATAGTTTCTTTGTTCAGCTTTTGTTTGGAAGATCTGTCCAGTGGTGAAAGGGGTGTGTTAAAGTCACCCATAATTCTTATGTTGTGGTCAATTTGACTTTTAAACTTGAGGAGAGTTTGTTTGATGAACATGGATGCTCCATTGTTTGGGGCATATATATTTATAATTGTTAAGTCTTGTTGGTGTATGGTTCCCTTGAGCAGTATATAGTGTCCTTCTTTATCCCTTTTGATTGACTTTAGCTTGAAGTCTACTTTATTTGATATGAGGATGGAAACCCCTGCTTGTTTCCTCTGTCCATATGAGTGGTAGGATTTCTCCCAACCTTTTACCCTCAGCCTATGGATGTCTTTTACTATGAGATGAGTCTCTTGGAGGCAGCATACTGTTGGGTCTGTTTTTTTTTTTTTTTTAAATCCAATCTGCTAGTCTATGTCTTTTGATTGGTGAGTTTAGGCATTAACATTTAGAGTTATTATTGAGATGTATTTTGTATTCCTAGTCATTTTTGTTTATGTTTGGTATTTACCTTGACATGGTTTCTCTTCTGATTGTTTTTTCCTTTAGTGTAATACCTCCCTCTGTTGATTTTCATCATTGTTTTTCTTTTCCTCTTCATGGAATATTTTGCCAAGGATGTTCTGCAGTGCTGGCTTTCTACTTGTAAATTCTCTTAACTTTTGTTTATCATGGAAGGTTTTTATTTCGTCCTCAAATCTAAAGCTTAATTTTGCTGGGTATAAGATTCTTGGTTGGCATCCCTTTTCCTTCAGAGCTTGGAATATGTTGTTCCATGATCTCCTAGCTTTGAGTGTCTGAATTGAAAAATCTGCTGTGATACAAATTGGTCTCCCCTTATATGTGATGTGATTCCTCTCTTTTGCGGTCTTTAAAATTCTATCCTTGTTCTGTATGGTAGGAATTTTCATTATCATGTGTCTTGGTGTAGATCTATTGTAATTTTGTACATTTGGTGTTCTGTAAGCCTCTTGTATTTGGTTTTCCAATTCATTCTTCATGCTTGGGAAATTTTCTGATATTATCTCATTGAAGAGGTTGTGCATTCCTTTGGTTTGAAACTCTGTGCCTTCCTCTATCCCAATTATTCTTAGATTTGGTCTTTTGATGCTGTGCCATATTTCTTGGATGTTCTGTTCATGGTTTCTTACTATCTTCACTATGTGGTCAACTTTATTTTCAAGATTATATACTTTGTCTTCATTGTCTGAAGTTCCTTCTTCCAGTTGATCTAGTCTGTTGGTGATGCCTTCAATTGCGTTTTTTATTTGGTTAATTGTTTCCTTCATTTTAAGGATTTCTGACTGTTTTTTTTTCCAGAGTTTCTATCTCTTTTTTGAAGTAATCTTTTGCTACCTGTATTTGCTCTCTTATATCTTTGTTGTAGTCGTCAATTTTTGCCTGTATTTGCTCATTTAGGTCATTCTTTGATTCATGATCATTTTAATTATGAACCTTCTGAACTCCTTCTCTGACATGTCATCAACTGCACTGAGCATATGTTCTGTTATTGTAGAATCCTGGTTTGTTTGTGGTATTTTCCTCCTTTGTTTTTTCATGTTGTCTATTTGCCTTACTTTCTTGTGGTGTAGATCTGAGTTATTACCATTTCTTCCCTATATTCTTATAATACCCTTCATTTTGTCTGTGTCTTCCCATAGTGCTGGACTATCAGAACCTGCTGCTGACCCTCAGAGTATGGTACCTGGGTCTGGGTCCATGCTGGTTGGAGCAGGCCGAACTGGTTGAGTCTGAACTCCTGTGGTGATCTGGGGCTAACCGTGCTGGGGTGAAGGTCAGTGGGACTGCCCTGGGCCCACCTGGGCTCAGGCAGAGTTGGCGGATCTGTCCTTGCTGTCTCCTGCTCTGGGGCGGAGGTAGGCGGGACTGGCTGGAGCCTGGGCCTGGAGGCACTCTAATGTAGGTCCCTGGGACTGCCCTGGGCCGGCCTGAACTCAAAGCAGAGTTGGCAGGTCTGTCCTTGCTGTCTCCTGCTCTGGGGCAGAGGTAGGCGGGACTGGCTCTAGGCCCCATCTTTTGAAGGTTTTACCACCTCCCAATAACATCATGGGTGGGGGACAAAGTCTTTTTAACATATGGGCCTTTGGGGGACATTCTAGATCTAAACTATATCACTCCTATCTCATCCAGTGGGATGTCCTTCAAGTGTTGAGTTGCCTTGTTAAATAAACTGGTGCCACTTTTATCCCATAGGAATTACTTGGATTGAATTTCTCCAAATCCAGCCTAAACTCCTGAGTGCATCTGGCCCTGTCTTTGGCTCCACTCTTCAGCCATCCCTGATTTAACTAGGCAATCTGGGTTCCCATCTGCCTGACACACATGCCTCTGCCCAGATGCCTGTGAATCTTCTTTATTATCTCGGCATGATCTGGACAATATGATACTCAGTACATGCCTGAACTTGTAACTCACCACCTGCAAACTCAGTGTGGGTATAACTGCCACCAGAATTCTTTAGCTCAGAATAGTCCATTTGTATAGACTAATATTTCCCCAACCATCTGATTTTATTTGACTTGAAAAGACTTCTGAACATTTTCCTAGTTTACTGTTATGCTATCATTTTTTTGAGGTATATACATTTATGTTTTTTAATTTTTTAATTATTCTAATTTGTTATATACATTTGCAGAGTACATTTCATTTCATATTACATATAAAGAGCAAAATTTTTCAAATTGCTGGTTTTATATAAAGTATTTTTACAACAATTGTGTCTTCATACATGTATTTAGGGTAATCATGCATAACTCAGTCTGCCATTATTCCTATCCCCTTGCCCCCTCCTCCCTCCCCGCTCTTTGTTCTATTTAAAGCTCTTTCATTTGTAAACAAATTTACTTTGCTTCATTAGAAGGCAGGCAAGCATTTTATGCCTGCTTTCCTGTGGTGAAGTTCTTGTAACTTTGCTTTTCTCTGATACTATGGGGGCAGGAAGCAAGTAATAAACAGACTACACCCATTCCTTGGGGTTTGTCAGAGGTAGGGCTCTGGTGCCTTAGCACAGAATTGTTCCGTTCTTTCAGCTATTTGATTGTTGTCATCCAAACTAAGATTGAGTCTTTTGCAGTCCTGGTGCCATTCCTTGTTAGGTCAAAATAGAAGAAATATAAATTCTTTGGAAGGTTCATTGGCATGAAATACTGGAAACCATCTTTTATGGCTTGGATATGAGGTGTCCCGCAAAAGCTCATGTGTGAGACAATGCAAGAATGTTCAAAGGTGATATTATTACGTTATCAGAACTGTAACCTATTTGGCAGATTAGCCCAATTAATTGGACTAACTGGGTGGTAACTGTAGGCACGTAGGGTATGGCTGGAGGAAGTAAGGCACTGGGAGAAAGCCTTTGGAGTTTATATTTTATCCCTGGTGAGCAAGCTTTCTCTGTTTCTGGATGTCATGGACTGAGCTGCTTTGTTCTGCCATAAACTTCTGCCATGATGTTCTGCCTACCTTCAGTCCCAGAACTGACCTTGGAGTTGGCTGACCATGGACTGAGACCTCTGAAACTGTGAGCCAAAGTAAACTTTTCCTTTTCTAAGTTGTTCTAGCCAGCTACATTCATCACAGTGAGGCAAATTGACTAAAGTACCGTCTGTGGCTCTACCTCCCACTCTCTATTTCCATAACCCAGGAATTGATTTCCTTTGTTTACACTGTATTGGCAACTTCCAGATCTGATTGTCATCACGTGGCCTGGAGGTGTGGGAGGTCCTTGGAAGCCATTCTAGCCTCTTTATAGAATTAATCAAAAATCTCATGGACAGTAATGGAAAAGCTTTGCTTCTCTCATTTGAGTTCTGAAAAAGCCTGGATGGTTGGTAAATGGAATTCTGATGTTCTCAGAATTGAGGTAAGTCATTTGTTATTCACCAAAACTTGACAGGCTTTCCACATTAAAATCCACAGTAGTCAATTTTTGAATTCTGTGGCTGAGAAAGTAGTATGTACCAAATGGTCCGGGCGTTCCCTTTATGTTTATAGTTACTCAGGGTTATGGAACCAGTTCTGGCTAACAGTATATGAGTGGGGTGATGCTGTTATGGTTTGGATATGAGGTGTCCCCTCAAAAGATCCCATGTTAATGCAGAAATGATCAGAGGTGAAGTGATTGGATCATGAGAGCTGTAACCTAGTTTGAATAGACTGACTGGGTGATAACTATAGGCAGGTGGGGCGTGACTGGAGGAGTTGGGTTACTGGGCATACCCTGGAAGACTTTGTCTTCCCTGTGGCTTCTTCCCCACTTACCTCTATCTGCTTCCCTGCTGCCATGTCTTAAGCAGCTAACTTTTGCCACACCCTTCTGCCACCATCTTCTGCTTCATCTTGGACCCAGAGCAATGGACTCAGCCAACCATGGAGTAAACTTCTGGAACCAGGAGCCAAAATAAATTTTTCTTCCTGTAAGTTGTTCTCGTGGGGTATTTTGAGCGCAGCAATGAAAATACATACTCATTTTGGCAGAAAGAGTGGAACATTCATACACAATATTTCAGTTTCACTTCCTCTACTGTGGCAATTAAGTTTGCATGTACCAGCTACAAACGGAGATCAGTACCTAGTCTCAGCCTGGGTCCTCGAGTGACTTTGTGGGGTAAAGTTCCATTGACACTTGTTGGATGTGACCATGACTGGAAAGGAAGCCTTTGTTTATTAGGCCACTGACGATTTGCAGTGATCTGTTACCCCCCGCACAACTGAGCATATCCTGACGAAGGCAACTCTCGTTCCCCCATTGTTTGCTTTCTTTCTTGGCTACATAATGTGCTCCAGTCATGGGCTTAGAAGATTTCATGGCTCCTTTGTGGTCCAGTCCGTGTCATCTTTTTCCTCAAGGACCACCCGAGTCTTCTATTGCACGTGCTTCCCACCCCCTTCTCTACTGATGTAAAGAACGTGTACTTCACTTACAACAGTCATCTCATTTGCTTGTCTGCCTCCTCCCCTTCACTTAAAGCTCCTTGAAAGTGGAGACCACATCTGATTCATCCAAGCACCCCAAGCACTCAGCTCAGCATTTAAGGGTAGCTAAGTGGTTGGAGTGGAGTTTTCTCTTTCTGTCATGAGGATAACAAAGCATAAGCCAAGGCATACGCTAGGAGCACTATGAAAAGATTTTAAATAAGCTCTCTGCCTGACACATAACTATAGGAGGAGATGGAAAGCCAAAGAAGACCAAAAAAATTTTTTTCATGAAGAAATGTGATTTTCAGAACGTAAGATAATTAACATCTCTTATCAGAGAAGTCAGAGGAAACAGAGTGATGCTTACTAAAGAATACCATATGGAGAATTAAGAAAAAAAAATATTTTAGATCTGAATCCTTTGAAAATGGATCGTGTGGCCTCTTTAGGACACAGGCTGTCCATGTTGTGGATGGGATCAGATGCTGGACTAGAAATTAAATACGGTGTTTCATTGTGCAATTGTTAGATGCAAAAATTCCAGGAACTAGGCTGTTTTCTAGAACTAGGATGAAGTCTCCATCTTGTGGCTAATTTCTGTTCTGCATTCATTCTTCATATTCCTAAGAATATCAAACAACCAAAAAGTGAGCTTAGAGGCCAAGGGCCTCTATGTGGAATAGAAACACACCTGCTTATCTTAATGCAGCAGGACAAGTCTCATCCACAGCCATTTTGGAAGGGATTTCCACTTGAACAGTGAACTGTGCAAAGCTTCATTATTTTACTCAAGAGAGGGTCTTTTCCTTATTTTTACCAGCTTCTAAAGCTATGTCCCTTGCCCTCCTTGCCCTATAATTCTTTTCTCTCTCTTTTCAAAGTCAGTGAAGTGGCTTTTTGCTTCAGTTTTCACTTTGCATTTTTCTGTATCAAAACTTCCTCTTAGAAGGACACTCAGATAATCCATGATAATCTTCTACCTCAAAGTCTTCCATTTAATCACATCTGTGAAGCCACTTTTGCCATGTAAGTTAATCTCCACAGATTCCAGGAGTAGAACCCTGGGAACCATTCCTTAGTCTGCCATGGGAAAGAGGTTGGGAATGTTCTTGGGAGCCTGGTGTTCTATCCAGGCTGCATTCATTGAATAGCAGCTGGGAGGTGCCATTAAGACTGACCTTCTTTCAGCTCTCAGTGTGTATTTTGAAAGGTATAACTACGTTACTGTTCCCCTGACTTCAGTGATCTGCTTAGGAATGGGCACTTGAACTAATTCAGATCCTCATGAGTCTCCACACCATGGTTGGGGATAGAGAAGTTTCCCTTTTATTCAAATATTATGGCAGCTAGCAAAAAGAAGTCAAAGGGGTTGCAGAATTTTGTTTATTTGTTTGTAAGCCTGTGGTATTATTAGACTTTTAAATTATGTGTATGAATTACTTGAAGTTATTTTAAAAAATTGAAGTGGAAAAATAATCAGATTTAAGAGAGAGACTTAACAAAGTAATGCAATTTCAGATTATTGGTTATTATTGTGCAGAATATACTTTGTTTTGTTCTATTTTTTTTAAAACTGAAATCCAATGTGCATTTTCCAAGCAGCATGCTGACTCCAAGAAATATTTTTTGAATGGATATCATGAGACGTATCATTGTAGAAAGATGTTGGGCAACCTTGATCTTTTCTGCTCATTGCAGTTGCTTTCTAGAAGACGGCTCATCTTAAAAATATCCTTGCTTCTCATGAAGTAAATAGTAAACCCTTCACAATACTGCCTTTCCAGTTTTCTTGGCTTTTCTTGAAGGGTCACTCTTGTTGGAGACTTCCTATAGTTATTTGTCACATATTCTTTGTTGACCGTTTCCTGTCACTAAAAGTATGTGAATGGCCTCTGTTCAGTATGACCTCCTCATAAGAACATGGGCACAACCTATCTGAACATGCTTTTTGGAAACTGCCATAGCTTCATGGGCTGTAGGCTGGACTCTTTCGCAGGCCCTCCTTCTACCCAACAGCAGCCAGCTTGTCATCCACCACGGTTCATTCCTCAGTTTTGAACCATGTGCTGAGTATGTTCAAGAGAGAAAACTCTGCCTTCATAGTTATTTTGAAAGTCAATTTCTTTCCTTTCTTCTTGTTTGTTCTCATGGCCCTCTTTTTTTTTTTTTTTTTTTTTTTTTTTTTTTTTTTTTTTTTTTTTGGTGTTGTGGAGGGCTGAATTGTTTCTGGAGAGGATGGAAATTTCTCCATGTGTCAACTTGTTTTTACTTCCAGGTACACTGGTGATCCAAGATAAGGAGTGCTCACAAGATGTGCAACAATTCTTAAATAGGAAAGGGTTTTGAAGACCAGTGAGTTCACTGTCTCATCAAGGGAGGAAACACATGTTAGAAACTCCCTGACCTACTGACGTCTTGCATTCCTTACGAAGAAGGTGTGCCTGAAATTCATGGAATCGGATTTTTCAGGTGAAGAGAGGTCTTTAAAATGATCTCAGGTAACAGTTCTCCATGTGAGGTCAGTGGGTCACTTGCAGCAGAATCATCTAGATGTTCGTTTAGGATCCCGATCTTTGGGGCCTGCCCCCTGCTGACTCATAACCTCCAGGGATAAAATCTGCACAAATGCCTGGAAGGGGAATCTTAAGGACACTGCCATTTCAGATAAATCGTACTTGACTAACTGCCCCATCCAGTCTTCAGGTCAACTTGACATTGACTTGATGATGTGTGTTATGCCTTCACTCCAGAAAGAAGACATACATATACCTACACTGTTGCTTACTCCACCCTCCACATATCACTATGCATTTAATTAGAAGAGTTAATGCCAGTGGCTTTATATAAAGCCAGGGGCCTCCCAGAGTTAGTTTTCTCATGTGTGGTTTGGCAGTCTTAGAAATGAAAGTGAAGAAACAACCCAAGTCACATGTTTTATCAATTAGAGATGAAATACTAATTATTATTTTAAAATTCCACTACATTCTCAACTATTATATCCTAAAATTAAGATATTAATATTATATTATTATTATTATATAATATATTAAGGTGCTCTCACAACAGTGCTAGTGAGTTCATATTAGCTATAGTTCAGATGACAGGGTCCCATGTTTTCCAGGTTGTTTGTATTCTGTTGGTTGTGATTTGCACTCATGAATTACTATACTGAAACTAATCTATGGTGACAGTAATCAGGAGAGTGGGGATGGCTTGCTTGCAAAGAGGCCCATGACTCTGGGAATTTGGGGGAGAAAAGAAATTGTTCTTTATTTTGAATAGAGTGGTTACATTAGTGTGTTCATTTGTCAAAACCTGTCAAGGGCTGGGGCTGTGGCTCAGTGGTAGAGTGCTTGCCTTGCACGTGTGAGGCTCTAGGTTCGCTCCTTAGCACCACATATAAATAAATAAAATTAGGATATTGTGTCCACCTACAACTAAAAAAAAATTCTAAAAAAAACTTGCCAAACTACACACTTGAAATGAGTGCGTGTTATTGCATGTAAATGATAACTTAATAGTTGATTTTTAAATAATAAAATTGTTTTAATGTATTATTAGACCAATTTAAAACTAATTATTACCAAAAGTGACTTATTAAAGAATGTAATGATTAAGATTTAATGAAAATACTTTAATTCTGGAAAATATAATGGGTATAAATAATAAAAGGTCACCAGTGAAAACAGAGAAGGAAAATTTGTATTTACTGGGAGAAGCGAATGAAGTTGCAAGAGTGGCGATTTCACACCAGAAGAAGAGAAAGAATGAAGATAACAGTGAATACCTGAAAAGTGGACTTGTTGATGTTATGGATTCATTCACGTGTTAGTCCCATCGTGTTCCACTGTGAAGTTTTCCCAAACACGTTATGAAATCTTTCAAGGGTTTGTGAAATTTTCCAAATAAAATGCAGTATCTTTGGTGAGGCAAATGAGTTTTTTTTTTTTTATGAGCAAAAAACTTTTTAGCTTAAGATTGATGTATTTTAGGACAAGAAATGAAGAGGTTGTTAAGTATGATGGCACATCAGGGCCAGAGTTCTCCTTGATGGAATGGAAAATTCCAGAGCAGCAAAGGGAAGAGGCTAGAATTATCCATAGATGATTAACTAGAGTTGGAGACATCAGTATGAACTCATTTAGCTTTATATCCATAAATATTTATAGACACGTGTATACATGTGTTAGTATTCATATATACATTCAGTCATATGTATGTATATGCAGGTTTTATACTCAGGAATTCAACAAACTATAGATAAAAAATATTTGGAAGAACTGAACTTGGCATCATGTATAGACATATTTTATTATTATTCCCTAAATAATAGAGTATATAACAGCTATTCATATAACATGTGCATGATATAAGATGCTATAAATTACCTAGAGATGAGTTGAAGTATTCAGGAAGATGTGCATAATTAGCAACCATCAGTCCTGATGATAGTGTGTGCCCCTGATACAATGTGATGAGAATTCCAGTTTATTGTTGATTACCCTCTCCAAATCCAGTTATAGCAGCCTGATCATGAGAAAGATATTTGGCAAATTTCAACTGATGAAGATTCTGCTCCAGCAGACTGCCTTTGGATTTTACCCAGACCATGGGCTTTCCTGGTCTTGAGCCTGCCACCGACACTGAGAATTTTGACTTGCCACCCTACAGAATCACATGTCCCCTCCTTATAATAAATCTCCAGAAACCAGACTAATGCAGATAATATGACTCAAAAAAAGTGAAAAAATCTCCCCATGTCTCGAGTGTAGGCTGCACAGAGTGACTTCCTTTCATAAAGCACAGTATGAGAAGTTGAGAGAAAAGAGGAACTTTACAGTGGAGAAACCCGAAAACCACTATCTCAGGTGAATCCAAGTTAACACCAAGCAACCATCAGTCATGTTGGTGTGTGCCGATGAGAATCACAGTTTATCTCTGATTTTCCTTTCCAAAATCCAGGATAGCAGCCTGATCATGAGAAAAAATTAGATAAATTCCAGTTGACGAATATCCTATTAAATACCTAACGAATCCTCAGCCGTGTCAAAGTCATCAAAACATAGGAAAGACTCACACAGCCAAGAGGATCCTGAAGAGACTGACAACTACATGTAGAAAGGATATTGGGTGGGAACCTGGAAGGGTAAGGGGCCATTAGGCAAATACTAAAGAAATCAGAATAAAGTGTGGACTATAGTTAATAATAATGCATTAATATTGGTCATTAATTGTGACAAATGTACCCTATTAATGTAAGATAGTAATTACTAACAGAGGAAACTGTATGTGGGAGTGTGTGAGAACTCTCTATTTACTATTTCACTGTAATTTTCTGTAAATCTAAATCTACTCCCAAATAAAAAGGTTATTAAGAAAAGGAGGAGGAGGACTAGGAGGACCAAAACGAGGGAACATCTTTTAAAATCACACTCCCCATAGCAAAAAGAACTACAGGTTATATGCAACCAAGAAGCTGTGGAATTAGCCACAAAAACAAGGATAAACATCATACCTGGGAAAACAACAACTCGCTTATTACAAATCTTAGTAGATTATTCTATTGAACACCACATGACAACAATGATGTACAATGTATTCAAACATATATTATTATTTTAAAATTATCCAAAATGTAAAAATTAAGCAAAATGGAACCGTTTGTCCTTTAAGTGTTCTATGCTGGAACCTTGTCTAAAAGGACCACCTGAGGATTATTTGATTTTCTCTAAGATGGACTTTTGCTTGGTTTGCTATTTTCTGTTGATTGAGGCCAAGACTTTGGAGTTGCAAGATAACTCATAGTTTTCGTCTGATGGAGATGCAAAACATGAACTAGTTAGAAATACCTACCTAGTTAGGCATATATTTTATTTTGGCATTTCTTTCCTAATATACTATATAATCCCTGTTCTTCTCATTTTTCTTTAAATTATCCTGTGGATGATGCTGGTTTCCTCACTGAATTAAATGACTCATTGACACATGTCCCTTTATGTTTATATGAGAGTAATGCTTTAAAGTTTTTGGAAAATCATGCTTTGACACTAGAAGTCATGTTCTAGCAGCTATTGTATGCTACAATTAGAGCACCAGTTGATCACTGGTGCACGATTCTGTATGCATGCAGTGCACACATCATAGGAGCTACTTGGTGGTTAATTTTTGTATTTATTAAAGTAGAGTACTTTGCAAACTATTTTAAACTAAAAAAAATCTAGCTACCCTGTGGAGATAGCAACTGCTACTCAAATATGACTTGTTCTTGGATGCCAATCCATATACTCTTTTTTCCCCTCTTAAAAAGCCATAATTTACCAAAAACAGAGCATCCGAAATTGATTCAGTGTTCACAAAAATTGTAAACATTTTGATTATAATGAAATTGTGCCTGCAGATAATGCAATTTAGCAGATCCCACCAAGAAATTTGTAATAAGGATACCATTTTTGCTTTTCCCCGTTGATCCACCCTGGCTGCCCACAGAAAGGCTTTTGAAACAAAAGAAGAACTTTAAAAAGTCTTTATGACACCATTGATCATAATGTGACAAATGTACATAAGAATTTTTCTATCCCTTGACAACTTCAGCCTGAAGTCCCTGAGCTGGAACAGGAGGTATAAATTGTTGTCATATTCCAAAACCAGAGCTGCCCAGGCACTGCTAAGAGATGTAGTACTTACCCCTATGTCATTAGCTTGCCACATCCCTCAGCGTATGTAAGAGCAAGAGTCAGGAAGAGAAGAGAGCCTTCCGAGTGGAAGCTGAGGATATGGCCTCTTAGGTTTCCCCAGTGCCCACACAAAATGACAACTGCTCTAAGAGTCACTTGCAGAGATCCGGACATTCAATAATGTCTGTGAAGTGTGTGGTGGTGGGGAAGAGTCTCAATCCCCTGCTAGACAGCGGGGTAGGCAGGAATCTGGCTTTTGCATGTCCTCTATGTGCGTCTAAGCAAGGGAAATTGAGGAGGGAGACAACAGGACGGACAGAGGAGCTGTCCTGGAATACTTTCCCTGTGTCTGGGGTGGGCAGATTTCACCTTTCAAGTGGACGCCATGGGAGGGTGCTGGGCTTCGGTCACCTCCACAGGGCTTCATTAAAAGGGAGGCAGGTCAGGTAGGAGGAGCTGGGGGCTGACTAGGAAACATGAGGACTAGGGCATCCCTGTGGGGCCAAGAGCTGTGGAGGAGGTTTACCAAGAGGCTAAGCGGGAGTGATTCTCTCAGATAAAGAAAATGTGCCTGGGGGAGCCACCTGTAGAGTCTCCTAATACACACAGCACCCCTGTAAGCTGCCTGTTGTGGCCAGCCACGGTGCCGCGGGAAAATTCTCGGAGCAGAGTGAAGCTTTTACTACTTTTACTTCTACTTTCTTAGAGCTTAGAGAGGGAAAGAAAGATTTTTCTTCTTAGCTTAGAGTAGAGAGGCTTAGCTTAGAGTAGAGTAGCTTAGAGTAAAGAAAGATAGAGCTTAGCTTTTCTTCTTAGCTTAGAGTAGAGTAGCTTAAAGAAAGATAGAGTTTAGCTTAGAGAAAGACTAAAGCTTCTTTCTTCTCTCTTCTTTCTTCCTTAGAGTAGCTTAGAGTAAAGAAAGATAGAGCTTAGCTTTTCTTTAGCTTAGAGTAGAGTAGCTTAAAGAAAGATAGAGCTTAGCTTAGAGAAAGACTAAAGCTTCTTTCTTCTCTCTTCTTTCTTCCTTCTTCTGTCTTCTGTCTTCTGTCTTCCTCGGGAGCCTCGGCCTTACTCTGACCAGTCCTCTGGAGCCTCGGCCTAACTCTGGCCAGTCATTACTTCTTCTATCTGGTTTCTCTTCTGTAACCGCTCTGCCTACGTTCTGGCCGCTCTGATTCTTCTGACCGACCGAGTGACTGCCCGGCTGACTGAATTCTCCGTTCTCCTAACTCGGACCGCTTTCACCCGGTTATATACCTTCAGGTTTGCGGGTGCCTACAGGTGCGTCACATACATATCAGGTGGAACCCATGGCTTCCAGCTAGCTACAACAGCCCTTCCTAATTAGGGCTCCTTCACACCCCAAAATAGCCATCCTCCTACATACAGCCATGAGATACCTATAATGATACCAGTTAAATAAAAAGACTTTGCCTCTCATTTCTAGCTTATTCTCCCCTGCCCAAAGGTAGAAGCAAAAAGGAAAGGGGCAGAGGGGAACAGAGGAGCACAGATCATTCTGAAGTCTCTAGTCTTGTTCCTGGCTGATTCTGGGGAGCAAAAGAAAAGCAATATAAGATTGTGTGAGTGATTGAAATATAAAATGAGCCACTAGAGTGGATTTTTAAACATTACTTTGGTACCTGAAAGTGACTAAAAAAGCTATGGGATTTGCCAAAAACATCTAAAGATGCAAATAAGAGAAGCAACTAATCAAGTTTGAAAGCCAAATGCTAGAGAAAAATAAAATCATTTCATGTTGTACCCCATTTGGTTAAAAAAATAAATAAATTGTCATAAATTCAATGACACTCATTTGGAAGTATATTTCAGCAAAATAGTTAATACCTTAAGTAGCTTGGATTTATTCACCCAAGAATCCCAACTTCTAATGTTGAGAGTATGATATCTGAGTTGATCAAGATTCAGTTATGGGGCAAACAAATTGATCATTGAGAGCTTCATTTTCTTAGGCAATAATTCACTTTCCTCATTGAAGTGAGAGAGTCTCATATTGAATGTGTTTTAAAATCACATCTATAGGTTGCACATGATTGTGAAGAAATTCTTAGACCCAAGTTTAACTGGAGACCATTTGCCTCTACTATTATTATTATTATTTGTGGTGCTGGGGATTGAACCCAGGGCCTTGTGCATGCAAGGCAAACACTCTACCAACTGAACTATACCCCCAGCCCTCTACTAATATTATTATTAAACATTTACATAGATTTGTCTGTGTGGCAAGTACTGTTCAAGGTATTTTGCATATGTTTTAGTCAGCTTTTATGCTGCTGTGACTAAAAGGACCCAACCAGAACAATTGTAGAGGAGGAAAAGTTTATTTGAGGGTTAATGTTTCAGAGGTCTTAGTCCATTCCTTGGGGGTTCAGGGTGAGGCTGAACATCATAGCAGGAGAGTGTGGTGAAGGGAAGAAGTTCACACAATGATCAGGAAGGAGAGAGAGAGAGAGAGAGAAACCCCACTCTTCAGATACAAATATATACCCCATAGCCATGCCCCCAATCAACCACTTCCCACGCCACATCCCATCTGCCTCCAGTACCACTCAATTAATCCCATCAGAGATTAATTAACTGATTCGGTTGAGGCTATAACCCAATCATTCTCCTCCAAACCTTCTTGAACTGTCTTACATGTGAGCTTTTGGGGGACACCTCCCATCCAAACCATAACAGCATATGGTGAATATATATATTTACCTAATAAATTCCATCTGATAAATCCTAATGCTTGTTGAATGCTGCTGAAGTGCCTTTGTGGTAAGCACTTTTATGCACATTATACCATTTATATCTCACAATAACCCTACATGGTACAGACCATTAAACCCATTTTGGAAAGAAGATAAAGGACAGAGAACTTATATAACTTGTTTGAGGTCACAAAGTTTATAAATAGTGGAGCTGGTAGTTGAACCAAAGCAAACCTTCTCAGAATTCACATCTTTATATGGAAATGCTCTAAATATCTTCCCATTGTTCTCCTAACACTTGAACTTGGGCTAATGCAATTTATTTTCTTTTTAACACAAATCTCACAAGTTTTTTTATTGTGGTCAAATTTTTTAAATTCTAAGTTGTTATATATGACAGCAGAATGCATTACAATTCATATTACACTTATAGAGCACATTTTTACATATCTCTGATTGTATACAAATTATATTCACACATTTCATGTCTTCATACATGCACTTAGAGTAATGATATCCATCTCATTCTACCATCTTTTTTTTTTTTTACGCTTTTGCCTCCTTCCTTCCCCTCCCTCTCCATTGGCCTTTCCAGTGTCCCTCTAATCCTCCTATGCTCCCCGTCCCAATGCCACTGTGAATCAGCCTCCTTATATCAGAGAAAACATTCAGCATTTGGATTTTTGGATTGGCTAACTTCACTTAGCATTACATTCTCCAACTTCATCCATTTACCTATGAATGCGATTATTTTAATTCTCTTTTATTGTTAAGTAATAGTCCATTGTGTATATATACCACATTTTCTTTATCCATTCATCTACTAAAGGGCATCTAGGTTGGTTCCATAGTTTAGCTATTGTGAATTGTGCTGCTATAAACATTGATGTGGCTGTGTCCCTGTAGTATGCTGTTTTTAATTCCTCTGGGTATAGACCAAGGAGTGGGATAGTTGGGTCATAGGGTGGTTCCATTCCACGTGTTCCACAGAATCTCCATACTGCTTTCCAGATTGGCTGCACCATTTTGCAGTCCCACCAGCAATGTATGAATGTGCTTTTTCCCCACATCCTCTCCAATATTTATTGTTGTTTATGTTCTTAATAGCTGCCATCCTGACTGGAGTGAAATGAAATCTTAGAGTAGTTTTGATTTGCATTTCTCTAATTGCCAGAGATGTTGAATATTTTTTCATGTATTTGTTGACTGATTGTATATCTTCTTCTGAGAAGTGTCTGTTCAGTTCCTTGGCCCATTTATTGATTGGGTTATTTGCTTTTTTGGTGTTAAGATTTTTGAGTTCTTTATATATTCTAGAGATTAGTGTCCTATCTGATGTGCATGTGGTAAAAATTTGTTCCCAATTAGTAGGCTCACTATTCACCTCACTGATTGTTTCTTTTGCTGAGAAGAAGCTTTCTAGTTTGAATCTATCCCATTTATTGATTCTTGATATTAATTCTTACCCTATAGGAGTCTTATTAGGGAAGTTGGGGCCTAATCTGACATGTTGGAAATTAGGGCTTACTTTTTCTTCTAAATAGGCATAGTGTCTCTGGTCTAATTCCTAGATCCTTGATCCACTTTGAGTTGAATTTTGTGCATGGTGAGAGATAGGGGTTTAATTTCATTTTGTTGCATATGGATTTCCAGTTTTATCAGCAACATTTGTTGAAGAGGCTATCTCTTCTCCAATGTACATTTTTGGTGCCTTTATCTAATATAAGATAACTGTAATTATATGCTTTATTCTCTGTGTCCTCTATTCTGTACCATTGGTCTAAAGGTTTATTTTGGTGCTAATACCATGCTGTTTTTGTTACTATTGCTCTGTAGTATAATTTAAGGTCTGGTATAGTGATGCCACCTGCTTCACTCCTCTTGCTAAGGATTGCTTTAGCTATTCTGGGTCTCTTATTTTTCCAGATGAATTTCATGACTGCCTTTTCTATTTCTATGAGGAATGTCATTGAGATTTTGATTGGAATTTCATTAAATCTGTATAGTGCTTTTCATAGTATGGTAATTTTGACAATATTAATTCTGCCCATCCAAGAACAAGGTAGACATTTCCATCTTCTAAGGTCTTTAGTGTTATGTAGTTTTCATTATAGAAGTCTTTCATGTCTTTGGTTGATTCCCAAGTATTTTATTTATTTTTCTGATGTTACTGTAAATGGGGTAGTTTTTCTCATTTCCCTTTCAGAAGATTTGTCACTGATACATAGAAATGCCTTTGATTTATGAGTGTTGATTTTGTATCCTGCTACTTAGCTGAATTCATTTATGAGTTCTAGAAGTTTTCTGGTGGAATTTTTTGGGTCATCTAGATATAGAATCATATCATCAGCGAATAGTGATAATTTGAGTTCTACTTTACTTATCTGTATCCCTTTAATTTCTTTTGTCTGTCTTATTGCTATGGACAGTGTTTCAAGAACTATGTTAAATAGAAGTAGTGAAAGAGGGCATCCCTGTCTTGTTCCAGTTTTTAGAGGGAACACTTTTAATTTTTCTCCATTTGGAATGATGTTGGTTTGGGGCTTAGCATAGACAGCTTTTACAATGTTGAGATGTGTTCCTGTTATCCCTGGTTTTTCTGGTGTTTTGAACATGAAGTTATGCTGTATTTTGTTGAATGCTTTTTCTTCATCTATTGACATAATAATATGGTTCTTATCTTTAAGTCAATTGATGCGATGAATTACATTTATTGATTTCCATATGTTGAACCAACCTTGCATCACTGGAATGAACCCCACTTGATCATGGTGTACTCTCTCTTTTTTTTTTTTTTTTTTTGGTACTGGGGATTGAACTCAGGGGCACTCGACCACTGGGCCACATTCCCAGCCCTTTTTTGTATTTTATTAGAGACAAGGTCTCACTGAGTTGCTAAGTGCCTTGCCATTGCTGAGGCTGGCTTTGAACTCATGATCCTCCTGCCTCAGCCTCCCAAGTGCTGGGATTACAGGCGTGCACCACCGTGCCTGGCTATGGTGTACTATCTTTTTGATATTTTTTTTTGTATTCAATTTGCCAGAATTTTATTGAGAATTTTTGCATCTATGTTCATTAGAGATGTTGGTCTGAAGTTTTCTTTCTTTGAGGTATCTGTATCTGGTTTTGGAATCAAGTTGATATTGGCCTCATAGAATGAGTTTGGAAGTGCTCCCTCTTTTTCTATTTCCTGTAATAAATTGAAAAGTATTGGTATTAGTTCTTCTTTAAAGGTCTTGTAGAACTTGGCTGTGTATCCATCTGGTCCTGGGCTTTTCTTGGCTTCTGATGGCATCTTCTATTTCATCACTTGAAGTTGGTATGTTTAAATTGTGTATATCATCCTGATTCAATTTGGGCAAATCATATGACTCTAGAAATTTATCAATGACTTTGATATTTTGTATTTTATTGGAGTACAAGTTTTCAGAATAATTTCTAATTATCTTCTGTATTTCTGTAGTGTCTGTTGTGATATTTCCTTTTTCATTACATATGTTAGTAATTTGAGTTTTCTCTCTCCTTCTCTTTGTTAGCCTGGCTAAGGGTCTGTCAATTTTATTTATTTTTTCAAAGAACCAACTTTTTGTTTTGTCAGTTTTTTTTCAATTGTTTCTTTTGTTTCAGTTTCATTGATTTCAGCTCTGATTTTAATTATTTCCTGTCTTCTACTGCTTTTGGTGTTGGATTGTTCTTCTTTTTCCAGGGCTTTGAGTTGTAATGTTAAGTCATTTATTTGTTGACTTTTTCTTCTTTTGAGGAATGAACTCAATGCAATGATCTTTCCTCTTAGAACTGCCTTCTTAGTGTCCCAGAGATTTCAATATGTTGTGTCTGTGTTCTCATTAACCTCTAAGAATTTTTTAATCTCCTCATTGATGTCTTCTGCAACCCATTGTTCATTCAGTAGCATATTACTCCAGGTGTTTGAGTAGCTTTTATTTCTTATTTTATCATTGATTTCTAATTTCATTCTATTATGGTCTGAAAGAATGCAAGGTATTATCTCTATTTTTTATATTTGCTAAGAGTTGTTTTGTGGCATAATATATGGTCTATTTTAGAGAAGGATCCATGTGCTGCTGAGAAGAAAGTGTATTTGCTCATTTAAGGGTGGACTATTCTATATAAGCCAGTTAAGTCTAACTTATTTTTTTTTTGTATTTTTGAGTTATAGAACTTTTCTTTGTTCAGCTTTTGTTTGGAAGATCTATCCAGTGGTGAAAGAGGTGTGTTAAAGTCATCCAAAATTATTGTGTTGTGGTCTATTTGATTCTTGAACTTCAGAAGAGTTTGTTTGATGAACGTAGATGCTCCATTGTTTGGGGCATATATATTTATAATTGTCAAGTCTTGTTGGTGTATGATTCCCTTGATCAGTATGTAGTGTCCTTCTTTATCCCTTTTGATTAACTTTAGCTTGAAGTCTACTATATTTGACATGAGATGGAAACCCCTGCTTGCTTCCATTGTCCATGTTAGTGGTATGATTTCTCCCAACCTTTCACCTTCAGCCTGTGGATGTCTTTTCCTATGAGATGAGTCTCTTAGAGTCAGCATATTGTTGGGTATTTTTTAAATCCAATCTGCTAATTTATGTCTTTTGATTGGTGAGTTTATGCCATTAACATTTAGAGTTATTATTGAGACATGATTTGTATTCCCAGCCATTTTTGTTTATTTTTGGTATTTAACTTGACATGGTTTCTCCTCTGATTAGTTTTTCCTTTAGTGTAATACCTCCCTCTGCTGATTTTCATCATTGTTTTTCATTTCCTCTTCGTGGAATATTTTGCTGAGGATGTTCTGAAGTTGTGGCTTTCTACTTGTAAATTCTTTTAACTTTTGTTTATCATGGAAGGTTTTTATTTTGTCCTCAAATCTCTATGAGACAACATGACCAATATGATTCTGCAACATGTACACTTTGAAAAATGAGAAATTATATCCCATCTATGTATGATATATCATAGTGCATAAATGCACTCTACTGTTATGTATAACTAATTAAAACAAATTTAAAAAATAAAATAAATAAATAAAAATCTAAAGCTTAATTTTGCTGGACATAAGATTCTTGGTTGGCATCCATTTCTTTCAGAGCTCAGTTTATGTTGTTACATGATCTCCTGGCTTTGAGTGTCTGAGTTGAAAAATATGAATTGGTCTCCCCCTATATGTAATCTGATTCCTCTCTCTTGCAGCCTTTAAGATTCTATCCTTATTCTGTATGCTGTACCTTTTCATTATAATGTGTCTTTTAGCGGACTCTGGACCTAGCGTGGGCCTGAGTCCTACTCAGGTTACTGTGGGCAGAACTGGCTGAGTCTGAGCTCCTACGGTGGGCTGCTGATGGGAACAGGTGGTCCAAGGCAGAGCCTGAGCTTGGCGGTGTTTGCAGGTGGCGCATAAACCTGGTCCCACTCTGAGCTGAAGTCAGCGGGGCTGTCCTGGGCCTTCCCGAGTTCTGTGGGTGTCCGTGGGACTGTCCAGGGCCTGCCTGTGCTCTGCGGATGTCAATGGGTGGTCCTGGGCCTGCCCGGGCTCTATGTAGGTTGGTGGGCTCGTCCTGGGCATGCCCGAGCTTGGTGGAAGTCGGGGGCCTGGTCCTGTGCCTGCCCGCACTGGGGGAGGTCGGTGGGCCTGTCATGGACCTGCCCGCACTGGGGGAGGTCTGCGGGCTGGTCCTGGACCTTCCAGTGCTCCGCAGTGGTCTGCGGCCTGTCCTGGACCTGCCCGTCCTGGGAGGAGATCAGTGGTGCTAACCTGTGCCTGTCCAGGCTGGGCAGAGGTTGGCGGAGGTCGGGGCTGGTCCTGGGCATGCCCTGTTGGTGGAGGTCAGCAGGGCTGACGTGGGCCTGCCCTTGCTTGGCAGAGGTCAGGACCAGTCCTGGACCCGCCCGGAGTTCCGCGTCCTGGACATGCGGGCGCTGGGCTGAGGTCTGGTGTGGATCCTGGCCCTGCCCTCACTTGTCGGAGGTTGGCCTGCCTGTCCTGAGCCTGCCCAAGCTCGGTGGAGCTCGGTGGGGCTGACCTGAGCCTGCCCGCGCTGGGCGGAGGTTGGAAGCCGGTCATGGCCTGCATGCACTGGGCGGAGATTGGCGGGCTGGTCCTGGTCCTGTTCGCACTCAGCTTGGTCCTGGGCCTGCCCGCGCTTGGCAGAGTTCTGCACGTGTGACCTAGACCTGCCTGCGCTGGGCAGAGGTCGGTGTGCCTCTCCTGGGCCTTCCGGGCCTCAGCGGAGGTCGGCGGTCCAGTCCTGGGCCTGCCTGCGCTCAGCGGAGGTCGGTGGGCCTGTCCTGGATCTACCTGCCCTCGGTGTAGTTCTGCGGACTGACCTGGGCTTGCCCGTGCTGGGCGGAGGTCAGCGTGCCTGTCCTGGGCCTGCCCGCGCTGGGCAGAGTTCGGGGGTCGGTCCTGGGCCTGCCTGAGTTTGGTGGAGGTCAGCGGGTTAAACCTGGATCTGCCCGTTCTCCGCGTATTTCGGCAGGCCTGTGCTGGGCCTGCCTGCGCTTGGCGGAGGTCCGGTGCAGGTCCTGGGCCTGCCTGTGCTGGGAGAAGTTTCGCGTGGCTGACCAGGGCCTGCCAACTCTTGGTGGAAGGTCCTGTGGCTATCAGGGCATGCTTGCGTTCTGCGGAGGTCTGCAAGCCTGCCCTGGGCCTGTCTGCAGGGGGAGGTCGGTGTGTCTGACCTGGACCTGGCCGGGCTTGGCGGAAAGTGCAGGGCTAATGCAATTTAAATCAGTCTACTCGAAGTAAGTGGAGTAAAGCACTCAACTCTTGCTTGGTGAGATATTCTCTAAACAGCCTCTTGCATAGTCTATTCTTTCCCACCATTTAAATGATTGACAGTGCTGTTTGGTGTTACATTACAAAGGATATGTGGCCAAAACTGCATCAATAATTTCTTCAACTAGTTCTTCACTTCACCTTTATGGGTGTGATTAAAACTCTTACTTTAGGAATTATATACTTGAACCTCTTCACCCCACACCTGTTTTGCAGAATCAAATTACAGGATGTGACTCTAACTTAAATCTCCAGATGGCACCAGAGAACTGAGAAAAATAGAATTCTGTTTCCAATGAGCCTTTGTGTTATTTAAGCGAGGCAGACAGGCTGAGGAAAATCGCCCTGTTTGTAATTTAGTCACCTTTCAAGAGAGGGAGGCACCTGAAGATGCTCTTTGCTCATGTGGAGGTGGGAGTGGGGGAGTTGCAGTTACAGACAAGGGATGTGGCAATCCTTGATGTAAGTAGGCAGGCCTTATATTTTTGCAAGACCCCTAGAAGGTCAAGAGGGTGGTAGTCTGAGCTATCTTTGGAATATATTTGGGTAAGTGCTCAAAGATGTGTTATTGCAGAATTTACTTGGTAAAGCTCCTGTGGCAACATAGATATGCAGAGATGCCTGGTAATGAAGCAGGAAAACAAAAGGGCTACACAGTCTTAGATGTTGTGTTTCTTTTCATTCTCACTTGCAATAATAGCAAATACTGTTATGGTCTCTCATAAAGTCACAGAAAAAGGTCATACTGAAAACTCATTGGTAAAGCATGTGCAAAACATTTGAGAGATGATTTGCTGAGTACAAAGTGAAATCTGTTGCCCCTCTATGCCATCAGAGTCTTGCAAACACTTTGTCTTCTAAACAAATTAATGAAAAGGTATCACCCAACTGGGGGAAATTTGTTAGGATAAAGTTATAACCAACAGTCATCACTCACTGTATCTTCTTCAGCCAGTTATTAGCTTATCTGTCATACACTGGCTCTACCAAGAGAAACTCAAGAGACACCTTCCCTTCTTGTCTCTACCACATCATGCGTCTTAGCCTCCCAGAAGAATGGGACCACAGGCTAATGAAGTCTGGGAATATCACAATATAACACTGGAAGCACCAATTCCATTAAACTTACAAGTCATGACTTAATTCTGTAACATTGAGACACTTGATGGGGTCAGAGCCCAGGGAGCATGTGGGAACCTGAAGTCCTCTTTTTCTATCTTGTCTCATGGCTGTTTATCATATCTCTCAGTTAAATGCCAGCTGGTGGGAAACATCTCTCTGACCTTCCTATCTAAAATGCTTTCCAGTCACGCACTCATCTTCCTATTTATTCCCATGTAGCACTT